>CM064876.1:2466666-3700000 GCA_032719365.1 Prinsepia uniflora | reverse complement strand
ATCCCCAGGTGCTATTGTGCAAGGTCGGGAGCGATGCGAACAAGGCAGAAGCTATAGCACTGTGCAATGGGATCAATGACTGCGTAGCGCCCAATTCCACGGGAATCCTAAAATGCCAAGCTAAAATATTGAAGGTATGTTTGGATCATCAAAGTTCAAGTGATTTAGGTTAAATGAGGAACGTAATATTAGATGGAGAAATTACAAATAACTAGATGCAACTTATTTAGTGGTTTTCTTATGCTCAAGTGGTGCAGGTGCTCGCTTGCTACTTACTCAACTAACAACTTACAATCCCTCTATTGAATTATTTTTCGTGCATTTCTTAGTAATAGAGTAATAATCACTTGTTACTTTGATGTTCCTCCTACAAACATACCCTAAAGGCTCGAAAGAAGAATGTTTAACGCCGACAACAAGTTCATAAGATGTGCAAAAACGATGCTTGGTTCAGCAATTCATAGCAAGTTCAGTAAAAAAAGATTCAGCTGCATTCCCTCCAAAAGTTCCTTTGTAAAAGCCTTACTAAGACAACATTGAAGCTTTAGATTTAAAGGAGACAAAGAGGATCAATTTAATAAACTAAATACACAGATTTTGATCTTTTGAAGCTAGTTCCATTTATCTTTTTTACTTAACTAAAAAAAATCCCTAAACCCAAAAGGCCCAAGATACAGTTTCCATTTTCTCAGCGGCCAAACATAATGAAAGAGCAAGTAACCATGATTAATCGCAAATTAAAGTGAAGAATACAATTTCAATAATTATTAAAATGAAAACGAACGACAGAAAAATCCAACCTTGAGAACTTGAGTTTCTGAACAGTGAATCTAGACCCATAGGTGAGCTTGGCGGCATTGATTTCACCAAACTTTGAAGCATTGGACGCGAAAGGTGAAGATGATGCACGGTTTAGAAGGGTTTTTGCAGAAGCTGAAGAAAATTGTAGGGTTCATCTTGCACAGTTAGCCGCCATGTCTATTTTCCTCTTTTCCAAAAGTCAAACCTTCGTTCATAGAAGGCAGATAGATTTTCTCAGACTGAGGGCTCTTTGTCTGCTAATTTAACAACATATATGGACCGAAAACACATTTGGGCCAACAATTTCAGGGTCGACACTTGGGCTTGTTATGGACCTTGTTAACTTCTGTTCATGTGTTATTGTTGGGAGTTATGCCATGAGCACCAGAAGAAGAAAACAAATTAAATTAATTTAAACCAATCCTAGAGATTTGCATACCAAATCAATAAATAAACCGAACAAAATAAAAACACAGAACTAAAAGTAAATTTTTTAAAACAAAATCAAAAGCATAGTTTATCCTCAAACATAACACTATAACAGAACTAACGAAAAAAGAAAAAGAAAAAATCAACAAAAAAGTAACTAAGCAAATGCAGCTATCAGTCCATCAACATCTTGCTATGAAATACATTCAATTCTGGGTCTATAAATCTACGAATTTGAATGCATATAACAGAATTTCATTTCCTCTGTTAGAGAAACACAAATGGAAATGATCTTTATTGCAGATAACAACAATTCAAGACCCAAATCCAATTCAGTTCACATACACGTCAAAAACAGAAATACAGATCAAAAATCAACTCTTTTAAGCCATTCACAAAGAAAGAGAATCTTTCACAGCAACGGACAATGAACCAACAGAACCTATAAATAAAAAAGCAAACAAGGCCGAGAAAAACACGAACCCAATGCAAAGAAGAAGGTGAAAATCGCAGAGAAAATGTAATACGATCAATCAGTTAGGTCTAAACTCTCAAAAGATTGCTGAACAATGGTAGCCAAGAAAGTTGGACATGTCAAAAATTCAAAAACAAAAATGGATATAATGAAATATTGGCGGATCAATACGGGGCAACGGTGGTCAATTCCCCAGAAATCCTCTATTAAAGTTAGTCCTGGGCGCGGATTGACATGATTAGCGATGGGGCTGAAGCCAGTGTCAATACACCATGGTCCACACAAAAAATCAGATTCTCAAAATTGATCTTTGTTCCTTTACCTTCATGTACACCATGATATTGGCAAGCAAACCATTCTCAAAAAATCAGAAAAGTACTTTTTAATTTTAATAACCTAATAGATAAAAAAAAAAAATTAGTTCAAAAACCCTATGAAAAATTATTTGCTGAAAAGATTAAGCTGGACGTGCAAGAACCACAACTTATTTATTAAGGAAGACTGGTGAGCTATGATGGCAGCGATAAGAAATACTAATTCCACTCTAAATTAACATAAGATATGGATACGGTGTTCTTCCCCAGCAAACTTTCTACATCCAACAAAATTTTAAAAATTTTAATTAATTACTCATTCTACCCCACATCATCCGATAATATCTTTCATGGAATAAAAATAATTTCTTCTACCACAATTCTCTTCCCACCCAACAAAGTAGGAGAGTGGGGGGAGAGGAGGGTGGTTGGATGGGGGAATCCCTATCTCTCTGTCAATAAACATAGCAACTTTGTCGTTCCAGCTTGATGAAAAAAATACAAAAGAAGAAATAGTACATAGTGAAAAAACTAGTGCTGGAAACAAGTTACCTACGCATATTATTCAATGGAATCAGGAAGCAAGCTAACAACCTCTTCTAAGTTTTTCAGCATAATCCCTGCCACGCTGGAAATAATCAGCACTGTAACTAGACGGGATGCTAAATTCTGATTTTATCTGCCCAATGAGCCGCTTCTCCAGCAAGAACTTCTTGGCAGCCTCAGTTTCCTCAATATTTCTCAACTTATATCTGCAAGCATTAGAAATGACAATTTAGAATAATAAAAGGTTGAAAAATTTAAAATATCTCATGAAAATTTATAGTTATGCATCTAAGAGATCACATGCACGGATTGTGTTTTTATGCTATCAACGAAGATTCAAACAACTAAGGCATGACCTCGCAACTAACAACACTTACTTCCGTCAACAAGAATGAAGAATTTCATAATATACAGCATAACTACAGCGTAACAATTTAAGAAAGGGCTTTACTCAATAGGAAGTTGAACCTCAGCAATCCCAGTAGTCCACTGAGTGGAGCTTTCTTCTGAGTTTCGCCTCTTCACCTGGAAGGGAGTGACCCAAGTTAAGAAGTTGATTAAGTAAAAGGGAGCTACAAATGAATAAATTTGGTTTGGACCGTATGGGTGAGCAAGATTAAAAGTCATAGATCCAGATCGGTGTGAGGTATCTCACACGTAAGCAGTTCAGAGAATAGAACTACAGTGCTGAGTGCCTTACTTTAAGATTTTCAGGTATTTTGTATAACTCATCTTCAGCACGCTTTAAATCATTTTCAACTTGATCCGAAGGATCAATTTTCCTACCCCTCTTCTTTGCCAGTTCTTGTTCAACATATTTCAATCTGCAGGAACCCTTAATCATGTTCACCTATAATCAAATATTGTTTAAACTGACGCAACAATCAAATGAATATAAATAGCAAAATCACATTACATATTAAGATCTTCAACCATGACGGCAGTTTCCTGAGCGAAGGTATCTTGGAGGACCAAATCTTTGTTTTCACCCTCCCCACCACCGCCGCCTTCAGTGTTCTTATTACTAGGAGGATGACTGCTGGCGCTTCCTCTCTTGTTCTTGTCCTTAATCTCTTGTTCTTGTCCTTAATCTCTTGTTCTTGTCCTTAAAAAGGTTGGTAGTATTGTTATTAGTGTTGTTATTATTGTTAGTAATAGAAATAGTCTGCGCGGCACCATTATGAGTTAAGGCAGGAATCCCAGACTTCCTCTCCCTCTGTTTTTGAAGGAATTTCACCTCCTCAAGGGCCAATCTGCGCATTCATACTTTAACGCATTATACTCTTTCTTGTTAAAAACAATATAGGATTTAAGAGAAGCAACTAATCTCTTGTATGATTGTCTGTTTATCGCCCAGCATAATAATAATTATAAGAATAATAATCATAATCAACAGCACAGCCCCCTAAAAATCCTTCTGCTCCATTATTTCAATTTCAGTAAAACTAGAGCACTCTTTCCCTCTTTCAGATCTATAAAAATTAAAATTAAAAAATGGAAATGAAAAGAAAGGAATAAGAAAACTACGTGGAAAAGATACCTACCTCCTTTCTTCTTCTTCTTCTCCTCCATCTTCTTCGTCGTTGATTTTTTCACAATTATGGTTATCCTCCATGGGCGCGTTCCTTTTTCTGAAATTCTCCTTCATCTTCATATTCCGCTGGTGCGATTGCATTCTATCGGTCACACTAAAAATTTCAGATATTGACTTGACTGTTCGAAAATGCCGTAGTCTGATTCTAATTTTCTGAACCCTATACCGCCTCAATCCAGAATTCCCAATCGGAAAGTATATCTGGACAAAAGTTTACCCCCAATTTTTTACGTGGGGTCAAAAAATTATTATTTTATTTTTAATTCCTATACTAATATTTATAAAGAGTTGTTTACACAAATATGCCCTTATTTGTTTTGTATTTTCATAAACATTCCTTCAGATTTTAAAGCTTACACAAATACCCCTTAAGTTAAAAAAATATTACACATTAACTTATTTTTTTAAGAAAGAATGATATTATTGTGTATCATTAAGAAATGATACAATCATACCATTAAAATTAAGTTATGACAGTAAGATCCAAAATACAATATGACAATACTAATTCGGAAAAAACCGCACTAACAGCTAACAAACACACATAATTGAAATTATGCAAAATTATAAAGTAAGCCCACAATGCCAAAAATAATCAAAACTTTAATATCGCATATAACGCTAAACAAACTACCTTCACTAAAAGAAACAGTCATCTTCATCAAACTCATCACATATGATCTTGAAGAACTTGTAGAACATGGTGGATCTGAAAAATGCTTAATCTTCAGTTATCCAATTACACATAAAAGTGAATAAATGACAAAAAATTATAATCTAACTACTGTAGCCAAAACCAATGAGAGATATTTCAGTAAACTCCTCCAGCAGTAAAATAAAATAATATTTAGGGAAAAAGAAAAAAATTTAAAGAAAATTTTTTGGATAAAGGGATAGATTGAAAAAATACAAAATAACATGATAGAGAATTTAAATCTGAGCATGACTCGATCATACAGTCACTGCAAAGTAACTCTTATTACTAACCCAAAAGAAAAAAAAAATGATTGAGAGAATGAGGGAAGAAGATGATATTCTCCCTTCCCCCCTTAGTTTGCTTTTTCTTTAGGACTAGGAAGAGAGAAAACAAAGGCTAGGGTTTATATTGGAATGTTACAAATAAACTCATTTGTTAAGTAATTATCAATTAAAAACTAATATTAACCTAAAAATTGATAAAATTAACTTTTTACAGTAATATTTCTAGAATTAGAATGATAAACAATTATAAGGATATTTTAGAACTACGTAACTTATATTATATTTAATCATTCTTTTTCCATATTTGTGTCTTATGTGTATTTTTTTAATTTTTTATAACCTGAAGAAGTATTTTTGTAAGATCCAAAAAATGTAGAGCTATTTGTGAAAACACAAAGGGATGTTTTTGTAAATAATGCGATGGAATGAAGTAGTGCCATGAAATGGAGGCCCATCCCTTGTTCAAGGAATCGCTTCTTTTAATAGTTTCTTTCTTGTTTGTCCGTGAATTCTGAGTAGGTGAAACTATTCACCAAATGGAACTACTCAAATGAATGGAAAATATCAATTTTGCTTTGCTTTAAAATATTAGCTGGAGATGGAGCAATATATATTTTAAATCGGCTGCAGTTGCCATTTCTTTTTTGTTTTTTTTTTGTGGATCCATGAAGTGGAGATCTCCACCTAGTCGGTTCCTAAAAGAAACCACTAGGTTAGAAAGTGGGACAATTCATTTTTTAAAAATGCTTTTCACTATTTTAACTTATTTAATGTATTTTTCTATGCTTTAATATTTAGGTTTATTAAGCATATATATAATAAAAAAATTGGTGAAGCGTAACACCAAATTTTTCATCTTTATTGTATAATAGTTGAGAGAAGATACATGAGCAACTATTAAAAAACCGTCAAATTTGTATTAGTAAGTTCATTTAGTTCCAACCTTCTGAACATTCCACCACCTCTTCCACCTCCTCTATCTCAACATCCACTGCCACACCATCAACACCTTCTCCTCCATCCTACATCCAACTCTACCACCATACTACATCTTGCATTTTCAATATGGTGTCCAATGTAGTCATTATTACATTTTGTTAGTCAATCATGTAACAATATTACATTAAAATTACAAAATATCGTAATATTGCATTTTAAAAAAAATAATTTGCGTATAACTATTAGTGTACAAGTAATTGTTATGAAAGCACTAATTTTAAATACACATATAACAATACCACTTACCCTTTCTAATTTTGAACTAAAAATTGATCTATAGCTCCCCTTGGAGTTGGCATTAGCATTATCTACTTTGAAAAATCTGGCTACTACATAACAGTATATTAGGCACACCCACATATGTCACAACTCACAATATACACGAACAATTTATCATTACGGGAGAAATATACGGAAATTACTGCAATGAGCAGAAATTTAACTCGCGAACGAAAACTCAAACATTAGAGTGAGGTATTAGTGCATTGATGAAAATGTCGCTGAATTTCGGCGAAATATTGCCGAAATTTCGGTAAATTTGGCCACCGGCATGTAAGAAGGGGGGGAAGCTTAAACTTCCCGGAAAATCGAGACTATCGACAGATATCGACGAATGTCATCGATAGGGGTCGATATCAACGATATTGACCGGAAACAAAAATCAATTAACAGAGGAAATGTTGGGAAAAAATTTCTCTTAGAGCTTGGTGTCAAAATCTATTCACAAACTCGCAACAATATTCAGAAATTCAGAGAAGAGAGAAAAGAAATTGAAGAGAAAAGAAAAATTGGGGCAAACCGCACACCTCCCTCGAAAAATTGGGGCGAACTGCACGCATCCTTGGTCCTCCTCGAGACTTCCGTCGAGGGCCGAACGTTCACCGCACAGGACTCCTCAACCCCCGACGACCACCTCCCTTCCTCTCACTCACCGTCACACCCGCACAGCACTCCTCTGCACTGCACCGTTCCACCACCACCCTTCTGTACAAGAGATCGATCTCGATCTCTCTCAAACCAAACAATAGTCAAGGCCTCAACCCGTTGTTTTTAAGCAACAAGTAAAACGGCCCGTTTTGAGGTTTTTTTTTTTTGGGTCAAATTCAGTTTTTTTTTTTTCCTTTTTAATTTCCTATTTAACTTTTATTTGTTCACAATTTTAAATATGAAGTAAAATATATTTTAGTAATTTATGTTGTATTTTAGAATATATATTTTAATATAGACCATATTTTTAATTTAGATTACATATTTAATGTGAAAAAAGGCTTAACTCACATATTTATAATATATGTTTTAAACTTTAATTTAGAATTTATATTTCAATTTAGAACATATATTTTAATTTAGAATACCTTGTTTAATCCAAAAAAAAGTTAAGCCTTAAATATCTTTCTTTTTTTGTCAAAATTCCAAATTTATTATTCACCTCAATATATTTAGTAATATATGTTTTAGTATAAAATATGGCTTAGCTCATATATTTGGTAAAAACATGTTTTAATTTAGAATATATGTTTTATTTTAGAATATATGTTTTATTTTAGAATTTTTATTTCAATTTAGAACATATATTTGGTTTTAGAGTACCTTGTTTAATCCAAAAAAAGATTAAGCCTTAAATATCCTTTTTTTTGGGTCAAAATCATAATTTATTATTCACCTCAATATATTTAGTAAAATATGGCCTAGTTCATATATTTGGTAAAGCATGTTTTAATTTAGAATATATGTTTTATTTTAGAATATATGTTTTAATTTAGAATTTATATTTCAATTTACAACATATATTTTAATTTAGAATACCTTGTTTAATCCAAAAAAAGGTTAAGCCTTAAATATCCTTTTATTTTTGTCAAAATCATAATTTATTATTCACCTCAATATATTTAGTAACATATGGCCTAGCTCATATATTTGGTAAAGCATCTTTTAATTTATAATATATGTTTTATTTTAGAATATATGTTTTAATTTAGAATTTATATTTCAATTTACAACATATATTTTAATTTAGAATACCTTGTTTAATCCAAAAAAAGATTAAGC
This sequence comes from Prinsepia uniflora, assembly GCA_032719365.1. Classification (NCBI taxonomy): domain Eukaryota; kingdom Viridiplantae; phylum Streptophyta; class Magnoliopsida; order Rosales; family Rosaceae; genus Prinsepia; species Prinsepia uniflora. The sequence continues at coordinate 3,691,812 of CM064876.1, read as the reverse complement.
CTTAAATATCCTTTTATTTTTGTAAAAATCATAATTTATTATTCACCTCAATATATTTAGAACATATATTAAGTTTATTTTTAAGATTTTATACTGTTAGTTATTGACAGACCTATATTCTATCATATGATTCATCATATATTCATTATATCAAAGTCATTTTATAGTTTTTATTAGTCTTTTATAACCAATATTGGGTACTTAAGTTTTTCCCAATGTTTCATTCCAAATTTCCGTCATTTGGACCTAATTTCCATCATTTTTGTTGACCGTAAAAGATATCGACATCGATAACGATATTTAGGACGTGATATCCGTAAATTCGACTAGCGATATATCCGTTGATATCGATATTTTCATCCTTGAGTTTGCATACACGCCACAAAAATAAGGCAAATATTGTGATATGTGAGATTGAGAAACAATCATTGGGACAGTGAGATGTGAAATCAGCTACAAAAGCATTCAGGTCCGCCTTATGTATTTATTTATAACATGAAATAGCGATCAACACAAATATCAGCTTTCATAAAAGTCGTGGTACATTAGGACATGGAATTATCTATATCAAGCAGAAACAACACCGCCAGCAGCACCAACACCAGCAACTTCGCTTATAAAATTTTTGAATGAGGGCAAACCAGCAACTACATCCTCTTCAATTCCACACTCGTTTGTTCCTCTTCTGATCATGAAGTAACCATCCTGAATAAAATTCATAATTAATTTGTACTCGAGGATGTGAGAATGTGCACAAACACAAATATAAGTTATATGTTCTGTATAGCTATTTTAAAGCAGAAAACAATTTCGTGGAAACATACGTCACCCCAGCCTCGATTCCACTGGTTTGCAAGAAGCTGAAACACAACACACAAGTACATGATCAACAAGTAGTCTCACAAAATTATGTGGTCACGGAAAACACAAGCATTTCAACATACCCAATAATCATCCCCAGCAGTTGTTGTCCCCCACCCAATTAGCTTAACAGCATGACCTCCCAATGCGTCACCTTTAATATGTTTGTAAACTCCTGATCTATAGTGTGCAAAATCCTGTAAAATGGTTGCAAACGCATAAGAATGGGATAAAATTGAAGTCTATTCTTGCATCTAAAATGTCATTTTCTTGCAAATTTCTTCTATGTTGCTAATATATACGATTGGCATTTTGCATGTCATTCGACGCAACATTTGACAGAATTCCGACTAATATGGGATATCGCCTATGCACTGCAGATGGTATAATTGACCGTAAAGGGTGCTGATCAAATTAACAGTAAAAACACGACTGCTTAAAAGGACAGTAAAGACACTTCTTTCTAATATGAATGGGATTGTGAAGACGGGTGATCATATGAAGAGGGAATGATGGAAAATAAGATTTTATAGTTTTTCTCATACATTGAAATTGAACAAAACATAAATAAATAAAAACAGGACAGAAAGGGCTAAGAGCAACGTCGACATAAGTTGCAGAAAAGTCGATTAATAAACAAGAACTGACCTCGTAAACAGTGAAGGAAACCTCAACTGGTCCATTTTTATAGACCTCTGCCATAATACTGTGAGGATCCGAACTGACTCTATATGCACCGATACTATAATGCTTTGAATTCTTCCAGAGCTGGTTCTCGTCCACACACTTTTTAACACACTTTGGAGTAGGATATGCAGGCTCACAACCGGGGTGTGAACAGCCAGTTGTATCAAAGTATGGGTCACACTGCGAGATGGAATACTGATCAAGACTTCATGTAGTATTTCTAAGAATAGGATTTTTATGAAACAAATGAAAGAACCTCAAATTTTATAGGCTCATCTCTCTTATTTTGAGACAGTACTAATACAGAAGAAGATGGAGAGGCTAACACAGGAATTTATTAGGTTTAGGTAAAGGTCATCTCTCTTTTCTTCTTTTTTTTCATTTTCTGTGATTAAGTAAACCACCCTGGTTAGGATATTCCTAACTTGCAAGAACTTCTTGCAATTCGTGAACACCGACAATCATTCTAACAATGGAGGAAAAATACACTTTTAGGGCAAGGGTTTGAATGGTTCTTATTTTGCAAGAAGGCTTTTATTTCTAAGGTGCACTAGATGCTGAAGATCGACTTAGGGTTCTGGGTTTTGGGTGAGGATTAGGGTAAATACAGGGACCCTCTTAATTTATGTAATCAAGTTGACATCCCTGGTGAGCAAGAAAGAATTGCAATTATAATGTGAGCAATGTCAGTCATTCTAACAATGGAGGAAGACTGTGGCTTTAAGAAAAGTGTTTGGGATGTTTCAATCTCTAAGATTTACATTAGATAAATACTGTCTTTTGGTGCGAGGGTTAGGAACATTTCTGTTTCTAAAAACACCCCAATTGTTGCTTCTGGATACCACTGAGAGTAAACTAACGGTGCCCCCACCCATCCATTTACCCAAACTCTCACAAACAAACAACAAAGAGAGAGAAGTTGTGCAAATATATTAAAAAAGAACTTGGTATCTCTTCAATGACAACAGCAGGAAGTTTTAGAACACAGAGAGAAGTGGTGTCAATATATTTAACCAAGAACTTTGAACTTTCTACCTCCTCAGTGACAACACCATGGTGGACAAAGTATCGCCAAGCATAAATTGGATATCCCCCATTACAACCATTTCCACACATGAAACCACAACACGCTAAGAGATCATTAACAGACAGAGATATGTTCTGCAATAAAGCATAGAAAGTTCAATTGAAAAAAGAAAAGCATATATATAAAAGGAATGAATGTATCATTAAGATGGACTAGATCACTAGAGAAATTGTAAAGTTGCTATGAATGAAGTTTCAGCTACCATGCCATAATGGATGCAAAAACGATCTGATAGTGCTTCAACAGCAGCAAAAGCCCAACACGAGCCACAGTGACCCTATATTTCCAGAAAGCAAACTTTCCATAAATTTTTTAATCAATATGTTGGACAAGATAGCAAGGAGAGGTAGCGAAGATAATTACCTGATCTTCATTAAAGAAATTGAACCAGCATTTGACAAAAAATAGGATAGCATCAGCACCTTTTGTCTTTTAAATAAAAAAAATCAAAACACCCAATAACAACATGTTAATCAAAAGTAGCAACTAACCCAGAATTCTCCCAATGGTGCTACACCGAGGCCAAGCCGTTCTTGCATCAAAATTATTTGGCAACTTCAAAGATTTTGGATGCGTTAAAATAGGATAGCTCTGCAAATCCTTTTGGGGTGTTGGCTTGACTCCCAGAAGATGCATAAACTGGCTAACCTGTAAAATGAAAAGGAAATCTTAGGACCTAGGAGTAATATGAAAACCCAATTTATGCATTCATGAGGTATTAGGAGGGCATGAAAGTCCTTGAAATTTGACCATACAGAAGAACCTTCCGTTGAAGACTCACAGTGTAATTAGAGAATCGAGGATTCATGGCAGCCTCCCATCCAGCCTTGGGGTTTTCAGTTACCTGCTTAATGATTGACTCCTGCTTGGCCATGATGATTCAAAAAGGATAACATTAAATCTTTTGAGAATTAATATTGGAATTGAATTCTCAGTTATTACCCCTCCCCACTGTGCATGTGTGTAACAGCTTCCATTGCAACGAAATTCTGATTAATATGAGCAAGGAAAAGGGAAATACCTGAAGAATAGGAGAGTTAAGCTTACTCTTGGTAACTGGCTTTGCTGCAATGAACTGTTAGTTTTACTTTTGGTCAGAAATCATTAGGCTAAAAAATGACTTAAAATGAAGAATATAGAGAATACAAGTAATGGACAAAACACAGGAAAAGTATTTTATCCATCATAACAATAATAAAGTGGCAGAAAAATATTACGTTAAATCGCATGAGTACTGATTCGGAAGCACTAACTAGAACCCCCAATTGAAATATTTCAATATTGAAATAATAATATTGTCGAATTTGCACGGGTCGAGACTTTCCATTTCCAAACTGAATATATGAGGTTTTAGGAAGCTATACCTTAGATATTCAAATCCCTTGTTCACCATATGATATTCTAATTAGTACAGTCTCAATTAAAAAAATTAAGCAGTAGTAGATAATTTTGACAACTTTCTCATTCTCAGACTCTCAGTTAGCTGATCTTTATGTATTTATCAGTCCATGTAAGCGCCCTCTAACCCAACACATCTGTCGTTTGAGCTACAGAAAGATTTCTCATTATACTTGTCCTGATAAGGATCCACCAGAATCAAAGGATCAATCTCCCTGATTCTCCGATATCCTAAGTCAAAGGATTCTCTCTGATTCCTTCCTAGAACTGCACATATATTTCTGTAGATACTTTCCTAGTTTAGTCCTAAGATTTCCTTCCTAGTCTAAACATGTATTTCCTACTTAGTCTCTACTAGAAACAGTACATATATGTCCTCTCAGCTGTAAATATTGATTCATTTGAATATACAAGGAAATTCCTACCACTTTATGGTATCAGAGCATTAAGGCTCCACGGAGCAACAACCCTTCACCCTTCTATCCTCCTTCAATGGCCGCTCCACCCACCTCACCTGTCATCACAAACCCACCACCAAACACCAATACCACCTCCCCCTTCGCTCTCATCTCCATTAATGCTGCTCAGTTTCCAGTTAAACTCACAGCAACAAACTTTTTCCCTTGGAGAGCACAGTTCAATGCTCTCCTGCTTGGATATGATCTTATGGGGTACGTTGATGGTAGCCGCCCTTGCCAACCCCCAACTGAAACCATGTCTCGTGCTCTCTGGTTTCGCCAGGATCAGCTCATCCTTCATGCTATCCTTGGCTCTGTTTCCTCTCAGGTGGTTACCCTGATAGTCGCGGCCAAAACCTCTGAAGCAACCTGGACCCGCCTCACACGGCTCTATGCCAGCAAAGCTCGAGCCCGTGTTCTAGGCCTCAAGGAACGGTTGACTCTCCTTTGACGTGACAACCAGCCTGTCACTGAATACCTGCAGAAGGTTCGTCTCCTCTCGGAGGAACTCGCTGCCATTGACGCCCCTCTATCAGATGATGATCTCCTCCTCTAAGTCCTCAATGGCGAAGGCTCTGCCTTCAAGGACATCTCAGCTGCAGTTCGTTCTTGAGACACCCCTGCCTCGTTTGAGAACCTGCACGACATACTGGTACAGCATGAGGCAGCCATTTCCCGTGAAGCCCCTGCTTCCCCCACCCTGCAATCACTGCCAACACAGCCCAAGCAGCCCGTGGCTCCTCCTACAACCGCCCAACCCGAGGCCCTTCGGACCACAGAGCCTCCACCCAGTCCTTCGACAGTCGCGGTCCCTCTTCCCAGCGCTCCGGCCAGCCCCACAACCCCAATCCCAGGACCAACAGCAACCAGGGCAGTGGCTATCGTGGGTTTTTTCAATGGTGTGGCACCCAAGGGCACAGTGCCAAGCGTTGTCCCCAGCTGCAGCACACCTCCGCAATTCAACCCGTGGCCAACCCCACCATCCCGGGCACCTTCTCCTCCACATCTCCCTGGCTTCTCGACTGAGGCGCTTCCCACCATGTCACTGCTTCTCCCCATAACCTGTCTGCTGTATCCGAATACCAGGGGCCAGACGAGATCTTGATTGGTAATGGTACTGGGCTTGACATTACCCATGTCGGCTCTGCCACTCTTCCCTCTCCCTCTTCTCACACTTTCTCTCTTACCAATGTTTTGTGTGCTCCTCAAATTTCTCGTAATATCCTTTCTATTTCCAAGGAAGAAAATGCATTCAGGGCAAGGAAGAAAATAATTCAATCTCTAGACTACAGGATCAGTCGTTGGGTTGTTTTGCAAGAGTGCATAAAGGGGAAATAAATATTATGTTATTCAAGTCTGTATCATTGAACCAAATATAGCACCTTTTGGATATGATCTTCCATACTGGCCAAGTGGCCATAAGAGACATAATATGTTTTCTGTTGTTGAGCAAAACGAATATATTATCAACAGACAGTCGACTGTTGGCAGCAAATATGAGGTAAATTGCATATTGAAACCAGTTGAGAAAAAAAGTCAGTGCAAATGAGATCGGATTCGAAACCAATCAAACGAAGGGTTAAGTCAAAGACTTTGAGTACACGAACCTGTGGGTGATAGCTGGAAATGACCCCTAAAAGTAACAGCAAAGTCGCAAAGTATAGCTGCTGAATTGTAGCCATCTTCCTCCCGTTCATCTATCAAGAATGTCAAGACTGAAACTGAACCTGAGTGACAAACGATAAAAAAAGGTGAGGAATTTTCTCACTTCTTTCTGTAAACGATGGTTGGCCTTAAGCCTTGAAGGACTAAATACAACAATAACAACTTTGTTATCCCTGTTGAAATGGAAGAGAAGATAACGAAACTGACGGAAAGTGGGAGGAAAGGCAACGGAGGGAAACTAGTCGTCAGTGCCAATTATTGGCGGGATTGGGTTGCACAAACAAGTATGCGCGTTGATTTTGGGCAAGAGATTATAAGTTTGCTTGCGCAGGGAAGCAGCATGGGCCGCGAAAATCGGAATGGTCCTCAGCAGGCTCTGCCATGGTCCAGGATTATTTAAAAATTACAGACTTCATTAAATATCCCTTCATTTTATCATAATCATCTTTATTCTTATTTACCCAAAAAAACCTCATCTCTATTCTCGTTAACAAGTTGACACCTCACAAACCAATCAGTACGTTGATAAGCATTTTATCCAACCAATCTCTACTCCCGACCACAACTCACAAACCAACTAGGAAATGGAATACCCAAACCCGACCCGCAACCAGCCACCAAATATCCCTCGTTTTTTTCGATAGCATCCAGCCTGCCCCATCGGAGACCATCTTTGGTTTTTTCCGTGAAGTTTCGATACGCTTTTAAATTTGTGAAGGAAGATTTTTTTTTATTATTCAGAGACCAAAAAGTAAACAGAACTACAGGATAATATAATAATTCGGGAGATTATTTAAATTTACTTTTGATTTTTGTGTAAGAGATTATGGGTTTGATTGCGTATGTAACTTTTTTTCAAATTATTTAAATTTGGTTTTTTTATTAATAAAAAAAAATTATTTAACAACACAAATTTATGACATGACTGAGTATTTTGATGGCTACATAAACAATTTTAAGGACAATTGTATGAGAGTGATTAAAGTAATGCAACGAAATTAAACATTATTATATGAATGCCAAACGAAACAAAATTATATTCTAAGAGCAAAGTGAGACGTTATATCTTATTTTGAATGTTATTCAAACAATAAATTAGATAATAATTCAAAAAGAAAATTGTTATACTGTCCTTTAATTTTACACTAATTTTAAATTTTTAACTATCATTCTTAAATTTCATTATTAATAACAAACATCTCTAAATTATGCCTAAATGTACATTAACCATTTTTCTATTAAAATTCTTAACTATTGAGGTTAAAAATAAAAATAAAGTTATCGTCTTAAGTGTGTTTTAAGTGTATTTATATAATTTCATCCACTCAACAAAAATTAGACCTAAAATTTATCCTTATTTTATCCTTATAAACACAATTGAAAAGACGATTTATTCTTATTTTTAACAGAAATAATTATAAATTTTAATGTAAAAACAATCGATACACATTTAGGCATAATATATAAACGTTTGTTACTAATAATGAATAACAATTTTCCCTAATTCTTAAAAACAATTAGCTGCCTCAACAAAGAAGAACCGTGAAGCAAAAAAGATAATTAAATTATTTATTTAAGAAATAAAGTAATACTTAGAAAGTTGTGGATGATTGTTTCCTGTTCTTAAAGTTGCGAATGTACAGCATTTGATGATTGTTACCAAATATCTCCCCAGCTTCATTATCTTTGAGGGAGGTGGGGTGACACCAACATAAGGACAGGTAAACTTCATCATGTCAATAAATTACCTTTCACATAGTTATCCAAAACCGTCAACACTTCAGCTCTTCATCACTTCAGAGTTTATTTTTCTTAGTTGCACTTCAGAGTTCAAAGTTCAAATACACACTACCAATTTCTTCGATGGTGTATGACAAACCCTAAAGTGAGTTTACACTCACATGCGAAGCCTCATCCCTCCACATTGAAGATATTTCTCATGTCCTTAAGTTTCTATCAAGTATACATTAAGCACTCCTATGATACTCAATATGCAGAAACATAAGCCCAGCCCTACGAAAGAAACATTGAACATTAGCAAAACAAGAAGCTCTTAGCAATCATAATCAATCTCCAACCGAAAAAAAACCACCAAACTTTTTCTTCTAGCTTTCCTGTGTTGAATTTGAATCAAAGCTGATGGAACTGTGCATGAGAGGGCATCCATCTTTTTGAAAGACAGGTTGATAAATATAAAAGAGTAGTTGGACCGTTGTAGGATTTTCAAAGGAAAAAAAAAAAGGCATTGCAGAGTGCATGTACTTCATTTGCTAGCAAAATTACCGGAAAAAGGTCAGAAAATGCAGTATTTGAAACACGTAATTACCAGCTGACAAATTCTACTTGAAAGGCTTCATACCCTGCACTAGTCATGGAAAAGTGCAACATCTGTATTACAGGCATCACAAGTTAATATCCAGATAATTATCATTTTTACAGAAACCTCAATTGAATTAGTAGATGGTGCATTTGATCATGAACCATCACAAACCAATTACATTTAAAGGCTTGGTTTGTGAAATTTTCATATTCAGCCCACGTGCAAAATCATATGAATATGATCTTTCTGACTGAGGAATCTACAGTTAAGTTAGTTCCTCAAATTTAAAATGAATCATTAGTAATGACCTTAAGGCCAAGTTTAGATACAGGACTATCAAGTGCAGATTCACAGGAACTTGAATGGTAAAATGCATAACAAAAGATTAATTGGAGGGAGATGAAAATGCACATCACTGCATTATGAAATGCACAAGAAGTGTTTGCGGCTTGAGATTTGTTTATCAGGTCTAAGTTAACAAAGCTCAAGCTAATCACACAAGTTTCAACAATTTAGACATGACATATTGCACAAATAACACAGATTCAGATAAGAGAATTATGAATGATTTTCTTATAAAAGGAATGTGTGCTTAGAGACCCTTCGTACGCGTAAGTGTTGCATGTAATTGTGGTGTAGTTATTCACAGGTTAATCTTTTCCAGGCCAAAAGAATAACACAGATTTCAACAATTTAGACATGATAAATTGCACAAATAACACAGATTCAGATAAGAGAATTATGAATGATTCTCTTATAAAAGGAATGTGTGCCTAGAGACCCTTCGTATGCTTGCATGTAATTGTGGTATAGTTATTCACAGGTTATTCTTTTCTTTCTTACCTCTTCAGGGTGGCAAATTCTGGAATTCACCACAACTTTCTATCCTCCACAATTTTCTTACCATCCCATTTCCGTTGTTTTACTTTCCTAGAATCTGGGAAAAAATATATAGTAGGCATCTAGGTATCTACTAAGAGCAGGTATAAAATTCAGACCCAAAAAAAAAGAGCAGGAAAAATTGTAGTTAGAGAAAAGGGGAAATAGCAGAAAAGATTTTGAATGCAGGGTAAACTATAGTAATATTTCCTATGCTGGCCATTAGAAGTTTTACCTTTGAAAACCTTAATTCATTGGTTGCCAGTCGGAGAGAATCATTTGAGAGTATTAACCGTGACAGCGCACCTGTGCTTACCCTGCATCGTTTAGAAAAGAGATAAAGATGGATTGATTGATAATTCAAATAACTAGAAATATCATGCAGATGATTTTATTTTTGGGAAATAAACATTTTTTCCTGGCCTGATATATATGGATACCTGCTTTATTGTTCATCGTTCTTGTCTTATCTCCACCAGAAGTTTATTCTAATTGGAATGGGAGTTTTTTTTTTTTGGGTGATAAAATTGGAGAAATTAGCTACTAACAATAACTTATTGGAGGTTATAGCTGCTTCTAACTGTAATAGGACAGGTGTCCTATATATCTAACTGCTGGTAACTGTCTACCTGTTAACTAACTGATGATTAACTTCTACTAGGAACATAGGTACACGGTTCTAACCTAGGAACTAATGTACAATGTGTTCTAGGTCTAGATATACACAGGCTAACATACATTTGCTTAAAGCACATTGATTACAGAAAGGAACAGAATTAAAAACATTAGTAGGACTGATGTGATGCTGAGTTGCTAATTTGCGCAAGACTTGGGAAGAAGGATGTCCCAGCCGCCTGTGCCAAAGACTTGGAGTGGTGGTGGTGAGGAGTGCTTGTGGTGGAGGATTAGGCTTGATTGGATACATGCCATCACTACAGGGCCCCGTGTGTGTTATAGGAAGTGTAGTGCCATTGCCCACCATAACTTGGTCTTGAGGGGGATTTGGGCGAGGGGCAGCAGGGGACATGGTGGCATGATGAGTGGCACCACTGTCGGGGTACCAATTGAGGTCAGAGACGGCTGTCAAGTGAAGGCCTGCCAAGACTTGAGAGAGATCATGATCTGCTGGCTGTTGAAGTTGGGGGCAGGCGGCTGCAACATGACCAAACTTGTTGCAGGACCAGCACTGAGGACCTTGGGGCCTGGGTGGATATGTGGGAGGGAACCAAGGACTCTAGGTGAGTTGTTGTAGGGTGGAAAACGGCCAGAACCACGGCGGGAGAAGGGCCGTGAGCCACGGGTAGAGCGTGAGCCACGGTGATAGTTGGGGCGACCTCTGTTGACATAGAAGGTCTGAGGGGCAGAGGGAGGGGCAGGGTTGGGGCAGTTGACATAGAGGGCAGTGGGATTAGGGGCAGAGACATAGGAAGGATTAGAAGCATGTTGAGCCTCAAAGGATAGGAGGCAAGCCCGCAGGTCAGAGAAGGGTGGCAGAGGCGGGAAATTAAGCATGGCTGTCACGAGCATCGTGTATTCTGGTCCTAGACCACGAAGAACAGCGGTGACAAGATCATTAGGGGAAAAGGGTTCATTAATGGCTGCAAGAGAGTCAGCTAGAGTTTTGGCATGAAAAAGGTATTCAGAGATGGTCTTAGTGCCTTTGGTAAGAGACGTCAATTGGAAACGCAGATTGGTGGCATTAGCAAGGAACAGCTGTGAAAAAATTTGGCGAAGACACTCCCAGATTTTGCTGGATGTGTTAAGGCCAACGACCTGGGACAGTATTGGCTCAGTTAAGGTGGCCCTTAACATGCTGATCAGGGTTTGATCGATTTGGTACCATTGTTTGAGGGCAGGGTTGGGGAGAGAGGCAGAAGGGAAAGTCAGGGCTGAAACGGAGGTTTCGGATGTAGGAGATGAGGTTGCAGTAGAGGGTGGGAGAGTGGAATGAGGGGCAGGATGTGTTCCATCTATGAAACGCCAGTAGTTGTGGCCAATGAGGAAGGGTTTGATTTCGCTTTCCCAGAGAAGGTAATTGGATTCATTAAGTTTGACAGAGACTAGAGTGGAGACATGATTAGGGGAGATTGAAGGAGATGAGCAGGAATCGGTGGCCATGATTGGGAAGAACATGAGGGGGATCGGCTGTGGTTATCAGACTTAGGGCTCTGATACCATGTAGAATTTCATGAACCGTATGTTTTGAATTACTGCCAATGTGGCATATTTATACAGGTTTGTTTAAGGGATAAGACAGATCAGTTCTTATCTCCTTAAACGGCTTCTAACTGTAATAGGACAGGTGTCCTATATATCTAACTGCTGGTAATTGTCTACCTGTTAACTAACTGATGATTAACTTCTACTAGGAACATAGGTACACGGTTCTAACCTAGGAACTAATGTACAATGTGTTCTAGGTCTAGATATACACAGGTTAACAGATAGGTATCCTCAATCCTCATACAAATTCCCTTCCCAATTTAGATGAAAAGGATGGGAGTTGCAGATAGTTGCCAGAAGTGTCTCATTAACGGGCCTTATGCAAAGAAGAGTGTAGAGATAACTTGTAATTGAATACCCTAGAAACTTTGCTGCCTCTGAGACATAGCCCTCAACTGCAAAAATGAGGTCCAACAGAGCTTGCATTCCCTGCAAACGACGTTCATATAGTGTTAGGCTCCGCTTGTTTTAGGAGGGATTTGGATTTGATAAGAAGGCTAAATTTGCTTCAGAAGCTAGAAAACAATAGATTGAGTGGATTTGAAATGATACTCATAGTACTAATGAGAAGGATTTGAAAAGACTATATGCACAAAGTAAATCCATTTGTTTTGTTCACTTTTCTTCTTATTCAAATCCTAGCATGCAAGCATTTTAATACTCTAAACAAAAAATTTAGCCTTATTTCCCTTCTAAAACAAACGAAGCCTCAGAGTTAAGATCATAGTGGTATGTTTTCCGAAGGATAATTACTTACCAAAATGAACTTAATATTGTTGGGTCCAATCTGGGGACCACCATCTGATCCTCTAATGGTAGACTTAAGGGGAAGAATTTGAAGAAGCTCTCGAGGAGGGGAATAAGCATCAAGATCCACAGTGTTCCTGACTACACCAAACTAGCTCTAGAGTCAATAATGAATTATTTGATATTTGAGCAAGTGACAATCAAAGAATATTGATATGGAATTGAAACACCTTCGAGAGCTATAACAGTGCGAAGTCGTGCCAAGGCTGAAGCACGATTCATGTGCGGGGATCGGTCCTCCACAGCCTAAATTGAACTTTAATGAATTCAATAGATTGAAAATTAATTATGCAAGCAAAACAATTAGCAAAGATATACCTGCGCAGTAAGACCGGTCGGGAAATGCTTGATGCGTACGACAGACTCACGCTTGTTACGGTGTTGACCCCCTGGGCCCGACGACTTGAAAGTGTCCATTTGGCATTGGCTCATCAGCTCTTGATCCGTAGATTCCAGATATCCCCTTCCGGTATTAGCAGCAGCATTACTTCTGCTTCCATAGTTAGAGGACCGTATGAAGAAGATGCCGTCGCTCTGCTCGTCTTTCGGTAATCGTGGTGGCTGCTGGAGCCACCTCCAGTTGCTTAAGCTTTCTTCTTATTTTTACATCTATGGCTGGAGGTAGAGATGACGCACAACATGTAGCAGCTCCTGCTCCACTGCTTGTTCTTGAAGCTCCTCCTACCACTACTCTAAAAGTCTCTAACCCATGAATATGAACATTCTGAATACGAATATAAATATGATAATTTCCATCCGGACTGTGCCACTGCCATCCCCATTCTTACGCAGTAATACAGACCTCAATAGAGATTCCAATCCGCAAACGGTCCAATACCAGATGTAAACCCTAGGGCATATCGAAAGGGGGAATTGGAAGCCTCTCGTTTTTAGACAATTTTTTTTTTAAAAAAAAACCCCCTCGTTTTACCTTACACACCTTTACTAGTATTTTTTAGGTGTTAATCTGTTTTTCGATTTAATTTTTTTTGGCGAAATTGAAACTAAATAGATTGGGAAATCGATGTTGGCACGGATCAATTCTCACTCCCAATTCCAATTTGAATTGAAAATCGATTGAACCGAAATAATTCAATTTTTGACCAGTTTAATCGGTTTTTTCCCATAACAATGCTTGTGAGTGGGTGAAAAGCGCGAGGGTTCATTAGCGATGGTGGATGGGTTTTGACTTTCGACCATTCAAAATGGAGATGGTGGAGATGAAGATTGAGATTGAGCAATGGAGACAGAGATATTGGGGGAGAGAGCGATTGAGGGAGATGCAATTGAGCGAACCTTTCGATTGGATTCGAGGTGAAGGGTGGAAGGCGATTGAGGTATCCTCAACGAGGAAATCATGAAGACAATAGAGTTAAAAAAGGTAACCTTGCGATGAAATAATGGAGGCATCCTCGAAGATCGATCGATGTGAGGCGTCTGAAAGAGAGTGAGAAATTAGTGAAGGCGTGAAGATGAAAGGGTTTTGAGAATCTGAGATAATGGCTAATGAGGCGTGAGGTTATGAGGGTGAGGCAATGAGACTGAGGTGAAGGAAGCTCGAACCGTCGAAGGAGATGAAGTGAATTGGGTCAGGCTCTTTGATAATATCAAACTCGAAATGAAGAAAGTGGGTGAATTCTCTTGCTAAAATGGGGTCGTTTAATTAAGGTGGGATTCCAATTTGGTGCGGTTCGATTCAGTTCTAGGTTGTTGAAAACTAAAATCGAACTAGTTCGGTAATAGGCTGCTAATCTGATTCGATCTGGTCTTGGTTTTGGTTCGGCATTTTCGATTCAATTTTTTGGGGACGGTTTGAATTCAGTCCAATATTTAGGTTAATTTTTTCGTACCAATTAATAGCCTTAGTATTTATATTAATTTTAACTATAGTTTTAATTTTGACCCTCTGACTTTTATTTTCATTGTGACTCATTTTAATCATTATTTAAATTAAACATAAAACCCCAATAATTAATAATTTTATTTTACTATTGACGATTATTTTATCAAATAATTAAAAATTAAGTTTTTCATTTAATAATTTATACAATCTTATCAAATAAAAATTTATTGAACATACATATTAGTACAAATTTCGCCTCCTTTTCTTTCCTTTTACTATTATACTTTGTAGATACTTTCTCTTTGATCATATTGACAGGACCCGCCCCGATCCCACAGGGACCACAAGGGGACGTGCCCTGCTCCCGTCTGACACCCAATAATTCATACCAATTTTAACCTCAAACATCAATGCATAAATAACCAATTTAAAGTTATACATCAAATCCGAATTAAACAGATGTCAGACAAGGGATGAAATCCAAAATTACAAATTTGCGAGCACGACTCTAAAGTAAACCTGCGGGTACACCACCCAACAGGGGTTCAGGTACGCAGAAGTAGATCTATGCCTCAGCCTCAGGTTCCTCCTCTACCTCAGTATCACGACCTGGAGGAGTTACCAAAAACATTAAGGGTGAGTGGACCAAAACTCAAGTTTATAAAATCATTTGATAAGTAAAACGTATAATTTACCCCTCCGTTTTCCAAACATGCATGCATCCGTAATTAAAACCATCAATCATATAATATGAACCATAAGACATATAATAAAACCATAAGTATAATTTTAGTTGCTGCACTATACATTCCAATCCCGACATCCCTGATGTCTGACGTCCCTGACGTCCAATAAGGTCACTATCACAAGGCTACGCGTGCCACTCGGGTCTCAATTCCGAGTTCAATCCCCGAACCCCGTTCGGGTACAGCATCCCCGATGCTTAGCGTCATAGACGCTGGACGTTCTAGACGTCTGTGACCTCTCCGGGGTACCTCATCCGGAAAAGACAGTATCATATGAATGGATCTATACAGTGCAGTACCAAATACATTTTATTGATATCCACATGCCAGCATATATATATATATACATAGATAAAATCCGACCCAATCATTAAGTTTCATCAGACGGGTCTCAAGCCCAAATACCGTGAAACGTGCCATAACCATATTTTCCATATCATCAAAACCATTATTGTTTTTAGCATGTGAATAAGTATAATAAAACCAGAAAACATTTATGCACGCAAGGGTTTAAGAAAATGGCCCACTCACAGTACAATCCTGCTGAAAACCGAACGTATACCCTCGTTTTGGTACGCTTATACAATCCCTGTCATATCCAAAGCATACGCAAAGGTCAATACGAACCCCTAACATTCAACCATGAAACCCTAGACCGAAACCGGCCCAATGCAATAAACCTCATTTTGACCAACTTAATGATCTCCGATCGACCCGAAACCACCGCCATTGGATCCGGATTGTCGAAACCTAAAGAATGGTGGTGGTCCCACCAAAATTACTGTTCACACGCGCCCCCACGCGCCTGGTCAACCCCCTGGCCAACTGTGCTACAATACTGCTGACGTCAGCATGACGTCACTGCTGACAGTGTCAGAGGACACGTGTCAGCAGTCCATTGGTCTCTGGTCTGACAGTTTCTGACATGATGACGTCACCATGACGTCACTGCTGACGTCACCATGACGTCACTGCTGACGTCAGCATGATGACGTCATCAGCTATAGTAACCGGGTCAGAGAACCGGGTCACCGCAGACCCACGGCTCGACCCGATCACAGATCGCGATTCCGATCACCATTTCAGGTGAGATTTGTTCCTATGGACTCGTCTCAAACTCCACAATGGTTCTGTGCAATTAGAACTAGATTCTAGGTCGAAAAGACTACCTGAAAATCGACGGGAAGGTTGGCTTCTGGTTCAGGTTGTCTTCTCCGGTGAGTTGACGATTTTCCAGCCACGGTCCTGGGTTCAAACTGGTCGTCAAGGTCCCCTAAATGTGTCATAACAATAACCAAACAATGTCAACGTAAAAAACAGACGTTTCGAAGCAGGGAAAGAAAACGAGCACTCACGGGTTTATCGTCCTATCGCCGCCGTGTCGCCGCCGTACACCGTCCAGATCAGTTCCTCGTCGTCCTGTCGTCACGGTGAACCCAACCGTACGTTGGTTCGAGTCCAAGAGTGAAGGTTTGGATGGTTTGGTGACTTGGGCTGTTCGGGTTTCCTTCTCGGGTCTGAGGGAATGCCGGCCGTGCAGGGTGGCCGTGGAGTGGTGGCCGGCGTCAGGGAGATGGTTGTTGGTTGCCTGAGGTGTGGTTGAGTAGTAAGGGCTGGTGAGTTGGTTCCAAGAGGGAATCGTGCAATCGGGTTGAGAGAATGAAAACATGGGTGTATGATTTCATGAGTTTTAATACAGATCAGGAAAATAAATCAAGGGCCAAGATTGAATCTCAGAATGAGATCAAAGGTGAGGATTAAATCTGGAGATTTCAGATCTAAGGGCTGTGATTAAAATATTTGGCACGAAAACCGAGACACGAACCTCCCGATTTCACGTTTCCGACCATAACTTTCTCGTACGAAGTCCGATTTCGGCGTGCCGCCTGTCTACGGACTCAGGACGTCGAGACCTACCTAACAGTCATTGAGTCGCGTGAAAATTAATTGTCAAACGAAAAGTCAACGTTTTTGCCCCAACCGTCAAAATTACGGTAATGCCCCTGAGCTTCCGATAGTCATAACTTTTTCTCTGATCGTCCGAATTGGACGTGCCACCTGTCTATGAACTCGTGACGTCCCGAACTACGTCACGGTCATAGGTCAAAGTCCATTTAATTCACCAATCAAAAGTCAATAATTTGGCCATACCAATCACAAGGGTAAAAGCGTCAATTCTCACATTAAATTACGATATTAAAATCCTCGAATTTCCGGGGTGTTACACATATATTGATTAACCAGAAGAAGGAATTACCATACTCTAAATTAGAGATCAATGACGGTTCCTAAACCCAAATTTTGGATGGACTAAATTTATATATTAGATTTTGAAAAAACTTGGTGGTACAAATGAATTTCATTAATAAATATTAAAAAATACCCCTAATTAGGAAGACGTAATGAACATTACTCTCAAATACATCTATATACATAAATAAAAGATTGATAGTAAGAAAAATATATATAATAAAAATCATAATTGAGCTACAAATAAAATTTAAATGTGCTACTTAATAAAATTAAGATAGACTATAAATTAATATTGGGATGGGCTAGCCTATAAATATATAAGGGAGCAAGCTTGGGTGGAAAGGGCTACAACCCTTCCAACCCAAGCCTTAGCCGCGTCACCATTAGAGATCTAGTATATGAGTTTGAAGAGATAGACTAAGTGACAATAATGGTCGTTGGGTCGGATGATAAGAGAGAACGGGTAAGAGATTTCGATATTTTCAACCATACATCAATTGATTCTTTTTTTAATCATACAAGATAACATAATCAACTTTTAATTCGACACAACATCAAAATCTTATGATATATCTAATACTATTTGATACAAGTTTATATTCCGATTAAAATAATCAATACACTATTAGTATAATGTAGTAATTTGAAGCCTTACAAAACTTATCTTTTACACATTTCCCCAAAATCATTTTTGTTTGTGAATTTTAATAAATAAAAATGTGTCTCTTCTTAAATTAAAAGGGTTGTAATTAATAAATATATAATACTAATTGGATATAGGCGATCAAATTGTGTAGTATTTCACAATTTTTTCTCAGGATGAGTATATGCCAATATATGCATGCTGCTTAGAAAAATAATTACATGTAAATTATTAGGAGCATGTAACATTGTATATCCCACCGCTGTCCACCGACTCCACTCCACTCCACATATAAACTAGTACATAGGCGTAGGTAATTTATGTATTAAGGAGTAGAGTGCAAAGTGTTGTAAGTTATTTTAAGTGCTTCTTGTCGGATGCATTCAAGGTTTATTTTCATTTCCTTGCACAGTCTGCCCTCAACCAACCGAACCGGCAACCACAGCTTTGGCTTTACATCGAGCAAGTAGGAAAGAGTTGTATGCATTTGCATTTCCCTTTCCCTATTAAGCAGCTGCACCAGCAGTCGATTTTCACTCTGTAAGTTTTGTACCACTTGTAGGCCGGGGCCGGCCTCATTTAAGTTAACAAAGCCAAATGGTAAATAACTTATTTTTTTGGATAATTAAGAAGAGATTATATTCAAAAATAAAAATTAAAAAAACTGGTAATTAACTTGTTCTTACTCTGCGTGTTGCATTTAATTAGCACTTGCTTAAAAGAAAAATGACGCAGGACAGAAACAGTAAGTAATTAAGATTTAAGATCACCTGTTGGCGGAGAGACCATTTTAATATTTCAAAGTCACCTTCAACCATCTTAAATTCAATATCACGCTTCTGACAGAAATTAGGAAGGCTCTCAACTGGAGTCTCATAACAATCTACGATTCCTTTAGCATTGAATTTAAGACCAAATGCCAAATTCTGCTCGCCAATCTACAGCATGCAAATCAATATATATATATATATATATATATATATATATACATATATGAATAAATTATAATGAAATGAACACATAGCCTATATGATGGTAAACTAGGGATCAAAGGGATATTGATTTGAGTTGAAGAAATGTGTTAATTAATTGAGGAGACAGGATTCGAGAGTCAGGACTAAGGAGATTCAGGTCAGGACAGGGGCCCTTTTCTCCTCCTAGGCTAGCAGCTAGCTCCCACGTACCTGAAAAAGTCAAGCATAGTTGTCTGTCTTATGGAGCAAGTGGCAGACGGAGAGTCCCGGGATGATATCGGCCAATCTCTCGTAATCTGTCAAGAGATTCCAGACGGTGTTGAGTGGGGCGTCTATACCAATTTCCGATTGGATCCTCCGACGGTTGTTTCCCGTCTTCACTATCTCTATATTTATCTCTGCTGCTATATTATCATCCATTAACATATCTACGCTAATTACATCATCATCATCATCCCCGGACGATACCACAGATTGTTCTAATTTTGCATCATCGTCATTCTTATTATTCTCATCATCTGGAGACAAGAATGCCAAATGCTGCTTGTTTGAAGATGAGCACTGCTGCCAATTATGAGTTCTGCAACTTAAACGCTTAGCTACTGTAAGTAGCAGTAAGAAAGAGGGGTTTGCAGTTGCAGTAGCAGTAGCAGCGGGACAAGAAGATGAAGAAGAAGGGATAGGAATAGCGACCAAAGGGTAATTAGGGACAAGAGCCCTTAACTGCATTTTCCCCCTCCCTTCGTTGATCTACTCAGACTGTCAGACGGTCAGTCACTCGCCTAAAGAAGAGGCCGGCCAACGCCGTTCCCTCTTTCTTATCCGGACGGACAGTCTCTTTTTCTCTCTCTCCGAGGCACAATTACATACACGTGTACAACAGTACAAGTAGTGCGGGCTTCGTTGACTAATTGGGTTGGGTTGGTATTGGTAAAAGCCCGTCGTCTCTACCTTTCACAGGGAAACCCAGCCCATTTATTTATTTACCATTTTTCCGCTTCTAGTTTATACTGTAAGCGGAGGATTTGAAGAATGAACACATATTATATGGATGGATATGGGGTTTGGCGTCAGAAACCCTTTATCATCAACTCTGGTACTTTACCAGTTTACCAGGGGGAAGGCTGAGGAAACGGAGTTTCCTATTAACGCAAGACCAGCAGCATGACTAATATTATGGCGCCGACTGTCTCACTGCAAATCTTCAACAGCCGAAGGACAATCACCCTTCTTCCTCCTTTACGTCATTTCCAGGTAAACTCCACGGCCCAACAAAAAATTGACTTGAGATTAAGATTGGAAAGTATCTAAGCCTGGCTTACCTATTATTTTTTATGTGTGCTTGCCACTCCTACAGGGTGATTATTTGCCATATGTGCCGTCCGCTGCAGCTGTACCCAGACCTCTCTATGCATCCAGATTCACTGTCAAACAACAAATACAAACAAAAGCAAAAACAATGGTGTGCTGCTGCTGCACCAACTCTATGGCAAATGTGAGTACGTTGCTTTTCCTTAATTAATGCGATCTGTTCATTATTCAACAAAATCAAAATGGAAACATAACATTGAAATGGATTGCATTTCAGTATTTACTAGTAAATAGTTACTAATAATAGGTTAGAGACATTGCACCTTTGCAGAAACTAAAATTACTTACTTCGTCGCCAAAATCGCTAATCAAAATAGTATGGTTGCTTGCTGGGTCTGACAGTCTGAGAATGACTTAATTTCCTGTCGTCTTGTGTGGTTTTGGGATCTTAGGATGTAGAGCAGCTGCAAGCCAAAGTAACAACCAAGTGCTTCTTTGATGTAGAAATTGGTGGTGAATCGGTAGGTCGCCTTGTATTGGGCCTCTTTGGCGACGTTGTTCCTAAAACTGTCGAAAATTTCCGCGGCTTGTGCACAGGCAAACTCTCAAAACTCAAACCTTTCTTTCATTTCTCTTTCCTTTCTACTTGCTTCTCTTCTTCCACTTCTTTGCTGTTTTATATTAATTCAGATATATTATTGTTATTATCACTATCATTATTGTTGTTCTTGTTCTTGTAGGGGAGAAAGGATATGGTTATAAAGGATGCTCTTTCCACCGCCTCATTAAAGATTTTATGATCCAAGGAGGGGACTTCACTGAAGGAGATGTGTGATCTCTCTTCACTCAATGTCTAATAATAAGATATTATAACGGGATAGGATATTCATACTAAACTAATCCATATTTAATTGTTTTCACTGGCTGTAGGGAACTGGGGGAATTAGTATCTATGGCTCCGGATTTGCAGATGAGAGCTTTGCCTGTATGTTCTTGTTACGGAGCATAAAAAGTAGATATTATCATCGATTAAATACTGAAACTTTCAGTTGTAGTTGAGATCCTTTCATTTGGTGGCATGCCTTTTTGAATCCAAAACACTTCTACTATACTGACTTTAAATAACCGGCCACTTATTTGCAGTGAAGCATGTTGGGCCTGGTGTACTGAGCATGGCTAATGCAGGCCCGGGTACTAATGGGAGCCAGTTTTTCATCTGCATGGTGAAAGTAAGATAACTGCCGCAATTCTCTCTGTCTGTCCATCACATACTCAATTAAGTGCTTTCTTTGGATTCTCATTATTCTTTCCTTCCAACTTCGTGTGTATTCTTCGTGTGTTTTCTATACCATATCTACATGGGTGATTATTTGCAACCTAACAAGTGAGTAGGTGCAACTGCTTTGTTTGTCTTGTGGAGAAGCTTTTTTTTCTTTTTTTCGTTTTTGGCTTCATCTAAAGAACCACACAAAACCATTTCAAATAAATCGTTGAACAAGCACAGAAAGATGACAAATGGTTTTCCAGGTTTTATCAGTTTTAGTTCTTATTACATTCTCACATATCCAGTCAAAGTAAGACATTGGAATCATTACCAACTAGCTCTTGGTCTAGTGATATTAATATTCCCAAAAATGGAGAGGTCCCAAGTTCTAACGCCCAACCCAATTGTTATAAAAATAATAATAATTAATCAAAGACATTGGAAAATTTATATTTGGGAATCTTTTCGTACTTTTTTCATGCTCAACGGTTCATTCCAGCCAAAGAAACACAACTGTAACTGAAATGTAAGCCAAAAAAATAAGTAAATAAAGAATAAAAAATCCCATGCCCTTATTGTGTGTAATTAATTAAACACTTAGCCAAGTTGTTACCTTCTGTTTCAGATATTTTTATCTTGTCAGTTAATGTTTTTGATGTGCATCATGAAGACTCCTTGGTTGGACAATCGGCATGTGGTGTTCGGACATGTGATCGAGGGAATGGATGTTCTGCGGAAGCTTGAAACCCAAGAAACAAGCAGGTCAGATGTCCCTCATTTGCCATGCAGAATTGTTAACTGTGGAGAGTTGCTTTTGGATGATTGAATCATCTGTTTACTTGTTATAAAGTACAGCCACGGAATGCAGTTTTCTGGTTTGTCTGTTCCGTAGTTCTTATATACGTATATTGTTTTATGACATTTTGACTGCGGAATGAATTTCACAGTCATGGTTATCTGAAACATTGTTACTTCCTACTGAGAAAAGTTAAAATGACAATATTTATATGAGCTAGAGAGGGAGGAGCATGTATTCTGTTGCACCGAAAATAGGAACAGACCTATTACAGACAGAGTGAGTTACCTGAATTATATGCGATATTCTTTGAAATCTATTGTTTTACAAGTATATAGCAAGTTGGTCATACTCATAAATCATAATTCATCTAAGGATCCTTAGTTCACTTTATTCTTCACCGAATTACTGCCTCCCTTCATTAGAATGGAATTTTCCCTTACAGAGTGCTGAAATTGTTATGCACTAGACAACCTATGCAATGACCACTGTTTCAACAGCAGTTGACTGCATAAATTGCTCCATGTCTGGTTGTTTCCCTCCTCCTTCATTCCCTTCCCATATCTCAGGCATTGCTTCTTTGATGTTGTGGATGCTACTCAAAGCATGATCTGCATCAGGCACTAGTACTGAACTCCCCACCTGCCATAAGTTTTCGCACTCAGATTAATAAATCCTTAGTATTGTTCAACTAAGTTGTTGTTTCTTGACCTTAGATGATATATATTGTGAAGAGAATCAGCAAGTGAAGCCTATATTTTATTCGTTATTTATGATGTGCAGTATGTGCTAGAAGTTTCTTTCGTCTGATGGTTCGATAACTAACTATATACTGTATGTTTCGAGCGCTTACAATAACTGTATGAAGTCCTGCTGCTTTCCCACTTGCTATGTTTCGAGCACTGTCATCGAAAAAAATCTGACAACATAAGGGACAAAGTAATCTCCGTTAGTTACATGATTTTCGCAAAAGGAGGACGTGCCCGAGAAAATAAACAAAAATGGGGAATCATAGCTACTGGCTAAGCATCCGATATCTTACAGTTGTGCTGGGATCAACATGTGCAATACGAATAGCAGCTTGAATGGCTTCCACAGATGGTTTGCACAGAATCGGTAACATGGCTTTAGCCTCTGGTGCCCGCTCTATGAGGACCGCGGGGTCATTTATGTCATCATGTTTTTCCGTAGTCCTGCACTCATCATCTTTTTCCGTAGTCTTGCACTCATCATCTTTTTCCGTAGTCTTGCACTCATCATCATCATCATTAACTGGTTTAAGATGATGAGGGTTGAGAGTTTCAAAGCATATGATGCCTTGAAAACAATCTTCCAACCCCAATCTGTTGAGAACTTGGGCTGCATGCGCTTTGTCAGCGTTAGTGAATATCTGATCACAACACAACACCAGAACATATATAGAATCATCTCGCTTATTATTGTTTAATTGTAATTTATTTACCAATTAGAGAAGGATATCGACGCAGCAGGTCATCTATAATTTTATGAAACCACCTATTAAGTAACTAATAGCAAGTAATTAATGAGAATTAACCTAGCTTGCTAGCAAACGTACTATTTTTCTCTGGGGCATAGATAACAGAAGGTTCCTTAGCACCAGATCCTGCTTCAATGCATCATAGGGTAGTCTTCCGTGGACATATGCATGAAACTCGTCGTTGTCAAATTCATAACCAAGAGCCTGCACACATGTAGCACGTACGTATATAGATGAAGAGATTGAAAGCATGTATATATATATATATCTTCAATTTAAGAATCCAGATTCAGATATATAGCCCAATAAATAATACTGAATACAAGTAGTGTCAATAATATTGTTGATACAAGAAATGGATCAATTTAGTCCTGTCTTGCTGAATTTCCTTCGTGATTCCTCTCGAAATATTGTGGCCTGCACAGGAAGAGGGTAAATACAAAGGGACACTGGTGTGGTGCCGGCCGAACAGTCTCCGATGCTTAAGTCAGTTAAGTGGGAGGGTACTGTTGTAATTTAGACAGCGTGAGAGCAAGATTGTCATTACCTTTTGGAGGGGATGCCCTTGTATTTATAGTAGCATTGAATGTTTTTGTTGGTGTTTGTCAATGTGGGATAAATGTTGCTGCCCCTAGGAGCTGACATGTGTCATGTGGTGGTCCCGGATAGCATTTATGATTTGTCAGTAAGTCTGGCCGATCAGATTTGTTCTTCCTAGGTCGTTCTTAGCTTTGTTGGCATGATCTGAGGCTTGCCTGGGGTTGGTAGAACGGGGACAGGTCAGATCAGTTTTGACCTTTGACCAGGCCGACCAGTTTGGGTATGAACAAATATATCGATGGAATAAAATCAGTAACTCCGCCCCTGGTTTTACCTTTAAACCGGCCATGGTTGTCCCGTACTCCCTACAGTTCCAGGCACATCCTTGGTACCTGACTTTGTTTTATTTGCACGTGTTGCAGCATGAACTCTGCAATATTTTCCGTTGAAATTAACATAGGCTAGCTGGTCGAAGCTACATCTTTATTATTCACTATATATGCATATATGTTATTAATTAGCATCACTTCATCAACTGATTACTCAACAAGCGCGTACCTTCAATATTGTTGCGGCATGACAAGTTGATACCTGAGCTCAGGGGATGTAGAGTATCATCAAAATCTATAAGATATAGACATAAATATAATGATTTATTGCATCATTACTTTGAAATTTGAATCATTGATATACTGTACGTATCATACCAAAAAGCAAGTAGTCATATTTGGGTGCTCCACTGGGCCTACGAACAGCAGCATCCATGTTCAAGAATATATATATACCTGAAACTAGAAGCAAGCTACCTATGGGTTAGGCTAATCGAGCTGCTAATTAAGGAATAAGAGGGAACTTCAGAATGATCATATTAAAAGGTCTAACTTTCATTGTAG
This sequence comes from Prinsepia uniflora, assembly GCA_032719365.1. Lineage (NCBI taxonomy): Eukaryota > Viridiplantae > Streptophyta > Magnoliopsida > Rosales > Rosaceae > Prinsepia > Prinsepia uniflora. Next base: position 3,666,666 of record CM064876.1, on the reverse strand, counting down.
ATCAGACAACTGCATGCAAGAAGCGGATCGATAAAATACTAGCTAGCTACGACGTACAGTTCTGCAACATACAACTACGACACCCTAGGGCGTATGCATATTATAATTTTATTAAGACTAATTACCTTGAAAATCTTGAATGACTTATATTACAGAGACAGCTAGGTAGCTCCGTAGCTCTGAATTCTGATGCACTATGCCTAATCGGTTATTATGGCCAGCGACTGTTGATATATATAAAGAGACTCGCGCACGTGCTTGTCATGGGAACTGAGATACCCAGCAATTTGAAGGAGGAATATGCGAGCTGATTTTCGCCATATTTGAGGTGCTGAGCATATACATTAATCAACAATTATATTCTCTCTGCTAGTGGCAAATGCTGTGATGACAATACATATATATGTAAATATGTTTCAAGATTGTCGACGCATATAGAGACGTTCGTTGAAATCCATAAACCATATATAACTTTGAAAATAAAAGCTTGGAGGAACGGAACTATATATGATGCGAGTCGAGAGAGTCGGTTACATACTGTTGAAGCAGAAATCGAACCCGCCGCGAAAAGTTCTCACAATTCCTGCAAACAGCAAACAATTAGCTATCGTTGTCTCGATCGATTTACCCGGGGGTTGTTCGACCAAGAACACTCTGATGCCTAAGTTAGCTTTGAGAGAGGAAAAGGATATACTTTGAAGCGAAGAATCAACTTAACTTGGAAATGAAATGTGCCTTGCTATTTATAGGGGTGAATGAAATGTTCAATTTCCATAGTTTCGATGTGGGACAAATGCTCATCAATTTACCTCTTATATAGGGGTGAGTGAGATGTTCAATTTCCATAGTTTCCATAGTTTCGATGTGGGACAAATGCTCATCAATTTACCTCTTATATAGGGGTGAGTGAGATGTTCAATTTCCATAGTTTCGATGTGGGACAAATGCTCATCAATTTGCATGCTAACACGTGTTATACAAATCGAGGGTGGAGAGGCTTCCACATGTCATTCTGGTTTGGGCCATGTCCGGTGCTTGTGCTTACAAGTATTATTGCCAAGGGCAATTTGGTCATTTTGAGAATTATGGGCCACGTGGCAGCTCCACATTTTTCCGGTGATTTTGGGTTCCACAAATGCCCCCACATCGATTCGGTATTCAGGGAATCCGGAAGGATGTACATTGTTTGGAGTCTTATATTACCGGGTTACCAGTTACCGTTGGGTTCAAGAATCGATTCAGTGTTTATTTGACGATTTTGCCCCTGGTTATAAAGGTAAAAAGTCCATTTTTAGTTTTAGAATGACTATTCTGGGTTTAGTGGTGTGAATCGGACATAATGTGCAAAATGACCATTTTACCCCCAAGCATGGGCAAAATGTTGTCTTTTGAACCGGGGGGTCCAAAGGACGAGGGCCAGAGACCGTTACGTAGGTCGAGTTGATACGAATCCATAGACAGGTGGCATGCCGAAATCGGAGATCGGATGCGAAGGTTATGTGTCTACGAAGGCGAGGGGCATTTTCGTAATTTTGGAAGCGAAGAGCAAAACGGTCTTTTTGAGACAAGCGAACGGTGGACGCTGACTCATGCTACCTACCAATGATTCTTGCTGCTTTGTCTAGACAACATGGAGGAAATCAAGGATTTTAGGGACCCTAAACCCTTAATTAGGGAAAACTCAATCATTTTGTCCAAACCTTGATTTTGTTAAATAGCAGAGCAATTCGATTGTGAGAATGAGAGATTAGAGAGTCTGAATTGGAGCAAAACAAACACAAAGGACAGAGGGTCGCTGGTTTTGCAGATTTTCGAAATTTTGGAAATTTGTGGTAAAAATTCGAATTCGAATTCGTGAGTCTTGAGGATCAAAATTGAGGCTGGATTAAGTCTCCTGGGACTAATTCGAACCGATCCAAATAAAAAACGGAGAGGATTGAGGCCGTATCGAGCAAGAACAGAAGCTTCAAAATCCTCGAAAAATCGAGCTTGAGTTCTACTAGCTGGAGGTAAGGATTTATCAAATTGATCTTGTAAAATCGTTCCTTATACTCTCACGATGTCACGTCGTGGACGGAGTTTGGCCGAACAGTCGACGGGGACTTGGTGGTGACTGAGTGCACTTGCGGACGTGACTAGTGAGCATCGGTAGGCAGGATCACACCTACTGTGACTCTTGCTAGTACCACATACATGCTCGCCATGCGTCAAGATGCCGAGAGACCTAGCAAATTTGTCCTGTGGGAGCGTGGCGGTTTTCGTGGCCTAAGTCCATTCCGAGGGAAAGATATGGATTTTGAGAAGCCTGAAGACCTCATGGAGTGGAAGGCTTGCAATCAAAATTCCTTTTCAAGCGATGTTCTCGTGGAACTTGGCGACAGATGTTCTTCTAGAGTTTCGGGACATGAGCCGGCTACTCTCTCCATGAATGGCGAGAAGCTTTCGGACATCCCAAACAAGGAGTGGTTGTGCGTTCCACTGTGCTTGAAGGAGACCGTTGTTCAGAAGAAGGACAATAAACAAGGACTTACTGGTTCTTGGGAGAAAAAACCATGCCGAGCAACTTCTTTCCTAACCCATAAGCATACCGAGCAACTTCTTTCCTAACCTTTCCGTTCTGGCCCTACGAATGTGCCATCTTGATGCGAAGGGCAGGCAGAAATGGAAAGTTATGTTGTTGATGTGAGATTGCGATAACTAAGATAACTTGAGGTCTCAATTTCACATCGGAAGCCAAAATGGGCGAGTTGGAGATGAGCCGTGCAGAGAGGATGCTGATAGAAAATGAGCGAGATATCACTCGAGATGAGCTCTCCCTGCTGCACAGAAATTTGCAGGACTCAGAAGGCTTTGATGCTTCGATGACGAAGGCTTGAATGCTTCGCAGGGCGAAGGCTTGGATGCTTCGCAGGGCGAAGGCTTGGATGCTTCGATAACGAAGGCTTAGGTGCTTCGCATGGCGAAGGCTTGAATGCTTCGATGACGAAGGCTTGGATGCTTCGCATGGCGAAGGCTTAGATGCTTCGCAAGGCGAAAACTCAGATGCTTTGATGACGAAGGCTTGGATGCTTCGATCATGAAGGCTTTTTACACTAGAGAGAATAAGCTTTGAAAATTGTACATGGTGAAAATCAAAAACGGTTTCGTTATATACTATCCAATGCAGAAGGGTTTTATGTTCCATTCGTAGTGGATGATATCTCAAGCAAAAGAGTTTTAACTACAGAGCTTGTTTCTGGCAAGTAAACTATGTCATTTATGCCATGTCATTCCACAGTTAAAACAACGTTATTGTGCATATAATTTTGAAAAGTTTATGTCGTTACTTAGCACTGCTTGGGAAATTTCTCTATTTAGTATTTAGAGACCTGATTTCAAACATGTTTTGTCTAGGGACTTTTGTAGACTGAAATGCAAAGATGATTAGTTACTCTTTGAACATTGTTAGTTGAGGAATTATTGTTTTTCCAAGATTTATTGTAAAATTGTACTGTTCGACGTGTAATGGATACTAAAGTTTGGTAGCTTTTATAAAATTGAACTGTAAAATTCCAATATCTTTTGAGGCTCAGCATGCACAAGTCACCTTATCTTTCATATGATTGTAAATTGTAATTTCTGATTGCTTATAGCTTTTGAAATGAGTAGCATCTTTTCTATCAATCAAAAGTTACACTGTTTCAGAAAGTTAAGTGTTTTTCCCTCCTACCTTTTGGCCTCACTTTGGTTTGCAGAAAGCATAATATGTTATGTTGTTTCTAAAGTATACGGGATCCTGTTTTGGTTTTAAATCAAATTACTCCTTGCAAGCACTAATGATTTTTTTTTCTGTGCTCTAAATATCACCTAGCTGTCTTCTAGCTTCTCAAAAAAAAAAAAAAAAAAACTAGCTGTTTTCTAGTTCGGACCGAATAATTAACTTTCTTCAAGCTTTCATTGTGATGCATGCCAACAGTGGTAGTTGTATCGTCAACAGAGAACTATTATTGTTGTATTTTTTACGGTAGTGTTGCTTTCTCTTGCTACAGGAATACCTATTGACAAAGTAGCATTACTAAACCAGGAAACTCGTAACTATGTTGGCAGAAAGTTGCTAGAGATCGCTTTGAAGGAGTTGTTCATTTTCCGTTTCATGCAGGCATGTTTGTTGTGATTTCACAAGTACATGCATAGGGTTTGCTTTGCTTTTCTTAAATATCTTTTATAAGCGTCCACTTTCAAGCTTAAGAATTAATTGCTCTCAACCATGAAATTAAGGTCTTCGTATTTTCTATCCATTGAGGTTTTCCCTTGTACTATTCAACTTAAAGTAAGACCCTTATGGCTCTTTCAACTGAAGAAAAAATGGTTTGGCTGCGCTAGAATTCCCAAGAACTAAGTTTATTTGTCAGCTATCTGAAGCTTTTTCCAAAGCTATCTCTTCAAAGCAATTCAAAATAAATTAATTGAAGTGTGGGTGAGAAGGTGTTTGCCCTGAAAAGCATAGTCCCTTGTTCTGTCAATCTATAGTTTCCTCGCCTGTACAATCTTATCTGCTCTAAAACTTCTGCTGTCTGCACCAAATCATAACTTCTTCCATCTGTAGTCTTTCTTAGACCAAAGTACATTTGTAATTCTTAATATTGACTTTTGTATCACAGATGCACAGTTTTTAATCTCCAGCTGCAGATGAAAATTAGACATAGTTTAAATGCTGTGGAGTGGATACAGTTCACCTAATTAACAAGTCATCTTAATAGCCAGGCTCAAGTTCTCTAGGCCAGTCCATATTGCATAAAAGACCCAAATTCTTTTGTTCGTTTAACGTATCAAGATTCAGGAGTGTCTGTTCTGCTGGAAATCTGAGCTGATGTTTTTCATAATTTGAACTTTATTCTAGGTTTGCTTTGTTTTATGTTTATTGTGCACTATGCTGTTGGAAATTAAAATTCCAAGGGTTAGCAAGTCTTGCATTCTTCCTAGTTATTGGTTCTCAGCGCAGCTTTCTTTAACTGTGCTTTATGCAATGCAGACTGATCCTAATTGGAGTAATTTCTTGTATGACGAGGCTAAGAAATCAATCAATTTGATCGACTTTGGAGCAGCTAGGGATTACCCCAAGAGTTTCGTTGATGACTATCTAAGAATGGTGAAATCTCCTTGCTTTATATTTAAATGACTTCCTGTCTGTTTTTATATTTTCCTTGCAAAGGTTCCTACTTAATAGATAGTGTGTATGGCTGTTAAGGTTCAATTCTGAGTTATATAGTCATGAGCTTGGCTCACTGGATGGAATTCCGGAGTGGACTTATGTCATATTAGAGCTGGTCATGCAAAAACCTTAGACACTGGTTTATCACAGTTCGACCCTGAAAGCAACTCTTTATAGTTTTGTTTTTCCTTTTTCTTATTGGCTAATAGACAACTCTTAATATTTAGATTAAGATTTCCGGTTTGTAATTGTGGTTCTATATTAGCTGTTTTTTTGAACTTTAAAACTCGTTATAATGATCTGCAAATAGCCGACTTTCTAATGCATGTCTGGTCAGGTTATTGCCTGTGCAAATGGTGATGGAGAAACAGTCATTGAAATGTCTAGAAGACTTGGATTCCTATCAGGTGTCGAGTCAGAAATAATGTTAGAGGCTCATGTCCAAGCCGGTTTTGTTGTCGGTTTGCCATTTTCAAAGCCTGGAGGGTATGACTTCCGGGCATCCAATATCACTCAAAGCATTTCAAACCTTGGGGCAACAATGCTAGGCACAGGGTCACCCCACCACCTGACGAGGCCTACAGCCTTCATCGCAAGCTTTCAGGAGCCTTTCTGGCTTGCATCAAGCTCGGGGCAGTTGTACCATGCAGGGAACTCTTACTTGAAGTATATGAGTGTTATCAGTTTGGCGAAGGTGGTGAAACTTTGTCAAGTGGTGGTATGGGTTTTTAAGGGGCTTATAAACTATGATTTATTAATTTATAACATGTAATAATTTGGGAGGGCAAGCATGATACAAATGTTTTTGTAGCCCAGGGTCATTGTTGAAGGTATATTTCTGGTGGGGTTTTTAGTTTCCCTGGCCAGATAGAATTTATTTGTATATTCAACCCATAGAAGTATAGATCATTCTTTAACAGTGGTTCTTAAAAAAGGAGAGGGAAATGCATTTGTATTGTACAATAAAGAGCTTGAAATTTGATACTTCACTGGTAGTATTCTGCAAAAGTATTGAGATTTGGTGCTTATAATTGGATTGGATTACTCTTTAGATTGAAGTCTGCCGCAGGAAGAAATTTAGATTTCCTAAGAAATGCTGATGTGTAAATAAACCGATGAGTTTTTGTTTTTTTTTTTAGCTTTGCCCCTACTAGTAGAAGCTTGGAGGGTACTTCATTCGACAAATTAAAATTCCGTAGTTAGAAGTTTCCTTACATCACTGGTCAGTTAGAATGCTTTACATATTTTTGTGGGTTTCACTTTCTAGATATATATTTTTTCCGTTCTTCCTTTTTTTTTTTCCTCGTTTCAGTACCATCACTCTTCTTCATTTCTTTTTTCTCTACTATACTTTTTCTATATCTCAAGCAAAACAACAGTGAAAATTGAAGAAAGAAAATGGTTATCAAACAAAAACAAGTCCAAAAAGATACTTGCTACGTTGTATTCTTCCATTCTTTTTGGACGTATTAAAATCCACCCAAAATAAAATATTAAATCTCAAAATGCACTCTGAAATTGTAGCGATTCTAGAATCACCCATTCCCACAAGATATATCCATCTCTACGATCATTCACCCGATAGTGTACTGGATCCTAGATGTATATTACAGTTGTTAATTAAAATTGATTTTAATGCAATACCAAAAATTTGCATTTGCGATGACGAAAGCAATCCCAAAAATTTGGATTTTGTTTAAATCTATTGGAGGGTGTGCTTGGTGCAGAACAGGTGTCTACGCAAATTTTCTCACCAGCATTGTAGATATGGCCATGGTATATCTCATATTACTAGAACCAACATTAGGTTTCAAGCTTTAGAAGAGGGATAGACTACATAATTGGGCATGGTCTCACTAATTTGGTGCTAGCATGTTTTCTTTTACTAAAAGTTGGAATTGAACTTTGAAAAGGAGGTTCCGCAGTAGATAAGAACCAACTTTTAGTGGGGAGGGATTGATTACAATCATTACATTATTGAAAGAGTCTCTGTAATTAGATGTTTTTATGTTTTCTTTGAATGAGAGGCATATTTGAATTAAAAATAATGTTATCATTGATTTTTTGTGTAAATTTGATTGAGAGAATTTGAACAGCACTTCCAATTTGCTTCCATTAATCTTAGATATTGCAACTTTATCCATAAGGCAATTATATTATATATATATATCTAATAATATATATAATAATTAATTAATATATATATATATTGTATATATATGACTAATTGCTATGTATGTTGCATATACATATATATATACATATAGATGACTTTAATCGTTTTTATTGGCTGTATTCAGTTAATGGTGTCACTTCATTAAAATGAACGCAACTGATTGTCTTTAAATTGATCCAAGGGTCCAGAAAAAATGTCAAACAACCAACGGACTATCCCTAACCCGATCCAACGATTCAGACGATTATAGATTTGTAAGGGGATAAGGACGCGAGTACATGACAGAAACCCATCATTTTTTATTGGTCGGCTTGATTCATGTCGTGAGGAAGTACACAGCTCTGTCTGCAGTTTTTTATGCTGCTGGCTTAGTAGTTTTTATATTCTTGATTGGTCGATAGTTTTTATATTTTGAAGTCCAGTCACTTTTATTTATTGTAATCTCATTTATCCTTTTGCATACGAATTCACTTTATATTGTAGAAGCAGACAAAAGTAGAGTTTTGCATATGATTTCACTTTGTAATCTCAATTCTTTAAGCCACAAGGGTGGGGATATATTTCTCATCTTAAGGTAGTTTTAGGATACATTGCTCATCTCAAGATAGTATAGGATATATTCTTTAGGTTAAAATATAAACTTCCATATTTATGGAATATATTGTTCATTTTAATAATTGTAATTTTTCTGTTATGAATGAAAGTTTACTTTTTATGTGCTTCCTTACTATATTTAATACATCACTACATACAAATCTGAATCTTTTGTATACCAATTTAATCCATCACCACTATATGTCTGATTGACTTCGCACTGAAGCTAATACCATCGACAAACATCGTGACCGGCCGGCAACTCCCGGCTCCACTGCACTCTTGTTGCGCTACTCTGATATCGACTCGCTTTCAAGTCCCCATATCGTATCTCGTGTCACTCAGTGACCTATGCTGAAATCTCGACTCATCTTGAGTCCAAAACTATCGTCTCAAGTATCATGTCGAAACACATTCGACATCACAATAAAATCACATAATCACTGAACCCTCTCAATTCACACCCATCTTGGGTGTATCTGGACTCTATCGAATACTTGCTAGCAGAAGTAATCACAATAAAATCATTAGAGTTCCTCTGGCCCACATGACTCTCTCAATAAAAACACAATAAAATCACATAATCACTGAACCCTCTCAATTCACTCTACACTAACACAGTATTCGATGTCTAATAAACATCTCATTATTCCATCACGCGAAAATATTGATTTTCTTTGGCAAAAAGAAAATGATTTCCATTAATTCCTTAAACCAAATTGTGGGTAAAGAAAAGGAAATTATAATACAAGGTAAAGGATGCAATTTGAAAACAGGTAGATGAAGAGAGGACTGGAGGAGAGAGATCGAAGGTCTGTCACAGAGTCACTGTCCGACTCTGACCACTTTTACGATTGCTTTTTGAATATAATTTCTGGTTCCCAAACAAGGCATGCGAATAAGAAGAAAGAAAAAGACAAGCTTTTCCGCTTTCCTTTTCTGACTTTAGGGGATTGATAATAGAGTGATGAGTTTGAGAATAGAGAAGTGAGAGTTGAGAGTGGATAGTGAGCTGCTTGCCAGTGAAGAGAAGAGAGGAGAGGGCAGGAGGGGAGAGGGAGGTGTTCCTTGTTCCCTGATCTTTGCTTGAGATTCTGAGGAGAATGAATAAGCATCAAAAACTAATAAATGTGTGTTGTTTGGTGTTGCTGGCGGCTGCCTTGAGCGGATCCGCCGTCGCTGAGAATGAGAAAAAGGAATCATCGTCTTGGTTCGAGTTAGACTTACCAGACAATGTTGCGGCGGAGTCAGCTTCAACGACACAGCCTCAGCCTCATCCTCATCCCCAGCCTCTCAGTCTCATGGTTGGCCTCACCCTTATCAATTCTGCTGCTTCCAAAGGAGCTGGTCCGTCTCTCTCCATTAATTGAATCTCTATTTATGTAGCATTCTTCTCTGTAGCTGGCAATTACTAATTTGGTAGTGGTGTTTGGTAATGAATTCTTCGTAGAAATAGTATGTCAGTCAGGTCTAGTCCTACGATATTTTTAGAATGTCAGCTTCATATTCAAGTCTGAGGATGAATTCTTCTTCTTATTGCACAGTCTGTTTGGATGGCACATTGCCCGGTTACCATCTACATCGCGGCTATGGATCGGGTGAAAATAGCTGGCTTATTCAGCTGGAGGTGCGTGAACAGTGAACTAGCGTGAAGTATTCGCTTTTCGTTTCTGGACTTTATTTTTCTCAGTTTCTGATAAAATATATAACTGGTTAATTGCTCAGTGCTTTATGTTTTTCTTTTGCAGGGAGGTGGTTGGTGTAATACAATCAGAAATTGTGTTTATCGCAAAACTACTCGCCGCGGTTCATCCAACCACATGGAAAAGCAATTGCCATTCACAGGCTTATTGAGCAATAAAGCTGAAGAAAACCCTGGTATGTTTTCCCCATGTACGCTGCTGTACACTTCATTCATTCCATTTATATCAAACAAAAATACATTTTCTGCTTCTCTTGTTTGATTTTATGTATTTTTGCATGTGCTTAACTTGTAATATATTCTCGACGGCTCTCACATATGCTTGCAGATTTCTTCAATTGGAACAGGGTCAAGCTACGCTACTGTGATGGGGCATCTTTTAGTGGAGATAGTCAGAATGAGGTTATTTGGATCACTTGGATACTTAAGAATTTAGATGATCAAATTTTGGTTGAGTTTTTATAATCGATCTTACAATTAAACGTTAGGGGCTTCTGGATTGGTTTGTAACTTGTTGGCCTTATATTTTCAAGATGGTCCACTAGTGATAACCCATTTTATTAATGAATAAGTATTTTTAGTTCTTGAGTGAAACATACCCATTCTCCTGTAAACCTATTACACGAGGATGATAAAGTCCTACTTTCAAACTAAAAGGAAGTATGAACGCTGTTAAACCTTACTGGATGTTCTAATTTCTCCTTTTTCAGGATGCACAACTACATTTTCGCGGGCAAAGGATATGGTTAGCTGCTATGGAAGAGTTAATGTCTAAAGGAATGCAGCAAGCCAACCAGGTTTTGCATTGAACTTGCTCTCATTAATGTGATCCAGCTTCTATGTTTTAATTACTATTCACTCGATTATGTTTCAGGCTCTTCTTTCTGGATGTTCTGCTGGGGGTCTGGCATCCATACTACACTGTGATGACTTCCGGGACTTGTTTCCAGAAACTACCATAGTGAAATGTCTAAGTGATGCTGGCATGTTCCTTGATGCGTAATGAGCTGATCTTCTACGAATTCTTTCAATTTACATTCTTCAGTTGAAGAACATGCTTCCAGTGATGGTTTTGTTTTTTGTAGAACTGATGTATCTGGTGGCCACACTCTAAGGAATTTGTTTGCAAGTGTGGTCAGTTTGCAGGTAATGTCAGTATCTGCTTTCATGGTTGACTTGACTATTTTAAAGTAGAGAGTTCAGTTTAGTTCTGATTTTGAGCTTCGAAGGACAAAAGCTTGCATTATAATTACAATTAAAAAAAAATGCCTTTGAAGCTTGCATGGATTGCATATAAGATCATTGCAACAGTAGTAATCTCTGCAGGCTACAAAATTTAGAGAAATAGTTAAATTACCTGGTCAACTTCTTTTTGAGTTGTTTGGTTCTTTGATATTAGTATCCTAATATTTAGTGGCGTGAATTTGGGAAATTCAGTCGATCATGATTGCTGACTGGTTAAAAAAAAAAGGATATGCTCTTCAAATTGCCACATTATGAGATCTTTTGAATAATCCTCAAGTCACTTGGCTTGTTTACAATGTGATGTTTGATTTAAAATGTGATATTGGATATTTATTATGATTTTAGGAAGTGCAAAAAAATCTCCCAAAGACTTGTATCGACCACCTAGACCCAACTTCGGTAATTCTCTATATTCTATTGAATTTTGTGTATTTGCATGTTTTATTACATAATTTAACTCTCTCTCTCTCTCTCTCTCTCTCTCTCTCAGTGCTTCTTTCCTCAAAATTTGGTTGCAAATGTTAAGACCCCCATGTTTCTTCTCAATGCAGCCTATGATGCGTGGCAGGTAATCCTCTTTTCCTCATTATATAATCAGTTTACGTTTTGTACATTATTGTATTGGAGGGCCTGTTGATATGGGCTAACTGTATTTATTTATGCGTCATCAAACATGTAAGATTTATGATATGAAGGCTTGATTTCTCATTGATATGTACTGTGGGTTATATGCAGACTATGGACAGCCATATTGGCTTGTCATTAAAGTAATAGATTTACAAATCATGCTATAACTAAAAGACTTAAGAGTGCACGGCAATAATTGCCAATCACACTGAGATAATGATTTCCAATTACACTGATATAGGGATCTTAGAAGATACATGAGGATTGTTACTGGATTCTCTGGAGAGTTAATGAGATAGACCATAATTGAGGAGGAGCGAATCAGATCTGCTAACGAAACACTGTCTGCATGATCCAACTAATTCTTATTCAAGCCAGTGCATTGTTTATGCTTTAATCTTGAATGCTCTTCTTCTAAGAGGCATTTTTTCATAATGAGAATTAATGAGCCTGCCATATGACTGATATCAAGTACTCAGTTTACCTGGTTGGCAACGACTTTGATTTTGAACTAGTTTTTCTTTCAAGGTCCGGACTCCAGATGTTTAACAAATTTTGTGATAATTTAACTCTAGTCATTTTTATTTTTTGTCTCTAGGTCCAAGCTAGTTTAGCCCCTCTATCTGCTGATCCTCATGGCTTATGGAATGAATGCAAATTAAACCATGCACATTGTAATTCATCCCAGATCCAATTTCTTCAAGGTAATTCTTGTTTTTAAGTTTGTCTTGATTTCATTTTTTTTTTTTCGTGGCAGCATGTATTTGCAACATAAACCGACGCAAGCACAAACTTACAATTTTCCTTTTGATGTTCTCTTTCAACTCTTATGAAGCAGACTTTAGGAATCAAATGCTAAATGCAGTTAGAGATTTCTCAGTGTCCAATAAAAATGGTTTATTCATAAATTCCTGCTTTGCTCACTGCCAGTCTGAGAGACAAGATACATGGTTTGCTGATGATTCTCCTCTTGTTGATAACAGGGTATGCCCCCATCTGGATATCTATTACATTCTTCAATAAATGGTTTTTGATGTTAGAGTAAGATTTTAGCATTTAGGGGAGCCTTGAACTCAGGTTTATGTGTCTGGAATTATCTATTTGAAATTTTTCAGTGAAGTAAGGAAGACAAAAGCACTCTGTTTGTTGAATTAGCTCTGAAATCTCAGGGATGCACATATTTTGGCTTCTAGAATGACTTTGGTTTAGAAAGTTATCGATTAAGTTACATTCCTACCATGCAGGCAGTTGCAGTGTCCGTTGGAGACTGGTACTTCGATCGAATGCTGGTTAAAGCTGTCGACTGTGCATATCCCTGTGATACGACCTGCCACAATCTTATGTTCAAGTGAGTGAGTTTATCCTTTAATCCATTACCATATCTAGACGTTGTAATAATTCACTTATTAGAATAAAATGCGTGCTTTTTTATGCGAGTTTTTGTAACTTCTGGAGTCGTCCTCATTTTTCTCTCACCTAAGAGATTCTGTCATCTCATTATAATTTGAAACTTTTTCATGCTTTTAAAACCAATAGCTTCTAATTAGTGGACTTGCAGTGGATTCTATTTCTTTCTTTTCAAGAAGTCAATAGGCCACCATCTATTGACCAAGAACTCCCTGTGGTGGGGCACTGCCCATTAGAAATCTTGGTAGACATTCTTAATCTCAGAATATCCCAGCTGGAGATTTGCCAACATAGTTTCTAGGTTCTTGACGATGGGGATTCTGTTGGTGGCCAATTATTTTCTAAGGCAATCATATAAGTTTTATTTAATTTTTTTGGTTGGTGTGCTAAGCACTTAATCATGAGCATAACTAGGTTCTGCTTTAGCATTGAAAGTATCTTGGTTTGTGTAAGAGTTCAAGGGCGAGTGCTAGCTACTGTCACTCATGTATCTTGGGAGATCTTGGATGTCTGTCCTTGGGTAGGGAAAGTGCTGGTTTCTGTATATGTTCTTTCGTGTGTAGGACCCAATTGTCCCACATTGAAGAAATAGAAAATGTTTTGAGTGGTTAAAAAAGCTCTTGGGCCTTTAATCTAGTTTTTGGGGGAGTTCTATCTTTGGACTCTTAACATCGTGTATTAATACGGCGTACAAGCTTTCAACTTTTTGCAACCAAGGAGTAAATTCAGCATTCAAATTAGAAAATGACTTTTATTTCTCAAGCTTCCGATACCTTTCCCCAATTTCTTCTCTCCATTCCAATTGTGGCAGACTGAAATGATATTTCTACTCTGCAGCGAAGATACATCTTCCATTTCGATGACATATTCTCAGTCCACAAGGTTGTCTTTTACCCTCCTAAATCTGCTAAGTGGCTTGATGGTGCCCATAACATGTTCCAGATTCATCTTTCAGTCTGTCCAGAGAGAATAGATGGAGCCTCTCTCTTTTCGAGAGGTTTTGAAGCTTTTTGCCTTAAATTTGTTTTTTATGTCGTGGATAGGGTTACTGGAATAAATCCTCTATCATGTAACCTGAGGTTTGACAATGTTATTAAAAATTAAGTTAGTTTACTTTTACAGTTCTGACATAGATTGAAAACGGTGCCTTGGTTTAGTTTCCTGCACCTAGTTTCGTCCAAGTAAAATATGAGATTTCTTCCCGTTTTCCTGGTGCTGCGTCTTGTTAGAGAGCTTAGGTCGATTTTGCGAGTCCATATAGGCAACATTAGGAGCTAGGACTTTGTGGAGTAGACCACATAAAATTTATTTATATATATAATGTTTCGTACATAACACAGTATCAGTAAAACTCTGATATATGTTTCATAACTAATACAATAGCAATCCCAATACTATTAAATACTCAAATAAACAAATATCCAATGGGAAACATCTCAGACTGGATACATGAAACTGAAACTTCAAAATCTACACATCGTGGACATAATGAAGTGCGTTTTTTAAGCCTATCATCATTGAAAAAAAAAATCATCAGTTAGTTATATTTACAACGTGGAGAAGCTGCAGAGGTACGGGTGAGATAACAGTAATAAGCAGTGAAGTCTGATAAAGATAAAGAACCTCAACCAGAAATGCCAACTCTCCAATGGAAAAGAAAATGGCAGAATTGAATCTGCCCAAAATCCAGAAGAAAGAAAAATGTACTATACTGTACTTTGTTCACCCCACACTAGGAACTCTCTTTCGACCCAATTGCCTCTTCGTTATGTACCCAAGCAATAGATGATCTTTTTGTGAATAGTCAGCTCAGCTGCCTTGTCGTGTTGTAGATGCCAATGCTACTGCCTGTGCCCAGACCTTGAGTCGAGCCTTGACTTCCCGTGGGTCGTCACCTTAAGCAGAGATACTCAATAATCAAGTTAGATAAATGGACAGGTCGATAGAGATAGGAGGTTAAGAACTAAAGTATTTAAAAACATGGGCTGAGACACGAAAATCTTTCAAATTTCAGAAAACGAGGGAATTGATTTCTTTTAGTTGTTGCAATTGTGAAAATGGCTTCTGGCCGGTAAGGGTTCTAAGTTTAGACAATGGAACAGCAAGTGATGTCAGATAGATAACAAGCTAAAGACTTGAAGCCTCAGGAAAGCTAAATTACATTAAGGAGCGAGAACATTGAAAAATTGCTCTTGTATTTTGATAATGAGAAATGAAAAGGAGGGAAAACAAAGATGAAACATGTTCATATAAGACAAGAGGCAGGCATACCCGGGCTAGAGATGCGCCAGTTAGCGATGGGGGAATCGCCACCACTACTGCAGGTAGTATTGGTGTCGAGGGTTGAAGCAGAGGGAGAAAGACGAGAGGGCATCTCCTGTAGCATGTGCTGGTGCTCCAACTCAAATCCAAGATCTCTGCAAGCCTTGACTTCCTCCAAGTCCATGCACAGGGACCTGCTCCCTCCCCTGGGCCTCGTTATCATCACCAGCCCTGTACCTGTAGCACTGCCAGTGCCACCCTCACTCTCCCCGCTAAAGCTATGGTAATGACCAAGCTGATTATTATTATTACCGATCCTCATCATTCTCTCCTTGTTGCCTTCATCTTCATCACCATCGGCATCATCATCATCATCATTACCATCTTTCTTGTTAGCTAGGGTTCCTCTGTCTGGTGATGCTGGTAACCAGGAGTGTCGGTTCTTCATGATTCTCCTCCTGCTTCTCCTCCTCCTGCTCTTGGAATGATCATGGCTCATCCCCATTTGAGCTTCATTCTCGCTGGCGTACTCTTTGACCAACATGGGATTGGGATGCTTAAAATGGAGCATTCCCCCGGCAGCAGCTTGAGCCCTTGGTGTGGGGGGTGTTGCCGGAAGCGAGTATGATGAAAGCCCAGGTTCCATGTCGGAGTCAGATGAAAGCCCAGGTTCGAAAGCTAGTCTTTTGGGTCGTACATCATTGGACCATAGTGTTTCCTCGTCTATATCCCCATCAAAGCTTTCCATGGACAAGAGTGACATGTACATGCTCATGCCATTCTCATCTTGGGGTTGATCTTGATATTGGCAATAGTAGTTACCATCATCAATATGATCATGATGGTGAGCACCATTACCATAGATAGAACCGCTAGTACAGGTGGAGAGCCTCGACAAGTTGTGGGGATGTGGATGGGTATGATGATGATGATGATGATGATGATACACATCGTCGGTATCATCATCTTCATCGTCATAATTGTCTTCCTGCATGGACATACAAGAGCGGATGCTCATACTCTCGTTGGACGCCATAACCCGGTGAGCGCTGTGTGCTCTCTCAGCCTAGCAGCTCCTTCAATTCTCCCTCAACAGTCAACACTAAACAAAGACTGAGAAGTGAAAAAGGAGAAGAATGAATAGTGAGGGATGGATGGACTATGGAGTGTGTGGCGTTTGGGCTTTTGTGTATCATTCATTCGTTTTCTCTGCTCTGTTCTGTCGATTATCCCAATTCCAGTTGATGATATATAAAGATATCAAGGTAGGTAGGTAGCTAGCTTGCGAGTCACTGACCTAGTCAGATGAATGATGTATATATATTTATTTTTTGTTTAAATTGAATGAGTGATGTATACATATATCCAACTATCTACCCAACACTTACTCCTCATATATGGCTTTACACACAACCCAACCTATCTTCATTCCTAAAATGCCCTCCGTTGTGCTTTAGGTCACACATTCCATGATCAGTTGGTCATGAGTCCATGGCCCTGAGGAGTAAGGGCTAGATCTATATATGATTCCAATTACAAATCCAGATTTATGTTATGAGTCAGGACTACCTAGTAACCAGCAGCAGGAAGTTTCAGTAATCAGAATGGATTGGTGATAACAAAAATAATATTCATGTTCATGTGGTTTCTATAGGAGTCAAAGCTAGAGGTTGATATGAACGGAACCATTGCAAGATAGGTTGGGATTAGTTTATGTTAAAGACTTAAAGTGTTAATAGACTCATCATCATTGTTGGTCAAGTGAATGCAGCCTCATGTCAAAAGACTCAATACCGGATCGAGACCAGATCCCACTGCTACACTAAAGCTATTACATGACCGTATCCAAAGCTTCTAGGATTAACCCATTGATCAGCACATAGTAAATTTATCAACTTCGTATATAAACTTTTTCCTTCTCTTTCCAATTTGCGTATTTCTTTTTCCAATTTGTATGGAATGAATGCGCTTCTTCCCTTTTAATTTTGCTTTAGTTTGATAACATATTTTATTGGCTGCGGGATGTGGGGTGTGCCGCCATGGATATGGAATATGGGTTCGTAATCGTAACCTATGATGTAATGCAAACCGTGTTTGAAACAGCTGTCCGCGCTTTCATTTGAATAAACGCCAAACTATGAAAGAAAGGGCGAGGCCCTCATGTCCCCACGGCAATGAAAGTGATGGAATTGGAATGGGAAATGGAGCAGCAACCCAATGTCATGGGACCCTTGTTCTTTTTCTTTTGCTTTTGCATTTGCATTTGCGGATGGATAAATAATTAGATATCAATCACATAAGACGTGTCACGCAACCCACAAGCACAACACACCACTGACCTCAAATGGTCAAACCTCATCCTCTCCACTGACCATTGGACTAAGACTCCCTTCCCTTTTCTTCCCTCCAAATTCCCAACGATCCTATTCCTACCTTCACATGTACCCATTGCCGCATTGCCAACGCGCACCCTGGAAATTGGTAAGACAGACGTTGCTACCATTAATATTATTCATTAAGTCATTAATTAGTTATCTAATTCCGACCAAAATGTTTTAAATAACTAATACCTTTGTAGACTTAGACTGTACTGCCGTTCACCGACCGTTGATTAACTAATACTATTCCCTCCCTTTTCATTTCGACCGGGTCACCTATCTATTTTCTTCCTGGTGAAGGTCACCTTTAGGTTTCTGAAGCGAACACCTGCTGTGTAAGTGTACAATGCCCAATTGGGATTCTTACACGTGTACCATGGATCATGGTCCCCGATAGCCCATTACTTAGGATAACTGACGATTACAGTCAAAATACGACGAGAGTTGATGACTTCTCCTCGAGATCCTATCGCGTTACTGACTAATGGGGGATTAGATCAAAAGAAAGGATAGCTCCCCCCGCACCTTCGATCGACAATGAACCACGTACGTTTTCAGCTCCCCCGCACCTTCGATCGACAATGAACCACGTATGTAAATTATCTACGAAAAATGCGAACGGGAGAGACTATTTGCTCCCCGTGCCATGGTGCTTCCACTCGAGAATTCATGTTAATTTTTGTAACATTTTACACAATAACGCATGACAACCAACTAAAAGTGTAAATTCAGTCAATGAGTCGTGCATCAGATAGGTTTCAGAAACGATTCCAACTCTAATTAAAAGTGCACTATTCATATTCCAAACACTGAATCTAAAAAATATAGTCAAATGATAGGAAATGAGTCTAATGCTTGAATTGCAAACTCAAGGACAGTAACAAGTTAACAAAATCAACAGTAACTAAATTACGCACGGACATTAATCAACACACTAACACACTCGTGCAAGTTCCGTGTGTAACTGTGAAGGTGGTTGGTACCACAACATGATTCTGGTATCTGGTAATGTTAGGCAGTTTGAAGCTCAGGATTTTCTTTGTTGTTTATTCTCATTGTTCCCTCAACTGCTGATATGCGTGCTAAAGCAGCATCCTCAAGCTTGAGATTCGATAGAGAGTCTATCAATGAACCAGCAGATTTCAAAGCCTCTTGTTCTCCCACACTGTTAACCCCAATGTTCAGGATCGGCTCATGAAGTTTTTGACGTCCAATATCCAGCTCTAATTTCTTGAACTCCTCTTCAATACTTTCCTCATCCTCAATTGTGTACAGTGAAGATGATTCTGCAAAATCCAAAGAAAAGCCAGCTTGGATAAAATAGAAAATAATTTCCTGCATGATTCAATTAAATACTGCAACCCAACAATTCAAACATAGCTTAATGAAATGAAACTCAAGAATAGAGATTACCTATAACATTTTCTATTTGCTTTTGTGTATCAATGCTCTCCTCAATTTCTTGTAGGCTCTGTTGGACTTCTTCCACGCCAATCCTATTTTCCTTTATTGCTTTAGCCCCAATTTGGATGGCTTCAGAAACCTGAGAGCAAGACAAAAATGCATCAGCTTACTAAAGATTCCAGTCTAAAAACTTCTTGACTGCTTCATTTATTTAGGATCTAATATGAATGATTTATCCCCATCGCTCAAAATACCTTCTTTGTGGATTCAGCACTAAAAATAACATCAAGGACTTCCTCCACTCTATTCAAGAGCGTTGAGCATTTTTCTCTACTCTCATTGGCCAACTTTAACTCCCTTGTATGCCTCAGAGCCACTTTCTTGTTTCCAGAATTCAAACAAGCTAATGCTGATTTTCTTGACCTGTATGAAAATTACTCAAACCCTTCGAAAACCACTACACAGCTTCAAATCGAGAGATCATACCAGACAATAATGTGGGTTTCTTAGAGTTCTACACCCACCATAACTATAACCAACTAATCACTTCTGGTTGTCAATCATTAACAATGTCGACCAATCTTTTGAACTAGCTGGCACAAACCAGGTAACTCAAATGGAAAAATCAATGATAAACTCACGTAGTGACAAAAACAATTTTCACGATAATAAACTCAATTACAGTTATGCTACAGAATATTGCATCTCAGTAACAGTTCGCATAAACTCATTTTCTTATTAGTGATTTGAACTACCACAGATGACAGTGTCTACCTATTGCTTGAGAAACAAATGAGTACAGTTGGTTGATTGAGATCTCTGAAATAATGATCTTAAATCTCTATTGAGACAGTAACAAAGACCAAGATATAAAGCAGCGGTATGAAGAGTGAGAAGTACTTACGTTTCATAGCGTTGGTCAATCACATTAAGTTGTTGTTGTAGCTTTTCTGTTGTCCAAATCAAGTGCAAAACATCGCAATCTAGACTTGAAATACTAGGAAAGGAAGATGCTGAAAGAGAAATTTTCACACCCTGAAAAGGAAACAGGACAAAGTTGATGAACATCTCAATTTATGTAATCACGTGAAAAAGCATAGAAGCAGAACTATTCATGTTAGGTATTCACAAATCCATTAATGCAATATATTACTATTAACTTGCTATATGAAATCAAAACTTTCTTCCGGTCGGCAGTATCAAACTAATCAATCTATGAAGTGCGGCAGTTCAACTTCAAGGTCTCCCTCATTTCAAAATTAAAAAACTACGAACAACCATTGTGCATGATTGTGAAGAAATATGAGAAGCATAAGTAGCAGACACACCTCTATTAAGGCTCCTTTGGAAAGTGAGAGATATCGTGCTTTCCCTTGTGCTGACAAGTGAGACAGGACTGCGGAAGCTTCACGGGGTCCTCCGCATATTTCCCGGAACCTCTTCATGGTGACAATGCATGAAGATGTCCAATGACATTCAGCTAAAACTTTCAAAACTTCAACAGATTTATCCTATACATAGGGACATAGCCAAAACCGAATTCCAATCACAATAAAGAAACACCATATGCATCTTTACAAGAATAAGATTTAGATGAGTCATAGGACAGTCAGAAACTAAGAAATGAAGTAATTGATGCACTCAGAAAATACATGCCTTCAGTATTGAGGTAAGAAGGAGAGCATCTTGGGACATTAGAAGTTGAGGGGTGGTGGTTCTACTTCTACTGATGGTGATGGTGAGCCTTGAGAAAATCTGAGAAAGACGCCCTGCTGTTGGGTCTACAAGCTCCACAGTCGGTACAATATCACCTTCGTTATACATTTCAAACTGAAATAAGAAAGAAACAAAATCAGTAGGAAATTAATTAGTTAATAGTTAGGGTACACAAACAGAAGAAGAAGACGAAATGAAAAGAGAAAAGAAATACCAAGACATGATCTAGGCATAAAGGGGTGAGGCCTGCTCGATTGAACCACTGTGTTTTTAGGTGAGATGGGTTGATGATGAGATTCCCCAATTGGCGACAGATGCTGAGGATTAAATCTCTCCAGAAGCGGTAAATGGGTTCCCAATCGGACCTCTGCCCGCTAAAAGCCTTGAATCGGGCTCTGGTCATCACTTCATCATCCCAATCACCCACTTGCTTCCTTATCAGCTCCTTCACTCTCTCACTCTCTTCCATTTTTTCACTCCCTCTCTCTCTCTCTCTCTCTCTCTCTCTCTCTCTATCTCTCAACTCTCAAGTCTCAACCCAACCATGATTACCGGCGAATGAATCCCAACGCATATAAAAAATGGATCGGTTTCCAATATGCTATTATCACTCGGCTGCCAGTTACGGTCTCGCATAAGCCACATAACAAATGAGGGATTGTGTCGTAAGGGCTGTTAATTTATTCATTAACGAATCGGACCAAACTATAAAATCTAAATTTGGATGAAAAAATGTGTTTTTTTCCCTCTAGTTCAATATTAACCAATAAGAGAAGAGTCTTCGACTCTTTGTCCCTTCCTTTCATCTTCCTCATACCCAGTCGCACCTAGAGTCTCAGACCCAGCCGCACCATTCCTCTTTGTCACTTCATCTTCCTCACCCTCATCTCTCCCTCCACCGATTTTAAAAGCTTTTTATTGATTTCGAAAGGTTTTTATATGAATTTTAAATTATCATTTCAATATATGGTTGATATATGATTTCATGCCCATATCTTTGTATTTTTTTAAAAACATAACTGGTATGAAATTTCTATATTTTTTTATTGGCATGAGTAAATTTTATTATTATGAGTAGGATGTACTAAAGCATTCTTCATTTCCTACACTATTAGGAATCACAAATCATAAAATTCTATAGAAATTTGATTTCTGTATCTTTAGAACATCCTCCATGCTAAGAAGTAAATGTATTTTTTAAAACTTAAATGCATTTTATTAGAATATTTCAAAATATAAAACCAACCATCCAATGAGAAATTACATACTATTGGATGTGAAATTTGCATTTTCATCATGTGCATTATCCAATTAGTGAGGTGAATTCTATAAATGCATATGTTTATTTATTTATTTAATGAAAATGTGTCCCTTTAGGGCTGGGCACATGGAACCAAAATACCGAAACCGTACCGTTTCAGATCAAACCATACCGAAAAAAACCGAATAGTAAAACCGTTGTATGATTGGTACGGTACCGAAACCGTACCGATATAATTCGGTACGGTTTCGGTATCGATATTTTAAAAAACCGTCCCGTACCGATACCGTACCGAATTAGAATATTTTTTTTTAATAATTAAATTTATTTCTGATTGGTTTATTAGGCCTTCTTCAAGAGTTGATATGACCATACATGTCTTAATTTAGCTTCTAAGAGTTGATATCTTCAACTTAGTGTAACTTTTTCAATACATATTTGAAAACTTAAGTCCTTCATAAATGTAGTTTTGCTTTTTCTTTAGTCTTTTCCTTGCTTTATAATCACAAACAAAATTTTGGCTCAAAACCGAAACCGTACCGAACTTAATTGGTACGGTACGATCTGGTTTCACTTTCAAAATATTGAATACCGAACCGTACCGTACCGATTAAAATTAAATGGTATGGTTCTGGTATCGATCAATTTTGTACCATACCGAACCGTGCCCACCCCTATGTCCCTCCATAAGGACGTAAAATAAACTGAATATATATGTATATAATGTTGTTTTTGTGGGAAAAGGAAAAAAAAAACAGCAAATCAAACAGAAACTAAGAACGACCTTTAGGAACCCTAATACCTAACCAATCGTCCTCTAGAACTTCAAAAATCTCCATCGTCACTTGTTTTTTTATGTATTTATAACTTCTGATTAGATACATATTGCTTTTCTGACTTATTAAATCATGAAAATGGATTTCAAAATGATAAAACTTTTAATTCAATAACTATAGAGATACTCGTGTTATAATATATATAGTATTAGTTTATTAATTTTGAGAAAACACATTATAATCTGTGAATTTTATTCTTCTAACATCTTAGATTTTGAGAAAAAAAAAAACTATTTTTTTAGCCAGCATTGGTAAAGCCCCTTTGACTATTTGAAATCATATATACTCTTTTTATGCATCTTGTCAAATATCTGTATATGTAATATAAATCAAATCATAGTACTTGCTCCAAAAAAAGAAATTCAAAGTAAAGTGTGGTTTCTTTCTAACATAAAAAAATGTTTTGTATTTGAAAAAGAAAAAGGGAAGAGTAAAGACGAGAGGGATACTACGTTGTATAAGTTTTGAACAACTACTAAATTATGTGCTAACTAGAAGTTGCACAGGTTGGCAATCTCAAATTCTCAATATTAATGTTAATTTATAATTTATACTGATCAGTGACCTTAATATCAATGTTACTTTATAATTATATTATTGTTGAAAAGTTATCGTATATGTTAATTTCTTGTTACTGATAAAAAAAAATGCATTTACTCATGCTGCAAATTTTTTACAAACTACGTTATTGAGCATAACATTAAATTATTAATGCATCGATCGACCGTCTATTCATATCCTATCCTAAGCGTTTTTGAATAAAACTCGTCCAAAATTCGGACAACCGCCAGCCCGCCAGGGATTTCTATTGCACGTGTTTTTCCCGCCTTCTCTTTTCATTAATTTTGAAACTCTTCTCGATCCTTCTCTCGCTAGTCTCTACTCTCTACCCTTTGCTTTCTTTTTACTAAGGAACTCCTCAGATTCCCCAGCGATAGAAAAATTTCCTTCGTGAACTAATAAAGCTGGAGCCCTCATCGATCATCAAATTCAAAGCTGTATAAGCTTAAGCTGTAAGCTAGTTTTGATTAGTTTCCTCTTGTTCGATTGTTTTTGTGTTTGGTGGATTTCGTACTCCAGTTTTTGATTGACTAGTATGGATAGTTTCATTGGTTTTATCTTATTTTTGAATTTCGCGTTCTCGTCGGTTCTTCTGGTTATTCATCTGATCCCTGAGATGCAGAACCTACATCTCAAATACGAAGGATCTGAGCGCCTGAACTTGAATTTTCGATGAATTAGGGTTTAACTCGTGATATGGTTTAAGCTAGACGAGTCTAATTGAGAAGCAGTGAAGTATTTTACATGGGAAACAGCCACGTCCTGACAATTGCGGGATTTGCCGATTTCCGATTCTGTCTTTCTTCCTTCATTTCTTTTCAATTGGATGATCAATTTGTAGTTAGGTGTTTCTTCTCCCATGTTCTCATAGCTCTAGATTATATCAGCGCTGGCTTTCTGTAATGTTTGGTTACTTAGAAAACTAAGAATAAGAAATCATAATGAAATTAAGGGTAATCCGTATCTTTATATCTTGTGTGCTTGTACTCGTAGTCATATTACAGTTACCATATTGGTTTTCTTGGTCTGAAATAATTTATCATCACCTTCAATTTCTATTACCTCTTCTATTTAATACCTTTTTTCGCAGCAAATAATATTAGCCTTCTATTCTCTCAAGATGCTGTGCCTTTTCTGTAGCTCTCTTTATTTCTTTAACTAAATTCATTGATATATTTTTCAGGTTACAACTGCAGTTTTGTTGCTTCTGGATTCTTTGTAGGGTGGAGAAACAATGGAGGTTGATTCACAACGTTATATGCGAGAGGTAAGCAGTACCAATTTTTTTTAAAAAATTGCAGTTGCATAGCTAATGACATAACTTGTTGAAGCTTTCCAATCTCATTCTCTTATTTGTTGAATGGTGCATAAACGTTATGCAGCTTAATGTATCCTATAGTGAACTCTGTAAGAGCTGTGTCATCTGGCATAAGACCCATATCTGCCATTTTGGTGTTTGTTACCTGGTTGTGCATAATTGAGCTCTTAAAAAGATTCCAGATCTGTGCATTCTGAAAATGTTGTCACCTGATATTCCTTTTCCCTTCTGTTTGAGTGTCTATTGGATTATATTCAACTGAAATAATTATAACGAAAGAAAATGGTAGAGTGAAACTAGGCTTTGCAAGCCTTGATGAATTTGAACACTCGGAAGATACTGTAAACTAGAAAACAAATTATGCTCGATGCCTCACAAAATCTGTTTCAGGGTCAAACAAGCAATTGCCGGACCTTCAGAAGCATTAATCATCCATCTAGCCAATCAAGAAAGATATCAATTGGAGTTGTGGTAGATTCATTAGAAAAGAAAAAGTCTGGAGTCACAAAGGAAGGGGAGTTTATAGTGCCAAATACAGAAATGGTAAAGTCTCACTTAGGCAATACCATACAAGGAAAAAGTAAGGAGGAAGAAGTCGCAGCTGCCAAGAAAACAAAACGAGAAAGTGTTCCAGAGCAGGTGAAATCTCCATGGATTTGTACTAAATCATTCCACACGAAAATGCCTATTTCAGATGCTGTTCTTCATGCCAAACAATCTCCTAATTTTCCGTCTGGTAGTGGGAAGCCCAAACATGAGGGAGCAAGGAATGCACCACTTGCATATTCTGTTCAGTTTTCCACAAACCAGACCTCATTTCTACAGTCTGATGGCAAGAACCAGAAGAAACTTGACGGAATTTCCTACAAAAAAAAAAGAAGAGTGAAGGATGGTCCAGTTGAAATCCAAGATTTCACACTTGCTACGGCACAAGAAGTAATAATGTCAGATGGGGCGGTGGTAGTGAATAGAAATGATGCAACAGAAAACAGAACTGAAACTCTTAGAACAAAGCTGTGGGAGATATTGGGAACTGTTTCTTCGCCTGAAGATCAGCATTCCAAATCTCAGCCTCATAAGGTTAGCGATGATAATTTAAATTTACAGAAGGAATCTGTTCAAGTTGGTATCCCAGATGTCCAGCCTAAACAAAATCCTGATAAAGAAGATCGAATATTCGATGAGAAGGGAGATGCATATGTCAAAACCAGACAAAGTTCAGACACTATCGAAATGGATTCTGAAAGTCCTGATAATATTAGCAAGAAACCTGTGACTCGTTCTTTGAGTCAGAAGAGAGCTCCAACCAATAAACAACAGACATCTGCAAAAAATGCTCCGTCATTGGGTTACAAACTGAAAAGTCGAGTGAACAATATATTCTCTTTTGAGCAAGAACGCTGTGAGAAACTACATGGTTCTTCGAAGTCTATGCAGAAGAAGGGAGCGACCAAGAGTTTCAGAAACGAGTCTCATGGAATCTGCCTGCCTGAAAAGGATAAATTAACCAAGAATCAGCAGGCGATTAATAGGAGTGAAACACTATCACCTGCTAAGCAAGCTAATTCTGTAGGAAAGAAAATAGGAGATTTTCATGTTGGCCTACCTGACAATGAAAGACATCCTGAACTGGAGAAAGTAATCCAAGAGCAAGAAATCTTCGAATCACCACTGAAAAACAAGAAATGTAAGGGAGCATTTTACAATCCAGAAAACAAAGACCAACAGGAGGACATTGGAAATTCAAGCTTGAAGAATGGCGTAAATGCAGAAGATGATTATCTTAAAACACCCGTGTCCAGTTCTTCCCCTAGCTCAATCCCAAAATCAGACCAAATGGCAGATTTTAGTAGTCCTGCGTCACCAGAGAGGAGATTTAGTCTGGGAGATATTCATAGTTTCAGGACTTTGTGGGCTGCAAAACAAGATTGTTGTGACCATGAACAAACAAAATCTTCTGTATCCTTTGTTATTGAATTGTTTCGATAAGATAGTTTCCCTGTGTGCTGGTTTGGTAGGTATTTTGTTTCTGCCTTTTGCCTTTCCTTATTGTACTTCAGGATGATGTAGAGGAACTCAAGGATTTTCCATTGAGAAAAGCAACACCTGACATGGAAGAAAAGGATGCAGAAGATGACATGCTTTTATCATCATCTGAAGATAGGGACTTAAGGAGTTGTGAAGAAGGTTCTCCCATTATCCAAGGACGCGACTGTATGTTCACTTTGACACTTCTATAAACTGTATTATAAATGCAATGTTTTCAGAATCCTTAAAATTAATTAAGGTTATTTGATTTGTTACGCCTCTGTACAATACAGGTATCTTTTTGCATGCTTATGATGTAAGATGCTGCCATATTTTTCTTCCCCACAAAAGAGTTATAGTCACTTTGTTTACTAAAATTCGGAAACTCTTTTCAGATTAGACACTCTGCATCCAATGCAGCTCTACATTAATCATTTAATGACGGGGGTATTTCACCCTCTCTTACTCTGCATTTATATTTTGATGTTGCAGGGACTGGGGAAGATAATTGGATAGAGGAACCTTCAGAATCTAACCAAGTGGATGGACTGGCTAGGTTTTTCTTCTCTCCTCTGTGTGTGTGTGCATAAGTGAATTGGTGCAGTATACAAAATAATTACATTCTGTTTGTGGCTTATCTTTCATCCCACTTGACAATGTTCTCAGGGCTGTTGAACTGTTTGCATCGGAATTAGAAAAACTAAAAACCAAAATGAAGTCAGCAACTAGTAGGAAATCCTCTGAAATTTTGATGTCTGTGGCTGAGGAGGTACATATGCAGCTGCAGAATGCTGAGTCTCAGATCCAATCGGATGTGTAGGTACTTTCAACTGCTGGTTTGGCTGTTATATTTAACAATTTCTTAGTGTGCTCTGAATAAATTTTCAGGGGAAAACTCACAAACCTCAGTAAATCAAAGAGAAAAAGGCTGGAGACTAAGTTTGAAGGTAAGAATGTATCATTGACATGTCTTTTTTCGCTGGAGTATCGTTGACATGTTTAATTGATCAATATTAGGTGCTGATAATTGATTTAATCTCCTAAATATTTCTATTAACCACGTATTTCCGTCTCTAAATAGTTGTGCCCTTCCACTTATCTGTTTAGAACTTTAGATGTGGTTTTACAATTTTTTGACCAACATAAACTGTACACATTCCTTTGGCACACATGGAAGCATTTATGATATATATGTACAAACAAGTTTTATCCTCAGGTGCATCTTGACAAGCACTCACGTCATTAATCCTAATCACCCTTTCCTTAATGGGCTTAACCCAATTATGTGCTATTTTAGTGAAATTTGATTTGTTGGCTTTGTTGCAAAATTTTCCTATATTAGGTGATATTCCAAGTTTTACGGGAAAGTTTGTTATTTTTATCCACTCAGTTGTGACCTTTGCATGTCTTTGCTAGAGCCTAGAGGATCATATTATATACCATCACAAAACATAGAGCTAGCTTGTGTGTGGAGAGTAGTTTAGTTTTCATTAATATCATCATTTTTACAGTTTTCATTGTTTAGTTTTGAGGATATAATGGCTGACCTAGGGCGTTTTGAGTCTTCCAGCACAATATAACAAATCTTAGGCCTCCCCGTCAATTTGTAATTTGTTTTGTTTGGATACTCCAACTTTAACATGGTATCAAAGCAGGCCATTCATCTCTTTCCCATGTCCAATTTGCCCACTTGTGTTGTGTTCCACATTCCTAATATAGTATGCCACATATATGACTCGTATAGGTCACACGAGGGGAATGTGTTGAGAATAGGAAGTCTCACATTAGATGTTCTAACCCATGGGAGATGAAATATCGGGTATCCCCATTCTTACCGGAGTGGGGGTTGGATGCTCTAACTTGCACCTTTAAGGTCTTGAATATTATTAAGTTACATACTCATTTTGGTGAAATTTGCTCGCGCACCATATCTTCTTCTTGGAGGGACGATACGGATTTTGTAGGTGATCTGGTCTCCTTCAAGGAAGATAATGATGCTTAGAGGACTTACTGGCAATCACAATGTGTCTAACCAACTTAGTATGTATCTTGCTGTAGGATTTTCTCCTCATTCAAGCTTAACCTGAACCCTACCTTCTTTTTATGCAGAACAACAAGAACAACTGAAAGTGATTTATGAAAAGTTCAAGGAACAGGTCAATCAGCATCTCCGAGATTGCAGAAGCACACTTGAAGTGCTGGAAGTGTACCAGACAGAGTGTAAGGGCACTGTGGAAAAGCAAAGTATGACACTTTCTCTATATTTAGATGTTTATGATGTTCTTGTCATTTCGTCACTCGAATGTGCCTGTATAGGTGTTACAGCATGATTGCGTGCATTAACTTCCACAAAACTCCATCCCTTCCTTGGTATATCTGTGATGGATTAAATTTGCAGCCAGATTCTTTGCTTGTATGACTGCATTATGTCATGCAGCAAAAATCATTGACTTGAACTCAGACCATAAATGTGAAACGCTTGGCTATTTTATGAAAGCACATACAAGCAGATCCTTTAGATGAACCAAAAATTGCCAATGTAAATAAACAATATTTCAAATTCTGCAGTTCTCGTTTGATTCTGTCTTACTTTTACAGAAGCATCACATAAAAAGCTTCTGTTACAAGTGGAAGGAGCAGTTGAGACCCAACTCAATGATGCCCAAAAGAGAATCCAATTAATTCAAGAGGCAAGTTTTCCTTTTAATTGTATAAAGTTCTATTGTTGAGTTTAGATTTACTATAATTATTTGCATACTGTAATCTAGATATTGTGTTGCATGCTCCTGGCCTTTTCTCTCGGTTTTAAGAATGAATACAGTTATGATGCAGCGTTTTGTTTGATGTATGTAATGTAGCTGCAATATTTTTATTTTCTGACAAAGTCTAGCAGAGATTTATCTTCTAAACTTATATTCAGCCCTAGAAACCCGTAAGATGTTTCTACTTGGATAATGGTTACGAACTAATCTAGTCTAACATATCTCCTTGTTCACACCAAATGCAGATTACACATCGAAAGATGTTGCAGTTGAGAAACCAAGTGGCTTTGTATTTTAAAGAGGGCACTCTATGTTGATATCAATAGCCAGTATGACGAAAGGACACGGCTTTGCTTTAGGGTTAGAACTTAGAAAGAGGTTTACATTTCCTCCTTAGGGGATTATTACTTAAAGGTTTTGGAGACGTGAATTATTCGGGGATTATTCGGTCCTCGCTTCTTTGGTTGTATGAAATTTTATATAACATGTGAATATTTCAAGTATATGGTTATGATGTTGAACACGAACACGAAAAAAAAAAAAAAAAGTGACTCACTCGACTTTGATGTGGCTCCAATGTTTTGGGATTA
This sequence comes from Prinsepia uniflora, assembly GCA_032719365.1. Classification (NCBI taxonomy): domain Eukaryota; kingdom Viridiplantae; phylum Streptophyta; class Magnoliopsida; order Rosales; family Rosaceae; genus Prinsepia; species Prinsepia uniflora. The sequence continues at coordinate 3,636,608 of CM064876.1, read as the reverse complement.
TTCTAAGAAGGCAAGTGATTGTCACATTTTGTTTATGATCATCGATCATGTTTTGGTTTATTCGGTGTAGCTCCGCCATCAGCAGTACAACTGTTGTGTCGTATGTTGAACAGCGGTAGTGGAAGCGGTTCCAGCTTCGTTGGCTGTCTGACAGCTGTAACTGCACTGGCCGCAGGTTGTCGGATAGTTAGTTATAACTGCTCCAGCAACTGGACAAGTGTACCTCCTCCATCAGCAGCAGGGATTACATTATACAATATTATTATTTTGTGATTTTAAACAATGATATTGATAAGATAATTATAATATATAAATTGGGTTTCAACCTGATCGATAGTCGAAACACACCTCTCACCTGCAACTTAGAAACTCAAAAGAATTTAAAAAATAAAAATTGGCCAAACCTAAAATCATGAAGTACCGTCGGAGGGCACAGATTTTTTTAGTTTGTCTTTTGTAGATACTGTAGAGTGTGAGCTAGTTTAAAGATAAGAAACCGGTGGTTGGCTGCTTCGGTTTCTTTCATTTTTACCCGCTGGTGTTGGTCCCTACGTGCCAAATCCCCCTTTCGCCATGAGTACCGCCTGGCTTGCAGACCTCCCTCCGCTCGCCGTCACTCAGCCTCTATTCTTCCCTGCACCTCTCGGTCACAGACTTCCCTCCATTTATTTGGGCCCCAAACCAAACAAAGTCAATCCCCACCTAAAATTGCGATGCTCGGTGGCCAAAGAGTCCACTATATCTCCGTCGGGGGTGAGTGGAGAGGGTGGGCAGTCCGGCTCCGTTGACTGCGTGGTGGTGGGCGGTGGGATCAGTGGGCTCTGCATCGCTCAGGCTCTGGCCACCAAACACGGCGACGCCGTTCCGAATATCGTAGTGACAGAGGCCAGAGATCGCGTGGGAGGCAACATCATCTCCGTCGAGAAGGACGGCTATCTATGGGAAGAGGGTCCCAATAGTTTTCAGCCGTCGGATCCTATGCTCACCATGCTGGTATTTCTCTGCTCTGGTTTTTTAGCGGCATTTGAATTAATTAAATTGCAAATAAGTGAGTCAGGTTAGAAAACTTATTTGATGATGGTGGAGTCAGTCTATACTCTACACTCCATGAGAAACTGTATGAGTTTACATGTGATTAGAGTATTTTTGTTTGGTAGGTGGACAGTGGTTTGAAGAATGATTTGGTATTGGGAGATCCAAATGCACCGCGGTTCGTGTTGTGGGATGGCAAGTTGAGGCCTGTGCCGTCCAGCCCAGCTGACATTCCTTTCTTTGACTTGATGAGCATTGGTGGCAAACTCAGAGCTGCCTTTGGTGCTATTGGCATTCGCCCTTCTCCTCCTCCGCCAGTTTGTCTTCTCTTCTCTTTTTATTTATCTTCATATATTATGTCATCGTATGACTTATGACTTATGACTTATGACTCACTCGTTCCTCAATACCTCAACTGCATTTCTCATTTCGCATAACCTTAACAAAAGTGACAGGGTCACGAGGAATCGGTTGAAGAGTTTGTTCGTCGTAATCTTGGCGATGAGGTTTTTGAACGCTTGATCGAGCCTTTTTGTTCAGGTCATCTCAATATGTTAAATCTTGCACTTCATTTATTCATTTACTGGGCAATTTTTCATTTCAGCTTCCAGCTATGGGTTGCTTTGGACTCAAAGCTACCCAACTGTTGTGCATGACATTTAAACCTTCAACCTCATCCACATGCATCACATTATGACGAAAAGAAATTGTTTACACCATGCTTCTTTACACAAATATATTTCATACTTTGAACTAGCAGAATTTCACATAGGATCGATATACTTGTCTACATTCATTCATTTATCCACAATCAGTTTTCTACATGATTCATACATTTGAATTAAGTAACAAAACTTCATGTAAAAAAATTTCATTTCAAAGTTGCATTCTTCCACTATATTTTTAGTGTGGCTTTTCTTCACCTTATCGGGTAATTTTTATTTCATAATTCCCTGATTTTTTTTCATTTGCAGGTGTTTATGCGGGCGACCCTTCAAAGTTAAGCATGAAAGCCGCATTTGGAAAAGTTTGGAATCTAGAGCAAAATGGGGGTAGTATTGTTGGTGGCGCTTTTAAAGCAATCCAGGAGAGAAAGCGTGCTCCTAATACTCCTAGAGATCCGTAATAATATATCTTTGTTTTAAAGTTATTTTATGATTTAACTTATAAAGTCGATTTTCAAGGCCCTGATTATAATTATTTCGTAGGCGTCTACCAAAACCAAAGGGCCAAACAGTTGCATCTTTCAGGAAGGGACTCTCTATGCTGACGGATGCAATTTCTTCAAGGTATCCCTTTTTTAACAAAATAAGTACTAAAGCTGGATGATCTGACATTCTTTGTTGGCAAGGAGAGAAGCATTTCTGTGGGGGTTCATTCATATGCAAGTTATTGTTGCATGTGATAGTCCTACTATGTTGTGTTTATGGCAGTTTGGGCAGCAAAGTAAAATTATCTTGGAAGCTTTCAAGTATCAGTAAATTGGATAAAGGAGGATACAGTTTGACATATGAAACACCAGAAGGATTGATTTCACTGCTGAGTAAAAGTGTTGTGATGACTGTTCCATCCTATGTAGCAAGTAGTATATTGCGGCCTCTGTCGGTATGTTTCTTTCTTACATGTTTTATTATCTTTTACTGCCACTCGTTTAACTGTTAAATTTTGATTTCTGTGACATTTACAGTTGGTGGTGTTTAGCAAAAGTGCTGTCGTAATAAAAAAGTCATGTCTAAAACAATTGGTTATGTACAAGACTGATCGAGGATTTATTTTTGTCATTGTTATTAGTGCTAATTTTTGCAATTTGTTACTTTGAACCTGACATCCCCAGGTTATTTTCTTTTTCACTCTTGCTCTTTATGCAGGCTGCTACTGCAGATGCACTATCTAAATTCTATTACCCACCAGTTGCAGCAGTTTCTATTTCATATCCAAAAGAAGCAATTCGCACTGAATGCTTGAGAGATGGCGAACTGAAGGGTTTTGGTCAATTGCATCCTCGTAGCCAAGGGCTGAAAACTTTAGGTTGCTTTACTTTGATGAAGACATTCATTATCTATGCATATAACTCGTGCTTAACATCAGTGGTCACCATCTCTTGCTTAGTGGGTTTTCTTGGGGTTTGCAGGAACTATATACAGCTCATCACTCTTCCCTAATCGTGCACCACCTGGAAGGGTACTGCTCTTGAACTATATTGGAGGTGCCACCAATCCTGAAATTTTGTCAAAGGTAAATGTCATACTCTTATGATTGATCTTTTGTTGGCAAAGATGCATGGCATAATGTCCACAATATGTAGGGGAGCTGTGATGAAAGTCCAGTTCATTTGCCAAAACTTGTGTTGTCTTTGGTAGCAGATTTTAGTTTGCAAGGCATTGTGCCGTTGCTGCTTTTCTTCTGGTCTGTCAGTTTGTGTGTCCTTGTGCTGCATATACATGTAAATTTACGTTCTCATGATTTTTTTCTCCCAGGCTTTGATCTTTGTACTTTCGTTTAGCTTTTTTTAAAATGAAAAGAAATATGTCTATTGACAGAAAGAAAGCGAGCTCGTTGAAGCAGTTGACCAAGATCTGAGAAAAGTCCTCCTAAACCGTAATGCTAAGGATCCACTTGTATTGGGTGTGAAAGTGTGGTCGCAAGCCATTCCACAGTTCTTGGTTGGTCATTTTGATATCCTAGATGCAGCAAAAGCTGGTCTAAGTGATACCGGGACCCAAGGGTTGTTTCTCGGCGGCAACTATGTCACTGGTGTAGCCTTGGGTCGATGTGTTGAGGGTGCTTATGATGTTGCAGCGGACGTGGCTAATTTTGTATCACAATTTTCGTACAAATAGTACAATGCGCGCTGATCTTGCATCCTACAGAAATACATATTAGGATGTTGCTAGGCAGCCCACGTTTCAGACAGAGAGTTCCTTCTCCTCTCAGGTATTTTGATTTCTTTCTTATTTGTACTTGTGATTACCTGGAGGTCTGGCATTAATAATAGCTTCAGTGCCAAATTTTGTAATTGCCTAGAGATTGGATGGCATGTACTCGACTGTTCCCAATGGCCTTGTGATTAATTCAGTGTGAATGATTGTCTTCTGTTGCAAGAAATTGTTATCTTCTGGGTGCGCTGCTTTGGAGGAGTTTCTAGCTTATTCTTAAGAAATCTAAGATGGATTCATAGATGATGCGTTTTAAAAGTTTCCCCGCACCTGTAATTGCACGCACTCCAACTCAACCTTCTATGAAATTCTTCCATTTGGGTAACTTACAAGACAAGATGGTCATTGATCTAGCTACTCGAATTTAGAAAAGCGGACCATTAACCACGGCCCTTAGATGAGGCAATGCCCCTGGAAACATTAGGCGCCTCCTGCTCCAAAGGTAAGGTTCCCAAACACGAGGGAGAGTGAAAGGCAGTACATGATGTTACTTCCAAGAATACTGTTATTTTTATATTTTTACTCATCACATTGCTAAATATTGGGACGTGGGGAAGGGAGGGAGTTATGAGAGAACAAAAGAAAGTCAGTTTTAACATGGTCATCACTACCACAATTACCGTCCACCCTCACCATCCTCACTATTGTCGTCAACACCTCCCCCCCCCCCCCCCCCCCCCCCCGCACAACTATCATTGATTCATTGTAACCACTAGCACCACCACCATTGTTGCTGCCACCTACACACCCATCATCTCAATTGAAGTCTTCCTCCATCACAATCACCACAACTACCGTCACTGGTACCACCACTCTAGCCCAAAGCCCAACTACCATCCTTGCCACAATAGCTACTGCCACCATGACGACCACCCCATGATCAACTCACAAACATCAACCACCACCACCACCATCTTTGTCATCATCACCATTAATACCACCCCCCTGCATCGACCATCTTTGTCATCATCACCATTAATACCACCCCCTGCATCGATATACCACCATTGTGGCCACCACCTCCACTACCACTATCTCCATTGCCATCACTAACTCCCCTATTATTGTCATCAACACCACCACCAATGGTGGTATATCAACTGATTTGATAGATTTGGGCATGTTAGCATTGGTTAAAGCGGATATGATCTTCCTAGGCCTCGAAGTTCTATCCACTAATTGCTGTTTAAATTTTAAATTAAATTAAAATTTAATAATTTTTGGGATACTCAGAAAAAAGAAGAAGCTAAAGCTGAAAGCTCATTGGCCAACTAAGATTCACATGGTTAAACGACTGTAAAGCCATATAAGCCACTGGAGGATTAAATAGCATAGATCCAAATATGTGTTGAGTTCTTTGTGTGTCCCAAAGCATCAGCCATGAAGTTTACTTTATTATAAACATGCTCGAAATGAATGGAGGAAAATTATGAAATATGGTCTTCAATATCTGATAGGATTGTGGTGAGCTTCCAAGGAGTAGCACATGTCTTCAAAATTCAATCAATTATTAACTTAAGAGTTTCCCTCTACAACAATCTTCAGTGTAGCCTGCTAGAATTACTGAATTACTCGAACTAAACTCTCGCGAACAGCTATACCTTCAGTGAAGGCAACACTAGAAAGATCCGAGAGGAGAAGCATCAACCATAAGAGGATTTCTATTATCATCACGAATGATAAACCCAGAAGACCCCATAGAAGAATATTGATCAAAGAACCATCAAAGTTTAGCTTGACCTTATTTGAAGGTCGCGGGTTCTATTTTATGATAATGAGATTGGACTAGACTCCATGCACATCAGAGTTTAGAGGTACAAGTTGAATGGAATGCCAAAAATCAGCTCCCACTTGATCAAAAATTCTAAAAACCTTTGCGGAATGATGCCTACATTATGGAATGGCATCATTCCTTATCCGCTAAATTTGCCAGTAAAACAAGACTTACTCAATCGTGATCCATATCTTGATTTGACCCATACGTGTGCAAAGACAAGACCCAATCTGCAAAGGAAAGACTAGATGATAGAGAGATTTATTGGTGGCACAACGCCAAACTTCCATGGTAAAGGAAAAATCTTTAAAAAGATGGTTATGTTCCTCAGAATGCCTTTGACAAAGAGCACAATTTTGATCAATATTAATGTCTCTATTAGTGGTTATATGACATGACCCATCCCAATTCCCCTAGACTATCGTGCAATGTGCATGTGATACACATAAATCTGAATAACATGTGTCAATAACATGATGAAATTAAGGTAATAACATGTGTCAATAATACAACAAAGTTTAAGTAAGTAAATCCAAATAATACACATAAAAGTCTTTACAACATTACCAATTTATCTTCACACCATCTTTATGTCTTCAACTGAGTCTTTGGAACAAGGGTGAAAGATGTCTATACTAGACTTAAGTGTTTAGATAATCATGGTGATGAAAGAAAGGTTTAATGTGGGCTCAAAATGGTTAAAACTAGGGGGATCGCAACTTGTACGCTCAAAATAGGGAACACGGATATTGAATTTGTAGTGTTAACCTTAATGTCTTAATCATATCCAAAATCAGAGAGTTTATTGACTTAAAAACTTTGAAAATCACATAAAATAAGTTGTAGTACTCTAGAGTTCATTAAAAGCTATGACAAGCAGTTATGAGACATATGTATATTAATTTAAACAAAGAACTTATGATTCACTCATCAAAGATATATATAAAGTTCTAAAGCCCACATAAGGTTCCAATGATTCATACTTATCTTAATATGCTCGTTTATGTACCAATTTACGTGCATTATTTACAAGTTATAACACTTAATCACAAAGTATTAACAAACAAATTTAAGTTGTAGTGATCATCTTTATAGCCATAATATATTCATTTCCCTTCATTATCATCATTGACAAATTAAGGGGCAACATAAGACTCGTAAAAATACTAAAAAGAAACGAAAAGACTCAAGAAAGCCAAAAACAAATTTTAAACAATTTTTTAAAATTTTATAAAACAATTTAATTGCACAATTAAAATTGTAAACCATTCTCCCACACTTAAATTCTACATTGTCCTCAATGTAAGCAAGTAGAAAGTAATGAAACATATAATCAAAGTAAGGAAGATGATTTAACAGGCCCCGTCAACCCTGCTCCCGTCTGACACGAAGTGTCAGACAAGGGAAATTTCCAACCTTTGCCATCTCGGGCTATTAGAGTACGCCAGGATCCGGAGGAGGTACGTGATATTTCGGTCTCTGCTACAGTCCGTATCCGTTGTCAACCTGAAGGGCAGTCAAAACATTAAAAGCTGTGAGTGGACAAAACAAAGAGTTTATAAAAACATTTTAACGAAAACATTTGTACCCTTCACTAAAAAAGCATGCATGCATTCGAAAACCATTTAATCCAAAAGAACCATATGTGGGAACTAAGCCCAAAACCGTAACCGAAAATCAAAAACTCTAAATGATTCTCAACGACCCAAAATCAAAAACTCTCAAAATGACCCAAACAGGTTTCACGGTTTACCTAGTTTCCTCAACCGTCCACTGCGTCCCAGCCTCTCACCACTGCCATCCTCCGTCCCTCCATCCCTCTCTCCCACTCTCCCACTCACTGTCTCTCTATGAACCTCAAACTAGAACAAGGGGAGGAGAAATGGGGTTTGGGTTTCGGGTGAATGTGAAATGGGAAGGGAATGAGATGCATGAATGAGAAATGGGGATCAATGGATGGGTGACACTTGTCACTCATCCATTTGTCCCTAAAACATATATTTTGGGCTTACTACAAAGGAAAGTGAACCTGCCTCGTAAATCGTGTAATCGTACCACGATTTGTTCCAGACCCGTAACTTTCTTATACGATGTTCGATTTCGACGTGTCGTCTATCTACAGACTCGTATAGTCTCGATCTATGTAATGGACATCGGTCCACGTGCCATTGACCTCCCGGGTCAAAAGTCAACTTTTCACTCCTTTTCTAGAGGCAAAATCGTCATTTCACCATGATCGTCCACTAATCCTCGATTAATCCTTAATTAATCTTGTAGGTTTGGGACGGGTCGTTACATTCTACATTTTGTGTTAAGACGATTCCTTCTATGTAGTCAAGCAAAAACTTTGAATTTTAGAGGTACAATTACAGGAAGTTTCCAAACTTTCTGTAGAAACTTCACTTTAGGGTGGGACGGTAAAGAATTATAATGCAAAGAGGTAGCGGATTTGCTAGAAAAACATTCCATTCAGGGTTGGTCTCCAAGCAAACTTATCAGATTTAAGTTTAAAGGTAAAGGAATTGCTTGAATTTTAGAGGCACTTTCAACCGAAACCACATTAAGGAGACCTTCCATATCCGAGTTATTGTTTACAATAAAATGGTCCACGATTAAATACCAATCAAAATTATCTCATTTTGTAGCAGGAATCAACTGGTAAAGCGAAAAATAATTCACCCAATTAAAATTCCAAAATAATATATCCTTACCATTTTCAACAATCCATGTCATACATTTTTTTATTAAGATTTTTAGATTGGAGAACACTTTTTCATGCTGCCGAAGTAGATTGATTAGAACAAACCTGAAAAAAAAGAAAAAAAAAAAAGAAGAAGAAGAAGAAGAATGTCTAAAGATATTTTGTGGATACAACTTCAGCCCACCAATTACAAGGTTAAAAACACTAGCCAGTACAAGACCCAATCCCCTTTATTTTTCGATGTGCAAGCACCTTCCAAGCCACATTAGGGGCTTTTATCTCCTCTCCCCAAAAGAACTTCCTAGCTTGATCACCCAGTTATTTAATTAATTTTTTGAGACAAGAAAAACAAGCCATGACATGACATGGTTTGGAACATTAGACAAATTAGATTGTATCCGAAATTCGTTTACCGGCTAACTCTAGAAAAATGTGTTTCTTTTCTAACCAATTAACTCTTTTTGTGATCTCATAAGAATCTCTTTCACATTAATCGGATCCTTCCAGATCATTACATTATGTATTCTAGTTCATTAAAGTAAAATCTAATATAACTTTAACATTTGTAAATTCTTTTGTTTAGCTAATATATTCTGATAATGGTTTTAACTGTTGGGTTTTTAGATAAATATCGAATTGAAGGGGCAATCCAAAATATTTCAACCAATCAATTTCTCCTTATATACAATATAGATACTTCTCTCTTCTCATGATGTAATATTCATCTTCATTCATTATCTGGTGAAAAGAAAAATACGATTCTCATACTAAGTAAAACTGATATAAAATATGTATGATGTAAATTCTCAATAATATATTATTTAGCGATTGTTATTTATATTGTATCAAGCAAAATTGATGATTTATCATGAAAAATAACTTTAGTGGTAAACCCAAAAAAACAAAATTATCTAATATATAGATATAGATGATTTACAAAATGATCATCAACTTAGTTAATAATTTATGTTTTTTTTTTGGGAGTAGGGATTTAAAAATAAAATGAAAATTTTCAATATTTATGACATGCATATGATGAATCCGAAAATCAATCTTCAGAACATGGTATATCAAAAAAAAAAAAAAACATCACAACATGCCGTATATATAAAAAGGAGCTGGCCCATGAAACTATTCAACTAATTATGTGTTTTTTAAGAAAGATTATGTTTTAAGGTGACTACATATGTATGCGAAAGTGATTGAAGCAAGGTAACAATAGTGATGGTAAATTGGTGATGGTAGGGGAGGTGGGGAACATAGAGTCACTTTTTATTTTTCCTTGTTTCTGAATAGACTTGTAATTGTAATGATGTTTATTAGCAATTGGCGTTTCTTTAGGTGTAAGCAATTAAGCAAGATATTCATGTTCCCTTGGTCTCGTGAAGAGAGAACAAACAACATGGAAATCGCGCGATTCGCATATTAGGAACAGTGAAAGACAAAGTAAAAGTGGTTGAAAGACAAAGTAGATAACGATGTTGAATATGCATGCACGTGGATTACACTGGATCGATATGTTGACTAATCAACAAGCCAGAAGGATGAAGAGGATTTCGTTTTAATGCACTTGAGGTATTTGATATTGACAAGAGTAATAGCAGGTAATATAATAGTTATGGTAACTGTGGTTTTACTAGATTGTCTATATATTTTCTTAATCCTGATATTTGCATGTCGATATGAATTATGATACGAGGACAGGATCCCTTTATTTACTGCTTACTTTGTAGACGTAGCTAGGCAGTAGGCATAATGCTGGCCGGCTTGTTGCTAAATTAAGTAGATTACCAAAGTATACCGTATATTGTTTTTGTCTTATTGGTCTAATGATCGAGTAATGGGGGGAAATGCCCGTAATTGCTTTGATTATAAGGTAGGCTGTATGCTGTGAGAATGTGAAAAAAATAAAAGTTTCATATTGGAAAGTTGTGCAACTTATAAGGAGTTTATGGTAAAAAAAATTGGACATCTTTCTCCATTGCCAATTGATTTTAGGATGAAATCTCAATTTTATTCATGGTATCAGAATAGATTATTTTACTTGTAAAGCTTAACTGCCACATGTGGTTGTTGTGCTCCACATCAACTGCCACACATGGTTGTGCTCCACATCAACCACCACACGTTACTATTGTGCCGACATCACCCAAAATCATCCAATATAAATTATGCATCACGTGTTAGGCTTGCAAATCCTTATAAGGAATTGATTCTATCCCTTCATTGAGAATTATGTTTGAATAACTTTCTTTACATGCTACCATTACCTAGCTAGGTGAGTGTTCTATAGTCTATAACCAATGCAATGCAATGCCTGGCCTCACGCGCTACGCAACACAATAATTGTATTCATTGAACTTAGATTTTATTTCTTCTTGATTCTCGCTCTAATTTACTTTAATATATATTATTGGACCCTATGCTAATGCAATATGCATAATGCATTCATGTCTATTGGTAATTGCTATGTAAAAGCCAAGTTCCATTGATCCAAAAATGGTACGCACGCGGATCGATCGATAAACTTTTAAGTGTTTTAACTTCATTGCAAATTGATTCCAAGACTCCACGAACACAATCCACTGCACACGTACTATTAATAATATATATATATATATATATGGAAGAAATATGAAATTGAATTCGGTAGAACTAAATTAATGTTAAATAAATAAACTGGTCTATAACTAGCCTCTAGCTAGATTCATTTCCTCAAATCATGATGAATATCTCATGCATGTTTCAATCCTGATGCTTTGGTGTGTGTCATTTATCTCAAATTTTGTAGTATCTTTCTAATGTATAAATTGATAATAAAAAATTTTAAAAACTTAAATAACTAGCATACAATCACATTAATTTGCTCCTTCACGTAAGGCCTTATAATTAAAACACAAGCTTGCAAGCTAGCAATGTATATACAATTGCCTAAGTCAGCCAGCTTTTAGGGTGTGGACTTTGACTAACTGGTTCAGTCACAATTCCATCCATTGTTGCTTAGCTTTTACATAAATGTTTGAGAGTTACCTAAGTGATAGAGCACACTTATATGAACCATGTTTGCATCCTACTCCGGTAATATCTCATCATATTATTATTATCTTTATAAAAAATTAAAAAGATTAGAAAACGTTTAGTCATTCATATATATCAACTAAATGAACAGTTCAATACGAGAATCTTAGTTCTTTTCAAAACTACTAATTTATTTGGTACATATGAATGACTAAACGACCTCAAATCTTGTGATTTTCTGTGTGTAGATGATCTTGACGTACATGATGATTTATAAAATGAACAGTTCCGATTATAATTTATGTATAAAGACGATTCGATAAATCGAAGGGATAGTATGAGGAAGTATCACCAAAAGAGAAAGGAGAAAAAACCCTAATTAGGGACGAACCTGCAGGGGGGACAACCTAACCTGTAACCCAAGTCAGTTTTCTATTATATATATATATGTTCTAAGCTTTCATGGCAAAGAGAGCAGCATAGCCCAGTTGGATAAGTCATTTACCTACTTTGGTGCAAACCCGAGTTCGATTCTAGTTGTTGTAAATAGTTTGGTTTATATGTAATGAGCCTATTTTATCATTTCTTCAATTTTTCTAATAAAATTTGGACTTTTTTTTTTTTTATTTTCTTCAATTTTAAAATAAATTTTGGCTTTATTTTATTTTTTAAATGTTTGAAAAAAATTTTATCATATTTTATCATTTCTCTTTTTAAATAAAATTTGAAATTTAACCAAAATTTCCATTCTTTTTCGATTCAATTTTATTTATACGCATGAATTCATCATATTGTAATTGATAACCCTTCGATATCTAATATTTATTAAGGCTATGTTTGGTACACCGTATAAGGAACTGGATAAGATAATATAATACGAAACCAATGTTTGGTACCACTCGTATTAATTAGCCACCGTATAAATTAATACGATTGAGTGTTTTTATACGATCCAAACACACTAAAATAATACTCTCCAAATTTTCCGTATTAAATAGTCGAATGGCTAATAATAATAATAATAATAATAACAATGATAAAATAAATAATAATAATAATAATAATAGTAATAATAATAAAAAATAAAATAAAATTTTAATAAATAGAAATAATAATATATCAATAATTAATTAAAATAAATAATAAAAATAAAATAATAATATACATAATTAATATTTATATATAAATATTTCTTATTAATTACTATAATATAATTCACCTGATATAATATAGTCGGCATTTTAATCCGATCGAGTATCAAACGTCTGATTAAATTGTCAGTCTATCTGATAGATAAATTAATCTATCCAAATAAAATAATTAATACAATACGGTGTATCAAACGAGGTCTAAACGTGTTGCAATTTTTGAAGGGGGAATACGTGTGTATAGCTAGTGCGACGTAGAATATTATTGCACGGTCGGGCCCCAGGCCGAGGATATTTTCACCTCGTCATCATCACATTGTTTCTTTTAGGGTTAGCTGTTGGCTGTATTTTTCGCATGTTCAAGATTGTGCTAATTCATTGACCCAACGAAAGAAAAGATTGCGCTGATACAAATTTGAAACGGAATTTTGAAGGCAGCCGCTTTTGGACACGTGTACTTGCCTACTGGACTGGGAACATATGAATTTGACGGTCGATTCTAGGTAGGTAGATAGCTACTTGTCATATTAATTTTGACTGAACAAAATAATTGTAAATAACCATATTCATATTGATTATTATAAATAAAGGCAATATACGTTGCGGATTTTGATTAAGATAGAATAATGAATAAGGTGAGTGATGGGCAGAGGCAGAAGTACAAGTAGTAGTAGCGGTTGTTCATCTATTGGCAGTAGTACTAGTAGGAACATTAACAACCCAGTCTCCCACTTAAAACAGCTACAACAATTGAAGGGAGATCTTAGTACAGATCTTAGGCTCGGCCTCAGCCTCAGCATATCATCGCCTTGTACAGCTGCTTCTCAAGAACACAACCCTTCTCTTGCTCTTGCAAGGTATGCATGTTGTAACTAATCATAATCTCTCCATCTCAAATTCATCTCTTCGTTCATAAATCATCATAATGTCATTAATTAAGGCCGAATTCGAATATATAGTAGGAGGAGATCATCGGATTGGCGGTGTTCCACCAATCAGCCACTGAACCCGGAGGAGGAGGAGGAGGAGGCAATAACAATGAATAATAATAATTATTACGGAGCTGCAGAAGCAGAAGCAGATGATGAAGCCAGTACTTCATCCACCTTGTATGTTAAGGTTTACATGGAAGGGCATGCTATTGGCAGGAAGTTGGATCTGTTAGCCCACCAAGCTTTTCAAGACTTGATTCGGACACTTGAACATATGTTCAACACCAACATTCTCTGTACGTATTTTATATATCCATCACCTAATATCAATTACCAATGAAGCTCTTCATCGGTCCTACTTTATATATATATATATATATATAGCGTATATATATATATTATAATTAGACTTGATCTTCATCTCTGTACGTATGCGCGCACATGCAGGGGGGGATGAGGTGGATAGAGTCCAGCTGCACTCTGCATGCAATGATCTGCATGTTTTGACATATGAAGACGAGGAAGGTGATTGGCTCATTGTAGGGGATGTTCCTTGGGAGTAAGTCAATAGCCTTAATTAATTAATAATGAACAAAAACCCTTTTTCTTATTAATAAATCTGACAGATTATACTTTGAAACTTTTAAACTACAATGTAGATTGTGGGTAAAGATATTGAAACTTAGTCTTAGTGTATATATATGAGAGAAATGGATGAACTGTCTACTTGATAGCCGTGCATGCATGCTTTACTTTTCTTATTCTGTCTAAATTAATTTCACATCCTTAATTTATGCTTGCATATTGCACGCAGGATGTTCTTGTCGGCAGTGAAAAGATTGAAGATCACAAGGACTTTTCCGTGCTAGGCTGCTAGCTTGGCTGATGAGACGGCCAACACACAGGTTTTCAACTTTTGACAATATTGTCGTAGCTGAGCAAATTAAGCGTGCTAGAGTAATAATGTACTGAGAAATAATCAAGGAGAGGTGGTTGTGACATGATGAGGTTTAGGGTTTTAGATCGAATTAGAAATTTAGAATTTTGTTTTGTGAGTTGACATGGCCGCTGCCTGCCAAACCCATCTGTCTGCCTGACTCATGTTCATCCATCTTCATGTATGTTATCGCATGCACTGTCTTGAATATGTCGAGAAGTCCCGTATAAATATGTTGAAAAGTCACACACAGATCACCAGTAGGCAGCCAAGCAAAAGATGCAACATTAATGAATGATATAGCAAATGAAAATGCCAGTAAACAAATGAAATTATTAGGGTTGTAGGTAGAGACTGATCCTTCCACCACCGGTGGTCTTCAACCAGACCGTCTTTACATTACTGGTTGCCCATAGTCAAAGATCGTGTAAATCATACTGTCAACTATCTAACACAACCTCTTCGTAATCTGTAAAAGAAATGCAAAATAAACATGCCAAAACTGACTGCAAATCAGAACTCCATGTCATGTCTCATGACACAGCTTTCAGACAACTTTTACCAGGAAGTTACTTTTAATAGTTACTTGGTGTTTTGCTTGAGATCCAGAAGTTTCTAAATTCTTATATAAGAAAATGCGTTGCAGAGGTATGATGATCAACTGAGCAATTCAACTAAAAAGTAAGAAGAATTAAATGAAACGGGCTGAACCTTTCCATTCCCACAAAATTTTCAGTCACGATAACTAAAGAGTACAAAAAGATATATCAGTCCATTACATAAGGCAATAGAGAAATATAAATAATTAAAGGTCTTCCTGAAAGCACTTCTCTGAACCCGAGACCTTGCATTGCTAATAGGTTCCAGAGCCTTGCAGATAGCAATGCTGAATTCTTCTTCGAGTGAACGTATATAGTAAGTATACGGGATGTATCTTGAGGTTGGAGTATTAATTTACCAGCGCTCTCTGGGCCGACCATCTGGAAGCACTGGAACAGACACTTTTGCATCATTATCTCTTGGATTGTCTTCTTGGTTGACTGGTTTGCTCACTCCAATATTCAGTGTTTTCCCATCTTCATTGAAATCTGGGGGTGTATCATCATCTTCATCACTCCAATCATCTTCATATTCATCATTATCATCATCATTGTCATCATCATCATCAGACCATTCCTTTCCCTCCTCAAGAGTTCCATCTTTTACCTCATCATTTCTTTCAGCACCATCTGCCTCGAGTCTGGGAGCACCTCGTCCAGGAAACCGAGGAACAGAAATAATTGATCGAAGCTTCTCCTTTATGATCAACAAACGATCCTTGTCTATCAACTGGGAATCGCGATATGCTTCCCTAAGGAAAACTGAATCCCTATCTCCCTTCAGGGACACATAAAACATATCTGGGTGCCTTATCAGCATACCCCTCACCTGCTGAGAGAACCTAAACTCTTCCCGAAAATGAGTAAGGTGATCCACAAGAGTTCTTTTCTCCACAGTAAGACTCAAAAGTTCATGAACAACTGCACAAGCGTGTTTCTCTTTCTCAATTGTACCAGACTTCAGGCCCGAGAAGTCAGAGTAAGGGGATATATAAGGAATGTCTCTAAACATGCATATCCTCCTCATCTCACCCTTGGAAAGATTAAGGCCCCTTGGCAGCTTTAGTCTGTTGAACTTGAGAGGCCTCTCTATAATCAAATCCTTCTCTTCTATTTCTCTAACCCGATTTTCTTCTTCAGATAACTCAGCTGCTGAAACTGCAATCTCAGGATCCCAATGAGTTAACTCTAATGCTGGACCTCTCGCAGTTGCAACTACTTTAAAGCACTGCGGATACCGGTGACAAATTGTATCACGAAACTCTAAAGGGAGCCCTAAATCATTCCTCAAATGAGCAATCTTTTCCAATAAAATCCGCTTATCCAATGACATCATCAACAATTTCCTCAACTTCACTACTAGCAAGTCTTCCATCTCATTCCTAACCTTCAACTCTTCGAAATAAAGTCGTTCTGCTTCGGGGGTCAGTTTAAATTGTAAGGAATAAACCCCTTCTTCAACAATTTCAAAGACGGCAGGGAATTTCTTCAATAACGCAATAAAACGCCTCTTTTTATCCAGACCCAACTCTCTTCTATACCTACCTAACTCTCTTAGTGACATAACTCTATCAGGTTGGCTCACTAAAATTTTTCGTAGTTTCAAAACCAATTTCAGCTTTTTATCCTTTTGAATTACGTTGTCAAAGGGAAGCTCTTTCCTTCTCTTCACAGCAGCGCATATTGGCTCAAATGGTGCATGGGTTTTTGTCAGAGTGCCCAAAGCAACATCTCTCCCATGTAAAACCAATCTGTTGCCCCAAAAGAGCAATTTTTCTGGCATTATCTTCGAGAGTGAGCAATGGGTATTTACAGACTGGTTCGGTTTGAGAAGAAAAGGAGATTTGCGTGAAAAAAATAAGGGTAAAGATGTGGATGCTGAGGCTGTGATTGAAGAAAGCAAGAGCTTCGGTTCCATTTGGAGCTATTTATTATAGATTACAAAAGAAAACATAATCCAGAGATAAGACGATGTAAAATAAGCAAATTTAGTGAAGCAAATGACTCACCTGGACATATGCTGGTGGCGGAAGCAACTTTGTGATCGGTTAGGAATCTTACGGATTTTAGGGTGGTGGAGGAGAGGAGCAACGCTCGGAGCGGCGGCGGCGAAGTAGAGAGCTTGGGTGGGGGCGGGACCGTGTGAAATTGAAGTCTGAGGATGGGGATAAGGGAGGGAGGGGTAGAAAGTGGAGACTAATTCTTGCGCGAGTACAACCGAAAGCGAGTCTCGTGCTTTTAGCAAAATCTGAACCGTTAGCAAAATCTAACTGCTTTAGAGGTTCCACATCAGCCAAGTAAGTGTGAATAGAAAACCCATCGTTCTACTTTGCAAAACCATTTCTTCCTGCTCCTCAAATTGTTTTCTCGTTTGCACTCCTTCTGTATTTCGTCTTCCTGCTCCCCAAGCCAATTATTCTCATTGAAGAGAGGAAGAGAATGTATAGGTACGTTACTTTAAATTTTCACTTTTTAAATCATATTTAGCACAAAATTTATCCAGATATAATTTGATGTACATGTAAATTTGGATTATTGTGCATGCTATGGTGCTTGAAAGTGATTGCAACTTCTTAACAGAAACAAATTGAAGCTAAATTCTTCAGAATCAATCGATCATTTGAAATTCTTCATAGGAAAGTTCATTTGGAGAACTGGAGACATTTGAATTTGGTTTGATTTACTTGTCAGTCTACAAAAAATTGAGTCAAATTTGTTACTTGATTAGCACAGATTATCTGCTTAAGCTGATGTGCTTATTTCATGTTCTTCTTCTCTAGGTATGGTTGCCATTTTCTATTCAAGGTATATTTCTTGGCACTTGTTAAAGTTGTCACGTTCCTTGCTATTTGCTAGGCTATAATGTCTGTTGCGATTTGCACGTTCCTAATTTTGGTGGTTCGTTTAGTGCTGGAGAACACGTAAAAATATTTAGATTTGATGAATTCTCACTTGTTTTGGAGAAGGGCATAGCTGTTTTTAAGTTTTTGTGCACGCTAAGCTTCTTTGGGTAGTAGTTGTCCTTGTATCCTGCTGCTTTCTGGACTACCTCATTTTAAGATGTTCTAGTGAGATCCTTGTTAAAAAAAATTTGGTTTGAGTGTTTTAGTAACGAGTTTGGTTATATTTTCTTCATATAAGTCAAGTTATAGCTTAAATTCATAGCTCTATTTCTTAGTGACATAGTATTTTGACATGAGCTTTTTGTATACATCCCTGAATGGACATCAATGCCCTCAAGCTTGTTCGTGTTTTTGTTATATTGTTAAAGAGGAACTGATAGAATCATAGGTAGAGCCGCTGCTTCAGATCTTAACTTGGTAACTTCTCTGTGCACAGTTATTTTCTGCAGTTAGCAGTTTGGAGTGGATTTGTGTTGTGTAAAATTGTTGATGCAGTTGAAAGTTTTCCTTCCATTATATGATCTTCAGCGTTAGTTATATGGGTGACTGTCACCATTCAGAGCCAATTTAACTGCCCTCAGCCACAACTAGATAATTGCTAGTGTAAATATTTATGTCATCCATGTCTACTGGCTTCTCCTATTCTGATGCTTCCAAAAGGCTGCTTTTTATGGAATTATTATTTCATTGCAGGTGGCTTGGGGGGTCAAACTTTCAGATAACGTCCCACAAGTGGCACTGATGGAGTTGCTGAGTATTTTATATACGATATTCTGTCATTCTTTTTCTTTAAGTGGTAAGTCATGACAAAGTTTCTAGTTGCATTTACTCTGCTGCGTTTACTGGCTAACCCTACTAATTAATACTATCCTATGTTCCTGGATGGGGCTAATTAACCGAAATTGGGGCGCAACCTAAAAAATTGATTTCGTCTTATAGATGTAGATTAGTTTAAGGCATATTTGAGTCTATTTAAAGCTGTTTTTGGCTATATTATTGTCTGTTCATAATCTTAATTAATGCTGGATTTTGTTTTTCTCATTCTCTTGCTTTATTATTTACAATTTCTCTTTTCCTTTCCGAAATTTCTGTGCCATTGTCAGCTCAGATGAAAAAACAAAAAGAGTTGGAGAAAATCCTCGGGACTTTGATATTTCTAGGCTACTTATTAGCTAAACATAACATGCAATTTCTGTAACCGCCATTCTTAATTTATGGTTACTATTAGTAACGCAGTAATATTGTTGAACGCATTTAATTCTCAAAATTCATCAGTAGATAGATTTATCTGATTCAGTTGTCGTTGGCAATTTTTGAGAGGGACTTGTCATTTAATTTGTTAAATGCTCATTGCCATAGACTATTGAGGACAACAGTGCCTGTTCTTGACGTTATTTTCATGCAAAAAATGGATGAGCTAACTACCTTGGTCATGTTTCTTGATTTTCTAAACCAATCAGCTCTACTATATATATATAGACACACACATAAGGTAGTCGATGGAACAACATGTTAATATTCCTGTTGAGTATTGAGTTCCACTTAGGCTACATGTTCTGTTTTAGGCAACTGTATCATTCTGAGTGTTTGGCTGCTTGGGTGCCTCAATTGTGATAAACAATTCCTATATATATAATCAAGATAGAGACAAAGTTATGATGCACTAATTAAGGCCAAATAAATGAATAATCACGGATAATAGATTTACTGTTTTCATTAGTTTTGTCCTGAATTAATTTGTCCCTAAACCCTTATTATATAACAAGTTGTCGTACAAGTCCATGATTGAAGGATTACAACATTTTCTATTTGTCTAATCTGAAAAAGAATCACACACTGGAGAAAGAAAGAAAGCACAACACAGAATACTCCATCAAGCTACCTGCCAATGCCATTCCTCATCCTCCTCCTATTAATTAATAATTGAGGTATTGATTGTAGGGCTAAGATAAGCTAAGCTAATACGACTTTTGATTTTCATAGTCTAAGTTAGATCATGTATCAACATTAAACAGATTAGCATATCTTTTGAAATAACCAATCCGATCATTAACTCGTGGGTCGTTAGGAATCCCGCACTCAAGTCCACCATTGATTATGTTTGTGACCAGCCCAAAGCCAGCCATCCGATTGGCTTCAACATCAGCTGCTGTGGGCACATAGAGTGCTACCATGACATTGTGAGCAGAGGGCTTTGGCTTTTGCTCAGTCATCCAAAACCACAAAGCTGTTTTGAACGCAATCGTGGAGTTGTTTGCCACTATTTCAGGATTCTTAAGGCCATCAAACCCCAAAGCCTCCCCAGCCAGTCCATAATTATAGCTCCTATATACAAAATAACATTATCTTAATTAATTAGTTGGTCAGTCTGATTTGATGCTATGTGATTGTGAAAGTATATAATATATAAGACATACTATATGTGAAATTAATGAAATTGATGGAGTTACGTAGGTACCAAGATTGTTGAACAGGGCCTCTTCCTTTGTAAGATTTCCCTGGATAGCATGGCCATTCCTTGTTGGTGGATTCACAGTAATTGCTCTGGGCATTGATTTCCTCCTTGAAGCATAAACCCCATGCATAAGGTCCATCTGGGGCAGTAGCCCACCCGCCTGTAGTCTCGTGAGATATCTGAGCAAGAAAGGCAGCAATTTCGCGCTTGCGTGTGGTTCAGCTTCCGGTGGTGCCAAATTCAGGGAAGGCTTTGGATGCTTTGATGAAAGAGTGGTATGTGTAAAAGCCTTTGGCAGGGCATGCGGTGTCGTCTTTATGTACAAACAAGGTGTTGAAAAGATTTTTGTTGATGAGGGAGGAGATGGTACGGCATGTTGATGATATGTGGGCATCAATGGTGATGCATAAGAAGGCAAGAGAGATGAGGAAGAAGGAAGAGGACAAGTTGGAGGAGAAAAGTAGTGCCATGGATGAGCTTAATTATGATGAGATGAGCTCGAGCTAGCCAGCTGCGTAGATGAATGCGCTTATTGTAAGGAGGAGTAGACCTTTTATAAACGGATATGTGCCGGCCATTTCTTCATATATTTTTGTACATATAATAAAACAATGAAGGAGAAGAAGAAGAAGAGAACATGGACATGGTGGCTGGTAGCGGGAGGGAGGGAATGAATGGGATGGGATCAGCTAGACAGCTACACCTACAGTTGACTGGTTGAGCAAACTAAGTCTGACCAGTCTCATGTGCTGGCTTAAAATTATGGGAATGGGCATTAATTTGGCATAAATTATTAGCTACTTAGATTGTATTTTACTTGGGTCTTATTTGGTATTGTTTTATTTTCTTAAAGAGTTATTTTATTTGAAAGTGAAAGCACTATAAAAGTGTTTGGTGGTCGCGGTGAGATGAGGAGGTTGAAAGAGAAGGGAGGTGGCTAAGGGGCTAGATGCAATTTTTTATTTAAAAAAAAAAGATTGTTTGGATTAAAGTCTAAAATATTCCTAGTTAATTAATTTAAATGACTATGTGACTTAATTTTTTAGCATATAAAAGTATAGTGGTTAAAATTGGAAAATTGAAACCACAGTAATAAAAATCGTTTTAAGCAAAATCACAGTGATTAATAATATATTGTACCTGAAAATTATTAGAAGGATAAGATAAGAATTAAAAGCTTTAAATGATCCATTTTATTATTTGGATAATTGTTATGGTAGTCATGAATTGGAAAGTTTCAAAAATTTAGTTAATGGAGTAAATAAAGATGGATGTTGTTTGTTTAGTAAGTTGTTTATTATGCTCTTTATTTGTTGTGACTTGGAAAGGTAATTTGGCATATAAACATTAGGAATTGATCTTATTCAACGAGTGTCGAACTCAAAATTTCTTACATAACATGTGAAGAGATATATAATTAGATTCTGTATCAACATTAAACAGATTAGCATATCTTTTGAAATAACCAATCTGATCATTAACTCCCGAGTCGTTAAGTCCACCATTGATTATGTTTGTGACCCGAAGCCAGCCGTCCGGTTGGCTTTAACATCAGCTGCTATTGGCACAGAGTCCTACCATGACATTGTGAGCAGAGGGCTTTGGCTTTCGCTCAGTCATCCAAAACCATAAAGCTGTTTTGAACGCAACCATGGAGTTGCTTGCCACTATTTCAGGATTCTTAAGGCCATCAAACCCCAAAGCCTCCCCAGCCGGTCCATAATTATAGTTCCTATACGTACAAAATAACTAGTTAATTGGTCAATATGATTTGATATATGCTATGTGATTGTGAACTTATATAATATATAATAATAGTAATAATTATAAATTAGTCCAATTTTTTAAGCATAACTTATAAAATAGTCCACTTAACATATAAAATAATCTATTTACTGTTTTTTTTTAAATATTTTTACTATGTTCTTTTTATTGTAACGACCCGTCCCAAATTCCAGGATTAGATTAGTGACTAATCACAATTAGTGAGGCTAATCCGTGATTAGTTGGGCGAAATCGGACGAACGATGCGAAATGACCGTTTTGCCCCTAGTGGTGGCAAAACGTTGACTTTTCGATCGGGTGGTCAAATGGACTTTGACCGATGACCGTGACGTAGTTCGTGACGTCACGAGTTCATAGACAGGTGGCACGTTCAATTCCGACGTTCGAGTAGGAAGTTATGACGTTCGGAAGTTTAGGGGCATTTTGGTAATTTGGGTGAATAGGAGGTCAAAAGTTGACTTTTTGACCAAGAGGTCCGATGGCCGAGGACCGAAGACCGTTACGTAGATGGGGACGATACGAATCCGTAGACAGGCGGCACGTCGAATTTGGACGTTCGACGGCGAAGTTACGGTTCACGGAAGTTCCAAGTTACTATTCACAGTGACACGTTTTACGAGACAGAAAGTACCGTTTGTCTTTAGTGAGCCCCAGTTGCTTTTCAGCAACCAATGGATGAGTGACACTTGTCACCCATCCACTGGTTACCATCCCACATACATGCATCAAACCCTTCCCCGTTCATCCATTTCTCCCATTTTTCCCAAACCAACCCGATCACCATTTCTCACCCAAACACCAAACCCTTCCCTTGTGACCATAACTGAGACCAGAGGGTGAGAGAGAAGGACTAAGGACGGCAGCAGGTGGCTGGAACCGCCGTGGGCGGTGGCGGGAACCCAGAACCCGAGCGGGTACCCGGTAAGCCCATTTTCAATTTTTGTGTGGATTTTGTTGTTATGGGTCGATTTGGACGATTGGTTTGAGTTAAATA
Source organism: Prinsepia uniflora (assembly GCA_032719365.1). NCBI lineage: Eukaryota > Viridiplantae > Streptophyta > Magnoliopsida > Rosales > Rosaceae > Prinsepia > Prinsepia uniflora. The sequence continues at coordinate 3,613,394 of CM064876.1, read as the reverse complement.
GGTTGCTAGGGAGTTGTTAGAGAGGTTTTGGTGGTGGTTGGACGTCGGGGAAGCCCTGGGAGGTTTCGGGAAAAATCGAACCGTGAGGTTCAAATTGGACCGGTCGGATTTCGTAGGTTTTAGGTAGTTTTGTTAATTGGGTTAGATAGGAAATGAAGAAATAGGAATTTAGGAATTGGAATGGAAGCAAACGGACCGAAAATGAGGGAGTCGGAGCACTGGACTGATTACGCCGGTCCAAGTTGCAGGAAAAATCGGACCGGACCGGTTCAGGCCGGTCTGACCAATGTAGGGGATGACAGGTGACGTCATCCTGCTGACGTCATCATGTCAGGGATGACGTCATCATTGTCAGATCTGACAATGTCAGCTGACATGTCAGAAAATGGGCCAATAGGAGTGCGACACGTGTCACATGTCAGTGCACAGTCAGCACTAACATGTCAGTGACGTGGCCCAATCAGGAGCTGACACGTGGCACTGACGTGGACTAGTGCCGTGATGACACGTGGCACTGACAACACTGTGACGTGGACCAATGGGAGCATGACACGTGGCACTTGTCAGAGTCTGACATGTCAGACCTGACAGCTGTCAGATGACGTCATGCTGACGTCAGCGATGACGTCAGCAGGTACTGTAGCTGGCGCGTGAAGCCCACGCGCAGCCACTTCAGGCGGCGCGTGAGGGCGCGTGGCAGGGAATCTGGGGAAAGTTCTAACATACGAAATTTTCTATTCGATGTAACGAACATTTTGGGACTGGTTTCGTGTCGATCGGACACCGTCTCGATATGTTTCGGGGCATCGGAAGGTCTAGGGTAGGTTTAAAAATAGTTAAAAATACGGAAAAATTACGGGGCTTTAGTGGGAGATTAATTAAATAGTTAGTAACCTTCTATTACGATTTGGACAGGTTTGGGAGTCCCGGTGACGGTGATTGGCTCGGGGAGCCGTATGGCACGCAAATCGAGGCAGCAGCTTGGACGGTCTGTGAGTGGACCTTGTTTTCTAAATTGGTGCATGCATAAATGTTTATTATATCTTTTATTACTTGTTTGGTGATGCCATGGGTGCATTTGTATGTGGTTACGTGTAAGCACGTATTTCGAGGTTTCGGCCTTATACGGTGCTTATACGAGTCTGTATTTCTTATTTGGTTTTAATGAAATGGTTTTGGATTTCTAAAAGGATAACCTCGGGTATGAAACCCATTTGGTTTTGTCTCGGGCATATGACCTCAGATATCGGGCACGGTGCCCAGCTGATGTCCTATGTTCGGGCACGAGACCCAGTCACTTTACGGTTTGATTTCAGGTCAGGGAACCTTAAATGGATTCCCAGGTTCATGACGGTTTATGGGAACCGGCATGAACCCTTGTTATGGTATCGTGGTTCATGACGGTTTATGGGAACCGGCATGAACCCTTGTTGGTTATTGCGGTACATGACGGTTTATGGGAACCGGCATGTTACCTGGTTATGTTATTACGGTACATGACGGTTTATGGGAACCGGCATGTTACCTTGGTTATGAATATTATGGATCATGACGGTTTAGGGGGAACCGGGCATGGATATTATGTTATGTATATATATATGTTCATCTACCTTCCTTTACTTCTATTATCTCCTCCGGGGAGGGTCGTTGGCCTGGGTGGACCCCGGAGTAGTCACGGAGCACCGACTGAGTGGAGTCACCCCCCAGTTGGGTTCCTTACTCTCAGGAAGGCTATGGTTACTATTACCTCGAGTAGGATCAGTGGTCTGCGGACATTGACCTTGACTTTGAGAAGACTCGGATTGAGACCCGGGTAGCACGCGCGTAGCTTTGGATACCGTGACAGGATTGGTTGTGTGACTTATATATATGTATGTGATGTATATATGATATATGATATGTGGTGTGCACAGGTGTGCACAGGTGTGCACAGGATTTGAGCAGTGGCTCGTGTACTTGGTTTCTTTATGGTTTGGGGCCGAGTCCCTCATGGATTTGGGCAGTGGCCCGTATGGTCGTTTTCATTGTGGTCCTTTCGACCTTGGTTTATATCTGCTTTGGGCTTAGTCCCACATATGGTTTGTTTTGGATAAATGGTTTTCGAATGCATGCATGATTTTTAGTGGAGGGTACAAATGTCTTTTATGAAATGTTTTTATAAACTTTTGTTTTGTCCACTCACAGTTTTTAATGTTTTGACTGCCCTTCAGGTTGACATCGGATGTGGACTGTAGCAGAGATCGAGATATCACATGCCTCCTCCGGATCCTGGCGTACTCTGATAGCCCGGGAGGGCAAAGGTCGGAAATATCCCTTGTCTGACACTCCGTGTCAGACGGGAGCAGGGTCATCCCACGTTAATCCCGGGGGGATTAGGATGGGTCCTGTCATTTATGGTTTTATTTTTTTAAGTTTTTAAATACCCTTTATAACATTTTTTCAGATATGGATGAGAAACTTTCAAATTTTAAATATTATTATTTTATATTTATTTTTCAAAAATAATTAAATTAAGATAATTCTAACTAAATTTCAAAAGATTTATTTTATATTTGTTTTATCGGATAACATCTGATACTTCTGAAGAATCAAAGAGTTACAGACACGTTATTTATCTTATTACTTTTTGTAGGTAAATTAATAAGAACATATTTATTTTCTTTTCTTTTGTTAGAGGTATATTAAAAAAATATACCTATTATGATACAATTAAAAATTATATATATATAGATATCTTATTTATACGAGAGAGTTAAGTAATTAATATTATTTAATTTACATGTAAGTTTAGAATCCAATATTGGTAGGTACATAAATATAATATGTAATGACATACCTGTAATTGTTTAAAAAAGAATGATATAATTTGACAAACAATAAAAAAAAACTTTATTTATTTTTGACTGTCTCTATTTACTATAGTGAATTAACTTATAAATTGAAGTAAAAAATTGAACCTATTTATAATTAACCCTATATAATATGATAGCTACATGTGAAATGAATGAAACTGACGGTGGAGTTCCATAGGTACCAAGTTGGTGGAACAAGGCCTCTTCCTCTGAGATTTGCCAGGATAACATGGCCATTCCTTGTCGGTGGGCTGGCTCTGGGCATTGACATCCTCCTTGAAGCATAAACCCAATGCATAAGGTCCATTTGGAGCAGTAGCTGACACGACCCATCCCAATCCCCCCCGGGATTACCATGGAATGTGACGTGCTCCCGTCTGACAAGAGGCGCCAGACAAGGGATAACCGATTGCCATTGCCCAAACGGGCTTCCAGAGTGCGTAAGGATCGATGGAGGAGGTGTGCGATGCTCAAGTCTCTGCTGCAGTCGTATCCGGAATCAACCTGAAGGGCATTGAAAACAAAGCTGTGAGTGGACGAAAATAAACAAGTCTGTTTAAAACATTTATAAGACATTTATGCCCCTCAGTAAAATCATATGCATGCACCAAAACCAATAATCCCATATTTATTTAGAAATAACCATTAGGGCCTTAGCCCGGAAACCAAGCATAGTTTCAAATTCCAAAAGTCAATCCAAGAGTTATTTCATAAATCCAGTAATATGAACCATAAGGCATATAAACCATAACCATTATTTTAGCCACTGCACTATACACTCCAATCCGACATCCCTGATGTCTGACGTCCCTGACGTCAATAAGGTCACAATCACAAGGCTACGCGTGCCACTCGGGTCTCAATTTCCGAGTTCAATCCCCGAACCCCGTTCGGGTACAGCATCCCCGATGCTTAGCGTCATAGACGCTGGACGTACTAGACGTCCGTGACCTCTCCGGGGTACCTCATCCGGAGGAGACAATATAATATGGAAGGATCTATACAGTGCAGTACCAAATACATTTTATAGATATCCACATGCAAAACATATAGGTATACATAGATAAAATCCGAACCACTCGTTACGTTTCATCAAACGGGTCTCATGCCCAAATACCGTGAAACGTGCCATAACCGAAATATCATCAAAACCATTTATAGATTCCAGCATGTGAACATATATAAAATGTAAACCAGAAAACATTTATTCAATTCCATTTTAGGGTCCCCGACCCGCAATCACATGTAGAAATCAACTGGGCCCCTAGCCCGATTCCACAAGTTAACTGGGCCCCTGGCCCGATCCACATGTTAACTGGGCCCCTGGCCCGATTTCATAGTTCAACTGGGCCCCTGGCCCGATTTTACATTATTTAAGTTCGTAACCGTTTCATGAAATCATATCCAACCACATTTATGGAAATCGGTGAAAATCCAGAAAATCTCGGTTTACGTGCAAATACGTAATTCACCTCGAAATGCGTGAAATCATTTTAAATTCACCGATATCCAAAGTAAATCATTTAATCATAATTATAACAATCATAAAACAGTTATGCATGCATCGAATTTATGAAACCAATGTCCACTCACAGACCGTTTAACCGAGCGCCTCGATACGCGTGCCATAGGCCCTCCCGGGCCACCTCACTATCACCGGGACTCCCAATCCTGTTCAAATCAATTTAGAGGATCACTAACCTCATCATTAACATCCTATTCAAGTCCCGTAATTTTCCCGAATTTTTAAGTAATTTTAAACTGGATTTAAAACCTTCGGACATCCCGAACAATATCGAGACGGTGTCCGATCGACACGAAACCAATCCCAAAATGTTCGTTACAATGTATAGGATAAAAGTCATGTTGACCTCACCTCGAGATTCGTGCCCACGCGCCGTCACGCGCCGCCGTGAGTGGCTGCGCGTGAAAGCCACGCGCCTGCTACAGTGCTCCTTCTTCACCCGAATGACTGGTAAACGGGTCAGATTACCCGCGATAGGATCCGTTTCAAACACCCTCAATTCGATATCAATTCCATCCGTTCTTGATCCCACAACAATCACCAATCCACCAATTTCAGTTCTGTGTCCATGATTAGCATCAACCGTCGATCAATCTTGTCGACAACCCGTGATCACCCAAAACGGGTCGATCACCAGAGCTCCTCCAATCCTTAACCAAAATCAAATTAACTTCACAGGAAGTTAATTAGGACTACAACGAACTAATTAGAATCATTAATTTAACTCGACAATACCTTAATCGTCACAACTCAAGCTCGAGTTTTCCGGCCGTCCACCATGTCCGTTCACGGCCCTAGGAGCTCCCAAGCTTGCCCCATTTGATCTGGTTCGACTCGAAATGATCCCAGAGAACAAAATGAATCATCAATTTGCCCTGGGCTGGCCTGAAAACCGAAATTCGATAATGAACTCTTCAAAAACCAGTTTCGGGTTTTTGAACAATTCCACACCAAAATTGCTCCTTTCCTCTCATTCTCAATCCCAGAACACTTCACTCAGTCCCATAACTACATTGCCCACTGCAATCCGCCCAATTGGGCCCTGGAAAGGCTGAACACATGTGGGAAGCACTCTGCTTTTCATCGTGCACCAGTCATGGTTAATGACCAAATCCACCGTCCCACACAGCCTGGCATCGCACAATGCCACTAAACAATCCAACAATCCCATAAACAATGGTTTAGGCCAGCAATTTGCTCCATAAACGCACCACCCGTGCGCTGGCCACGTTCCCTCCACGGTGCTACAGTAGCCGTTCAAACACCCGTGAAATTACCATTCTGCCCTTGTGCAGAAAATTACCAAAATGCCCCTCACGCATCCTGACCCGTAACTCGGTCATACGGACTCCGATTGATGCGTGCCGCCTGTCATTGAATTCGTATCGACGAAACCTCCGTAACGGTCCTTGGCCCTCGGCCATCGGACATCCCGGTCAAAAAGTCAACATTTGCCCCTACATCGTCCAAATTACGAAAATGCCCCTGGACTTCCGTACATCATAACTTTCACCACGAACGTCGGAATCGAACGTGCCACCTGTCTATGAACTCGTGACGTCCCGAACTACGTCACGGTCATCGGTCAAAGTCCATTTGACCATTCGAATTAAAAGTCAACGTTTTGCCCACACCCAGGGGCAAAACGGTCATTTTGCACAATTCGTCCGAAATCGCCCAACTAATCCCAGATTAGTAAATCACAATTAAATATTATTAAATCCCGATATTCGGGACGGGTCGTTACAACCTTCCCTCCTTAAAGAATTTCGTCCTCGAAATTACCAATAACCTTATTCCACAACCACCTTGTGGAAAACAGTTCGATCACACATCTGTGTACACTTGTACACCCACATACTGGGTCAACACCAGCCTCGTCTGTACTCAGACATCCCATCACAGTCATACGTCACAATCAACAACACTCGACCACCTCGAGTGGACATAATCACCCGATTCGCGATAAAATCGCTTAACCATTTAGCTGACTCCTTCAGCTAGATGGTTCCCTTCCATTGCCAATAAATCCTTACATTTGCTCCCCTCGACCACCCCGTTGTGTGGTGACCCTTTGTTATTCTCCTTCTGTTCTTAAGCCATCAGAGACTCATTTCCTCATTTTCATTCCTTCCTTCAAACCGTGCAACCTCCCACCCTTCAAACAATCACACCAGCAGCTAACCACCCAACCTTCTTCATCAGGCAGCACCAGACCGTGCACCACCACCACCAGACACCGGCCAACGCCACCACGGCCACCCTGCACGGCCGGAAAACCCACAAACCCGTGAGGACCCGTGCAGCCCAAAATCATCAGACCATCCAAACCACGACGTCTGGGCTCGAACCAACCTAGGGCTAGGACCATTGTGACCTCTGGACGGCGTAGGACTGGACTGGGCAGCCCACGGCGGCGACACGGCGGCGGTAAGCCTGCAAACCCGTAATGGCCGATTTTCCTTCCCTGCCTCAAACCGTCCGTTTTTAACGTTGCATTTGCTTGGTTGTTTTTGAGACTCAAACTAGGGGACTAGACGAACGTTTTGGACCTGAGTTGGTGGCTGGAAACGTGACGGCTCGCCGGAGAAGACGGACCAAAACCGGCAGCCATTTCCCCGTCGTTTTTCAGGTGATTCCTTGATCTTAAAATCCAGTTTTGATCACACAGAGCCATAGAACATGTTCAGACGAGTCCATAGGAACAAACCCCATCGATTTTGGTGGTCGGAATCACGATCTGTGATCGGGTCGAACCGTGGGTCTGCGGTGACCCGATTCGCAGACCCGACACTGTAGCTGATGACGTCATCATGCTGACGTCAGCAATGACGTCATGATGACGTCATCATGTCAGAATATTGTCAGACCAGGGACCAATGGACTGTTGACACGTGTCCTCTGACACTGTCAGTGATGACGTCATGCTGACGTCAGCAGTGACGTCATGCTGACGTCAGCATCACTGTAGCACTGTTGACCAGAGGGTTGACCGGCGCGTGGGGGGCGCGTGTGAACAGTGTTTTGTGTGGGACCAGTGCCATTTTCAAGGTTTCGACGATACGGATCCAATGGCGGTGGTTTCGTGTCGATCGGAGATCGTTAAGTTGGTCAAATTAGGGTTTGATGCCTTGGGAAGCGTGTTCGGACGGCTTTCCCGGGCCGGTTTCAGTCTAGGGTTTCGTAGTTGTTTAGTAGGGACTTAAAGTGACCTTTACGTATGTTTTGGGCGTGACAGGAATTGTACTTTAAACCTTGGACGGGGCTTTACGCTCGGGAGTGCAGCGGGATTGTACTGTGAGTGGGCCTTGATTTCACTAAACTTCGGCATGCATAACTGTTTTACTTTCTCCTATATCTATATGTGATTTGAGTAAAAGTATCTGTTCAGCTTGTGTATGATTTATGGCACGTATTACGATGTTTGGGCATGAGACCCGTCTGGTTGTTTATAAATGGTTTGGAGTCATATATATGTATAATGGAACTCGATATCATCTGTGGTACTGCACTGTATAGATCTACCCTAGGATTCTATCTCCTCCGGATGTAGGTACACCGGAGCGGTCACGGCGCATTGCCTGTGAGGAGTCATTCTACGGAGGGACCGGACCGTAGAGTGACTCAGGAGCAGGATTGCTACTATTGGACGTCTGGGACGTCAGGCATCTAGAATGCCATGCTCGGACTAGGTTCGGGATTTGGACTCGGGATTGAGACCCCGGGTGGCACGCGTAGCCTTGAGACTGTGACCTTATTGGGCGTCTGGGACGTCAGGCATCTGGGATGTCAGGGTTGGGATGTATAGTGCAGTGACTAAGATTATATTATGTTGATATTATTCTGCTTATGACTATATGGTTTTGTGGTTTTGATACTATGCATGTCTTTTCGGAAAACGGAGGGGAAAAGCTATATGTTTTCGAAATGGTAAACTACTTTGTAAACCTTGAGTTTCGGCCCACTCACCTTTGTTGTTTTACTACCCCTCCAGGTAGTGCTATCGAGGAGGAGGATCCCGAGGAGGAGGAGGAGGATCCCGAGGAGGAAGAGGCATAGGTTTACGTTGCGTACCTGAACCCTACTGCTGGGTAGGTTGGCACGTAGTGTGTCTAGAGTCGTGCTCAATAAACTGTATTCGGGAACCATCCCTTGTCTGACACTATTTGTATTTGAGTATTTGTGTGGTGTGCTATGTATGACTTAACTATGGATTTTCTTTATGCATTTTATATTCAATAAGGGTATTTTTGGTATTTTAACGTTGGGTGTCAGACGGGAGCAGGGCACGTCCCGGGTGGTCCCAGGGGGATCGGGGCGGGTCCTGTCAACTTCGCCAGAACCTAGATGTGAAACGCGGATCTCGATCAGACACTATCGACTCCGGCGTACCATGAAGTCGAATGATCTCCTTCACGAATAGCTGAGCCAGTCGGTTTGGCTTAAATGTCTCCTGTACTGGTAAGAAATGAGCTGACTTGGTCAATCGGTCGACAATCACCCAAACTCCATCGCATCCCCTCTGAGTCCTTGGCAACTTGAAGACAAAATCCATGGTAATGTGATCCCACTTCCACTCGGGAATCGGAAGCGGTTGCATTGCTCCATACGGTCTCTGCCGCTCGGCCTTGACCTGCTGACAGGTCAAACATCTGCTCACAAACACTGCAATATCCTTCTTCATTCCTGCCCACCAATAGTGGTCCCGGAGGGTACGGTACATCTTTGTACCTCCCGGATGCATGGCATAAGCCGAACTGTGGGCTTCCTCGAGAATTTCTTCCCGTAACTCTGCCACTGCAGGAACACACAAACGGCCCAGTTTCACCAGAGCTCCATCTGGTCGAATAGTAAAGTCCTGCCTCTCGTCTGCTTCGACCTCGATCCTGTAGATACAAAGTGTCGGATCCTCCAATTGTGCCTCGATAATCCGATCGACGAGCACAGGTCGTACATGAAAACTGGCCAACAAAGCTCCCTGCTCATCCATCCCCAGCATAACTCCAGCTCTTCGGAGTTCCACTAGTAAAGGAAGGTACACCAGCCTCAGGTGTGCAATTGATCCTGCTGACTTCCTACTGAGTGCGTCTGCCACAACGTTCGCCTTCCCTGGATGATATTCAATCGTACAATCGTAATCCTTGATCAGTTCCAACCACCGTCGCTGCCTTACGTTCAGCTCCTTCTGAGTGAACAAATGCTTCAAACTCTGATGATCGGTGAAGATCCTGCAAGTCACCCCGTACAGATAATGTCGCCAGATCTTTAAAGCGTGAACCACCGCCGCCAACTCCAGATCATGCGTAGGGTAGTTCAGCTCATGTGTCTTTAGTTGTCTCGATGCATAAGCGATAACTCTGCCATTCTGCATCAGCACGCAACCCAACCCTTGCAACGATGCGTCACTGTAGACTTCGAACTCTCCACTGTTATCCGGCAAGGCAAGAACAGGTGCGGTAGTTAACCGACGTTTCAATTCTTGATAACTCTGCTCACACCGTTCATCCCAAACAAACTTTACTCCCTTCCTGGTTAAACGAGTCAACGGTGCAGCAATACTAGAGAAGCCCTCAACAAATCTCCGGTAGTATCCTGCCAAACCAACGAAACTCCGTACCTCTGTCACGGTTGTCGGCCTAGCCCAATTTGTCACCGCTTCGGTCTTCTGGGGATCCACGCTAATCCCGTCTGCTGACACTACATGTCCCAGAAAACCAATGCTGGTTAGCCAAAACTGACACTTACTCAGCTTGGCGTATAACTGGTTCTGCCTCAGCTTCCCTAACACCGAACGTAAGTGTTCCTCATGAGCTTGAGCACTCCTCGAGTACACAAGGATGTCGTCAATGAACACGATCACGAACTTATCCAAATAAGATCGGAAGACCCTATTCATTAGATCCATGAATGCTGCTGGAGCATTCGTCAAGCCGAAAGGCATCACAAGGAATTCATAATGCCCATATCTGGTCCGAAACGCTGTCTTCGGGACATCTCCTTCAGCAATCTTCAACTGGTGATAACCAGATCGTAAATCTATCTTCGAGAAGTACTGTGCTCCCCGCAGTTGATCAAAGAGATCATCAATCCTGGGTAAGGGGTACTGGTTCCTTACCGTGACCTTGTTGAGCTGTCGATAATCCACACACAAACGGAGGCTCCCCTCCTTCTTCTTCACAAATAATACTGGTGCTCCCCACGGTGATGTACTCGGTCGGATGAATCCCAAGTCCACCAACTCCTGCAATTGGATCTTCAGTTCCCGTAACTCCGCTGGTGCCATCCGATATGGTGCCTGCGATATAAAACATCAAATCCCGGCTCTCAGGCCAAAACATGTGAAAACATAATCACCTGGCCACAAGGACCAAAAACCCGTACTCAATACCAGTACATCATCACAATCAATACCAATCAGCATTACTTACCAGTGCACAATAAATATATCAATCCAATCAATCCGCACTACTCACGAGTGCATAAAATATCACCAATCACATCTGCACTACTCACAAGTGCACAATCAATCAAACTGCACTACTCACAAGTGCACAATCAATCAAACTGCACTACTCACAAGTGCTGCACTACGCGTAGGCCAATATCCAGTCACTCTCTCGGGAATAAACACCTCTGGGCTCAACCCCCTCGGGCTCAGTCACCTCTGGGCGAACACATCCCCAGGATCAGACACCTCCGAGTGGTACATCCAGGCTCAGTATCATCCGAGAAGCTGACTACCATAGGATCGACTCCCGATCCTACAATCACATCCCCCAAGCTCCGGTCGTCTGGGTAATCCCCCCCCAAGCACCGACCGTCTGGGAATATCACAATCACAATGAACACCATCCCGGGAATTACATCCCAAAACATTTCAATCAAATCTTGACTTCATACCAAGTCAAGGTCATTCTCAACTGGGTCTCAAGCCCAAAATACTTTTTACACATAAACCGTTAAAATCACATTTAAATCAATAGAACAATCCGGAAATCATCATTGACTCACCAACCAAGTCAAAACATCATTTTAGAAATCATTTAGACTCCGGGCCTAGCCCAAAACATCATTTGTACGTACCTCGTAAAACGTGCCCGAAAGGACTGATTAAAATAATCATAAAATCACAAAAATCATTAATTTCATCAAATTCACAAGTGACTCCAAAACCGAGTCAAAATCACTATTCACTTGGGTTATCATGCCCAACATATCATTATCACGCAAATCCTTGCGTTGCAACCTCCGTTGCCATTTTCACACAAATCCACAAAATTGACCCTCGACTCATTCCCGAGTCACCACATCATCTTTCAATCCATGACTCAATAATCCGAGTCCAAACATTATTTTCAATCAATTTCAATCCCGGACTCATAAACCAAGTCCAAACATTATTTTTACCAAATTTCGTAATTTCTCGAAAATCGCCCAAAATAATAATATAATAATCATAAAACCGAGAAATTACCGGATTGAAACACAAATCATGCCCAAGCATATAAAATCATATAATAAGGCATTTAAATCATATATGCATGCATCACTGTTAGAAAACAAAGTCCACTCACACACACAGTCCAAAACGGTCCGTTTCCGAGCTGCACGTTTTTCCGTAAAATCTGGAAATCACAACTCCTGTCCAAAATCATTATAGAGGGTTACTAACATCTCAAAATACAACATATAATTTTCCCCAATTTTTCCGGGATTTAAATACGTATTTTTAACGTAATACAAAACTTCGGATACGCGGAACATTAACGAAACAATATCCGATTTCATCGAAATCAACGTCAAAATGTTCGTTACACTGAGAGGATCAAAAGTCATGTTGACCTCACCTTGAGACTAGGCCGGACGCGCCCCCACGCGCCGCCGTGAGTGGCTGCGCGTGAAATCCACGCGCCTGCTACAGTGTCACCGTCCCAACCCGTTTGTCTGGTAAACGGGTCGTTTAACCCGCGATCAGACCCGGTTCCAATCCTATCAATTCGACACTGAATTCATCAATTGATCAATCAATTAGCTTCTACTTAAGTCCAATTAGAGTTCTGTAACAATAATTCCATGAAACATTACCTCAATCCTCACGATCACAGATGATCAATCGAAGGATATCCGGCCACTGTTCATCCTTCGAAAACCATCAAACCTTCTTGATTTCGTTCAATTGATTAACCAGTAAGCTTCAATGGACTCAGGTAAGTATTTTCCCCAACTCAATTGCATCAATTCGTGGCTCAAACGCCACGACTCAAACTCGATTCTTCGTCACTGTGCAACCATGGAGTTCAGTCAATCTCCAGCGTTTTCCTTCAATTGATGGATCCAGAAGCATCGTGGGATCCTCAGGAACACATTCCCCACATCAATTACATCAATCGAAGCCTCAATTCCCTCGACTCAACCTCGAATTTCATCCTCTGTCACCAAGTGTGTTCAGAGTCAAAACAACACCAATTTCCTTCGTTCTTTCGACGTTTCTGATCGTAATGATCCCAGGAAGCTCGAAGTGAGTTCAATTTCGATCCTCACGGCTCAATTCCCAGTATTTGAATTTCCCCCCAATTTTTCTAAATTTTCGATTCTCAGTCTCCAGCCTTCAATTAATCCCCAGTGTTTTCCCAGTTTAATCCACTCTCATAACTCTCAAATTCCCCTCGAAGCTGGTTGTGAAAGGGAGCTCAATTCTCCCCAATTTTGATGCCCAAAGTCCACGGTTTAGAAAAACAAAGAAGAGGGAATTAAGGAGAAAATGGAGGAAATGATGAAGGATAAATGATGATGTTGTAATGATGGTGTTGGGAGGGAAACATGGACCAGATTTCAGGGGATGGGTGACACTTGTCACTCATCCGAATGTGCACAGTCACCGGGTACTGTTCCTATTAAAATATTATTTTAATTCCGGTTCGTTCGGTTAATCGAGCCCGATTCCGTGACCATAACTTCGTCGTCGAATCTCCGATTTCAGCATGCCGCCTGTCGTTGGATTCGTATCGACGAGACCTACGTAACGGTCCTTGGCCCTCGTCCATCGGACCTCCCGATCAAAAAGTCAACATTTGGCCCCTACTATGCCAAATTACCAAAATACCCCTCATCTTCCGATCATCATAACTTTCACTACGAATGTCGGAATCGAACGTGCCACCTGTCTATGAACTCGTGACGTCCCGAACTACGTCACAGTCATCGGTCAAAGTCCATTTGACCGCCCGAACTAAAAGTCAACATTTTGCCCACACCAGGGGCAAAACGGTCATTTTGCACGTTTCGTCCGATTTCACTCAACTAATCCCCGATTAGTCATTCTAAATCATGATTAATTAATATTCAATCCCGATATTCGGGACGGGTCATTACAACCTTCCCTCCTTAAAGAATTTCGTCCCCGAAATTCCAACTATCCGTATTCCAAAACAAATGGGTCTCACAACACGTGTACACCTGTACACCCACTAGCCAATGCAAAACTCGTCTGCACTCAGACGTCACATCACAGATGCACGTCGCACTGACTACACTCGACCACCCCGAGTGAAAATGAATCACCAGAAATTGGCAATGTCATCACCAAGCTGACTCCTTCAGCCTGTCGGCCCCACGTAATCACTAATGTGCCCTGACATCCGCTCTCATAGAGAGTCACCAAAACTCACTTGTCAGTCCATGCTGACACCACAAGCCAAACTGTCACCACCAAGCTTTACCACCCTAGTAAAGCGCCAATCAGTAACAAGTCAGTGACAACACATCATACTACAACGTCCGTCAATGTAGCGTATGATCATCAACATGATCTCCCCTCGCAGGGCAAACTCAATCCTGCGACAAATACCAAAAGCAGTATCCACAACTGTCACCCCCTCAGCGATCCCAGATGCTGGTAAGGTCACGACAAGGTAACATCTCGCCGCAAAGCAACTTGCGGTCACACTAACCACCAACTCACTCATCCTGAGTATATGCATACCGTCATCACACTCAAACAGACGGTGTAACTGGAACACATTGAACACCAGCCTAGCAGTGGTCACACAACCCATCACTAGAGTTATACTGGCCAACCATGGCTAAGAGCACCTGCTCAAACAATCACTGAAATCATCAGAATCACCCTGCCCAGTACATCGTGTTCAATGTCCAGTTCACGTTCACAACCCATCCAATGGTATCAGGATTAAGCCGACTACTAACACGTTCACCAACGTACTACTGGTATAACCCGTATACCGTCACCCGACACCACAAGTCTGCAAAGTATCGTGCCCCAAACCATAAACAAGGTACATACATCTATCCCTTGACAAGACTACAACCACCTAGGTCATAGCCAAACATGTTCCAATAATGGAGTCCATTTGCCCAAACCAGCAAGAGACAAATCGAAACTCCACCAATCAGCTAATTCCAATTCCGAATTCGAATCCGCAATTTCGTAGGAAATCCCGAATCCGAACCCACACATCACATTTTTAATTCATGTCCAAATCCGAATCCGAAATCATTATTCCGTAAGCTAGCATTTGGAATAATCATTCCGCACCCAAATCCAGTATTCCACTTTCAAGTTCTAAAATCGAATCCTGAATCGTCACCCAGAAATTCGATTCCAAAACCCGAAATCTCGTTCACGTCCACTCGGACGTACCAAAACCGAACCTATCGGTTACCCATTCATTATACTCGGTTGACTTCATAAGGAGGCCAATCCAACAACCACACGGTTAAGGTTGACAAAATCCGACCACTTCGGAAACCTACTCACTCGTGTAATATACCATAAAAGGGCTCCACTTCGAAAAGAAGTTCAGTCCCGTCATTTACGACTCACATACCGGAGTAAGAGTGGCAAACTCTCTACCCAACTGGATCATCAGGATCACAGTCCAGATCCATCACTACATCAGCTCGCCATGAACATCACGATCCTAGATCGTCACAATGCCCAATGTCCATGACATCACAAACCCGATCCACCTAGGGAAAACCAAGGATGATCCCAAAACGATAACACCAATATTCATCCCCAGGTCAAGTTTATTCTGGGCCCAACACGCCCATCTATCTACAAACCAAACTGTGAACAAAAACAACCATCCGGACCCACACTAGTCCGACACACCCAAAACACATGATACAATATTACAACACAAATGGACAAGACAAACCATTTACAAGGTATCACGAAAACATGCATCAATACAATTATTCTGACCTACGGTCAAGTCGATCGGGGCAGTTCCTTCGCAAATGTCCAAGTTTCCTACAAAAGTGACAAGTGGCAGTGCTGAGGCGACTTGCCCCACCACGCCGCTTACTTGTCGACTGGGTTGATGTTCCACCCGAATGAACACCTACCGAGGGTTGCGACACAAGAGTATGAAGGCTAACTCGCTTCGTTGTTTCCTGACTTATCTGTTTAGTATCCTGACGCTCTCGGCGTCGTCCAGAGCCCAAAGATTGTTCTGACACAGGTAAAATAGTAGCCTCCACTCGGATAGCAGCATCCGATAATTCCCTCAGGGTAGAATACGAGCCAACAGTTACAGCTCCTCGTAACTCATTCCTCAATCCCTGCTCAAACCTTCGACACTTATCCTCCTCTGTAGCCACATACAGAGGAGCGAAACTAGATAAGTGCAAAAATTGCTGTTCATAATCGACCACTGACCGATTCCCTTGCTGCAATTGGAGAAACTCAACCTCCCTAGCGTTCCGAAATGAGCGAGGATAAAACTGATCCAAAAATCGCTCTCGGAATGCATCCCACGCCAAGGTACGGGCATCCCAGCCAGTCAACTGTAAACTATGCCACCACCTGTAAGCATAGCCATCCAAAAGAAAAGTGGCCAAGGGTACCATGTCCTCTAGGGGACATATCATAACCTCAAAAATCCTTTCCAATCGAGTAAGCCAATCTTCGGCACCATCCGGCCCCGAATCACCACGAAACACAGTGGCTCCCAACCGTCGAGCTCGCTCAATATCTGGGCCTTTACTAACACTACTCTCGCCCCTCCCATCTTCAGACCGTGTACGGGACGCACGACTCGGAGGCATGACGTATCAACAGAAATCAAGAACCAAATGCTCTGATACCAATTTGACAGGACCCGTCCCAACTGGACGTCAAAACCCGTGCCCGGTCCTGCTCCCGTCTGACAAGTCAACTAAAGGTCTGAAACTCCCCTTCAGTGCTTGCCAGACAAAGGATGTTTGCGCGGATTTCTGCTGCTGTCATTGCCTCACGATCAGTCCCGAACGTCGTACCACGGCCTGGAGGGTCATAAAACAGAAAAGGTGTGAGTGGACAAAAATGACCTTTGATAAAAACATTTATCAAAATACAATCTTACCCTCCAGTTTTCAAAATCTTGCATGCATATCGTAAAACATGAGTGACCGATAAATTCAAAACATATTTTCCCATGGTCCATAAAACTCATGCTCACCAAATCAGTTCATGTTATAAAACATCAAATCCCGGCTCTCAGGCCAAAACATGTGAAAACATAATCACCTGGCCACAAGGACCAAAAACCCGTACTCAATACCAGTACATCATCACAATCAATACCAATCAGCATTACTTACCAGTGCACAATAAATATATCAATCCAATCAATCCGCACTACTCACGAGTGCATAAAATATCACCAATCACATCTGCACTACTCACAAGTGCACAATCAATCAAACTGCACTACTCACAAGTGCACAATCAATCAAACTGCACTACTCACAAGTGCTGCACTACGCGTAGGCCAATATCCAGTCACTCTCTCGGGAATAAACACCTCTGGGCTCAACCCCCTCGGGCTCAGTCACCTCTGGGCGAACACATCCCCAGGATCAGACACCTCCGAGTGGTACATCCAGGCTCAGTTTCATCCGAGAAGCTACCCACCATTGGATCGACTTCCGATCCTACAATCACATCCCCCAAGCTCCGGTCGTCTGGGTAATCCCCCCCCAAGCACCGACCGTCTGGGAATTTGGTCTGCCATAGGATTAATTAATTAATTTCTTTTCCTTAAATCCTCACCCTTCACTCTTCACTCAGGATGAATCACAGCCATCCATTCTATTTCTCCTTCTGTTCTTAAGCCATCAGAGACTCATTTCCTCATTTTCATTCCTTCCTTCAAACCGTGCAACCTCCCACCCTTCAAACAATCACACCAGCAGCTAACCACCCAACCTTCTTCATCAGGCAGCACCAGACCGTGCACCACCACCACCAGACACCGGCCAACGCCACCACGGCCACCCTGCACGGCCGGAAAACCCACAAACCCGTGAGGACCCGTGCAGCCCAAAATCATCAGACCATCCAAACCACGACGTCTGGGCTCGAACCAACCTAGGGCTAGGACCATTGTGACCTCTGGACGGCGTAGGACTGGACTGGGCAGCCCACGGCGGCGACACGGCGGCGGTAAGCCTGCAAACCCGTAATGGCCGATTTTCCTTCCCTGCCTCAAACCGTCCGTTTTTAACGTTGCATTTGCTTGGTTGTTTTTGAGACTCAAACTAGGGGACTAGACGAACGTTTTGGACCTGAGTTGGTGGCTGGAAACGTGACGGCTCGCCGGAGAAGACGGACCAAAACCGGCAGCCATTTCCCCGTCGTTTTTCAGGTGATTCCTTGATCTTAAAATCCAGTTTTGATCACACAGAGCCATAGAACATGTTCAGACGAGTCCATAGGAACAAACCCCATCGATTTTGGTGGTCGGAATCACGATCTGTGATCGGGTCGAACCGTGGGTCTGCGGTGACCCGATTCGCAGACCCGACACTGTAGCTGATGACGTCATCATGCTGACGTCAGCAATGACGTCATGATGACGTCATCATGTCAGAATATTGTCAGACCAGGGACCAATGGACTGTTGACACGTGTCCTCTGACACTGTCAGTGATGACGTCATGCTGACGTCAGCAGTGACGTCATGCTGACGTCAGCATCACTGTAGCACTGTTGACCAGAGGGTTGACCGGCGCGTGGGGGGCGCGTGTGAACAGTGTTTTGTGTGGGACCAGTGCCATTTTCAAGGTTTCGACGATACGGATCCAATGGCGGTGGTTTCGTGTCGATCGGAGATCGTTAAGTTGGTCAAATTAGGGTTTGATGCCTTGGGAAGCGTGTTCGGACGGCTTTCCCGGGCCGGTTTCAGTCTAGGGTTTCGTAGTTGTTTAGTAGGGACTTAAAGTGACCTTTACGTATGTTTTGGGCGTGACAGGAATTGTACTTTAAACCTTGGACGGGGCTTTACGCTCGGGAGTGCAGCGGGATTGTACTGTGAGTGGGCCTTGATTTCACTAAACTTCGGCATGCATAACTGTTTTACTTTCTTCATATCTATATGTGATTTGAGTAAAAGTATCTGTTCAGCTTGTGTATGATTTATGGCACGTATTACGATGTTTGGGCATGAGACCCGTCTGGTTGTTTATAAATGGTTTGGAGTCATATATATGTATAATGGAACTCGATATCATCTGTGGTACTGCACTGTATAGATCTACCCTAGGATTCTATCTCCTCCGGATGTAGGTACACCGGAGCGGTCACGGCGCATTGCCTGTGAGGAGTCATTCTACGGAGGGACCGGACCGTAGAGTGACTCAGGAGCAGGATTGCTACTATTGGACGTCTGGGACGTCAGGCATCTAGAATGCCATGCTCGGACTAGGTTCGGGATTTGGACTCGGGATTGAGACCCCGGGTGGCACGCGTAGCCTTGAGACTGTGACCTTATTGGGCGTCTGGGACGTCAGGCATCTGGGATGTCAGGGTTGGGATGTATAGTGCAGTGACTAAGATTATATTATGTTGATATTATTCTGCTTATGACTATATGGTTTTGTGGTTTTGATACTATGCATGTCTTTTCGGAAAACGGAGGGGAAAAGCTATATGTTTTCGAAATGGTAAACTACTTTGTAAACCTTGAGTTTCGGCCCACTCACCTTTGTTGTTTTACTACCCCTCCAGGTAGTGCTATCGAGGAGGAGGATCCCGAGGAGGAGGAGGAGGATCCCGAGGAGGAAGAGGCATAGGTTTACGTTGCGTACCTGAACCCTACTGCTGGGTAGGTTGGCACGTAGTGTGTCTAGAGTCGTGCTCAATAAACTGTATTCGGGAACCATCCCTTGTCTGACACTATTTGTATTTGAGTATTTGTGTGGTGTGCTATGTATGACTTAACTATGGATTTTCTTTATGCATTTTATATTCAATAAGGGTATTTTTGGTATTTTAACGTTGGGTGTCAGACGGGAGCAGGGCACGTCCCGGGTGCCACCCGGGGTCTCAATCCCGAGTCCAAATCCCGAACCTAGTCCGAGCATGGCATTCTAGATGCCTGACGTCCCAGACGTCCAATAGTAGCAATCCTGCTCCTGAGTCACTCTACGGTCCGGTCCCTCCGTAGAATGACTCCTCACAGGCAATGCGCCGTGACCGCTCCGGTGTACCTACATCCGGAGGAGATAGAATCCTAGGGTAGATCTATACAGTGCAGTACCACAGATGATATCGAGTTCCATTATACATATATATGACTCCAAACCATTTATAAACAACCAGACGGGTCTCATGCCCAAACATCGTAATACGTGCCATAAATCATACACAAGCTGAACAGATACTTTTACTCAAATCACATATAGATATAGGAGAAAGTAAA
The DNA here is from genome assembly GCA_032719365.1 of Prinsepia uniflora. NCBI lineage: Eukaryota > Viridiplantae > Streptophyta > Magnoliopsida > Rosales > Rosaceae > Prinsepia > Prinsepia uniflora. The sequence continues at coordinate 3,593,310 of CM064876.1, read as the reverse complement.
ACAGTTATGCATGCCGAAGTTTAGTGAAATCAAGGCCCACTCACAGTACAATCCCGCTGCACTCCCGAGCGTAAAGCCCCGTCCAAGGTTTAAAGTACAATTCCTGTCACGCCCAAAACATACGTAAAGGTCACTTTAAGTCCCTACTAAACAACTACGAAACCCTAGACTGAAACCGGCCCGGGAAAGCCGTCCGAACACGCTTCCCAAGGCATCAAACCCTAATTTGACCAACTTAACGATCTCCGATCGACACGAAACCACCGCCATTGGATCCGTATCGTCGAAACCTTGAAAATGGCACTGGTCCCACACAAAACACTGTTCACACGCGCCCCCCACGCGCCGGTCAACCCTCTGGTCAACAGTGCCACCTGCCTATGACCCTACACACCTGGATGAGTGACAAGTGTCACCCATCCCTTGTTTCCAGCTCCTTGTTTCCCTCCAAACATCATCATTACTACATCATCATCATCTAATCCACCATTTCCCCTAATTTTCTCCATTTTGTTCCTAAACCGTGCACAAAATGTGGGATTCGGATTAGGGAGAATTGGCTCCCTTCTTCTGCTATTCTTGTGAGAAAATGGGAGACTAGGATGAGGGAATTAACGGGGAAACACGAGGGGTTGTGAGGATGTTGAATTTTGGATTTTGGATTTCGGGAAAATTGGGGGGAAAATTCGAATACTGGGAATTGGGCTGTGATGATCGAATTGGAGGTTACAAACATCTTCCTGAGGTTGTGACGAGTCGATCCACATCAAAAACGAGAAGGATTGGTGCCGTTTTGGCTCTGATCGAGCTTGGTGACAGAGGAAGAAATCGAGGCTGAGTCGTGGAGTTTGGGGCTGTGATGGACTCAATTGTTGTGGGGAAATGATTTCTCATGATCCCACGATGCTTCTGGGATCATCAATTGAAGGAAACCGGCTGAGATCGATGAAACTCCATGGTTGCACAGTGGACGGTGTTCATACTTGAGTCGTGATCATTTACTGATCAAACGACGAAATTGATGTGGGGGAATTGTTCCTCGTGGTCCACTGATGCTTCTGGTTGAACCAATTTAGGGAAATCAATCGAGATTGAAGGAATCCCATGATTGAACAGTGACCGGGTGTTCTTCGTGGATCATCATCGAATCGTGGGAATCTGGGTAAGGATTTGTGTAATTGAGTTTACAGACTTATAATTAGACTTAAAACGAAGCTAATGGATTGATCAATTGAAGGAATTGGGATCGAATTGACAGGATTGGAACCGGGTTGTGTCGCGGGTGAATTGGACCCGTTTACCAGACAAACGGGTTGGGCTGGTGACACTGTAGCAGGCGCGACCCCCTGGGACCACCCGGGACGTGCCCTGCTCCCGTCTGACACCCAACGTTAAAATACCAAAAATACCCTTATTGAATATAAAATGCATAAAGAAAATCCATAGTTAAGTCATACATAGCACACCACACAAATACTCAAATACAAATAGTGTCAGACAAGGGATGGTTCCCGAATACAGTTTATTGAGCACGACTCTAGACACACTACGTGCCAACCTACCCAGCAGTAGGGTTCAGGTACGCAACGTAAACCTATGCCTCTTCCTCCTCGGGATCCTCCTCCTCCTCCTCAGGATCCTCCTCCTCGATAGCACTACCTGGAGGGGTAGTAAAACAACAAAGGTGAGTGGGCCGAAACTCAAGGTTTACAAAGTAGTTTACCATTTCGAAAACATATAGCTTTTCCCCTCCGTTTTCCGAAAAGACATGCATAGTATCAAAACCACAAAACCATATAGTCATAAGCAGAATAATATCAACATAATATAATCTTAGTCACTGCACTATACATCCCAACCCTGACATCCCAGATGCCTGACGTCCCAGACGCCCAATAAGGTCACAGTCTCAAGGCTACGCGTGCCACCCGGGGTCTCAATCCCGAGTCCAAATCCCGAACCTAGTCCGAGCATGGCATTCTAGATGCCTGACGTCCCAGACGTCCAATAGTAGCAATCCTGCTCCTGAGTCACTCTACGGTCCGGTCCCTCCGTAGAATGACTCCTCACAGGCAATGCGCCGTGACCGCTCCGGTGTACCTACATCCGGAGGAGATAGAATCCTAGGGTAGATCTATACAGTGGGCCTTGATTTCACTAAACTTCGGCATGCATAACTGTTTTACTTTCTCCTATATCTATATGTGATTTGAGTAAAAGTATCTGTTCAGCTTGTGTATGATTTATGGCACGTATTACGATGTTTGGGCATGAGACCCGTCTGGTTGTTTATAAATGGTTTGGAGTCATATATATGTATAATGGAACTCGATATCATCTGTGGTACTGCACTGTATAGATCTACCCTAGGATTCTATCTCCTCCGGATGTAGGTACACCGGAGCGGTCACGGCGCATTGCCTGTGAGGAGTCATTCTACGGAGGGACCGGACCGTAGAGTGACTCAGGAGCAGGATTGCTACTATTGGACGTCTGGGACGTCAGGCATCTAGAATGCCATGCTCGGACTAGGTTCGGGATTTGGACTCGGGATTGAGACCCCGGGTGGCACGCGTAGCCTTGAGACTGTGACCTTATTGGGCGTCTGGGACGTCAGGCATCTGGGATGTCAGGGTTGGGATGTATAGTGCAGTGACTAAGATTATATTATGTTGATATTATTCTGCTTATGACTATATGGTTTTGTGGTTTTGATACTATGCATGTCTTTTCGGAAAACGGAGGGGAAAAGCTATATGTTTTCGAAATGGTAAACTACTTTGTAAACCTTGAGTTTCGGCCCACTCACCTTTGTTGTTTTACTACCCCTCCAGGTAGTGCTATCGAGGAGGAGGATCCCGAGGAGGAGGAGGAGGATCCCGAGGAGGAAGAGGCATAGGTTTACGTTGCGTACCTGAACCCTACTGCTGGGTAGGTTGGCACGTAGTGTGTCTAGAGTCGTGCTCAATAAACTGTATTCGGGAACCATCCCTTGTCTGACACTATTTGTATTTGAGTATTTGTGTGGTGTGCTATGTATGACTTAACTATGGATTTTCTTTATGCATTTTATATTCAATAAGGGTATTTTTGGTATTTTAACGTTGGGTGTCAGACGGGAGCAGGGCACGTCCCGGGTGGTCCCAGGGGGATCGGGGCGGGTCCTGTCAACTTGGTATCAGTTATACGCCGGGACGTGCGGTAGTTGACTTTTACCTCGGGAAGTATTTAGGACTTTGACACGTGACCGTGACGTAGTTTAGGACGTCACGAGTTCATAGGCAGGTGGCACGTTCGATTCCGACGTTCGAGGAAGAAGTTGTGACGTTCGGAAGTCGAGGGGCATTTTGGTAATTTGGCCATTTGGGGGCCAAATGTTGACTTTTGACCCGGGAAGTCCAACGGACGAGGGCCAATGACCGTTACGTAGGTCTCGTCGATACGAATCCGTAGACAGGCGGCACACTGAAATCGGACTTACGACGAAAAAGTTATGGTCAAGAACGTAACCGAACTAACCGAAACTCGGAACTTAATTTAATAATAAAATATTATAATCTGTTTTACTTTAACCCAATCAATCTGGACCCTTGATGAGTGACACATGTCACTCATCTACCCCATCCACATCATCCCCAACATTCTGGATCTTGGTCTGCCATAGGATTAATTAATTAATTTCTTTTCCTTAAATCCTCACCCTTCACTCTTCACTCAGGATGAATCACAGCCATCCATTCTATTTCTCCTTCTGTTCTTAAGCCATCAGAGACTCATTTCCTCATTTTCATTCCTTCCTTCAAACCGTGCAACCTCCCACCCTTCAAACAATCACACCAGCAGCTAACCACCCAACCTTCTTCATCAGGCAGCACCAGACCGTGCACCACCACCACCAGACACCGGCCAACGCCACCACGGCCACCCTGCACGGCCGGAAAACCCACAAACCCGTGAGGACCCGTGCAGCCCAAAATCATCAGACCATCCAAACCACGACGTCTGGGCTCGAACCAACCTAGGGCTAGGACCATTGTGACCTCTGGACGGCGTAGGACTGGACTGGGCAGCCCACGGCGGCGACACGGCGGCGGTAAGCCTGCAAACCCGTAATGGCCGATTTTCCTTCCCTGCCTCAAACCGTCCGTTTTTAACGTTGCATTTGCTTGGTTGTTTTTGAGACTCAAACTAGGGGACTAGACGAACGTTTTGGACCTGAGTTGGTGGCTGGAAACGTGACGGCTCGCCGGAGAAGACGGACCAAAACCGGCAGCCATTTCCCCGTCGTTTTTCAGGTGATTCCTTGATCTTAAAATCCAGTTTTGATCACACAGAGCCATAGAACATGTTCAGACGAGTCCATAGGAACAAACCCCATCGATTTTGGTGGTCGGAATCACGATCTGTGATCGGGTCGAACCGTGGGTCTGCGGTGACCCGATTCGCAGACCCGACACTGTAGCTGATGATGTCATCATGCTGACGTCAGCAATGACGTCATGATGACGTCATCATGTCAGAATATTGTCAGACCAGGGACCAATGGACTGTTGACACGTGTCCTCTGACACTGTCAGTGATGACGTCATGCTGACGTCAGCAGTGACGTCATGCTGACGTCAGCATCACTGTAGCACTGTTGACCAGAGGGTTGACCGGCGCGTGGGGGGCGCGTGTGAACAGTGTTTTGTGTGGGACCAGTGCCATTTTCAAGGTTTCGACGATACGGATCCAATGGCGGTGGTTTCGTGTCGATCGGAGATCGTTAAGTTGGTCAAATTAGGGTTTGATGCCTTGGGAAGCGTGTTCGGACGGCTTTCCCGGGCCGGTTTCAGTCTAGGGTTTCGTAGTTGTTTAGTAGGGACTTAAAGTGACCTTTACGTATGTTTTGGGCGTGACAGGAATTGTACTTTAAACCTTGGACGGGGCTTTACGCTCGGGAGTGCAGCGGGATTGTACTGTGAGTGGGCCTTGATTTCACTAAACTTCGGCATGCATAACTGTTTTACTTTCTCCTATATCTATATGTGATTTGAGTAAAAGTATCTGTTCAGCTTGTGTATGATTTATGGCACGTATTACGATGTTTGGGCATGAGACCCGTCTGGTTGTTTATAAATGGTTTGGAGTCATATATATGTATAATGGAACTCGATATCATCTGTGGTACTGCACTGTATAGATCTACCCTAGGATTCTATCTCCTCCGGATGTAGGTACACCGGAGCGGTCACGGCGCATTGCCTGTGAGGAGTCATTCTACGGAGGGACCGGACCGTAGAGTGACTCAGGAGCAGGATTGCTACTATTGGACGTCTGGGACGTCAGGCATCTAGAATGCCATGCTCGGACTAGGTTCGGGATTTGGACTCGGGATTGAGACCCCGGGTGGCACGCGTAGCCTTGAGACTGTGACCTTATTGGGCGTCTGGGACGTCAGGCATCTGGGATGTCAGGGTTGGGATGTATAGTGCAGTGACTAAGATTATATTATGTTGATATTATTCTGCTTATGACTATATGGTTTTGTGGTTTTGATACTATGCATGTCTTTTCGGAAAACGGAGGGGAAAAGCTAAGTTGACAGGACCCGCCCCGATCCCCCTGGGACCACCCGGGACGTGCCCTGCTCCCGTCTGACACCCAACGTTAAAATACCAAAAATACCCTTATTGAATATAAAATGCATAAAGAAAATCCATAGTTAAGTCATACATAGCACACCACACAAATACTCAAATACAAATAGTGTCAGACAAGGGATGGTTCCCGAATACAGTTTATTGAGCACGACTCTAGACACACTACGTGCCAACCTACCCAGCAGTAGGGTTCAGGTACGCAACGTAAACCTATGCCTCTTCCTCCTCGGGATCCTCCTCCTCCTCCTCGGGATCCTCCTCCTCGATAGCACTACCTGGAGGGGTAGTAAAACAACAAAGGTGAGTGGGCCGAAACTCAAGGTTTACAAAGTAGTTTACCATTTCGAAAACATATAGCTTTTCCCCTCCGTTTTCCGAAAAGACATGCATAGTATCAAAACCACAAAACCATATAGTCATAAGCAGAATAATATCAACATAATATAATCTTAGTCACTGCACTATACATCCCAACCCTGACATCCCAGATGCCTGACGTCCCAGACGCCCAATAAGGTCACAGTCTCAAGGCTACGCGTGCCACCCGGGGTCTCAATCCCGAGTCCAAATCCCGAACCTAGTCCGAGCATGGCATTCTAGATGCCTGACGTCCCAGACGTCCAATAGTAGCAATCCTGCTCCTGAGTCACTCTACGGTCCGGTCCCTCCGTAGAATGACTCCTCACAGGCAATGCGCCGTGACCGCTCCGGTGTACCTACATCCGGAGGAGATAGAATCCTAGGGTAGATCTATACAGTGCAGTACCACAGATGATATCGAGTTCCATTATACATATATATGACTCCAAACCATTTATAAACAACCAGACGGGTCTCATGCCCAAACATCGTAATACGTGCCATAAATCATACACAAGCTGAACAGATACTTTTACTCAAATCACATATAGATATAGGAGAAAGTAAAACAGTTATGCATGCCGAAGTTTAGTGAAATCAAGGCCCACTCACAGTACAATCCCGCTGCACTCCCGAGCGTAAAGCCCCGTCCAAGGTTTAAAGTACAATTCCTGTCACGCCCAAAACATACGTAAAGGTCACTTTAAGTCCCTACTAAACAACTACGAAACCCTAGACTGAAACCGGCCCGGGAAAGCCGTCCGAACACGCTTCCCAAGGCATCAAACCCTAATTTGACCAACTTAACGATCTCCGATCGACACGAAACCACCGCCATTGGATCCGTATCGTCGAAACCTTGAAAATGGCACTGGTCCCACACAAAACACTGTTCACACGCGCCCCCCACGCGCCGGTCAACCCTCTGGTCAACAGTGCTACAGTGATGCTGACGTCAGCATGACGTCACTGCTGACGTCAGCATGACGTCATCACTGACAGTGTCAGAGGACACGTGTCAACAGTCCATTGGTCCCTGGTCTGACAATATTCTGACATGATGACGTCATCATGACGTCATTGCTGACGTCAGCATGATGACGTCATCAGCTACAGTGTCGGGTCTGCGAATCGGGTCACCGCAGACCCACGGTTCGACCCGATCACAGATCGTGATTCCGACCACCAAAATCGATGGGGTTTGTTCCTATGGACTCGTCTGAACATGTTCTATGGCTCTGTGTGATCAAAACTGGATTTTAAGATCAAGGAATCACCTGAAAAACGACGGGGAAATGGCTGCCGGTTTTGGTCCGTCTTCTCCGGCGAGCCGTCACGTTTCCAGCCACCAACTCAGGTCCAAAACGTTCGTCTAGTCCCCTAGTTTGAGTCTCAAAAACAACCAAGCAAATGCAACGTTAAAAACGGACGGTTTGAGGCAGGGAAGGAAAATCGGCCATTACGGGTTTGCAGGCTTACCGCCGCCGTGTCGCCGCCGTGGGCTGCCCAGTCCAGTCCTACGCCGTCCAGAGGTCACAATGGTCCTAGCCCTAGGTTGGTTCGAGCCCAGACGTCGTGGTTTGGATGGTCTGATGATTTTGGGCTGCACGGGTCCTCACGGGTTTGTGGGTTTTCCGGCCGTGCAGGGTGGCCGTGGTGGCGTTGGCCGGTGTCTGGTGGTGGTGGTGCACGGTCTGGTGCTGCCTGATGAAGAAGGTTGGGTGGTTAGCTGCTGGTGTGATTGTTTGAAGGGTGGGAGGTTGCACGGTTTGAAGGAAGGAATGAAAATGAGGAAATGAGTCTCTGATGGCTTAAGAACAGAAGGAGAAATAGAATGGATGGCTGTGATTCATCCTGAGTGAAGAGTGAAGGGTGAGGATTTAAGGAAAAGAAATTAATTAATTAATCCTATGGCAGACCAAGATCCAGAATGTTGGGGATGATGTGGATGGGGTAGATGAGTGACATGTGTCACTCATCAAGGGTCCAGATTGATTGGGTTAAAGTAAAACAGATTATAATATTTTATTATTAAATTAAGTTCCGAGTTTCGGTTAGTTCGGTTACGTTCTTGACCATAACTTTTTCGTCGTAAGTCCGATTTCAGTGTGCCGCCTGTCTACGGATTCGTATCGACGAGACCTACGTAACGGTCATTGGCCCTCGTCCGTTGGACTTCCCGGGTCAAAAGTCAACATTTGGCCCCCAAATGGCCAAATTACCAAAATGCCCCTCGACTTCCGAACGTCACAACTTCTTCCTCGAACGTCGGAATCGAACGTGCCACCTGCCTATGAACTCGTGACGTCCTAAACTACGTCACGGTCACGTGTCAAAGTCCTAAATACTTCCCGAGGTAAAAGTCAACTTTTCCCCCCTCAGGGGCAAAACGGTCAATTTACAATAAAATAATAATTACGAAAGTTCGGGTCGTTACAATCTACCCACCTTACAGAAATTTCGTCCTCGAAATTTACTCGAATAAAAACGGGTACTGCTCCCTCATCAAGTCTTCGGGTTCCCACGTCGCTTCCTCGACGTCATGGTTCCTCCATAGCACTTTCACCAACCGAATCGTCTTGTTTCTCAGAACCTTGTTCTTCTGATCCAGAATCTGCACTGGTTTCTCTTCAAAGCTCAGATCAGTCATCAGTTCTACTGGTTGTTCCGGCAAGGCATGTGAATCGTCCCGTAGGTATTTCCGTAACATGGACACATGGAAAACATCGTGCACTCTGGCAAGTTCTGGAGGTAATGCCAACCGGTATGCCACTAGTCCAATCCTCTCAATGATCTCGAACGGTCCAAAGTAACGTGGACTCAACTTCCCGCGTCGGCCAAAACGGATAATTCCTTTCCATGGAGATAACTTAAGGAACACAAAATCTCCAACCTCGAATTCCAAGTCTCGAATTCGTCGATCCGCATAGCTCTTTTGGCGATCCTGTGCTGCCTTCAATCTTTCCTTGATAATTCGAACTGTTTCCTGGGTCATGTCCATCAAATCCGGTCCTAAAGCTGCTCGCTCTCCTACCTCCATCCAACAGATAGGTGTCCTGCACTGTCGGCCATACAGTGCCTCGTAGGGTGCCATCCCGATACTTGCCTGATAACTGTTGTTGTATGCGAACTCCATCAAAGGCAAATGGGTATCCCACGAATCCTGAAACTGCAGTACACAAGACCTCATCATGTCCTCCAGTGTCTGGATAGTCCTCTCTGACTGCCCATCGGTCTGTGGGTGGAACGCTGTACTGAAATGTAAGTTTGTACCCAAGGCGTTCTGCAAACTTCGCCAGAACCTAGATGTGAAACGCGGATCTCGATCAGACACTATCGACTCCGGCGTACCATGAAGTCGAATGATCTCCTTCACGAATAGCTGAGCCAGTCGGTTTGGCTTAAATGTCTCCTGTACTGGTAAGAAATGAGCTGACTTGGTCAATCGGTCGACAATCACCCAAACTCCAACGCATCCCCTCTGAGTCCTTGGCAACTTGAAGACAAAATCCATGGTAATGTGATCCCACTTCCACTCGGGAATCGGAAGCGGTTGCATTGCTCCATACGGTCTCTGCCGCTCGGCCTTGACCTGCTGACAGGTCAAACATCTGCTCACAAACACTGCAATATCCTTCTTCATTCCTGCCCACCAATAGTGGTCCCGGAGGGTACGGTACATCTTTGTACCTCCCGGATGCATGGCATAAGCCGAACTGTGGGCTTCCTCGAGAATTTCTTCCCGTAACTCTGCCACTGCAGGAACACACAAACGGCCCAGTTTCACCAGAGCTCCATCTGGTCGAATAGTAAAGTCCTGCCTCTCGTCTGCTTCGACCTCGATCCTGTAGATACAAAGTGTCGGATCCTCCAATTGTGCCTCGATAATCCGATCGACGAGCACAGGTCGTACATGAAAACTGGCCAACAAAGCTCCCTGCTCATCCATCCCCAGCATAACTCCAGCTCTTCGGAGTTCCACTAGTAAAGGAAGGTACACCAGCCTCAGGTGTGCAATTGATCCTGCTGACTTCCTACTGAGTGCGTCTGCCACAACGTTCGCCTTCCCTGGATGATATTCAATCGTACAATCGTAATCCTTGATCAGTTCCAACCACGTGTCAACAGTCCGAGAGCGATTTTTGGATCAGTTTTATCCTCGCTCATTTCGGAACGCTAAGGAGGTTGAGTTTCTCCAATTGCAGCAAGGGAATCGGTCAGTGGTCGATTATGAACAGCAATTTTTGCACTTATCTAGTTTCGCTCCTCTGTATGTGGCTACAGAGGAGGATAAGTGTCGAAGGTTTGAGCAGGGATTGAGGAATGAGTTACGAGGTGCTGTAACTGTTGGCTCGTATTCTACTCTGAGGGAATTATCGGATGCTGCTATCCGAGTTGAGGCTACTATTTTACCTGTGCCAGAACAATCTTTGGGCGCTGGACGACGCCGAGAGCGTCAGGATACTGAACAGATGAGTCAGGAAACAACGAAGCGAGTTAGCCTTCATACTCTTGTGTCACAATCCTCGGTAGGCGTTCATTCGGGTGGAACTTCAACCCAGTCGACAAGTAAGCGGCGTGGTGGGGCAAGTCGCCTCAGCACTGCCACTTGTCACTTTTGTAGGAAACTTGGACATTTGCGAAGGAACTGCCCCGATCGACTTGACCGTAGGTCAGAATAATTGTATTGATGCATGTTTTCGTGATACCTTGTAAATGGTTTGTCTTGTCCATTTGTGTTGTAATATTGTATCATGTGTTTTGGGTGTGTCGGACTAGTGTGGGTCCGGATGGTTGTTTTTGTTCACAGTTTGGTTTGTAGATAGATGGGCGTGTTGGGCCCAGAATAAACTTGACCTGGGGATGAATATTGGTGTTATCGTTTTGGGATCATCCTTGGTTTTCCCTAGGTGGATCGGGTTTGTGATGTCATGGACATTGGGCATTGTGACGATCTAGGATCGTGATGTTCATGGCGAGCTGATGTAGTGATGGATCTGGACTAAGTTGACAGGACCCGCCCCGATCCCCCTGGGACCACCCGGGACGTGCCCTGCTCCCGTCTGACACCCAACGTTAAAATACCAAAAATACCCTTATTGAATATAAAATGCATAAAGAAAATCCATAGTTAAGTCATACATAGCACACCACACAAATACTCAAATACAAATAGTGTCAGACAAGGGATGGTTCCCGAATACAGTTTATTGAGCACGACTCTAGACACACTACGTGCCAACCTACCCAGCAGTAGGGTTCAGGTACGCAACGTAAACCTATGCCTCTTCCTCCTCGGGATCCTCCTCCTCCTCCTCGGGATCCTCCTCCTCGATAGCACTACCTGGAGGGGTAGTAAAACAACAAAGGTGAGTGGGCCGAAACTCAAGGTTTACAAAGTAGTTTACCATTTCGAAAACATATAGCTTTTCCCCTCCGTTTTCCGAAAAGACATGCATAGTATCAAAACCACAAAACCATATAGTCATAAGCAGAATAATATCAACATAATATAATCTTAGTCACTGCACTATACATCCCAACCCTGACATCCCAGATGCCTGACGTCCCAGACGCCCAATAAGGTCACAGTCTCAAGGCTACGCGTGCCACCCGGGGTCTCAATCCCGAGTCCAAATCCCGAACCTAGTCCGAGCATGGCATTCTAGATGCCTGACGTCCCAGACGTCCAATAGTAGCAATCCTGCTCCTGAGTCACTCTACGGTCCGGTCCCTCCGTAGAATGACTCCTCACAGGCAATGCGCCGTGACCGCTCCGGTGTACCTACATCCGGAGGAGATAGAATCCTAGGGTAGATCTATACAGTGCAGTACCACAGATGATATCGAGTTCCATTATACATATATATGACTCCAAACCATTTATAAACAACCAGACGGGTCTCATGCCCAAACATCGTAATACGTGCCATAAATCATACACAAGCTGAACAGATACTTTTACTCAAATCACATATAGATATAGGAGAAAGTAAAACAGTTATGCATGCCGAAGTTTAGTGAAATCAAGGCCCACTCACAGTACAATCCCGCTGCACTCCCGAGCGTAAAGCCCCGTCCAAGGTTTAAAGTACAATTCCTGTCACGCCCAAAACATACGTAAAGGTCACTTTAAGTCCCTACTAAACAACTACGAAACCCTAGACTGAAACCGGCCCGGGAAAGCCGTCCGAACACGCTTCCCAAGGCATCAAACCCTAATTTGACCAACTTAACGATCTCCGATCGACACGAAACCACCGCCATTGGATCCGTATCGTCGAAACCTTGAAAATGGCACTGGTCCCACACAAAACACTGTTCACACGCGCCCCCCACGCGCCGGTCAACCCTCTGGTCAACAGTGCTACAGTGATGCTGACGTCAGCATGACGTCACTGCTGACGTCAGCATGACGTCATCACTGACAGTGTCAGAGGACACGTGTCAACAGTCCATTGGTCCCTGGTCTGACAATATTCTGACATGATGACGTCATCATGACGTCATTGCTGACGTCAGCATGATGACGTCATCAGCTACAGTGTCGGGTCTGCGAATCGGGTCACCGCAGACCCACGGTTCGACCCGATCACAGATCGTGATTCCGACCACCAAAATCGATGGGGTTTGTTCCTATGGACTCGTCTGAACATGTTCTATGGCTCTGTGTGATCAAAACTGGATTTTAAGATCAAGGAATCACCTGAAAAACGACGGGGAAATGGCTGCCGGTTTTGGTCCGTCTTCTCCGGCGAGCCGTCACGTTTCCAGCCACCAACTCAGGTCCAAAACGTTCGTCTAGTCCCCTAGTTTGAGTCTCAAAAACAACCAAGCAAATGCAACGTTAAAAACGGACGGTTTGAGGCAGGGAAGGAAAATCGGCCATTACGGGTTTGCAGGCTTACCGCCGCCGTGTCGCCGCCGTGGGCTGCCCAGTCCAGTCCTACGCCGTCCAGAGGTCACAATGGTCCTAGCCCTAGGTTGGTTCGAGCCCAGACGTCGTGGTTTGGATGGTCTGATGATTTTGGGCTGCACGGGTCCTCACGGGTTTGTGGGTTTTCCGGCCGTGCAGGGTGGCCGTGGTGGCGTTGGCCGGTGTCTGGTGGTGGTGGTGCACGGTCTGGTGCTGCCTGATGAAGAAGGTTGGGTGGTTAGCTGCTGGTGTGATTGTTTGAAGGGTGGGAGGTTGCACGGTTTGAAGGAAGGAATGAAAATGAGGAAATGAGTCTCTGATGGCTTAAGAACAGAAGGAGAAATAGAATGGATGGCTGTGATTCATCCTGAGTGAAGAGTGAAGGGTGAGGATTTAAGGAAAAGAAATTAATTAATTAATCCTATGGCAGACCAAGATCCAGAATGTTGGGGATGATGTGGATGGGGTAGATGAGTGACATGTGTCACTCATCAAGGGTCCAGATTGATTGGGTTAAAGTAAAACAGATTATAATATTTTATTATTAAATTAAGTTCCGAGTTTCGGTTAGTTCGGTTACGTTCTTGACCATAACTTTTTCGTCGTAAGTCCGATTTCAGTGTGCCGCCTGTCTACGGATTCGTATCGACGAGACCTACGTAACGGTCATTGGCCCTCGTCCGTTGGACTTCCCGGGTCAAAAGTCAACATTTGGCCCCCAAATGGCCAAATTACCAAAATGCCCCTCGACTTCCGAACGTCACAACTTCTTCCTCGAACGTCGGAATCGAACGTGCCACCTGCCTATGAACTCGTGACGTCCTAAACTACGTCACGGTCACGTGTCAAAGTCCTAAATACTTCCCGAGGTAAAAGTCAACTTTTCCCCCCTCAGGGGCAAAACGGTCAATTTACAATAAAATAATAATTACGAAAGTTCGGGTCGTTACAATCTACCCACCTTACAGAAATTTCGTCCTCGAAATTTACTCGAATAAAAACGGGTACTGCTCCCTCATCAAGTCTTCGGGTTCCCACGTCGCTTCCTCGACGTCATGGTTCCTCCATAGCACTTTCACCAACCGAATCGTCTTGTTTCTCAGAACCTTGTTCTTCTGATCCAGAATCTGCACTGGTTTCTCTTCAAAGCTCAGATCAGTCATCAGTTCTACTGGTTGTTCCGGCAAGGCATGTGAATCGTCCCGTAGGTATTTCCGTAACATGGACACATGGAAAACATCGTGCACTCTGGCAAGTTCTGGAGGTAATGCCAACCGGTATGCCACTAGTCCAATCCTCTCAATGATCTCGAACGGTCCAAAGTAACGTGGACTCAACTTCCCGCGTCGGCCAAAACGGATAATTCCTTTCCATGGAGATAACTTAAGGAACACAAAATCTCCAACCTCGAATTCCAAGTCTCGAATTCGTCGATCCGCATAGCTCTTTTGGCGATCCTGTGCTGCCTTCAATCTTTCCTTGATAATTCGAACTGTTTCCTGGGTCATGTCCATCAAATCCGGTCCTAAAGCTGCTCGCTCTCCTACCTCCATCCAACAGATAGGTGTCCTGCACTGTCGGCCATACAGTGCCTCGTAGGGTGCCATCCCGATACTTGCCTGATAACTGTTGTTGTATGCGAACTCCATCAAAGGCAAATGGGTATCCCACGAATCCTGAAACTGCAGTACACAAGACCTCATCATGTCCTCCAGTGTCTGGATAGTCCTCAGCTGACGTCGTGATGGATCTGGACCGTAATCCTGATGATCCAGTTGGGTAGAGAGTTTGTCACTCTTACTCCGGTATGTGAGTCGTAAATGACGGGACCGAACTTCTTTTCGAAGTGGAGCCCTTTGTGGTATATTACAAGAGTGAGTAGGTTTCCGAAGTGGTCGGATTTTGTCAACCTTAACCGTGTGGTTGTTGGATTGGCCTCCTTATGAAGTCAACCGAGTATAATGAATGGGTAACCGATAGGTTCGGTTTTGGTACGTCCGAGTGGACGTGAACGAGATTTCGGGTTTTGGAATCGAATTTCTGGGTGACGATTCAGGATTCGATTTTAGAACTTGAAAGTGGAGTACTGGATTTGGGTGCGGAATGATTATTCCAAATGCTAGCTTACGGAATAATGATTTCGGATTCGGATTTGGACATGAATTAAAAATGTGATATATGGATTTGGATTCGGGATTTCTTACGAAATTGCGGATTTGGATTTGGAATTGGAATTAGATGATGGGTGGAGTTTCGATTTGTCTCTTGCTGGTTTGGGTAAATGGACTCCAATGTTGGAACGTGTTTGGCTATGACCTAGGTGGTTGTAGTCTTGTCAATGGATAGATGTGTGTACCTTGTTTATGGTTTGAGGTACGATACCTTGCAGACTTGTGGTGTCGGGTGACGATATACGGGTTATACCAGTAGTACGTTGGTGAACGTGTTAGTAGTCGGCTTAACCCTGATACCATTGGATGGGTTGTGAACGTGAACTGGACATTGAACACGATGTACTGGGCAGGGTGATTCTGATGATTTCAGTGATTGATTGAGCAGGTGCTCTTAGCCATGGTTGGCTAGTATAACTCTAGTGTTGAGTGTGTGATCACTGCTAGGCTGGTGTTCAATGTGTTCCAGTTACACCGTCTGTTTGAGTGTGATGACGGTATGCATATACTCAGGATGAGTGAGTTGGTGGTTAGTGTGACCGCAAGTTGCTTTGCGGCGAAATGTTACCTTGTCGTGACCTTACCAGCATCTGGGATCGCTGCGGGGGTGACAGTTGTGGATACTGCTGTTGGTATTTGTCGCAGGATTGAGTTTGCCCTGCGAGGGGAGATCATGTTGATGATCATATGCTACATTGACGGACGTTGTAGTATGATGTGTTGTCACTAATTTGTTACTGATTGGCGCTTTACTAGGGTGGTAAAGCTTGGTGGTGACGGTTTGGCTTGTGGTGTCAGCATGGACTGGCAGGTGAGTTTTGGTGACTCTCTATGAGAGCGGATGTCAGGGCACATTAGTGACTACGTGGGGCCGTCAGGCTGAAGGAGTCAGCTTAGTGACGACATTGCCAATTTCTGGTGATTCATTTTCACTCGGGGTGGTCGAGTGTAGTTAGTACGACGTGCATCTGTGATGTGACGTCTGAGTGCAGACGAGTTCTGCGTTGGCCAGTGGGTGTACAGGTGTACACGTGTTGTTGAGGCTCATTTGTTTTCCACGAGGTAGATGTGGAATACAAGTAGTTGGAATTTCGGGGACGAAATTCTTTAAGGAGGGAAGGTTGTAATGACCCGTCCCGAATATCGGGATTGAATATTAATTAATTATGATTTAGAATGACTAATCGGGGATTAGTTGAGTGAAATCGGACGAAACGTGCAAAATGACCGTTTTGCCCCTAGCGTGGGCAAAATGTTGACTTTTAGTTCGGGCGGTCAAACGGACCTTGACCGATGACGGTTACGTAGTTCGGGACGTCACGAGTTCATAGACAGGTGGCACGTTCGATTCCGACATTCGTAGAGAAAGTTATGATGTTCGGAAGTTGAGGGGCATTTTGGTAATTTGGCATATTAGGGGCCAAATGTTGACTTTTTGATCGGGAGGTCATATGGACGAGGACCAAGGACCGTTACGTAGGTCTCGTCGATACGAATCCAACGACAGGCGGCATGCCGAAATCGGAGATTCGACGACGAAGTTATGGTCACGGAATCGGGCTCGGTTAACCGAACGAACCGGGAATTAAATAATATTTTAATATGAACAGTACCCGGTGACTGGACACACTTGGATGAGTGACAAGTGTCACTCATCCCTTAAAATCAGGCACAAAACATGGATCCATAATTTTGGGGAGACCAAATAATTATGTTTTATTATTTTTAATTAATTAATTATCCTCTAATTTCCATTATTTCTCTTCAGTTTCTCCAAACCGTGTACAACCATTATCCAATTTTCTTCCTTCCTTCATTCCTCTCCATCAGCTGAGCTTGAGAGTGCAAATTGTGAGTTAATTGAGAGTGATTCGAACTGGGAAACACGAGAGATTAACTGAGAACTGAGGACTGAGAATTCGGGTTTTAGAAAATTTGGGAGGAAAATCGAATTGGACGAATTGAGCCTTGTTGATCGAAATTGGGTTCAGTTTTAGTCTTCTGGGATTGCTACGATCAATGTTGAAGAAGGAACTAAGTCGAATTGAGGTCGATTTGAGGTAGAACAGAAGCACTGTAGTCGCAGAGAGTTCGAGCTTGAGTCGTGGAGTTTGAGCTGTGATTGGATGCAATTGTGTTGGGGAAAATGCTTACCTGAGCCCCTTGATGCTGCTGGATTAATCAATTTGGGGAAATCGTGTGACGGTGAAGGTTTTGGAATGTTGAACAATGGCCGGAGGACCTTCGATTGATCATCTGTGATCGTGGGGTTATAGGTAATGTTGTTTGTAATTGAGTCCACAGATCTTTAATTGCACTTAATTCGAAACTGACTGAATGTTCAATTGATGGAAACAACGTCGAATTGGTAGGAAATTAACCGGGTCGCCTCGCGGGTTAAATGGCCCGTTTTACAGACAAACGGGTGAGGACGAGGGTACTGTAGCAGGCGCGTGGATTTCACGCGCAGCCACTCACGGCGGCGCGTGGGGGCGCGTCCGGCCTAGTTTCAAGGTGAGGTCAACATGACTTTTGATCCTCTCAGTGTAACGAACATTTTGACGTTGATTTCGATGAAATCGGATATCGTTTCGTTAATGTTCCGCGTATCCGAAGTTTTGTATTACGTTAAAAATACGTATTTAAATCCCGGAAAAATTGGGGAAAATTATATGTTGTATTTTGAGATGTTAGTAACCCTCTATAATGATTTTGGACAGGAGTTGTGATTTCCAGATTTTACGGAAAAACGTGCAGCTCGGAAACGGACCGTTTTGGACGGTGTGTGTGAGTGGACTTTGTTTTCTAACCGTGATGCATGCATATATGATTTTTATGCCTTATTATATGATTTTATATGCTTGGGCATGATTTGTGTTTCAATCCGGTAATTTCTCGGTTTTATGATTATTATATTATTATTTTGGGCGATTTTCGAGAAATTACGAAATTTGGTAAAAATAATGTTTGGACTTGGTTTATGAGTCCGGGATTGAAATTGATTGAAAATAATGGTTGGACTCGGATTATTGAGTCATGGATTGAAAATAATATTTGGACTCGGGTTATGAGTCAGTGATTGACTTTGTGGATTTACGTGAAAATGGCAGCGGAGGTTGCAACGCATGGATTTGCGTGATAATGTTATTTTGGGCATGAGAACCCAAGTGAATAGTGATTTTGACTCGGATTTGGAGTCATTTGTGAAATTGTGAAATTAATGATTTATTGGGATTTTATGATTATTTTAATCAGTCTTTCGGGCACGTGTTACGAGGAATGTGCAGATGATGTTTTGGGCTAGGCCCGGAGTCTAAATGATTTCTAAAATGATGTTTTGACTTGGTTGGTGAGTCAATGATGATTTTCGGATTATTTTATTGATTTAAATGTGATTTTAACGGTTTATGTGTAAAAGGTATTTTGGGCTTGAGACCCAGTTGAGAATGACCTTGACTTGGTATGAAGTCAAGATCTGATTGAAATGTTTTGGGATGTAATTCCCGGGATGGTTTTCATTGTGATTGTGATATTCCCAGACGGTCGGTGCTTGGGGGATTACCCAGACGACCGGAGCTTGGGGGATGTGATTGTAGGATCGGGAGTTGATCCTATGGTAGTCAGCTTCTCGGATGATACTGAGCCTGGATGTACCACTCGGAGGTGTCTGATCCTGGGGATGTGTTCGCCCAGAGGTGACTGAGCCCGAGGGGGTTGAGCCCAGAGGTGTTTATTCCCGAGAGAGTGACTGGATATTGGCCTACGCGTAGTGCAGCACTTGTGAGTAGTGCAGATGTGATTGGTGATATTTTATGCACTCGTGAGTAGTGCGGATTGATTGGATTGATATATTTATTGTGCACTGGTAAGTAATGCTGATTGGTATTGATTGTGATAATGTACTGGTATTGAGTACGGGTTTTTGGTCCTTGTGGCCAGGTGATTATGTTTTCACATGTTTTAGCCTGAGAGCCGGGATTTGATGTTTTATAACATGAACTGAATTGGTGATCATGAGTTTTACGGACCATGGGAAAATATGTTTGATTTTATCGGTCACTCATGTTTTACGATATGCATGCAAGTTTGTAAAAACTGGAGGGTAAGATTGTATTTTTGATAAATGTTTTTATAAGAGGTCATTTTTGTCCACTCACACCATTTCTGTTTTGTGACCCTCCAGGCCGTGGTACGACGTTCGGGACTGATCGTGAGGCAGTGACAGACAAAGGATGTTTGCGCGGATTTCTGCTGCTGTCATTGCCTCACGATCAGTCCCGAACGTCGTACCACGGCCTGGAGGGTCATAAAACAGAAAAGGTGTGAGTGGACAAAAATGACCTTTGATAAAAACATTTATCAAAATACAATCTTACCCTCCAGTTTTCAAAATCTTGCATGCATATCGTAAAACATGAGTGACCGATAAATTCAAAACATATTTTCCCATGGTCCATAAAACTCATGCTCACCAAATCAGTTCATGTTATAAAACATCAAATCCCGGCTCTCAGGCCAAAACATGTGAAAACATAATCACCTGGCCACAAGGACCAAAAACCCGTACTCAATACCAGTACATCATCACAATCAATACCAATCAGCATTACTTACCAGTGCACAATAAATATATCAATCCAATCAATCCGCACTACTCACGAGTGCATAAAATATCACCAATCACATCTGCACTACTCACAAGTGCACAATCAATCAAACTGCACTACTCACAAGTGCACAATCAATCAAACTGCACTACTCACAAGTGCTGCACTACGCGTAGGCCAATATCCAGTCACTCTCTCGGGAATAAACACCTCTGGGCTCAACCCCCTCGGGCTCAGTCACCTCTGGGCGAACACATCCCCAGGATCAGACACCTCCGAGTGGTACATCCAGGCTCAGTATCATCCGAGAAGCTGACTACCATAGGATCGACTCCCGATCCTACAATCACATCCCCCAAGCTCCGGTCGTCTGGGTAATCCCCCCCCAAGCACCGACCGTCTGGGAATATCACAATCACAATGAACACCATCCCGGGAATTACATCCCAAAACATTTCAATCAAATCTTGACTTCATACCAAGTCAAGGTCATTCTCAACTGGGTCTCAAGCCCAAAATACTTTTTACACATAAACCGTTAAAATCACATTTAAATCAATAGAACAATCCGGAAATCATCATTGACTCACCAACCAAGTCAAAACATCATTTTAGAAATCATTTAGACTCCGGGCCTAGCCCAAAACATCATTTGTACGTACCTCGTAAAACGTGCCCGAAAGGACTGATTAAAATAATCATAAAATCACAAAAATCATTAATTTCATCAAATTCACAAGTGACTCCAAAACCGAGTCAAAATCACTATTCACTTGGGTTATCATGCCCAACATATCATTATCACGCAAATCCTTGCGTTGCAACCTCCGTTGCCATTTTCACACAAATCCACAAAATTGACCCTCGACTCATTCCCGAGTCACCACATCATCTTTCAATCCATGACTCAATAATCCGAGTCCAAACATTATTTTCAATCAATTTCAATCCCGGACTCATAAACCAAGTCCAAACATTATTTTTACCAAATTTCGTAATTTCTCGAAAATCGCCCAAAATAATAATATAATAATCATAAAACCGAGAAATTACCGGATTGAAACACAAATCATGCCCAAGCATATAAAATCATATAATAAGGCATTTAAATCATATATGCATGCATCACTGTTAGAAAACAAAGTCCACTCACACACACCGTCCAAAACGGTCCGTTTCCGAGCTGCACGTTTTTCCGTAAAATCTGGAAATCACAACTCCTGTCCAAAATCATTATAGAGGGTTACTAACATCTCAAAATACAACATATAATTTTCCCCAATTTTTCCGGGATTTAAATACGTATTTTTAACGTAATACAAAACTTCGGATACGCGGAACATTAACGAAACAATATCCGATTTCATCGAAATCAACGTCAAAATGTTCGTTACACTGAGAGGATCAAAAGTCATGTTGACCTCACCTTGAGACTAGGCCGGACGCGCCCCCACGCGCCGCCGTGAGTGGCTGCGCGTGAAATCCACGCGCCTGCTACAGTACCCTCGTCCTCACCCGTTTGTCTGTAAAACGGGCCATTTAACCCGCGAGGCGACCCGGTTAATTTCCTACCAATTCGACGTTGTTTCCATCAATTGCACCACCGCCATTGGATCCGTATCGTCGAAACCTTGAAAATGGCACTGGTCCCACACAAAACACTGTTCACACGCGCCCCCCACGCGCCGGTCAACCCTCTGGTCAACAGTGCTACAGTGATGCTGACGTCAGCATGACGTCACTGCTGACGTCAGCATGACGTCATCACTGACAGTGTCAGAGGACACGTGTCAACAGTCCATTGGTCCCTGGTCTGACAATATTCTGACATGATGACGTCATCATGACGTCATTGCTGACGTCAGCATGATGACGTCATCAGCTACAGTGTCGGGTCTGCGAATCGGGTCACCGCAGACCCACGGTTCGACCCGATCACAGATCGTGATTCCGACCACCAAAATCGATGGGGTTTGTTCCTATGGACTCGTCTGAACATGTTCTATGGCTCTGTGTGATCAAAACTGGATTTTAAGATCAAGGAATCACCTGAAAAACGACGGGGAAATGGCTGCCGGTTTTGGTCCGTCTTCTCCGGCGAGCCGTCACGTTTCCAGCCACCAACTCAGGTCCAAAACGTTCGTCTAGTCCCCTAGTTTGAGTCTCAAAAACAACCAAGCAAATGCAACGTTAAAAACGGACGGTTTGAGGCAGGGAAGGAAAATCGGCCATTACGGGTTTGCAGGCTTACCGCCGCCGTGTCGCCGCCGTGGGCTGCCCAGTCCAGTCCTACGCCGTCCAGAGGTCACAATGGTCCTAGCCCTAGGTTGGTTCGAGCCCAGACGTCGTGGTTTGGATGGTCTGATGATTTTGGGCTGCACGGGTCCTCACGGGTTTGTGGGTTTTCCGGCCGTGCAGGGTGGCCGTGGTGGCGTTGGCCGGTGTCTGGTGGTGGTGGTGCACGGTCTGGTGCTGCCTGATGAAGAAGGTTGGGTGGTTAGCTGCTGGTGTGATTGTTTGAAGGGTGGGAGGTTGCACGGTTTGAAGGAAGGAATGAAAATGAGGAAATGAGTCTCTGATGGCTTAAGAACAGAAGGAGAAATAGAATGGATGGCTGTGATTCATCCTGAGTGAAGAGTGAAGGGTGAGGATTTAAGGAAAAGAAATTAATTAATTAATCCTATGGCAGACCAAGATCCAGAATGTTGGGGATGATGTGGATGGGGTAGATGAGTGACATGTGTCACTCATCAAGGGTCCAGATTGATTGGGTTAAAGTAAAACAGATTATAATATTTTATTATTAAATTAAGTTCCGAGTTTCGGTTAGTTCGGTTACGTTCTTGACCATAACTTTTTCGTCGTAAGTCCGATTTCAGTGTGCCGCCTGTCTACGGATTCGTATCGACGAGACCTACGTAACGGTCATTGGCCCTCGTCCGTTGGACTTCCCGGGTCAAAAGTCAACATTTGGCCCCCAAATGGCCAAATTACCAAAATGCCCCTCGACTTCCGAACGTCACAACTTCTTCCTCGAACGTCGGAATCGAACGTGCCACCTGCCTATGAACTCGTGACGTCCTAAACTACGTCACGGTCACGTGTCAAAGTCCTAAATACTTCCCGAGGTAAAAGTCAACTTTTCCCCCCTCAGGGGCAAAACGGTCAATTTACAATAAAATAATAATTACGAAAGTTCGGGTCGTTACAATCTACCCACCTTACAGAAATTTCGTCCTCGAAATTTACTCGAATAAAAACGGGTACTGCTCCCTCATCAAGTCTTCGGGTTCCCACGTCGCTTCCTCGACGTCATGGTTCCTCCATAGCACTTTCACCAACCGAATCGTCTTGTTTCTCAGAACCTTGTTCTTCTGATCCAGAATCTGCACTGGTTTCTCTTCAAAGCTCAGATCAGTCATCAGTTCTACTGGTTGTTCCGGCAAGGCATGTGAATCGTCCCGTAGGTATTTCCGTAACATGGACACATGGAAAACATCGTGCACTCTGGCAAGTTCTGGAGGTAATGCCAACCGGTATGCCACTAGTCCAATCCTCTCAATGATCTCGAACGGTCCAAAGTAACGTGGACTCAACTTCCCGCGTCGGCCAAAACGGATAATTCCTTTCCATGGAGATAACTTAAGGAACACAAAATCTCCAACCTCGAATTCCAAGTCTCGAATTCGTCGATCCGCATAGCTCTTTTGGCGATCCTGTGCTGCCTTCAATCTTTCCTTGATAATTCGAACTGTTTCCTGGGTCATGTCCATCAAATCCGGTCCTAAAGCTGCTCGCTCTCCTACCTCCATCCAACAGATAGGTGTCCTGCACTGTCGGCCATACAGTGCCTCGTAGGGTGCCATCCCGATACTTGCCTGATAACTGTTGTTGTATGCGAACTCCATCAAAGGCAAATGGGTATCCCACGAATCCTGAAACTGCAGTACACAAGACCTCATCATGTCCTCCAGTGTCTGGATAGTCCTCTCTGACTGCCCATCGGTCTGTGGGTGGAACGCTGTACTGAAATGTAAGTTTGTACCCAAGGCGTTCTGCAAACTTCGCCAGAACCTAGATGTGAAACGCGGATCTCGATCAGACACTATCGACTCCGGCGTACCAACACCCATTTCACTATCCAAGGCTGACACCTCACGATCTAACATACCCGCACAACTTTTCGAAATAAAAGAATGAGTAGCCCCAGCATCCATTAATACCCGTACAACAATATTTGAGATATGAAGAGTACCTGTAACCACACCAGGGGCTGACCTCGCCTGCTGCTGAGTCACTGCAAAAACACGAGCTCGGGGTCCCGCAGTCTGTCCGCGCCCACGCGCGCCACGCTCAGCACTCTGTCCTCGGCCTCTGGAAGGGTGAGAAGCCGAACTCTGTGTCACACTAACACCTTTAGTCTCGTTGTTCCTTGACAACAAATGGCAATCTCGGGCATAGTGGCCCGCTCCTCCACAAGCAAAGCAATTAACTGTCCTCGGTCCATCCCAAGACCCTCCTGATGTACCACTCCAAGCCTGATGCTGTCCAGAACTGAATCTCGATCCACCCCTCTGAGAGTTCCCATGTCGACCTGACCAGCCACGACCACGTAGAGATGAGGGTGCTCCTCGGTAATTTCCCCCCTTAGAGATCTTTGGGCCGGTTGGTCCAGGATGTGGACGATCCCGGCGCTGTCCCTCGCCTGATGATTGTCGCGCCTGGTGTGCCGCCAGACTGGCCTCGACACGAACTGCAGCGTCGACCATGTCCCTCAGGGTCGCGTAACTAGTAGCCGTCACACTTGCCCGCAACTCCCCTCGGAGTCCCAACTCAAATCTTTGACATTTTTCCTCCTCAGTACTCACGAAAGCTGCGGCAAAACGGGAAAGCTTCCCGAAGGTCTGCTCGTAATCTGCCACGGACATATCTCCCTGTTCCAGCCGCAGGAACTCTGCCTCTCGTGCCATGCGAAATGAACGCGGGTAATACTGATCTAAGAATCGGGCACGAAAGACCTCCCATGTGGTGGTGTGAACGGTCCACCCGGACATCTCAAGACCATGCCACCATTGATAAGCCCCGCCTTCCAGTAAGAAGGCCGCCAATGCCACCCGCTCGCCGGGTGGGCAATGCATCACGGTGAAGATTCTTTCCCATTTCGCAATCCACTCATGGGCATCCTCAGGGTTTGATCCCCCGCTGAACGGTGTGGCTCCCAACCTTTGAGCCCGCTCAATGCTAGCACATTCCATCTCTCTCGCGATTTCCTCGTCAGTTCGTGTTTGAGGAATTCTCCTTGGAGGCATAACCCGCTGTTAAGAGGCATAGATTAGATACTGACATCGTTTAAACTAAGTACTGACCACTAGTCTAGCATGCTGACCACAACCTAGTGCTCTGATACCAAGTTGACAGGACCCGCCCCGATCCCCCTGGGACCACCCGGGACGTGCCCTGCTCCCGTCTGACACCCAACGTTAAAATACCAAAAATACCCTTATTGAATATAAAATGCATAAAGAAAATCCATAGTTAAGTCATACATAGCACACCACACAAATACTCAAATACAAATAGTGTCAGACAAGGGATGGTTCCCGAATACAGTTTATTGAGCACGACTCTAGACACACTACGTGCCAACCTACCCAGCAGTAGGGTTCAGGTACGCAACGTAAACCTATGCCTCTTCCTCCTCGGGATCCTCCTCCTCCTCCTCGGGATCCTCCTCCTCGATAGCACTACCTGGAGGGGTAGTAAAACAACAAAGGTGAGTGGGCCGAAACTCAAGGTTTACAAAGTAGTTTACCATTTCGAAAACATATAGCTTTTCCCCTCCGTTTTCCGAAAAGACATGCATAGTATCAAAACCACAAAACCATATAGTCATAAGCAGAATAATATCAACATAATATAATCTTAGTCACTGCACTATACATCCCAACCCTGACATCCCAGATGCCTGACGTCCCAGACGCCCAATAAGGTCACAGTCTCAAGGCTACGCGTGCCACCCGGGGTCTCAATCCCGAGTCCAAATCCCGAACCTAGTCCGAGCATGGCATTCTAGATGCCTGACGTCCCAGACGTCCAATAGTAGCAATCCTGCTCCTGAGTCACTCTACGGTCCGGTCCCTCCGTAGAATGACTCCTCACAGGCAATGCGCCGTGACCGCTCCGGTGTACCTACATCCGGAGGAGATAGAATCCTAGGGTAGATCTATACAGTGCAGTACCACAGATGATATCGAGTTCCATTATACATATATATGACTCCAAACCATTTATAAACAACCAGACGGGTCTCATGCCCAAACATCGTAATACGTGCCATAAATCATACACAAGCTGAACAGATACTTTTACTCAAATCACATATAGATATAGGAGAAAGTAAAACAGTTATGCATGCCGAAGTTTAGTGAAATCAAGGCCCACTCACAGTACAATCCCGCTGCACTCCCGAGCGTAAAGCCCCGTCCAAGGTTTAAAGTACAATTCCTGTCACGCCCAAAACATACGTAAAGGTCACTTTAAGTCCCTACTAAACAACTACGAAACCCTAGACTGAAACCGGCCCGGGAAAGCCGTCCGAACACGCTTCCCAAGGCATCAAACCCTAATTTGACCAACTTAACGATCTCCGATCGACACGAAACCACCGCCATTGGATCCGTATCGTCGAAACCTTGAAAATGGCACTGGTCCCACACAAAACACTGTTCACACGCGCCCCCCACGCGCCGGTCAACCCTCTGGTCAACAGTGCTACAGTGATGCTGACGTCAGCATGACGTCACTGCTGACGTCAGCATGACGTCATCACTGACAGTGTCAGAGGACACGTGTCAACAGTCCATTGGTCCCTGGTCTGACAATATTCTGACATGATGACGTCATCATGACGTCATTGCTGACGTCAGCATGATGACGTCATCAGCTACAGTGTCGGGTCTGCGAATCGGGTCACCGCAGACCCACGGTTCGACCCGATCACAGATCGTGATTCCGACCACCAAAATCGATGGGGTTTGTTCCTATGGACTCGTCTGAACATGTTCTATGGCTCTGTGTGATCAAAACTGGATTTTAAGATCAAGGAATCACCTGAAAAACGACGGGGAAATGGCTGCCGGTTTTGGTCCGTCTTCTCCGGCGAGCCGTCACGTTTCCAGCCACCAACTCAGGTCCAAAACGTTCGTCTAGTCCCCTAGTTTGAGTCTCAAAAACAACCAAGCAAATGCAACGTTAAAAACGGACGGTTTGAGGCAGGGAAGGAAAATCGGCCATTACGGGTTTGCAGGCTTACCGCCGCCGTGTCGCCGCCGTGGGCTGCCCAGTCCAGTCCTACGCCGTCCAGAGGTCACAATGGTCCTAGCCCTAGGTTGGTTCGAGCCCAGACGTCGTGGTTTGGATGGTCTGATGATTTTGGGCTGCACGGGTCCTCACGGGTTTGTGGGTTTTCCGGCCGTGCAGGGTGGCCGTGGTGGCGTTGGCCGGTGTCTGGTGGTGGTGGTGCACGGTCTGGTGCTGCCTGATGAAGAAGGTTGGGTGGTTAGCTGCTGGTGTGATTGTTTGAAGGGTGGGAGGTTGCACGGTTTGAAGGAAGGAATGAAAATGAGGAAATGAGTCTCTGATGGCTTAAGAACAGAAGGAGAAATAGAATGGATGGCTGTGATTCATCCTGAGTGAAGAGTGAAGGGTGAGGATTTAAGGAAAAGAAATTAATTAATTAATCCTATGGCAGACCAAGATCCAGAATGTTGGGGATGATGTGGATGGGGTAGATGAGTGACATGTGTCACTCATCAAGGGTCCAGATTGATTGGGTTAAAGTAAAACAGATTATAATATTTTATTATTAAATTAAGTTCCGAGTTTCGGTTAGTTCGGTTACGTTCTTGACCATAACTTTTTCGTCGTAAGTCCGATTTCAGTGTGCCGCCTGTCTACGGATTCGTATCGACGAGACCTACGTAACGGTCATTGGCCCTCGTCCGTTGGACTTCCCGGGTCAAAAGTCAACATTTGGCCCCCAAATGGCCAAATTACCAAAATGCCCCTCGACTTCCGAACGTCACAACTTCTTCCTCGAACGTCGGAATCGAACGTGCCACCTGCCTATGAACTCGTGACGTCCTAAACTACGTCACGGTCACGTGTCAAAGTCCTAAATACTTCCCGAGGTAAAAGTCAACTTTTCCCCCCTCAGGGGCAAAACGGTCAATTTACAATAAAATAATAATTACGAAAGTTCGGGTCGTTACAATCTACCCACCTTACAGAAATTTCGTCCTCGAAATTTACTCGAATAAAAACGGGTACTGCTCCCTCATCAAGTCTTCGGGTGAGGGAATTATCGGATGGTCCTCTCTGACTGCCCATCGGTCTGTGGATTGAACTCACTTCGAGCTTCCTGGGATCATTACGATCAGAAACGTCGAAAGAACGAAGGAAATTGGTGTTGTTTTGACTCTGAACACACTTGGTGACAGAGGATGAAATTCGAGGTTGAGTCGAGGGAATTGAGGCTTCGATTGATGTAATTGATGTGGGGAATGTGTTCCTGAGGATCCCACGATGCTTCTGGATCCATCAATTGAAGGAAAACGCTGGAGATTGACTGAACTCCATGGTTGCACAGTGACGAAGAATCGAGTTTGAGTCGTGGCGTTTGAGCCACGAATTGATGCAATTGAGTTGGGGAAAATACTTACCTGAGTCCATTGAAGCTTACTGGTTAATCAATTGAACGAAATCAAGAAGGTTTGATGGTTTTCGAAGGATGAACAGTGGCCGGATATCCTTCGATTGATCATCTGTGATCGTGAGGATTGAGGTAATGTTTCATGGAATTATTGTTACAGAACTCTAATTGGACTTAAGTAGAAGCTAATTGATTGATCAATTGATGAATTCAGTGTCGAATTGATAGGATTGGAACCGGGTCTGATCGCGGGTTAAACGACCCGTTTACCAGACAAACGGGTTGGGACGGTGACACTGTAGCAGGCGCGTGGATTTCACGCGCAGCCACTCACGGCGGGCCCAAGTTGACAGGACCCGCCCCGATCCCCCTGGGACCACCCGGGACGTGCCCTGCTCCCGTCTGACACCCAACGTTAAAATACCAAAAATACCCTTATTGAATATAAAATGCATAAAGAAAATCCATAGTTAAGTCATACATAGCACACCACACAAATACTCAAATACAAATAGTGTCAGACAAGGGATGGTTCCCGAATACAGTTTATTGAGCACGACTCTAGACACACTACGTGCCAACCTACCCAGCAGTAGGGTTCAGGTACGCAACGTAAACCTATGCCTCTTCCTCCTCGGGATCCTCCTCCTCCTCCTCGGGATCCTCCTCCTCGATAGCACTACCTGGAGGGGTAGTAAAACAACAAAGGTGAGTGGGCCGAAACTCAAGGTTTACAAAGTAGTTTACCATTTCGAAAACATATAGCTTTTCCCCTCCGTTTTCCGAAAAGACATGCATAGTATCAAAACCACAAAACCATATAGTCATAAGCAGAATAATATCAACATAATATAATCTTAGTCACTGCACTATACATCCCAACCCTGACATCCCAGATGCCTGACGTCCCAGACGCCCAATAAGGTCACAGTCTCAAGGCTACGCGTGCCACCCGGGGTCTCAATCCCGAGTCCAAATCCCGAACCTAGTCCGAGCATGGCATTCTAGATGCCTGACGTCCCAGACGTCCAATAGTAGCAATCCTGCTCCTGAGTCACTCTACGGTCCGGTCCCTCCGTAGAATGACTCCTCACAGGCAATGCGCCGTGACCGCTCCGGTGTACCTACATCCGGAGGAGATAGAATCCTAGGGTAGATCTATACAGTGCAGTACCACAGATGATATCGAGTTCCATTATACATATATATGACTCCAAACCATTTATAAACAACCAGACGGGTCTCATGCCCAAACATCGTAATACGTGCCATAAATCATACACAAGCTGAACAGATACTTTTACTCAAATCACATATAGATATAGGAGAAAGTAAAACAGTTATGCATGCCGAAGTTTAGTGAAATCAAGGCCCACTCACAGTACAATCCCGCTGCACTCCCGAGCGTAAAGCCCCGTCCAAGGTTTAAAGTACAATTCCTGTCACGCCCAAAACATACGTAAAGGTCACTTTAAGTCCCTACTAAACAACTACGAAACCCTAGACTGAAACCGGCCCGGGAAAGCCGTCCGAACACGCTTCCCAAGGCATCAAACCCTAATTTGACCAACTTAACGATCTCCGATCGACACGAAACCACCGCCATTGGATCCGTATCGTCGAAACCTTGAAAATGGCACTGGTCCCACACAAAACACTGTTCACACGCGCCCCCCACGCGCCGGTCAACCCTCTGGTCAACAGTGCTACAGTGATGCTGACGTCAGCATGACGTCACTGCTGACGTCAGCATGACGTCATCACTGACAGTGTCAGAGGACACGTGTCAACAGTCCATTGGTCCCTGGTCTGACAATATTCTGACATGATGACGTCATCATGACGTCATTGCTGACGTCAGCATGATGACGTCATCAGCTACAGTGTCGGGTCTGCGAATCGGGTCACCGCAGACCCACGGTTCGACCCGATCACAGATCGTGATTCCGACCACCAAAATCGATGGGGTTTGTTCCTATGGACTCGTCTGAACATGTTCTATGGCTCTGTGTGATCAAAACTGGATTTTAAGATCAAGGAATCACCTGAAAAACGACGGGGAAATGGCTGCCGGTTTTGGTCCGTCTTCTCCGGCGAGCCGTCACGTTTCCAGCCACCAACTCAGGTCCAAAACGTTCGTCTAGTCCCCTAGTTTGAGTCTCAAAAACAACCAAGCAAATGCAACGTTAAAAACGGACGGTTTGAGGCAGGGAAGGAAAATCGGCCATTACGGGTTTGCAGGCTTACCGCCGCCGTGTCGCCGCCGTGGGCTGCCCAGTCCAGTCCTACGCCGTCCAGAGGTCACAATGGTCCTAGCCCTAGGTTGGTTCGAGCCCAGACGTCGTGGTTTGGATGGTCTGATGATTTTGGGCTGCACGGGTCCTCACGGGTTTGTGGGTTTTCCGGCCGTGCAGGGTGGCCGTGGTGGCGTTGGCCGGTGTCTGGTGGTGGTGGTGCACGGTCTGGTGCTGCCTGATGAAGAAGGTTGGGTGGTTAGCTGCTGGTGTGATTGTTTGAAGGGTGGGAGGTTGCACGGTTTGAAGGAAGGAATGAAAATGAGGAAATGAGTCTCTGATGGCTTAAGAACAGAAGGAGAAATAGAATGGATGGCTGTGATTCATCCTGAGTGAAGAGTGAAGGGTGAGGATTTAAGGAAAAGAAATTAATTAATTAATCCTATGGCAGACCAAGATCCAGAATGTTGGGGATGATGTGGATGGGGTAGATGAGTGACATGTGTCACTCATCAAGGGTCCAGATTGATTGGGTTAAAGTAAAACAGATTATAATATTTTATTATTAAATTAAGTTCCGAGTTTCGGTTAGTTCGGTTACGTTCTTGACCATAACTTTTTCGTCGTAAGTCCGATTTCAGTGTGCCGCCTGTCTACGGATTCGTATCGACGAGACCTACGTAACGGTCATTGGCCCTCGTCCGTTGGACTTCCCGGGTCAAAAGTCAACATTTGGCCCCCAAATGGCCAAATTACCAAAATGCCCCTCGACTTCCGAACGTCACAACTTCTTCCTCGAACGTCGGAATCGAACGTGCCACCTGCCTATGAACTCGTGACGTCCTAAACTACGTCACGGTCACGTGTCAAAGTCCTAAATACTTCCCGAGGTAAAAGTCAACTTTTCCCCCCTCAGGGGCAAAACGGTCAATTTACAATAAAATAATAATTACGAAAGTTCGGGTCGTTACAATCTACCCACCTTACAGAAATTTCGTCCTCGAAATTTACTCGAATAAAAACGGGTACTGCTCCCTCATCAAGTCTTCGGGTTCCCACGTCGCTTCCTCGACGTCATGGTTCCTCCATAGCACTTTCACCAACCGAATCGTCTTGTTTCTCAGAACCTTGTTCTTCTGATCCAGAATCTGCACTGGTTTCTCTTCAAAGCTCAGATCAGTCATCAGTTCTACTGGTTGTTCCGGCAAGGCATGTGAATCGTCCCGTAGGTATTTCCGTAACATGGACACATGGAAAACATCGTGCACTCTGGCAAGTTCTGGAGGTAATGCCAACCGGTATGCCACTAGTCCAATCCTCTCAATGATCTCGAACGGTCCAAAGTAACGTGGACTCAACTTCCCGCGTCGGCCAAAACGGATAATTCCTTTCCATGGAGATAACTTAAGGAACACAAAATCTCCAACCTCGAATTCCAAGTCTCGAATTCGTCGATCCGCATAGCTCTTTTGGCGATCCTGTGCTGCCTTCAATCTTTCCTTGATAATTCGAACTGTTTCCTGGGTCATGTCCATCAAATCCGGTCCTAAAGCTGCTCGCTCTCCTACCTCCATCCAACAGATAGGTGTCCTGCACTGTCGGCCATACAGTGCCTCGTAGGGTGCCATCCCGATACTTGCCTGATAACTGTTGTTGTATGCGAACTCCATCAAAGGCAAATGGGTATCCCACGAATCCTGAAACTGCAGTACACAAGACCTCATCATGTCCTCCAGTGTCTGGATAGTCCTCTCTGACTGCCCATCGGTCTGTGGGTGGAACGCTGTACTGAAATGTAAGTTTGTACCCAAGGCGTTCTGCAAACTTCGCCAGAACCTAGATGTGAAACGCGGATCTCGATCAGACACTATCGACTCCGGCGTACCATGAAGTCGAATGATCTCCTTCACGAATAGCTGAGCCAGTCGGTTTGGCTTAAATGTCTCCTGTACTGGTAAGAAATGAGCTGACTTGGTCAATCGGTCGACAATCACCCAAACTCCATCGCATCCCCTCTGAGTCCTTGGCAACTTGAAGACAAAATCCATGGTAATGTGATCCCACTTCCACTCGGGAATCGGAAGCGGTTGCATTGCTCCATACGGTCTCTGCCGCTCGGCCTTGACCTGCTGACAGGTCAAACATCTGCTCACAAACACTGCAATATCCTTCTTCATTCCTGCCCACCAATAGTGGTCCCGGAGGGTACGGTACATCTTTGTACCTCCCGGATGCATGGCATAAGCCGAACTGTGGGCTTCCTCGAGAATTTCTTCCCGTAACTCTGCCACTGCAGGAACACACAAACGGCCCAGTTTCACCAGAGCTCCATCTGGTCGAATAGTAAAGTCCTGCCTCTCGTCTGCTTCGACCTCGATCCTGTAGATACAAAGTGTCGGATCCTCCAATTGTGCCTCGATAATCCGATCGACGAGCACAGGTCGTACATGAAAACTGGCCAACAAAGCTCCCTGCTCATCCATCCCCAGCATAACTCCAGCTCTTCGGAGTTCCACTAGTAAAGGAAGGTACACCAGCCTCAGGTGTGCAATTGATCCTGCTGACTTCCTACTGAGTGCGTCTGCCACAACGTTCGCCTTCCCTGGATGATATTCAATCGTACAATCGTAATCCTTGATCAGTTCCAACCACCGTCGCTGCCTTACGTTCAGCTCCTTCTGAGTGAACAAATGCTTCAAACTCTGATGATCGGTGAAGATCCTGCAAGTCACCCCGTACAGATAATGTCGCCAGATCTTTAAAGCGTGAACCACCGCCGCCAACTCCAGATCATGCGTAGGGTAGTTCAGCTCATGTGTCTTTAGTTGTCTCGATGCATAAGCGATAACTCTGCCATTCTGCATCAGCACGCAACCCAACCCTTGCAACGATGCGTCACTGTAGACTTCGAACTCTCCACTGTTATCCGGCAAGGCAAGAACAGGTGCGGTAGTTAACCGACGTTTCAATTCTTGATAACTCTGCTCACACCGTTCATCCCAAACAAACTTTACTCCCTTCCTGGTTAAACGAGTCAACGGTGCAGCAATACTAGAGAAGCCCTCAACAAATCTCCGGTAGTATCCTGCCAAACCAACGAAACTCCGTACCTCTGTCACGGTTGTCGGCCTAGCCCAATTTGTCACCGCTTCGGTCTTCTGGGGATCCACGCTAATCCCGTCTGCTGACACTACATGTCCCAGAAAACCAATGCTGGTTAGCCAAAACTGACACTTACTCAGCTTGGCGTATAACTGGTTCTGCCTCAGCTTCCCTAACACCGAACGTAAGTGTTCCTCATGAGCTTGAGCACTCCTCGAGTACACAAGGATGTCGTCAATGAACACGATCACGAACTTATCCAAATAAGATCGGAAGACCCTATTCATTAGATCCATGAATGCTGCTGGAGCATTCGTCAAGCCGAAAGGCATCACAAGGAATTCATAATGCCCATATCTGGTCCGAAACGCTGTCTTCGGGACATCTCCTTCAGCAATCTTCAACTGGTGATAACCAGATCGTAAATCTATCTTCGAGAAGTACTGTGCTCCCCGCAGTTGATCAAAGAGATCATCAATCCTGGGTAAGGGGTACTGGTTCCTTACCGTGACCTTGTTGAGCTGTCGATAATCCACACACAAACGGAGGCTCCCCTCCTTCTTCTTCACAAATAATACTGGTGCTCCCCACGGTGATGTACTCGGTCGGATGAATCCCAAGTCCACCAACTCCTGCAATTGGATCTTCAGTTCCCGTAACTCCGCTGGTGCCATCCGATATGGTGCCTGCGATATAGGTCGTGTGCCAGGAAGTAGTTCAATCGTGAACTCAATCTCCCGATGTGGTGGTAAACCAGGCAAATCTTCCGGGAACACATCCGGAAATTCCCGCACCACAGGTATATCATCGGCACCCGAAGTATCACTATTCGTCGTCACAACATGCGCCAGATAACCCTGGCATCCCTTCTGTAGAAGCTTCGTAGCGGCAAGTGAAGAAATTACTTCAGGTAGCGAACCGTCGCGCTCTCCCTGAAAAGTAACCTCCGGCAAACCCGGACTTCGCAGAATCACCCGCCTACTACAACAGTCGATGAGCGAACCGTGCTCAGTCAACCAATCCATTCCCAAGATAACATCAAAGTCATGGATATCCATCAGGATTAGATCAGCTAGCAGATCTACATCCTCCACCCTTACTGGGCATCTCCGGATCACCTGATTCACGATGTACACAACGCCCATCGGTGTACCAACACCCATTTCACTATCCAAGGCTGACACCTCACGATCTAACATACCCGCACAACTTTTCGAAATAAAAGAATGAGTAGCCCCAGCATCCATTAATACCCGTACAACAATATTTGAGATATGAAGAGTACCTGTAACCACACCAGGGGCTGACCTCGCCTGCTGCTGAGTCACTGCAAAAACACGAGCTCGGGGTCCCGCAGTCTGTCCGCGCCCACGCGCGCCACGCTCAGCACTCTGTCCTCGGCCTCTGGAAGGGTGAGAAGCCGAACTCTGTGTCACACTAACACCTTTAGTCTCGTTGTTCCTTGACAACAAATGGCAATCTCGGGCATAGTGGCCCGCTCCTCCACAAGCAAAGCAATTAACTGTCCTCGGTCCATCCCAAGACCCTCCTGATGTACCACTCCAAGCCTGATGCTGTCCAGAACTGAATCTCGATCCACCCCTCTGAGAGTTCCCATGTCGACCTGACCAGCCACGACCACGTAGAGATGAGGGTGCTCCTCGGTAATTTCCCCCCTTAGAGATCTTTGGGCCGGTTGGTCCAGGATGTGGACGATCCCGGCGCTGTCCCTCGCCTGATGATTGTCGCGCCTGGTGTGCCGCCAGACTGGCCTCGACACGAACTGCAGCGTCGACCATGTCCCTCAGGGTCGCGTAACTAGTAGCCGTCACACTTGCCCGCAACTCCCCTCGGAGTCCCAACTCAAATCTTTGACATTTTTCCTCCTCAGTACTCACGAAAGCTGCGGCAAAACGGGAAAGCTTCCCGAAGGTCTGCTCGTAATCTGCCACGGACATATCTCCCTGTTCCAGCCGCAGGAACTCTGCCTCTCGTGCCATGCGAAATGAACGCGGGTAATACTGATCTAAGAATCGGGCACGAAAGACCTCCCATGTGGTGGTGTGAACGGTCCACCCGGACATCTCAAGACCATGCCACCATTGATAAGCCCCGCCTTCCAGTAAGAAGGCCGCCAATGCCACCCGCTCGCCGGGTGGGCAATGCATCACGGTGAAGATTCTTTCCCATTTCGCAATCCACTCATGGGCATCCTCAGGGTTTGATCCCCCGCTGAACGGTGTGGCTCCCAACCTTTGAGCCCGCTCAATGCTAGCACATTCCATCTCTCTCGCGATTTCCTCGTCAGTTCGTGACACAGGAATTCTCCTTGGAGGCATAACCCGCTGTTAAGAGGCATAGATTAGATACTGACATCGTTTAAACTAAGTACTGACCACTAGTCTAGCATGCTGACCACAACCTAGTGCTCTGATACCAAGTTGACAGGACCCGCCCCGATCCCCCTGGGACCACCCGGGACGTGCCCTGCTCCCGTCTGACACCCAACGTTAAAATACCAAAAATACCCTTATTGAATATAAAATGCATAAAGAAAATCCATAGTTAAGTCATACATAGCACACCACACAAATACTCAAATACAAATAGTGTCAGACAAGGGATGGTTCCCGAATACAGTTTATTGAGCACGACTCTAGACACACTACGTGCCAACCTACCCAGCAGTAGGGTTCAGGTACGCAACGTAAACCTATGCCTCTTCCTCCTCGGGATCCTCCTCCTCCTCCTCGGGATCCTCCTCCTCGATAGCACTACCTGGAGGGGTAGTAAAACAACAAAGGTGAGTGGGCCGAAACTCAAGGTTTACAAAGTAGTTTACCATTTCGAAAACATATAGCTTTTCCCCTCCGTTTTCCGAAAAGACATGCATAGTATCAAAACCACAAAACCATATAGTCATAAGCAGAATAATATCAACATAATATAATCTTAGTCACTGCACTATACATCCCAACCCTGACATCCCAGATGCCTGACGTCCCAGACGCCCAATAAGGTCACAGTCTCAAGGCTACGCGTGCCACCCGGGGTCTCAATCCCGAGTCCAAATCCCGAACCTAGTCCGAGCATGGCATTCTAGATGCCTGACGTCCCAGACGTCCAATAGTAGCAATCCTGCTCCTGAGTCACTCTACGGTCCGGTCCCTCCGTAGAATGACTCCTCACAGGCAATGCGCCGTGACCGCTCCGGTGTACCTACATCCGGAGGAGATAGAATCCTAGGGTAGATCTATACAGTGCAGTACCACAGATGATATCGAGTTCCATTATACATATATATGACTCCAAACCATTTATAAACAACCAGACGGGTCTCATGCCCAAACATCGTAATACGTGCCATAAATCATACACAAGCTGAACAGATACTTTTACTCAAATCACATATAGATATAGGAGAAAGTAAAACAGTTATGCATGCCGAAGTTTAGTGAAATCAAGGCCCACTCACAGTACAATCCCGCTGCACTCCCGAGCGTAAAGCCCCGTCCAAGGTTTAAAGTACAATTCCTGTCACGCCCAAAACATACGTAAAGGTCACTTTAAGTCCCTACTAAACAACTACGAAACCCTAGACTGAAACCGGCCCGGGAAAGCCGTCCGAACACGCTTCCCAAGGCATCAAACCCTAATTTGACCAACTTAACGATCTCCGATCGACACGAAACCACCGCCATTGGATCCGTATCGTCGAAACCTTGAAAATGGCACTGGTCCCACACAAAACACTGTTCACACGCGCCCCCCACGCGCCGGTCAACCCTCTGGTCAACAGTGCTACAGTGATGCTGACGTCAGCATGACGTCACTGCTGACGTCAGCATGACGTCATCACTGACAGTGTCAGAGGACACGTGTCAACAGTCCATTGGTCCCTGGTCTGACAATATTCTGACATGATGACGTCATCATGACGTCATTGCTGACGTCAGCATGATGACGTCATCAGCTACAGTGTCGGGTCTGCGAATCGGGTCACCGCAGACCCACGGTTCGACCCGATCACAGATCGTGATTCCGACCACCAAAATCGATGGGGTTTGTTCCTATGGACTCGTCTGAACATGTTCTATGGCTCTGTGTGATCAAAACTGGATTTTAAGATCAAGGAATCACCTGAAAAACGACGGGGAAATGGCTGCCGGTTTTGGTCCGTCTTCTCCGGCGAGCCGTCACGTTTCCAGCCACCAACTCAGGTCCAAAACGTTCGTCTAGTCCCCTAGTTTGAGTCTCAAAAACAACCAAGCAAATGCAACGTTAAAAACGGACGGTTTGAGGCAGGGAAGGAAAATCGGCCATTACGGGTTTGCAGGCTTACCGCCGCCGTGTCGCCGCCGTGGGCTGCCCAGTCCAGTCCTACGCCGTCCAGAGGTCACAATGGTCCTAGCCCTAGGTTGGTTCGAGCCCAGACGTCGTGGTTTGGATGGTCTGATGATTTTGGGCTGCACGGGTCCTCACGGGTTTGTGGGTTTTCCGGCCGTGCAGGGTGGCCGTGGTGGCGTTGGCCGGTGTCTGGTGGTGGTGGTGCACGGTCTGGTGCTGCCTGATGAAGAAGGTTGGGTGGTTAGCTGCTGGTGTGATTGTTTGAAGGGTGGGAGGTTGCACGGTTTGAAGGAAGGAATGAAAATGAGGAAATGAGTCTCTGATGGCTTAAGAACAGAAGGAGAAATAGAATGGATGGCTGTGATTCATCCTGAGTGAAGAGTGAAGGGTGAGGATTTAAGGAAAAGAAATTAATTAATTAATCCTATGGCAGACCAAGATCCAGAATGTTGGGGATGATGTGGATGGGGTAGATGAGTGACATGTGTCACTCATCAAGGGTCCAGATTGATTGGGTTAAAGTAAAACAGATTATAATATTTTATTATTAAATTAAGTTCCGAGTTTCGGTTAGTTCGGTTACGTTCTTGACCATAACTTTTTCGTCGTAAGTCCGATTTCAGTGTGCCGCCTGTCTACGGATTCGTATCGACGAGACCTACGTAACGGTCATTGGCCCTCGTCCGTTGGACTTCCCGGGTCAAAAGTCAACATTTGGCCCCCAAATGGCCAAATTACCAAAATGCCCCTCGACTTCCGAACGTCACAACTTCTTCCTCGAACGTCGGAATCGAACGTGCCACCTGCCTATGAACTCGTGACGTCCTAAACTACGTCACCACGGCCATACTATGCGACCAAAACCGGCAGCCATTTCCCCGTCGTTTTTCAGGTGATTCCTTGATCTTAAAATCCAGTTTTGATCACACAGAGCCATAGAACATGTTCAGACGAGTCCATAGGAACAAACCCCATCGATTTTGGTGGTCGGAATCACGATCTGTGATCGGGTCGAACCGTGGGTCTGCGGTGACCCGATTCGCAGACCCGACACTGTAGCTGATGACGTCATCATGCTGACGTCAGCAATGACGTCATGATGACGTCATCATGTCAGAATATTGTCAGACCAGGGACCAATGGACTGTTGACACGTGTCCTCTGACACTGTCAGTGATGACGTCATGCTGACGTCAGCAGTGACGTCATGCTGACGTCAGCATCACTGTAGCACTGTTGACCAGAGGGTTGACCGGCGCGTGGGGGGCGCGTGTGAACAGTGTTTTGTGTGGGACCAGTGCCATTTTCAAGGTTTCGACGATACGGATCCAATGGCGGTGGTTTCGTGTCGATCGGAGATCGTTAAGTTGGTCAAATTAGGGTTTGATGCCTTGGGAAGCGTGTTCGGACGGCTTTCCCGGGCCGGTTTCAGTCTAGGGTTTCGTAGTTGTTTAGTAGGGACTTAAAGTGACCTTTACGTATGTTTTGGGCGTGACAGGAATTGTACTTTAAACCTTGGACGGGGCTTTACGCTCGGGAGTGCAGCGGGATTGTACTGTGAGTGGGCCTTGATTTCACTAAACTTCGGCATGCATAACTGTTTTACTTTCTCCTATATCTATATGTGATTTGAGTAAAAGTATCTGTTCAGCTTGTGTATGATTTATGGCACGTATTACGATGTTTGGGCATGAGACCCGTCTGGTTGTTTATAAATGGTTTGGAGTCATATATATGTATAATGGAACTCGATATCATCTGTGGTACTGCACTGTATAGATCTACCCTAGGATTCTATCTCCTCCGGATGTAGGTACACCGGAGCGGTCACGGCGCATTGCCTGTGAGGAGTCATTCTACGGAGGGACCGGACCGTAGAGTGACTCAGGAGCAGGATTGCTACTATTGGACGTCTGGGACGTCAGGCATCTAGAATGCCATGCTCGGACTAGGTTCGGGATTTGGACTCGGGATTGAGACCCCGGGTGGCACGCGTAGCCTTGAGACTGTGACCTTATTGGGCGTCTGGGACGTCAGGCATCTGGGATGTCAGGGTTGGGATGTATAGTGCAGTGACTAAGATTATATTATGTTGATATTATTCTGCTTATGACTATATGGTTTTGTGGTTTTGATACTATGCATGTCTTTTCGGAAAACGGAGGGGAAAAGCTATATGTTTTCGAAATGGTAAACTACTTTGTAAACCTTGAGTTTCGGCCCACTCACCTTTGTTGTTTTACTACCCCTCCAGGTAGTGCTATCGAGGAGGAGGATCCCGAGGAGGAGGAGGAGGATCCCGAGGAGGAAGAGGCATAGGTTTACGTTGCGTACCTGAACCCTACTGCTGGGTAGGTTGGCACGTAGTGTGTCTAGAGTCGTGCTCAATAAACTGTATTCGGGAACCATCCCTTGTCTGACACTATTTGTATTTGAGTATTTGTGTGGTGTGCTATGTATGACTTAACTATGGATTTTCTTTATGCATTTTATATTCAATAAGGGTATTTTTGGTATTTTAACGTTGGGTGTCAGACGGGAGCAGGGCACGTCCCGGGTGGTCCCAGGGGGATCGGGGCGGGTCCTGTCAAATTGTAACGACCCGAACTTTCGTAATTATTATTTTATTGTAAATTGACCGTTTTGCCCCTGAGGGGGGAAAAGTTGACTTTTACCTCGGGAAGTATTTAGGACTTTGACACGTGACCGTGACGTAGTTTAGGACGTCACGAGTTCATAGGCAGGTGGCACGTTCGATTCCGACGTTCGAGGAAGAAGTTGTGACGTTCGGAAGTCGAGGGGCATTTTGGTAATTTGGCCATTTGGGGGCCAAATGTTGACTTTTGACCCGGGAAGTCCAACGGACGAGGGCCAATGACCGTTACGTAGGTCTCGTCGATACGAATCCGTAGACAGGCGGCACACTGAAATCGGACTTACGACGAAAAAGTTATGGTCAAGAACGTAACCGAACTAACCGAAACTCGGAACTTAATTTAATAATAAAATATTATAATCTGTTTTACTTTAACCCAATCAATCTGGACCCTTGATGAGTGACACATGTCACTCATCTACCCCATCCACATCATCCCCAACATTCTGGATCTTGGTCTGCCATAGGATTAATTAATTAATTTCTTTTCCTTAAATCCTCACCCTTCACTCTTCACTCAGGATGAATCACAGCCATCCATTCTATTTCTCCTTCTGTTCTTAAGCCATCAGAGACTCATTTCCTCATTTTCATTCCTTCCTTCAAACCGTGCAACCTCCCACCCTTCAAACAATCACACCAGCAGCTAACCACCCAACCTTCTTCATCAGGCAGCACCAGACCGTGCACCACCACCACCAGACACCGGCCAACGCCACCACGGCCACCCTGCACGGCCGGAAAACCCACAAACCCGTGAGGACCCGTGCAGCCCAAAATCATCAGACCATCCAAACCACGACGTCTGGGCTCGAACCAACCTAGGGCTAGGACCATTGTGACCTCTGGACGGCGTAGGACTGGACTGGGCAGCCCACGGCGGCGACACGGCGGCGGTAAGCCTGCAAACCCGTAATGGCCGATTTTCCTTCCCTGCCTCAAACCGTCCGTTTTTAACGTTGCATTTGCTTGGTTGTTTTTGAGACTCAAACTAGGGGACTAGACGAACGTTTTGGACCTGAGTTGGTGGCTGGAAACGTGACGGCTCGCCGGAGAAGACGGACCAAAACCGGCAGCCATTTCCCCGTCGTTTTTCAGGTGATTCCTTGATCTTAAAATCCAGTTTTGATCACACAGAGCCATAGAACATGTTCAGACGAGTCCATAGGAACAAACCCCATCGATTTTGGTGGTCGGAATCACGATCTGTGATCGGGTCGAACCGTGGGTCTGCGGTGACCCGATTCGCAGACCCGACACTGTAGCTGATGACGTCATCATGCTGACGTCAGCAATGACGTCATGATGACGTCATCATGTCAGAATATTGTCAGACCAGGGACCAATGGACTGTTGACACGTGTCCTCTGACACTGTCAGTGATGACGTCATGCTGACGTCAGCAGTGACGTCATGCTGACGTCAGCATCACTGTAGCACTGTTGACCAGAGGGTTGACCGGCGCGTGGGGGGCGCGTGTGAACAGTGTTTTGTGTGGGACCAGTGCCATTTTCAAGGTTTCGACGATACGGATCCAATGGCGGTGGTTTCGTGTCGATCGGAGATCGTTAAGTTGGTCAAATTAGGGTTTGATGCCTTGGGAAGCGTGTTCGGACGGCTTTCCCGGGCCGGTTTCAGTCTAGGGTTTCGTAGTTGTTTAGTAGGGACTTAAAGTGACCTTTACGTATGTTTTGGGCGTGACAGGAATTGTACTTTAAACCTTGGACGGGGCTTTACGCTCGGGAGTGCAGCGGGATTGTACTGTGAGTGGGCCTTGATTTCACTAAACTTCGGCATGCATAACTGTTTTACTTTCTCCTATATCTATATGTG
This sequence comes from Prinsepia uniflora, assembly GCA_032719365.1. NCBI lineage: Eukaryota > Viridiplantae > Streptophyta > Magnoliopsida > Rosales > Rosaceae > Prinsepia > Prinsepia uniflora. Next base: position 3,550,732 of record CM064876.1, on the reverse strand, counting down.
ATTTGAGTAAAAGTATCTGTTCAGCTTGTGTATGATTTATGGCACGTATTACGATGTTTGGGCATGAGACCCGTCTGGTTGTTTATAAATGGTTTGGAGTCATATATATGTATAATGGAACTCGATATCATCTGTGGTACTGCACTGTATAGATCTACCCTAGGATTCTATCTCCTCCGGATGTAGGTACACCGGAGCGGTCACGGCGCATTGCCTGTGAGGAGTCATTCTACGGAGGGACCGGACCGTAGAGTGACTCAGGAGCAGGATTGCTACTATTGGACGTCTGGGACGTCAGGCATCTAGAATGCCATGCTCGGACTAGGTTCGGGATTTGGACTCGGGATTGAGACCCCGGGTGGCACGCGTAGCCTTGAGACTGTGACCTTATTGGGCGTCTGGGACGTCAGGCATCTGGGATGTCAGGGTTGGGATGTATAGTGCAGTGACTAAGATTATATTATGTTGATATTATTCTGCTTATGACTATATGGTTTTGTGGTTTTGATACTATGCATGTCTTTTCGGAAAACGGAGGGGAAAAGCTATATGTTTTCGAAATGGTAAACTACTTTGTAAACCTTGAGTTTCGGCCCACTCACCTTTGTTGTTTTACTACCCCTCCAGGTAGTGCTATCGAGGAGGAGGATCCCGAGGAGGAGGAGGAGGATCCCGAGGAGGAAGAGGCATAGGTTTACGTTGCGTACCTGAACCCTACTGCTGGGTAGGTTGGCACGTAGTGTGTCTAGAGTCGTGCTCAATAAACTGTATTCGGGAACCATCCCTTGTCTGACACTATTTGTATTTGAGTATTTGTGTGGTGTGCTATGTATGACTTAACTATGGATTTTCTTTATGCATTTTATATTCAATAAGGGTATTTTTGGTATTTTAACGTTGGGTGTCAGACGGGAGCAGGGCACGTCCCGGGTGGTCCCAGGGGGATCGGGGCGGGTCCTGTCAACTTGGTATCAGAGCACTAGGTTGTGGTCAGCATGCTAGACTAGTGGTCAGTACTTAGTTTAAACGATGTCAGTATCTAATCTATGCCTCTTAACAGCGGGTTATGCCTCCAAGGAGAATTCCTCAAACACGAACTGACGAGGAAATCGCGAGAGAGATGGAATGTGCTAGCATTGAGCGGGCTCAAAGGTTGGGAGCCACACCGTTCAGCGGGGGATCAAACCCTGAGGATGCCCATGAGTGGATTGCGAAATGGGAAAGAATCTTCACCGTGATGCATTGCCCACCCGGCGAGCGGGTGGCATTGGCGGCCTTCTTACTGGAAGGCGGGGCTTATCAATGGTGGCATGGTCTTGAGATGTCCGGGTGGACCGTTCACACCACCACATGGGAGGTCTTTCGTGCCCGATTCTTAGATCAGTATTACCCGCGTTCATTTCGCATGGCACGAGAGGCAGAGTTCCTGCGGCTGGAACAGGGAGATATGTCCGTGGCAGATTACGAGCAGACCTTCGGGAAGCTTTCCCGTTTTGCCGCAGCTTTCGTGAGTACTGAGGAGGAAAAATGTCAAAGATTTGAGTTGGGACTCCGAGGGGAGTTGCGGGCAAGTGTGACGGCTACTAGTTACGCGACCCTGAGGGACATGGTCGACGCTGCAGTTCGTGTCGAGGCCAGTCTGGCGGCACACCAGGCGCGACAATCATCAGGCGAGGGACAGCGCCGGGATCGTCCACATCCTGGACCAACCGGCCCAAAGATCTCTAAGGGGGGAAATTACCGAGGAGCACCCTCATCTCTACGTGGTCGTGGCTGGTCAGGTCGACATGGGAACTCTCAGAGGGGTGGATCGAGATTCAGTTCTGGACAGCATCAGGCTTGGAGTGGTACATCAGGAGGGTCTTGGGATGGACCGAGGACAGTTAATTGCTTTGCTTGTGGAGGAGCGGGCCACTATGCCCGAGATTGCCATTTGTTGTCAAGGAACAACGAGACTAAAGGTGTTAGTGTGACACAGAGTTCGGCTTCTCACCCTTCCAGAGGCCGAGGACAGAGTGCTGAGCGTGGCGCGCGTGGGCGCGGACAGACTGCGGGACCCCGAGCTCGTGTTTTTGCAGTGACTCAGCAGCAGGCGAGGTCAGCCCCTGGTGTGGTTACAGGTACTCTTCATATCTCAAATATTGTTGTACGGGTATTAATGGATGCTGGGGCTACTCATTCTTTTATTTCGAAAAGTTGTGCGGGTATGTTAGATCGTGAGGTGTCAGCCTTGGATAGTGAAATGGGTGTTGGTACACCGATGGGCGTTGTGTACATCGTGAATCAGGTGATCCGGAGATGCCCAGTAAGGGTGGAGGATGTAGATCTGCTAGCTGATCTAATCCTGATGGATATCCATGACTTTGATGTTATCTTGGGAATGGATTGGTTGACTGAGCACGGTTCGCTCATCGACTGTTGTAGTAGGCGGGTGATTCTGCGAAGTCCGGGTTTGCCGGAGGTTACTTTTCAGGGAGAGCGCGACGGTTCGCTACCTGAAGTAATTTCTTCACTTGCCGCTACGAAGCTTCTACAGAAGGGATGCCAGGGTTATCTGGCGCATGTTGTGACGACGAATAGTGATACTTCGGGTGCCGATGATATACCTGTGGTGCGGGAATTTCCGGATGTGTTCCCGGAAGATTTGCCTGGTTTACCACCACATCGGGAGATTGAGTTCACGATTGAACTACTTCCTGGCACACGACCTATATCGCAGGCACCATATCGGGATGGCACCCTACGAGGCACTGTATGGCCGACAGTGCAGGACACCTATCTGTTGGATGGAGGTAGGAGAGCGAGCAGCTTTAGGACCGGATTTGATGGACATGACCCAGGAAACAGTTCGAATTATCAAGGAAAGATTGAAGGCAGCACAGGATCGCCAAAAGAGCTATGCGGATCGACGAATTCGAGACTTGGAATTCGAGGTTGGAGATTTTGTGTTCCTTAAGTTATCTCCATGGAAAGGAATTATCCGTTTTGGCCGACGCGGGAAGTTGAGTCCACGTTACTTTGGACCGTTCGAGATCATTGAGAGGATTGGACTAGTGGCATACCGGTTGGCATTACCTCCAGAACTTGCCAGAGTGCACGATGTTTTCCATGTGTCCATGTTACGGAAATACCTACGGGACGATTCACATGCCTTGCCGGAACAACCAGTAGAACTGATGACTGATCTGAGCTTTGAAGAGAAACCAGTGCAGATTCTGGATCAGAAGAACAAGGTTCTGAGAAACAAGACGATTCGGTTGGTGAAAGTGCTATGGAGGAACCATGACGTCGAGGAAGCGACGTGGGAACCCGAAGACTTGATGAGGGAGCAGTACCCGTTTTTATTCGAGTAAATTTCGAGGACGAAATTTCTGTAAGGTGGGTAGATTGTAACGACCCGAACTTTCGTAATTATTATTTTATTGTAAATTGACCGTTTTGCCCCTGAGGGGGGAAAAGTTGACTTTTACCTCGGGAAGTATTTAGGACTTTGACACGTGACCGTGACGTAGTTTAGGACGTCACGAGTTCATAGGCAGGTGGCACGTTCGATTCCGACGTTCGAGGAAGAAGTTGTGACGTTCGGAAGTCGAGGGGCATTTTGGTAATTTGGCCATTTGGGGGCCAAATGTTGACTTTTGACCCGGGAAGTCCAACGGACGAGGGCCAATGACCGTTACGTAGGTCTCGTCGATACGAATCCGTAGACAGGCGGCACACTGAAATCGGACTTACGACGAAAAAGTTATGGTCAAGAACGTAACCGAACTAACCGAAACTCGGAACTTAATTTAATAATAAAATATTATAATCTGTTTTACTTTAACCCAATCAATCTGGACCCTTGATGAGTGACACATGTCACTCATCTACCCCATCCACATCATCCCCAACATTCTGGATCTTGGTCTGCCATAGGATTAATTAATTAATTTCTTTTCCTTAAATCCTCACCCTTCACTCTTCACTCAGGATGAATCACAGCCATCCATTCTATTTCTCCTTCTGTTCTTAAGCCATCAGAGACTCATTTCCTCATTTTCATTCCTTCCTTCAAACCGTGCAACCTCCCACCCTTCAAACAATCACACCAGCAGCTAACCACCCAACCTTCTTCATCAGGCAGCACCAGACCGTGCACCACCACCACCAGACACCGGCCAACGCCACCACGGCCACCCTGCACGGCCGGAAAACCCACAAACCCGTGAGGACCCGTGCAGCCCAAAATCATCAGACCATCCAAACCACGACGTCTGGGCTCGAACCAACCTAGGGCTAGGACCATTGTGACCTCTGGACGGCGTAGGACTGGACTGGGCAGCCCACGGCGGCGACACGGCGGCGGTAAGCCTGCAAACCCGTAATGGCCGATTTTCCTTCCCTGCCTCAAACCGTCCGTTTTTAACGTTGCATTTGCTTGGTTGTTTTTGAGACTCAAACTAGGGGACTAGACGAACGTTTTGGACCTGAGTTGGTGGCTGGAAACGTGACGGCTCGCCGGAGAAGACGGACCAAAACCGGCAGCCATTTCCCCGTCGTTTTTCAGGTGATTCCTTGATCTTAAAATCCAGTTTTGATCACACAGAGCCATAGAACATGTTCAGACGAGTCCATAGGAACAAACCCCATCGATTTTGGTGGTCGGAATCACGATCTGTGATCGGGTCGAACCGTGGGTCTGCGGTGACCCGATTCGCAGACCCGACACTGTAGCTGATGACGTCATCATGCTGACGTCAGCAATGACGTCATGATGACGTCATCATGTCAGAATATTGTCAGACCAGGGACCAATGGACTGTTGACACGTGTCCTCTGACACTGTCAGTGATGACGTCATGCTGACGTCAGCAGTGACGTCATGCTGACGTCAGCATCACTGTAGCACTGTTGACCAGAGGGTTGACCGGCGCGTGGGGGGCGCGTGTGAACAGTGTTTTGTGTGGGACCAGTGCCATTTTCAAGGTTTCGACGATACGGATCCAATGGCGGTGGTTTCGTGTCGATCGGAGATCGTTAAGTTGGTCAAATTAGGGTTTGATGCCTTGGGAAGCGTGTTCGGACGGCTTTCCCGGGCCGGTTTCAGTCTAGGGTTTCGTAGTTGTTTAGTAGGGACTTAAAGTGACCTTTACGTATGTTTTGGGCGTGACAGGAATTGTACTTTAAACCTTGGACGGGGCTTTACGCTCGGGAGTGCAGCGGGATTGTACTGTGAGTGGGCCTTGATTTCACTAAACTTCGGCATGCATAACTGTTTTACTTTCTCCTATATCTATATGTGATTTGAGTAAAAGTATCTGTTCAGCTTGTGTATGATTTATGGCACGTATTACGATGTTTGGGCATGAGACCCGTCTGGTTGTTTATAAATGGTTTGGAGTCATATATATGTATAATGGAACTCGATATCATCTGTGGTACTGCACTGTATAGATCTACCCTAGGATTCTATCTCCTCCGGATGTAGGTACACCGGAGCGGTCACGGCGCATTGCCTGTGAGGAGTCATTCTACGGAGGGACCGGACCGTAGAGTGACTCAGGAGCAGGATTGCTACTATTGGACGTCTGGGACGTCAGGCATCTAGAATGCCATGCTCGGACTAGGTTCGGGATTTGGACTCGGGATTGAGACCCCGGGTGGCACGCGTAGCCTTGAGACTGTGACCTTATTGGGCGTCTGGGACGTCAGGCATCTGGGATGTCAGGGTTGGGATGTATAGTGCAGTGACTAAGATTATATTATGTTGATATTATTCTGCTTATGACTATATGGTTTTGTGGTTTTGATACTATGCATGTCTTTTCGGAAAACGGAGGGGAAAAGCTATATGTTTTCGAAATGGTAAACTACTTTGTAAACCTTGAGTTTCGGCCCACTCACCTTTGTTGTTTTACTACCCCTCCAGGTAGTGCTATCGAGGAGGAGGATCCCGAGGAGGAGGAGGAGGATCCCGAGGAGGAAGAGGCATAGGTTTACGTTGCGTACCTGAACCCTACTGCTGGGTAGGTTGGCACGTAGTGTGTCTAGAGTCGTGCTCAATAAACTGTATTCGGGAACCATCCCTTGTCTGACACTATTTGTATTTGAGTATTTGTGTGGTGTGCTATGTATGACTTAACTATGGATTTTCTTTATGCATTTTATATTCAATAAGGGTATTTTTGGTATTTTAACGTTGGGTGTCAGACGGGAGCAGGGCACGTCCCGGGTGGTCCCAGGGGGATCGGGGCGGGTCCTGTCAACTTTGACAGGACCCATCCCAATCCCCCCGGGATTACCATGGAATGTGCCCTGCTCCCGTCCAACAAGGGGTGTCAGACAAGGGATAACCACGAGCCACTGCCCAAACAGGGCATCCAGAGTGCGCAAGGATCGATGGAGGAGGTGTGCCATGTCCCAGTCCCTGCTGCAATCGCATCCGTAATCAACCTGAAGGGCATTAAAACCAAAAGCTGTGAGTGGACAAAAACCAATAAGTTTACCAAATACATTTATAAGACATTTATGCCCTCCAATAAAAACGTATGCATGCCACCAAAAACCAGTAACCAAAACGTTTGCTTAACCGAGCCATTAGGGCCTTAGCCCGAAAACCGTTAACCAAAAACCAAGTGTGGGAACTCAGCCCAAAACCGTGGAATACCACCACCATACATATTAAAACCATGTGGGTCACCACCCACGACCATAGATGAACATCAATTCAAAAATCCAAAACCATTTAGGGTCCCCGACCCTACATACCATATCATAACCAATAATCCATTTTTACCACATAACACATATCCAACCAATAAGCCATTTTATTCATTAATCCATATTTTACCATTACCATCACCAGCATCCTAGATGCTTAGCGTCCCAGACGCTAGACGTCCCTGACGTCATATCTCACGGTTTCATAAGCTACGCGTGCTGCCCGGGGTCTCTCCGGGTCCATATATCTGACATCCCTGATGTCTGACGTCCCAGACGTCAATCATAGCAATCCTGCTCCTGAGTCATCATACGGTCCGGCTGCTCCGTATAATGACCCCTCGCAGGCAATGCACCGTGACTTCCCCAGTGTCCCAGACATCTGGAGGAGACCATCATATATCCTTGTATCCAGATGGTATATGGAAAACAGTTTTATTTAATCCTTTTATCACATTATTACCATTGGGCCCTGCCCGAAATTTCCATAAAACCACATAATTCCATTTAGGGTCCCTGACCCAAAATCACCATTATAAAATATAGGGTCCCTGACCCGAAATCACATTTATTATCCAACTGGGCCTCATGCCCGATTTTATAAACCACTGGGCCCACGGCCCGATTTGTAAACCAACTGGGCCCACGGCCCGAATTCATAAATCAACTGGGCCCCTGGCCCGATGACATAACTCAAATTGGTCTCAGCCCGATTTCCTACCAACTGGGCCCCTGGCCCGATATCATTAACCAACTGGGCCCCCGGCCCGATATTCAAATGGACTCCAAGTCCGAAATTTCCAACATAATTGGGCCTCAAGCCCGAGTTCATATTTCCAATTTCAAAACCATTTCATCATATTATTTATTTAACCACAAGCACACAAAACCACAAATAAACCGTTAATCCCGATATACGTGAAATACGGAAAACACCTCGAAATACGTGCAACATAACCAAAATCAATGCTCACAAATACCATCATAGAAATCATGTATATAAACCATATAACACATTTAAGCATGCATAGGATTTATAAAACCAAAGTCCACTCACAGACCGTTTTAACCGTGTGCCTCGATACGCGTGCCAACGGCCCTCTCGGGCCACACCACTATCACCGGGACTCCCAATCCTGTCCAAATCACATTAGAGGGTCACTAACCTCATCATTAACATCCTATCAAAGTCCCGTAATTTTCCCAAATTTTTACTTATTTTTAAACTTAATTAAAAATCTTCGGACATCCCGAACACTATCGAGACGGTGTCCGATCGACCCGAAACCAATTCCAAAATATCCGTTACATTAAATAGGACAGAAGTCATGTTGACCTCACCTCGAGATCCGTGCCCACGCGCCGTCACGCGCCGCCGTGAGTGGCTGCGCGTGAAACTCACGCGCCTGCTACAGTGTCACCAGCCCAACCCGTTTGTCTGGTAAACGGGTCCAATTCACCCGCGACACAACCCGGTTCCAATCCTGTCAATTCGATCCCAATTCCTTCAATTGATCAATCCATTAGCTTCGTTTTAAGTCTAATTATAAGTCTGTAAACTCAATTACACAAATCCTTACCCAGATTCCCACGATTCGATGATGATCCACGAAGAACACCCGGTCACTGTTCAATCATGGGATTCCTTCAATCTCGATTGATTTCCCTAAATTGGTTCAACCAGAAGCATCAGTGGACCACGAGGAACAATTCCCCCACATCAATTTCGTCGTTTGATCAGTAAATGATCACGACTCAAGTATGAACACCGTCCACTGTGCAACCATGGAGTTTCATCGATCTCAGCCGGTTTCCTTCAATTGATGATCCCAGAAGCATCGTGGGATCATGAGAAATCATTTCCCCACAACAATTGAGTCCATCACAGCCCCAAACTCCACGACTCAGCCTCGATTTCTTCCTCTGTCACCAAGCTCGATCAGAGCCAAAACGGCACCAATCCTTCTCGTTTTTGATGTGGATCGACTCGTCACAACCTCAGGAAGATGTTTGTAACCTCCAATTCGATCATCACAGCCCAATTCCCAGTATTCGAATTTTCCCCCCAATTTTCCCGAAATCCAAAATCCAAAATTCAACATCCTCACAACCCCTCGTGTTTCCCCGTTAATTCCCTCATCCTAGTCTCCCATTTTCTCACAAGAATAGCAGAAGAAGGGAGCCAATTCTCCCTAATCCGAATCCCACATTTTGTGCACGGTTTAGGAACAAAATGGAGAAAATTAGGGGAAATGGTGGATTAGATGATGATGATGTAGTAATGATGATGTTTGGAGGGAAACAAGGAGCTGGAAACAAGGGATGGGTGACACTTGTCACTCATCCAGGTGTGTAGGGTCAACGGTCACTATTCATTATTATATTATTATTTTAATCCCGGCCTCGGTTCGTTAGTTCGTTTCCTTGACCATAACGTCGTCGTCGTAACTCCGATTTCGGCATGCCGCCTGTCGTTGGATTCGTATCGACGATACCTACGTAACGGTCCTTGGCCCTAGCCCATCGGACCTCCCGGTCAGAAAGTCAACATTTGGCCCCTAATAAGCCAAATTACCAAAATACCCCTCAACTTCCGAACACCATAACTTTCTCTACGAATGTCGGAATCGAACGTGCCACCTGTCTATGAACTCGTGACGTCCCGAACTACGTCACGGTCATCGGTCAAAGTCCATTTGACCGCCCGAACAAAAAGTCAACATTTTGCCCACGACTAGGGGCAAAACGGTCATTTTGCACAATTTATCCAATTCCGCCCTACTAACCACCGTTCAACCTTGCTAATCAGGATTAATCACTAAACTAATCCCGGAATTCGGGACGGGTCGTTACAACCTTCCCTCCTTAATAAATTTCGTCCTCGAAATTCCAACCGCTCTAAACTCAACGTACTTCCCTCCTTAATAGGTTTCGCTCTCGAAACTTGATTACCCTGATTCCACAAACACCCCGTGGAAAGTGGAATCGACCACGCAACACGTGTACACCCGTACACCAACTACTTAGACAAATCTTGTCTACGCCCAAACGTACCACTAGTACTCAAAACGTAACGACTACATTCGACCCCGTCGAATGACTGAAACTACTTGTTTCGAATTTGACACCACTTGTCAAATCGACCCTCTCGTTAACGCAACAACTCGACGGTTCCTTTCCCACTCCCACTAGGAGTCAGCTGACCCCACTCAACGATCTAGGTTGACACATCCTGACAAACTGTCACCACACAGTTGTTGTCAGTCGAAAACTGACACTAGACTCACACGTGGCTACACATGCCACCAACATACTTATCTTAGTAAACAATTACCGACCTTTCACACGACCTGTGTGTAATTAAACACATCGGAATTACCGTGACCCATTGCATAGTAATGTCCGGTCCACAACCAATCCCATGGTATCGGAACCAATCCGACTACCAACACGCTCACCAACACACCTCGGGTATATCCCGTATACCGTAACTAGACATCACAAGTCTACAAGGTATTGTACCTCTACCCAAGTACGAAGTACACACATCTACCTAATAACCAGACTACAACCACCTAGGTCATAGCCGAACGTGTTCCAATAATGGAGTACGTTTGCCCAATCCAGCATGAGACAAATCGAAACTCCACCCAACATCTAGTTCCAATTCCGAATCTGAATCCGCAATTTCGTAAGAAATCCCGGATCCAAGCCCAGACATCAAATTTTAATTCTTATCCAAATCCGAATCCGAAATCATTATTCCGTAAGCTAGCATTTGGAATAATCATTCCGTACCCAAATCCAGAAATATACTTTCAAGTTTCAAAATTGAATCCTGAATCGTCACCCAGAAATTCGATTCCAAATCCCGAAATCTCGTTCACATTTACCAAGACACACCAAAACCAAACCTATCGGTTACCCGTTCAATACACTTGATTGACTTCATAGGGAAGCCAATCCAACCTCCACACGTCTAAGGTTGACAAAATTCAACTACCTTGAAAACCTACTCACCCGAGTAGAATACCATACGGGCCCCACTTCGAAAAGAAGTTCAATCTCGTCATTTACGACTCACACACCCAAGTTCGTATCGATCCTTGTCATTCCACCTAGGAAAAACCAAGGATGATCCAAAATAATGACACCAATACTCATCCTCCGTGGATGCAACAAAACTCACTGCACTCACCACGCCATGTACCCCAACATCGTCTGCCACCAAGCAGAAAATGAGAAATCTCGTTTACCTAATTTCGAATACGTAGCTCCTCCTAATGACCCGCAATTACACCTGGGCCCGCCAACCAATACACGCTCAACGTACTGGTAACTACACTCAACGTCTGCCAGGGCAGAAAGCAAGAAGTCAACCCCAAGGACTTCGGAATACCAATCACCAAAAACGAGCACCACTCTCGTTCCCCAATCACAACTCTCCTCGACACTAAGGTTCCAACCATGTTGGAAACAGACATGCTCCCAACAAGACGTCAAGTCTAACCACTAGACTTCCTACCTCCTCAACTCACTTGGACGACGTGTCCACAATCGATCCGTTATTGTCCCGTTCGCACATCCCGACCTTACAGGTTCAACACTCGGTTTCCCAAGTTCTCAATTACAAATTCCTACCTTTATACCACTAATGGTTTTTCCTCGTCTTTTCCAGTGTTAATCATTTCCATGTACATTTAGGGATATTTAAAAATATAAAATCAAACAAATTTTGGAGTTGCCAACAACTCCCCCAAATCCACTAATCATCCCAAAATTTCTTAAATCTTAATTATACCATTTTAATCCACTCCTTACTGGTCATCTCACCACTATTGGGACTTATCCCAACACAGCACAGTCTTATCTGGATCCCATCCAGTCCATCACTCAACCACTATCGAATCTCAAAGACCGAACATATGTCCATCATGACGGAGTCACACCCCGACTGGTGGCTCATCGTCAACACCATTACCGACACTAGCACCAGCGCTAGTACCAGCACCAACACTCTATCAACAACACTAGTATCAGCACAAAAGTACCAACCCCGCAAACATCCATTCTGCACACCGTGTGCAAATACGACAACCCTGGATCTCCGTTCATACGGAACGACGATCCCGTACCTCACGACTATGGGTACCACTATTCTGACAGTCCACATCAGGAAAATGAACGTTCCCTGAACGTCCCCTGATCCCCAAGTATTATGACCACACTGATTACCCTCGATAGCCAGTCATCTCCATATGACTTCCGACTAACTGTCATTGCTATCGAGATCCGCATCCACACATCACATCAATACCCGATCCAACACGGGATTCCATAATTCATCTCAGAACCGTATCCGTACATCGAATCCCATAGTTCTGCCTAAACTCACCAGAGCCATCCACATGGTCATCCATGACCTCAGCCGCTCGTCGCAGCACAAGTTCTCATCCACTAGCCACAAATAAGGTTTACCTTTTTAATACTAGGGTTCCACAATCACACCCTATGGTTCAACCGAACCAAACAGTTTTCCGTAATATAAAATCCACAACCTGACCGACCCCGCGGTCCTGACATCGAATAGACGTCAAATCCAATCCTACCATCCCATCAACGTGGGTTCCACCATTAGGTCATCGGCCAACTCCGATGAACCAACATCCCGCACACGAGAAACCACCACAAGGTTTCACATTTTAGACCATTACTCACATGAGGTTCCCCGAACCTGGCTGCACCTAGCAGCACAACAATCCAATATCACATGACCGAACCGACGGTCCCACTATACCAGTTCACCACAATCAACCCCACTTGGGTCGAATCACATTAACGCACAGCGTATCGGGCCAATCGCACTCCATCGACTATCCAAACCCAAACACTATCTATCAGGTTGATAACGAATTGCAGCCCAATGAGACATCACACCCTCGACCTGCGCGCACAAATAGAGCAACCGTGCTCTGATACCAAGTTGACAGGACCCATCCCAATCCCCCCGGGATTACCATGGAATGTGCCCTGCTCCCGTCCAACAAGGGGTGTCAGACAAGGGATAACCACGAGCCACTGCCCAAACAGGGCATCCAGAGTGCGCAAGGATCGATGGAGGAGGTGTGCCATGTCCCAGTCCCTGCTGCAATCGCATCCGTAATCAACCTGAAGGGCATTAAAACCAAAAGCTGTGAGTGGACAAAAACCAATAAGTTTACCAAATACATTTATAAGACATTTATGCCCTCCAATAAAAACGTATGCATGCCACCAAAAACCAGTAACCAAAACGTTTGCTTAACCGAGCCATTAGGGCCTTAGCCCGAAAACCGTTAACCAAAAACCAAGTGTGGGAACTCAGCCCAAAACCGTGGAATACCACCACCATACATATTAAAACCATGTGGGTCACCACCCACGACCATAGATGAACATCAATTCAAAAATCCAAAACCATTTAGGGTCCCCGACCCTACATACCATATCATAACCAATAATCCATTTTTACCACATAACACATATCCAACCAATAAGCCATTTTATTCATTAATCCATATTTTACCATTACCATCACCAGCATCCTAGATGCTTAGCGTCCCAGACGCTAGACGTCCCTGACGTCATATCTCACGGTTTCATAAGCTACGCGTGCTGCCCGGGGTCTCTCCGGGTCCATATATCTGACATCCCTGATGTCTGACGTCCCAGACGTCAATCATAGCAATCCTGCTCCTGAGTCATCATACGGTCCGGCTGCTCCGTATAATGACCCCTCGCAGGCAATGCACCGTGACTTCCCCAGTGTCCCAGACATCTGGAGGAGACCATCATATATCCTTGTATCCAGATGGTATATGGAAAACAGTTTTATTTAATCCTTTTATCACATTATTACCATTGGGCCCTGCCCGAAATTTCCATAAAACCACATAATTCCATTTAGGGTCCCTGACCCAAAATCACCATTATAAAATATAGGGTCCCTGACCCGAAATCACATTTATTATCCAACTGGGCCTCATGCCCGATTTTATAAACCACTGGGCCCACGGCCCGATTTGTAAACCAACTGGGCCCACGGCCCGAATTCATAAATCAACTGGGCCCCTGGCCCGATGACATAACTCAAATTGGTCTCAGCCCGATTTCCTACCAACTGGGCCCCTGGCCCGATATCATTAACCAACTGGGCCCCCGGCCCGATATTCAAATGGACTCCAAGTCCGAAATTTCCAACATAATTGGGCCTCAAGCCCGAGTTCATATTTCCAATTTCAAAACCATTTCATCATATTATTTATTTAACCACAAGCACACAAAACCACAAATAAACCGTTAATCCCGATATACGTGAAATACGGAAAACACCTCGAAATACGTGCAACATAACCAAAATCAATGCTCACAAATACCATCATAGAAATCATGTATATAAACCATATAACACATTTAAGCATGCATAGGATTTATAAAACCAAAGTCCACTCACAGACCGTTTTAACCGTGTGCCTCGATACGCGTGCCAACGGCCCTCTCGGGCCACACCACTATCACCGGGACTCCCAATCCTGTCCAAATCACATTAGAGGGTCACTAACCTCATCATTAACATCCTATCAAAGTCCCGTAATTTTCCCAAATTTTTACTTATTTTTAAACTTAATTAAAAATCTTCGGACATCCCGAACACTATCGAGACGGTGTCCGATCGACCCGAAACCAATTCCAAAATATCCGTTACATTAAATAGGACAGAAGTCATGTTGACCTCACCTCGAGATCCGTGCCCACGCGCCGTCACGCGCCGCCGTGAGTGGCTGCGCGTGAAACTCACGCGCCTGCTACAGTGTCACCGGCCCAACCCGTTTGTCTGGTAAACGGGTCCAATTCACCCGCGACACAACCCGGTTCCAATCCTGTCAATTCGATCCCAATTCCTTCAATTGATCAATCCATTAGCTTCGTTTTAAGTCTAATTATAAGTCTGTAAACTCAATTACACAAATCCTTACCCAGATTCCCACGATTCGATGATGATCCACGAAGAACACCCGGTCACTGTTCAATCATGGGATTCCTTCAATCTCGATTGATTTCCCTAAATTGGTTCAACCAGAAGCATCAGTGGACCACGAGGAACAATTCCCCCACATCAATTTCGTCGTTTGATCAGTAAATGATCACGACTCAAGTATGAACACCGTCCACTGTGCAACCATGGAGTTTCATCGATCTCAGCCGGTTTCCTTCAATTGATGATCCCAGAAGCATCGTGGGATCATGAGAAATCATTTCCCCACAACAATTGAGTCCATCACAGCCCCAAACTCCACGACTCAGCCTCGATTTCTTCCTCCTCCTCGGGATCCTCCTCCTCCTCCTCGGGATCCTCCTCCTCGATAGCACTACCTGGAGGGGTAGTAAAACAACAAAGGTGAGTGGGCCGAAACTCAAGGTTTACAAAGTAGTTTACCATTTCGAAAACATATAGCTTTTCCCCTCCGTTTTCCGAAAAGACATGCATAGTATCAAAACCACAAAACCATATAGTCATAAGCAGAATAATATCAACATAATATAATCTTAGTCACTGCACTATACATCCCAACCCTGACATCCCAGATGCCTGACGTCCCAGACGCCCAATAAGGTCACAGTCTCAAGGCTACGCGTGCCACCCGGGGTCTCAATCCCGAGTCCAAATCCCGAACCTAGTCCGAGCATGGCATTCTAGATGCCTGACGTCCCAGACGTCCAATAGTAGCAATCCTGCTCCTGAGTCACTCTACGGTCCGGTCCCTCCGTAGAATGACTCCTCACAGGCAATGCGCCGTGACCGCTCCGGTGTACCTACATCCGGAGGAGATAGAATCCTAGGGTAGATCTATACAGTGCAGTACCACAGATGATATCGAGTTCCATTATACATATATATGACTCCAAACCATTTATAAACAACCAGACGGGTCTCATGCCCAAACATCGTAATACGTGCCATAAATCATACACAAGCTGAACAGATACTTTTACTCAAATCACATATAGATATAGGAGAAAGTAAAACAGTTATGCATGCCGAAGTTTAGTGAAATCAAGGCCCACTCACAGTACAATCCCGCTGCACTCCCGAGCGTAAAGCCCCGTCCAAGGTTTAAAGTACAATTCCTGTCACGCCCAAAACATACGTAAAGGTCACTTTAAGTCCCTACTAAACAACTACGAAACCCTAGACTGAAACCGGCCCGGGAAAGCCGTCCGAACACGCTTCCCAAGGCATCAAACCCTAATTTGACCAACTTAACGATCTCCGATCGACACGAAACCACCGCCATTGGATCCGTATCGTCGAAACCTTGAAAATGGCACTGGTCCCACACAAAACACTGTTCACACGCGCCCCCCACGCAGGGGTCAACCCTCTGGTCAACAGTGCTACAGTGATGCTGACGTCAGCATGACGTCACTGCTGACGTCAGCATGACGTCATCACTGACAGTGTCAGAGGACACGTGTCAACAGTCCATTGGTCCCTGGTCTGACAATATTCTGACATGATGACGTCATCATGACGTCATTGCTGACGTCAGCATGATGACGTCATCAGCTACAGTGTCGGGTCTGCGAATCGGGTCACCGCAGACCCACGGTTCGACCCGATCACAGATCGTGATTCCGACCACCAAAATCGATGGGGTTTGTTCCTATGGACTCGTCTGAACATGTTCTATGGCTCTGTGTGATCAAAACTGGATTTTGACAGGACCCGCCCCGATCCCCCTGGGACCACCCGGGACGTGCCCTGCTCCCGTCTGACACCCAACGTTAAAATACCAAAAATACCCTTATTGAATATAAAATGCATAAAGAAAATCCATAGTTAAGTCATACATAGCACACCACACAAATACTCAAATACAAATAGTGTCAGACAAGGGATGGTTCCCGAATACAGTTTATTGAGCACGACTCTAGACACACTACGTGCCAACCTACCCAGCAGTAGGGTTCAGGTACGCAACGTAAACCTATGCCTCTTCCTCCTCGGGATCCTCCTCCTCCTCCTCGGGATCCTCCTCCTCGATAGCACTACCTGGAGGGGTAGTAAAACAACAAAGGTGAGTGGGCCGAAACTCAAGGTTTACAAAGTAGTTTACCATTTCGAAAACATATAGCTTTTCCCCTCCGTTTTCCGAAAAGACATGCATAGTATCAAAACCACAAAACCATATAGTCATAAGCAGAATAATATCAACATAATATAATCTTAGTCACTGCACTATACATCCCAACCCTGACATCCCAGATGCCTGACGTCCCAGACGCCCAATAAGGTCACAGTCTCAAGGCTACGCGTGCCACCCGGGGTCTCAATCCCGAGTCCAAATCCCGAACCTAGTCCGAGCATGGCATTCTAGATGCCTGACGTCCCAGACGTCCAATAGTAGCAATCCTGCTCCTGAGTCACTCTACGGTCCGGTCCCTCCGTAGAATGACTCCTCACAGGCAATGCGCCGTGACCGCTCCGGTGTACCTACATCCGGAGGAGATAGAATCCTAGGGTAGATCTATACAGTGCAGTACCACAGATGATATCGAGTTCCATTATACATATATATGACTCCAAACCATTTATAAACAACCAGACGGGTCTCATGCCCAAACATCGTAATACGTGCCATAAATCATACACAAGCTGAACAGATACTTTTACTCAAATCACATATAGATATAGGAGAAAGTAAAACAGTTATGCATGCCGAAGTTTAGTGAAATCAAGGCCCACTCACAGTACAATCCCGCTGCACTCCCGAGCGTAAAGCCCCGTCCAAGGTTTAAAGTACAATTCCTGTCACGCCCAAAACATACGTAAAGGTCACTTTAAGTCCCTACTAAACAACTACGAAACCCTAGACTGAAACCGGCCCGGGAAAGCCGTCCGAACACGCTTCCCAAGGCATCAAACCCTAATTTGACCAACTTAACGATCTCCGATCGACACGAAACCACCGCCATTGGATCCGTATCGTCGAAACCTTGAAAATGGCACTGGTCCCACACAAAACACTGTTCACACGCGCCCCCCACGCGCCGGTCAACCCTCTGGTCAACAGTGCTACAGTGATGCTGACGTCAGCATGACGTCACTGCTGACGTCAGCATGACGTCATCACTGACAGTGTCAGAGGACACGTGTCAACAGTCCATTGGTCCCTGGTCTGACAATATTCTGACATGATGACGTCATCATGACGTCATTGCTGACGTCAGCATGATGACGTCATCAGCTACAGTGTCGGGTCTGCGAATCGGGTCACCGCAGACCCACGGTTCGACCCGATCACAGATCGTGATTCCGACCACCAAAATCGATGGGGTTTGTTCCTATGGACTCGTCTGAACATGTTCTATGGCTCTGTGTGATCAAAACTGGATTTTAAGATCAAGGAATCACCTGAAAAACGACGGGGAAATGGCTGCCGGTTTTGGTCCGTCTTCTCCGGCGAGCCGTCACGTTTCCAGCCACCAACTCAGGTCCAAAACGTTCGTCTAGTCCCCTAGTTTGACAGGACCCGCCCCGATCCCCCTGGGACCACCCGGGACGTGCCCTGCTCCCGTCTGACACCCAACGTTAAAATACCAAAAATACCCTTATTGAATATAAAATGCATAAAGAAAATCCATAGTTAAGTCATACATAGCACACCACACAAATACTCAAATACAAATAGTGTCAGACAAGGGATGGTTCCCGAATACAGTTTATTGAGCACGACTCTAGACACACTACGTGCCAACCTACCCAGCAGTAGGGTTCAGGTACGCAACGTAAACCTATGCCTCTTCCTCCTCGGGATCCTCCTCCTCCTCCTCGGGATCCTCCTCCTCGATAGCACTACCTGGAGGGGTAGTAAAACAACAAAGGTGAGTGGGCCGAAACTCAAGGTTTACAAAGTAGTTTACCATTTCGAAAACATATAGCTTTTCCCCTCCGTTTTCCGAAAAGACATGCATAGTATCAAAACCACAAAACCATATAGTCATAAGCAGAATAATATCAACATAATATAATCTTAGTCACTGCACTATACATCCCAACCCTGACATCCCAGATGCCTGACGTCCCAGACGCCCAATAAGGTCACAGTCTCAAGGCTACGCGTGCCACCCGGGGTCTCAATCCCGAGTCCAAATCCCGAACCTAGTCCGAGCATGGCATTCTAGATGCCTGACGTCCCAGACGTCCAATAGTAGCAATCCTGCTCCTGAGTCACTCTACGGTCCGGTCCCTCCGTAGAATGACTCCTCACAGGCAATGCGCCGTGACCGCTCCGGTGTACCTACATCCGGAGGAGATAGAATCCTAGGGTAGATCTATACAGTGCAGTACCACAGATGATATCGAGTTCCATTATACATATATATGACTCCAAACCATTTATAAACAACCAGACGGGTCTCATGCCCAAACATCGTAATACGTGCCATAAATCATACACAAGCTGAACAGATACTTTTACTCAAATCACATATAGATATAGGAGAAAGTAAAACAGTTATGCATGCCGAAGTTTAGTGAAATCAAGGCCCACTCACAGTACAATCCCGCTGCACTCCCGAGCGTAAAGCCCCGTCCAAGGTTTAAAGTACAATTCCTGTCATGCCCAAAACATACGTAAAGGTCACTTTAAGTCCCTACTAAACAACTACGAAACCCTAGACTGAAACCGGCCCGGGAAAGCCGTCCGAACACGCTTCCCAAGGCATCAAACCCTAATTTGACCAACTTAACGATCTCCGATCGACACGAAACCACCGCCATTGGATCCGTATCGTCGAAACCTTGAAAATGGCACTGGTCCCACACAAAACACTGTTCACACGCGCCCCCCACGCGCCGGTCAACCCTCTGGTCAACAGTGCTACAGTGATGCTGACGTCAGCATGACGTCACTGCTGACGTCAGCATGACGTCATCACTGACAGTGTCAGAGGACACGTGTCAACAGTCCATTGGTCCCTGGTCTGACAATATTCTGACATGATGACGTCATCATGACGTCATTGCTGACGTCAGCATGATGACGTCATCAGCTACAGTGTCGGGTCTGCGAATCGGGTCACCGCAGACCCACGGTTCGACCCGATCACAGATCGTGATTCCGACCACCAAAATCGATGGGGTTTGTTCCTATGGACTCGTCTGAACATGTTCTATGGCTCTGTGTGATCAAAACTGGATTTTAAGATCAAGGAATCACCTGAAAAACGACGGGGAAATGGCTGCCGGTTTTGGTCCGTCTTCTCCGGCGAGCCGTCACGTTTCCAGCCACCAACTCAGGTCCAAAACGTTCGTCTAGTCCCCTAGTTTGAGTCTCAAAAACAACCAAGCAAATGCAACGTTAAAAACGGACGGTTTGAGGCAGGGAAGGAAAATCGGCCATTACGGGTTTGCAGGCTTACCGCCGCCGTGTCGCCGCCGTGGGCTGCCCAGTCCAGTCCTACGCCGTCCAGAGGTCACAATGGTCCTAGCCCTAGGTTGGTTCGAGCCCAGACGTCGTGGTTTGGATGGTCTGATGATTTTGGGCTGCACGGGTCCTCACGGGTTTGTGGGTTTTCCGGCCGTGCAGGGTGGCCGTGGTGGCGTTGGCCGGTGTCTGGTGGTGGTGGTGCACGGTCTGGTGCTGCCTGATGAAGAAGGTTGGGTGGTTAGCTGCTGGTGTGATTGTTTGAAGGGTGGGAGGTTGCACGGTTTGAAGGAAGGAATGAAAATGAGGAAATGAGTCTCTGATGGCTTAAGAACAGAAGGAGAAATAGAATGGATGGCTGTGATTCATCCTGAGTGAAGAGTGAAGGGTGAGGCAAGTATCGGGATGGCACCCTGGGACCACCCGGGACGTGCCCTGCTCCCGTCTGACACCCAACGTTAAAATACCAAAAATACCCTTATTGAATATAAAATGCATAAAGAAAATCCATAGTTAAGTCATACATAGCACACCACACAAATACTCAAATACAAATAGTGTCAGACAAGGGATGGTTCCCGAATACAGTTTATTGAGCACGACTCTAGACACACTACGTGCCAACCTACCCAGCAGTAGGGTTCAGGTACGCAACGTAAACCTATGCCTCTTCCTCCTCGGGATCCTCCTCCTCCTCCTCGGGATCCTCCTCCTCGATAGCACTACCTGGAGGGGTAGTAAAACAACAAAGGTGAGTGGGCCGAAACTCAAGGTTTACAAAGTAGTTTACCATTTCGAAAACATATAGCTTTTCCCCTCCGTTTTCCGAAAAGACATGCATAGTATCAAAACCACAAAACCATATAGTCATAAGCAGAATAATATCAACATAATATAATCTTAGTCACTGCACTATACATCCCAACCCTGACATCCCAGATGCCTGACGTCCCAGACGCCCAATAAGGTCACAGTCTCAAGGCTACGCGTGCCACCCGGGGTCTCAATCCCGAGTCCAAATCCCGAACCTAGTCCGAGCATGGCATTCTAGATGCCTGACGTCCCAGACGTCCAATAGTAGCAATCCTGCTCCTGAGTCACTCTACGGTCCGGTCCCTCCGTAGAATGACTCCTCACAGGCAATGCGCCGTGACCGCTCCGGTGTACCTACATCCGGAGGAGATAGAATCCTAGGGTAGATCTATACAGTGCAGTACCACAGATGATATCGAGTTCCATTATACATATATATGACTCCAAACCATTTATAAACAACCAGACGGGTCTCATGCCCAAACATCGTAATACGTGCCATAAATCATACACAAGCTGAACAGATACTTTTACTCAAATCACATATAGATATAGGAGAAAGTAAAACAGTTATGCATGCCGAAGTTTAGTGAAATCAAGGCCCACTCACAGTACAATCCCGCTGCACTCCCGAGCGTAAAGCCCCGTCCAAGGTTTAAAGTACAATTCCTGTCACGCCCAAAACATACGTAAAGGTCACTTTAAGTCCCTACTAAACAACTACGAAACCCTAGACTGAAACCGGCCCGGGAAAGCCGTCCGAACACGCTTCCCAAGGCATCAAACCCTAATTTGACCAACTTAACGATCTCCGATCGACACGAAACCACCGCCATTGGATCCGTATCGTCGAAACCTTGAAAATGGCACTGGTCCCACACAAAACACTGTTCACACGCGCCCCCCACGCGCCGGTCAACCCTCTGGTCAACAGTGCTACAGTGATGCTGACGTCAGCATGACGTCACTGCTGACGTCAGCATGACGTCATCACTGACAGTGTCAGAGGACACGTGTCAACAGTCCATTGGTCCCTGGTCTGACAATATTCTGACATGATGACGTCATCATGACGTCATTGCTGACGTCAGCATGATGACGTCATCAGCTACAGTGTCGGGTCTGCGAATCGGGTCACCGCAGACCCACGGTTCGACCCGATCACAGATCGTGATTCCGACCACCAAAATCGATGGGGTTTGTTCCTATGGACTCGTCTGAACATGTTCTATGGCTCTGTGTGATCAAAACTGGATTTTAAGATCAAGGAATCACCTGAAAAACGACGGGGAAATGGCTGCCGGTTTTGGTCCGTCTTCTCCGGCGAGCCGTCACGTTTCCAGCCACCAACTCAGGTCCAAAACGTTCGTCTAGTCCCCTAGTTTGAGTCTCAAAAACAACCAAGCAAATGCAACGTTAAAAACGGACGGTTTGAGGCAGGGAAGGAAAATCGGCCATTACGGGTTTGCAGGCTTACCGCCGCCGTGTCGCCGCCGTGGGCTGCCCAGTCCAGTCCTACGCCGTCCAGAGGTCACAATGGTCCTAGCCCTAGGTTGGTTCGAGCCCAGACGTCGTGGTTTGGATGGTCTGATGATTTTGGGCTGCACGGGTCCTCACGGGTTTGTGGGTTTTCCGGCCGTGCAGGGTGGCCGTGGTGGCGTTGGCCGGTGTCTGGTGGTGGTGGTGCACGGTCTGGTGCTGCCTGATGAAGAAGGTTGGGTGGTTAGCTGCTGGTGTGATTGTTTGAAGGGTGGGAGGTTGCACGGTTTGAAGGAAGGAATGAAAATGAGGAAATGAGTCTCTGATGGCTTAAGAACAGAAGGAGAAATAGAATGGATGGCTGTGATTCATCCTGAGTGAAGAGTGAAGGGTGAGGATTTAAGGAAAAGAAATTAATTAATTAATCCTATGGCAGACCAAGATCCAGAATGTTGGGGATGATGTGGATGGGGTAGATGAGTGACATGTGTCACTCATCAAGGGTCCAGATTGATTGGGTTAAAGTAAAACAGATTATAATATTTTATTATTAAATTAAGTTCCGAGTTTCGGTTAGTTCGGTTACGTTCTTGACCATAACTTTTTCGTCGTAAGTCCGATTTCAGTGTGCCGCCTGTCTACGGATTCGTATCGACGAGACCTACGTAACGGTCATTGGCCCTCGTCCGTTGGACTTCCCGGGTCAAAAGTCAACATTTGGCCCCCAAATGGCCAAATTACCAAAATGCCCCTCGACTTCCGAACGTCACAACTTCTTCCTCGAACGTCGGAATCGAACGTGCCACCTGCCTATGAACTCGTGACGTCCTAAACTACGTCACGGTCACGTGTCAAAGTCCTAAATACTTCCCGAGGTAAAAGTCAACTTTTCCCCCCTCAGGGGCAAAACGGTCAATTTACAATAAAATAATAATTACGAAAGTTCGGGTCGTTACAATCTACCCACCTTACAGAAATTTCGTCCTCGAAATTTACTCGAATAAAAACGGGTACTGCTCCCTCATCAAGTCTTCGGGTTCCCACGTCGCTTCCTCGACGTCATGGTTCCTCCATAGCACTTTCACCAACCGAATCGTCTTGTTTCTCAGAACCTTGTTCTTCTGATCCAGAATCTGCACTGGTTTCTCTTCAAAGCTCAGATCAGTCATCAGTTCTACTGGTTGTTCCGGCAAGGCATGTGAATCGTCCCGTAGGTATTTCCGTAACATGGACACATGGAAAACATCGTGCACTCTGGCAAGTTCTGGAGGTAATGCCAACCGGTATGCCACTAGTCCAATCCTCTCAATGATCTCGAACGGTCCAAAGTAACGTGGACTCAACTTCCCGCGTCGGCCAAAACGGATAATTCCTTTCCATGGAGATAACTTAAGGAACACAAAATCTCCAACCTCGAATTCCAAGTCTCGAATTCGTCGATCCGCATAGCTCTTTTGGCGATCCTGTGCTGCCTTCAATCTTTCCTTGATAATTCGAACTGTTTCCTGGGTCATGTCCATCAAATCCGGTCCTAAAGCTGCTCGCTCTCCTACCTCCATCCAACAGATAGGTGTCCTGCACTGTCGGCCATACAGTGCCTCGTAGGGTGCCATCCCGAAGACTTGATGAGGGAGCAGTACCCGTTTTTATTCGAGTAAATTTCGAGGACGAAATTTCTGTAAGGTGGGTAGATTGTAACGACCCGAACTTTCGTAATTATTATTTTATTGTAAATTGACCGTTTTGCCCCTGAGGGGGGAAAAGTTGACTTTTACCTCGGGAAGTATTTAGGACTTTGACACGTGACCGTGACGTAGTTTAGGACGTCACGAGTTCATAGGCAGGTGGCACGTTCGATTCCGACGTTCGAGGAAGAAGTTGTGACGTTCGGAAGTCGAGGGGCATTTTGGTAATTTGGCCATTTGGGGGCCAAATGTTGACTTTTGACCCGGGAAGTCCAACGGACGAGGGCCAATGACCGTTACGTAGGTCTCGTCGATACGAATCCGTAGACAGGCGGCACACTGAAATCGGACTTACGACGAAAAAGTTATGGTCAAGAACGTAACCGAACTAACCGAAACTCGGAACTTAATTTAATAATAAAATATTATAATCTGTTTTACTTTAACCCAATCAATCTGGACCCTTGATGAGTGACACATGTCACTCATCTACCCCATCCACATCATCCCCAACATTCTGGATCTTGGTCTGCCATAGGATTAATTAATTAATTTCTTTTCCTTAAATCCTCACCCTTCACTCTTCACTCAGGATGAATCACAGCCATCCATTCTATTTCTCCTTCTGTTCTTAAGCCATCAGAGACTCATTTCCTCATTTTCATTCCTTCCTTCAAACCGTGCAACCTCCCACCCTTCAAACAATCACACCAGCAGCTAACCACCCAACCTTCTTCATCAGGCAGCACCAGACCGTGCACCACCACCACCAGACACCGGCCAACGCCACCACGGCCACCCTGCACGGCCGGAAAACCCACAAACCCGTGAGGACCCGTGCAGCCCAAAATCATCAGACCATCCAAACCACGACGTCTGGGCTCGAACCAACCTAGGGCTAGGACCATTGTGACCTCTGGACGGCGTAGGACTGGACTGGGCAGCCCACGGCGGCGACACGGCGGCGGTAAGCCTGCAAACCCGTAATGGCCGATTTTCCTTCCCTGCCTCAAACCGTCCGTTTTTAACGTTGCATTTGCTTGGTTGTTTTTGAGACTCAAACTAGGGGACTAGACGAACGTTTTGGACCTGAGTTGGTGGCTGGAAACGTGACGGCTCGCCGGAGAAGACGGACCAAAACCGGCAGCCATTTCCCCGTCGTTTTTCAGGTGATTCCTTGATCTTAAAATCCAGTTTTGATCACACAGAGCCATAGAACATGTTCAGACGAGTCCATAGGAACAAACCCCATCGATTTTGGTGGTCGGAATCACGATCTGTGATCGGGTCGAACCGTGGGTCTGCGGTGACCCGATTCGCAGACCCGACACTGTAGCTGATGACGTCATCATGCTGACGTCAGCAATGACGTCATGATGACGTCATCATGTCAGAATATTGTCAGACCAGGGACCAATGGACTGTTGACACGTGTCCTCTGACACTGTCAGTGATGACGTCATGCTGACGTCAGCAGTGACGTCATGCTGACGTCAGCATCACTGTAGCACTGTTGACCAGAGGGTTGACCGGCGCGTGGGGGGCGCGTGTGAACAGTGTTTTGTGTGGGACCAGTGCCATTTTCAAGGTTTCGACGATACGGATCCAATGGCGGTGGTTTCGTGTCGATCGGAGATCGTTAAGTTGGTCAAATTAGGGTTTGATGCCTTGGGAAGCGTGTTCGGACGGCTTTCCCGGGCCGGTTTCAGTCTAGGGTTTCGTAGTTGTTTAGTAGGGACTTAAAGTGACCTTTACGTATGTTTTGGGCGTGACAGGAATTGTACTTTAAACCTTGGACGGGGCTTTACGCTCGGGAGTGCAGCGGGATTGTACTGTGAGTGGGCCTTGATTTCACTAAACTTCGGCATGCATAACTGTTTTACTTTCTCCTATATCTATATGTGATTTGAGTAAAAGTATCTGTTCAGCTTGTGTATGATTTATGGCACGTATTACGATGTTTGGGCATGAGACCCGTCTGGTTGTTTATAAATGGTTTGGAGTCATATATATGTATAATGGAACTCGATATCATCTGTGGTACTGCACTGTATAGATCTACCCTAGGATTCTATCTCCTCCGGATGTAGGTACACCGGAGCGGTCACGGCGCATTGCCTGTGAGGAGTCATTCTACGGAGGGACCGGACCGTAGAGTGACTCAGGAGCAGGATTGCTACTATTGGACGTCTGGGACGTCAGGCATCTAGAATGCCATGCTCGGACTAGGTTCGGGATTTGGACTCGGGATTGAGACCCCGGGTGGCACGCGTAGCCTTGAGACTGTGACCTTATTGGGCGTCTGGGACGTCAGGCATCTGGGATGTCAGGGTTGGGATGTATAGTGCAGTGACTAAGATTATATTATGTTGATATTATTCTGCTTATGACTATATGGTTTTGTGGTTTTGATACTATGCATGTCTTTTCGGAAAACGGAGGGGAAAAGCTATATGTTTTCGAAATGGTAAACTACTTTGTAAACCTTGAGTTTCGGCCCACTCACCTTTGTTGTTTTACTACCCCTCCAGGTAGTGCTATCGAGGAGGAGGATCCCGAGGAGGAGGAGGAGGATCCCGAGGAGGAAGAGGCATAGGACCGGGATTGTTCACCGTCTAGGAGAAAGTAAAACAGTTATGCATGCCGAAGTTTAGTGAAATCAAGGCCCACTCACCTTTGTTGTTTTACTACCCCTCCAGGTAGTGCTATCGAGGAGGAGGATCCCGAGGAGGAGGAGGAGGATCCCGAGGAGGAAGAGGCATAGGTTTACGTTGCGTACCTGAACCCTACTGCTGGGTAGGTTGGCACGTAGTGTGTCTAGAGTCGTGCTCAATAAACTGTATTCGGGAACCATCCCTTGTCTGACACTATTTGTATTTGAGTATTTGTGTGGTGTGCTATGTATGACTTAACTATGGATTTTCTTTATGCATTTTATATTCAATAAGGGTATTTTTGGTATTTTAACGTTGGGTGTCAGACGGGAGCAGGGCACGTCCCGGGTGGTCCCAGGGGGATCGGGGCGGGTCCTGTCAACCAACCTACCCAGCAGTAGGGTTCAGGTACGCAACGTAAACCTATGCCTCTTCCTCCTCGGGATCCTCCTCCTCCTCCTCGGGATCCTCCTCCTCGATAGCACTACCTGGAGGGGTAGTAAAACAACAAAGGTGAGTGGGCCGAAACTCAAGGTTTACAAAGTAGTTTACCATTTCGAAAACATATAGCTTTTCCCCTCCGTTTTCCGAAAAGACATGCATAGTATCAAAACCACAAAACCATATAGTCATAAGCAGAATAATATCAACATAATATAATCTTAGTCACTGCACTATACATCCCAACCCTGACATCCCAGATGCCTGACGTCCCAGACGCCCAATAAGGTCACAGTCTCAAGGCTACGCGTGCCACCCGGGGTCTCAATCCCGAGTCCAAATCCCGAACCTAGTCCGAGCATGGCATTCTAGATGCCTGACGTCCCAGACGTCCAATAGTAGCAATCCTGCTCCTGAGTCACTCTACGGTCCGGTCCCTCCGTAGAATGACTCCTCACAGGCAATGCGCCGTGACCGCTCCGGTGTACCTACATCCGGAGGAGATAGAATCCTAGGGTAGATCTATACAGTGCAGTACCACAGATGATATCGAGTTCCATTATACATATATATGACTCCAAACCATTTATAAACAACCAGACGGGTCTCATGCCCAAACATCGTAATACGTGCCATAAATCATACACAAGCTGAACAGATACTTTTACTCAAATCACATATAGATATAGGAGAAAGTAAAACAGTTATGCATGCCGAAGTTTAGTGAAATCAAGGCCCACTCACAGTACAATCCCGCTGCACTCCCGAGCGTAAAGCCCCGTCCAAGGTTTAAAGTACAATTCCTGTCACGCCCAAAACATACGTAAAGGTCACTTTAAGTCCCTACTAAACAACTACGAAACCCTAGACTGAAACCGGCCCGGGAAAGCCGTCCGAACACGCTTCCCAAGGCATCAAACCCTAATTTGACCAACTTAACGATCTCCGATCGACACGAAACCACCGCCATTGGATCCGTATCGTCGAAACCTTGAAAATGGCACTGGTCCCACACAAAACACTGTTCACACGCGCCCCCCACGCGCCGGTCAACCCTCTGGTCAACAGTGCTACAGTGATGCTGACGTCAGCATGACGTCACTGCTGACGTCAGCATGACGTCATCACTGACAGTGTCAGAGGACACGTGTCAACAGTCCATTGGTCCCTGGTCTGACAATATTCTGACATGATGACGTCATCATGACGTCATTGCTGACGTCAGCATGATGACGTCATCAGCTACAGTGTCGGGTCTGCGAATCGGGTCACCGCAGACCCACGGTTCGACCCGATCACAGATCGTGATTCCGACCACCAAAATCGATGGGGTTTGTTCCTATGGACTCGTCTGAACATGTTCTATGGCTCTGTGTGATCAAAACTGGATTTTAAGATCAAGGAATCACCTGAAAAACGACGGGGAAATGGCTGCCGGTTTTGGTCCGTCTTCTCCGGCGAGCCGTCACGTTTCCAGCCACCAACTCAGGTCCAAAACGTTCGTCTAGTCCCCTAGTTTGAGTCTCAAAAACAACCAAGCAAATGCAACGTTAAAAACGGACGGTTTGAGGCAGGGAAGGAAAATCGGCCATTACGGGTTTGCAGGCTTACCGCCGCCGTGTCGCCGCCGTGGGCTGCCCAGTCCAGTCCTACGCCGTCCAGAGGTCACAATGGTCCTAGCCCTAGGTTGGTTCGAGCCCAGACGTCGTGGTTTGGATGGTCTGATGATTTTGGGCTGCACGGGTCCTCACGGGTTTGTGGGTTTTCCGGCCGTGCAGGGTGGCCGTGGTGGCGTTGGCCGGTGTCTGGTGGTGGTGGTGCACGGTCTGGTGCTGCCTGATGAAGAAGGTTGGGTGGTTAGCTGCTGGTGTGATTGTTTGAAGGGTGGGAGGTTGCACGGTTTGAAGGAAGGAATGAAAATGAGGAAATGAGTCTCTGATGGCTTAAGAACAGAAGGAGAAATAGAATGGATGGCTGTGATTCATCCTGAGTGAAGAGTGAAGGGTGAGGATTTAAGGAAAAGAAATTAATTAATTAATCCTATGGCAGACCAAGATCCAGAATGTTGGGGATGATGTGGATGGGGTAGATGAGTGACATGTGTCACTCATCAAGGGTTCAGATTGATTGGGTTAAAGTAAAACAGATTATAATATTTTATTATTAAATTAAGTTCCGAGTTTCGGTTAGTTCGGTTACGTTCTTGACCATAACTTTTTCGTCGTAAGTCCGATTTCAGTGTGCCGCCTGTCTACGGATTCGTATCGACGAGACCTACGTAACGGTCATTGGCCCTCGTCCGTTGGACTTCCCGGGTCAAAAGTCAACATTTGGCCCCCAAATGGCCAAATTACCAAAATGCCCCTCGACTTCCGAACGTCACAACTTCTTCCTCGAACGTCGGAATCGAACGTGCCACCTGCCTATGAACTCGTGACGTCCTAAACTACGTCACGGTCACGTGTCAAAGTCCTAAATACTTCCCGAGGTAAAAGTCAACTTTTCCCCCCTCAGGGGCAAAACGGTCAATTTACAATAAAATAATAATTACGAAAGTTCGGGTCGTTACAATCTACCCACCTTACAGAAATTTCGTCCTCGAAATTTACTCGAATAAAAACGGGTACTGCTCCCTCATCAAGTCTTCGGGTTCCCACGTCGCTTCCTCGACGTCATGGTTCCTCCATAGCACTTTCACCAACCGAATCGTCTTGTTTCTCAGAACCTTGTTCTTCTGATCCAGAATCTGCACTGGTTTCTCTTCAAAGCTCAGATCAATGGGCATACCGGTTGGCATTACCTCCAGAACTTGCCAGAGTGCACGATGTTTTCCATGTGTCCATGTTACGGAAATACCTACGGGACGATTCACATGCCTTGCCGGAACAACCAGTAGAACTGATGAGGCATAGGTTTACGTTGCGTACCTGAACCCTACTGCTGGGTAGGTTGGCACGTAGTGTGTCTAGAGTCGTGCTCAATAAACTGTATTCGGGAACCATCCCTTGTCTGACACTATTTGTATTTGAGTATTTGTGTGGTGTGCTATGTATGACTTAACTATGGATTTTCTTTATGCATTTTATATTCAATAAGGGTATTTTTGGTATTTTAACGTTGGGTGTCAGACGGGAGCAGGGCACGTCCCGGGTGGTCCCAGGGGGATCGGGGCGGGTCCTGTCAACTGATCATTTACTGGATAACAGCCTCAACTCGGTCGGTGCTTGGGGGGGGATTTTGGTAATTTGGCCGTCACGGTCATTGGCCCTCCTCCTCCTCGATAGCACTACCTGGAGGGGTAGTAAAACAACAAAGGTGAGTGGGCCGAAACTCAAGGTTTACAAAGTAGTTTACCATTTCGAAAACATATAGCTTTTCCCCTCCGTTTTCCGAAAAGACATGCATAGTATCAAAACCACAAAACCATATAGTCATAAGCAGAATAATATCAACATAATATAATCTTAGTCACTGCACTATACATCCCAACCCTGACATCCCAGATGCCTGACGTCCCAGACGCCCAATAAGGTCACAGTCTCAAGGCTACGCGTGCCACCCGGGGTCTCAATCCCGAGTCCAAATCCCGAACCTAGTCCGAGCATGGCATTCTAGATGCCTGACGTCCCAGACGTCCAATAGTAGCAATCCTGCTCCTGAGTCACTCTACGGTCCGGTCCCTCCGTAGAATGACTCCTCACAGGCAATGCGCCGTGACCGCTCCGGTGTACCTACATCCGGAGGAGATAGAATCCTAGGGTAGATCTATACAGTGCAGTACCACAGATGATATCGAGTTCCATTATACATATATATGACTCCAAACCATTTATAAACAACCAGACGGGTCTCATGCCCAAACATCGTAATACGTGCCATAAATCATACACAAGCTGAACAGATACTTTTACTCAAATCACATATAGATATAGGAGAAAGTAAAACAGTTATGCATGCCGAAGTTTAGTGAAATCAAGGCCCACTCACAGTACAATCCCGCTGCACTCCCGAGCGTAAAGCCCCGTCCAAGGTTTAAAGTACAATTCCTGTCACGCCCAAAACATACGTAAAGGTCACTTTAAGTCCCTACTAAACAACTACGAAACCCTAGACTGAAACCGGCCCGGGAAAGCCGTCCGAACACGCTTCCCAAGGCATCAAACCCTAATTTGACCAACTTAACGATCTCCGATCGACACGAAACCACCGCCATTGGATCCGTATCGTCGAAACCTTGAAAATGGCACTGGTCCCACACAAAACACTGTTCACACGCGCCCCCCACGCGCCGGTCAACCCTCTGGTCAACAGTGCTACAGTGATGCTGACGTCAGCATGACGTCACTGCTGACGTCAGCATGACGTCATCACTGACAGTGTCAGAGGACACGTGTCAACAGTCCATTGGTCCCTGGTCTGACAATATTCTGACATGATGACGTCATCATGACGTCATTGCTGACGTCAGCATGATGACGTCATCAGCTACAGTGTCGGGTCTGCGAATCGGGTCACCGCAGACCCACGGTTCGACCCGATCACAGATCGTGATTCCGACCACCAAAATCGATGGGGTTTGTTCCTATGGACTCGTCTGAACATGTTCTATGGCTCTGTGTGATCAAAACTGGATTTTAAGATCAAGGAATCACCTGAAAAACGACGGGGAAATGGCTGCCGGTTTTGGTCCGTCTTCTCCGGCGAGCCGTCACGTTTCCAGCCACCAACTCAGGTCCAAAACGTTCGTCTAGTCCCCTAGTTTGAGTCTCAAAAACAACCAAGCAAATGCAACGTTAAAAACGGACGGTTTGAGGCAGGGAAGGAAAATCGGCCATTACGGGTTTGCAGGCTTACCGCCGCCGTGTCGCCGCCGTGGGCTGCCCAGATGCCTGACGTCCCAGACGCCCAATAAGGTCACAGTCTCAAGGCTACGCGTGCCACCCGGGGTCTCAATCCCGAGTCCAAATCCCGAACCTAGTCCGAGCATGGCATTCTAGATGCCTGACGTCCCAGACGTCCAATAGTAGCAATCCTGCTCCTGAGTCACTCTACGGTCCGGTCCCTCCGTAGAATGACTCCTCACAGGCAATGCGCCGTGACCGCTCCGGTGTACCTACATCCGGAGGAGATAGAATCCTAGGGTAGATCTATACAGTGCAGTACCACAGATGATATCGAGTTCCATTATACATATATATGACTCCAAACCATTTATAAACAACCAGACGGGTCTCATGCCCAAACATCGTAATACGTGCCATAAATCATACACAAGCTGAACAGATACTTTTACTCAAATCACATATAGATATAGGAGAAAGTAAAACAGTTATGCATGCCGAAGTTTAGTGAAATCAAGGCCCACTCACAGTACAATCCCGCTGCACTCCCGAGCGTAAAGCCCCGTCCAAGGTTTAAAGTACAATTCCTGTCACGCCCAAAACATACGTAAAGGTCACTTTAAGTCCCTACTAAACAACTACGAAACCCTAGACTGAAACCGGCCCGGGAAAGCCGTCCGAACACGCTTCCCAAGGCATCAAACCCTAATTTGACCAACTTAACGATCTCCGATCGACACGAAACCACCGCCATTGGATCCGTATCGTCGAAACCTTGAAAATGGCACTGGTCCCACACAAAACACTGTTCACACGCGCCCCCCACGCGCCGGTCAACCCTCTGGTCAACAGTGCTACAGTGATGCTGACGTCAGCATGACGTCACTGCTGACGTCAGCATGACGTCATCACTGACAGTGTCAGAGGACACGTGTCAACAGTCCATTGGTCCCTGGTCTGACAATATTCTGACATGATGACGTCATCATGACGTCATTGCTGACGTCAGCATGATGACGTCATCAGCTACAGTGTCGGGTCTGCGAATCGGGTCACCGCAGACCCACGGTTCGACCCGATCACAGATCGTGATTCCGACCACCAAAATCGATGGGGTTTGTTCCTATGGACTCGTCTGAACATGTTCTATGGCTCTGTGTGATCAAAACTGGATTTTAAGATCAAGGAATCACCTGAAAAACGACGGGGAAATGGCTGCCGGTTTTGGTCCGTCTTCTCCGGCGAGCCGTCACGTTTCCAGCCACCAACTCAGGTCCAAAACGTTCGTCTAGTCCCCTAGTTTGAGTCTCAAAAACAACCAAGCAAATGCAACGTTAAAAACGGACGGTTTGAGGCAGGGAAGGAAAATCGGCCATTACGGGTTTGCAGGCTTACCGCCGCCGTGTCGCCGCCGTGGGCTGCCCAGTCCAGTCCTACGCCGTCCAGAGGTCACAATGGTCCTAGCCCTAGGTTGGTTCGAGCCCAGACGTCGTGGTTTGGATGGTCTGATGATTTTGGGCTGCACGGGTCCTCACGGGTTTGTGGGTTTTCCGGCCGTGCAGGGTGGCCGTGGTGGCGTTGGCCGGTGTCTGGTGGTGGTGGTGCACGGTCTGGTGCTGCCTGATGAAGAAGGTTGGGTGGTTAGCTGCTGGTGTGATTGTTTGAAGGGTGGGAGGTTGCACGGTTTGAAGGAAGGAATGAAAATGAGGAAATGAGTCTCTGATGGCTTAAGAACAGAAGGAGAAATAGAATGGATGGCTGTGATTCATCCTGAGTGAAGAGTGAAGGGTGAGGATTTAAGGAAAAGAAATTAATTAATTAATCCTATGGCAGACCAAGATCCAGAATGTTGGGGATGATGTGGATGGGGTAGATGAGTGACATGTGTCACTCATCAAGGGTCCAGATTGATTGGGTTAAAGTAAAACAGATTATAATATTTTATTATTAAATTAAGTTCCGAGTTTCGGTTAGTTCGGTTACGTTCTTGACCATAACTTTTTCGTCGTAAGTCCGATTTCAGTGTGCCGCCTGTCTACGGATTCGTATCGACGAGACCTACGTAACGGTCATTGGCCCTCGTCCGTTGGACTTCCCGGGTCAAAAGTCAACATTTGGCCCCCAAATGGCCAAATTACCAAAATGCCCCTCGACTTCCGAACGTCACAACTTCTTCCTCGAACGTCGGAATCGAACGTGCCACCTGCCTATGAACTCGTGACGTCCTAAACTACGTCACGGTCACGTGTCAAAGTCCTAAATACTTCCCGAGGTAAAAGTCAACTTTTCCCCCCTCAGGGGCAAAACGGTCAATTTACAATAAAATAATAATTACGAAAGTTCGGGTCGTTACAATCTACCCACCTTACAGAAATTTCGTCCTCGAAATTTACTCGAATAAAAACGGGTACTGCTCCCTCATCAAGTCTTCGGGTTCCCACGTCGCTTCCTCGACGTCATGGTTCCTCCATAGCACTTTCACCAACCGAATCGTCTTGTTTCTCAGAACCTTGTTCTTCTGATCCAGAATCTGCACTGGTTTCTCTTCAAAGCTCAGATCAATGGGCATACCGGTTGGCATTACCTCCAGAACTTGCCAGAGTGCACGATGTTTTCCATGTGTCCATGTTACGGAAATACCTACGGGACGATTCACATGCCTTGCCGGAACAACCAGTAGAACTGATGAGGCATAGGTTTACGTTGCGTACCTGAACCCTACTGCTGGGTAGGTTGGCACGTAGTGTGTCTAGAGTCGTGCTCAATAAACTGTATTCGGGAACCATCCCTTGTCTGACACTATTTGTATTTGAGTATTTGTGTGGTGTGCTATGTATGACTTAACTATGGATTTTCTTTATGCATTTTATATTCAATAAGGGTATTTTTGGTATTTTAACGTTGGGTGTCAGACGGGAGCAGGGCACGTCCCGGGTGGTCCCAGGGGGATCGGGGCGGGTCCTGTCAACTGATCATTTACTGGATAACAGCCTCAACTCGGTCGGTGCTTGGGGGGGGATTTTGGTAATTTGGCCGTCACGGTCATTGGCCCTCCTCCTCCTCGATAGCACTACCTGGAGGGGTAGTAAAACAACAAAGGTGAGTGGGCCGAAACTCAAGGTTTACAAAGTAGTTTACCATTTCGAAAACATATAGCTTTTCCCCTCCGTTTTCCGAAAAGACATGCATAGTATCAAAACCACAAAACCATATAGTCATAAGCAGAATAATATCAACATAATATAATCTTAGTCACTGCACTATACATCCCAACCCTGACATCCCAGATGCCTGACGTCCCAGACGCCCAATAAGGTCACAGTCTCAAGGCTACGCGTGCCACCCGGGGTCTCAATCCCGAGTCCAAATCCCGAACCTAGTCCGAGCATGGCATTCTAGATGCCTGACGTCCCAGACGTCCAATAGTAGCAATCCTGCTCCTGAGTCACTCTACGGTCCGGTCCCTCCGTAGAATGACTCCTCACAGGCAATGCGCCGTGACCGCTCCGGTGTACCTACATCCGGAGGAGATAGAATCCTAGGGTAGATCTATACAGTGCAGTACCACAGATGATATCGAGTTCCATTATACATATATATGACTCCAAACCATTTATAAACAACCAGACGGGTCTCATGCCCAAACATCGTAATACGTGCCATAAATCATACACAAGCTGAACAGATACTTTTACTCAAATCACATATAGATATAGGAGAAAGTAAAACAGTTATGCATGCCGAAGTTTAGTGAAATCAAGGCCCACTCACAGTACAATCCCGCTGCACTCCCGAGCGTAAAGCCCCGTCCAAGGTTTAAAGTACAATTCCTGTCACGCCCAAAACATACGTAAAGGTCACTTTAAGTCCCTACTAAACAACTACGAAACCCTAGACTGAAACCGGCCCGGGAAAGCCGTCCGAACACGCTTCCCAAGGCATCAAACCCTAATTTGACCAACTTAACGATCTCCGATCGACACGAAACCACCGCCATTGGATCCGTATCGTCGAAACCTTGAAAATGGCACTGGTCCCACACAAAACACTGTTCACACGCGCCCCCCACGCGCCGGTCAACCCTCTGGTCAACAGTGCTACAGTGATGCTGACGTCAGCATGACGTCACTGCTGACGTCAGCATGACGTCATCACTGACAGTGTCAGAGGACACGTGTCAACAGTCCATTGGTCCCTGGTCTGACAATATTCTGACATGATGACGTCATCATGACGTCATTGCTGACGTCAGCATGATGACGTCATCAGCTACAGTGTCGGGTCTGCGAATCGGGTCACCGCAGACCCACGGTTCGACCCGATCACAGATCGTGATTCCGACCACCAAAATCGATGGGGTTTGTTCCTATGGACTCGTCTGAACATGTTCTATGGCTCTGTGTGATCAAAACTGGATTTTAAGATCAAGGAATCACCTGAAAAACGACGGGGAAATGGCTGCCGGTTTTGGTCCGTCTTCTCCGGCGAGCCGTCACGTTTCCAGCCACCAACTCAGGTCCAAAACGTTCGTCTAGTCCCCTAGTTTGAGTCTCAAAAACAACCAAGCAAATGCAACGTTAAAAACGGACGGTTTGAGGCAGGGAAGGAAAATCGGCCATTACGGGTTTGCAGGCTTACCGCCGCCGTGTCGCCGCCGTGGGCTGCCCAGTCCAGTCCTACGCCGTCCAGAGGTCACAATGGTCCTAGCCCTAGGTTGGTTCGAGCCCAGACGTCGTGGTTTGGATGGTCTGATGATTTTGGGCTGCACGGGTCCTCACGGGTTTGTGGGTTTTCCGGCCGTGCAGGGTGGCCGTGGTGGCGTTGGCCGGTGTCTGGTGGTGGTGGTGCACGGTCTGGTGCTGCCTGATGAAGAAGGTTGGGTGGTTAGCTGCTGGTGTGATTGTTTGAAGGGTGGGAGGTTGCACGGTTTGAAGGAAGGAATGAAAATGAGGAAATGAGTCTCTGATGGCTTAAGAACAGAAGGAGAAATAGAATGGATGGCTGTGATTCATCCTGAGTGAAGAGTGAAGGGTGAGGATTTAAGGAAAAGAAATTAATTAATTAATCCTATGGCAGACCAAGATCCAGAATGTTGGGGATGATGTGGATGGGGTAGATGAGTGACATGTGTCACTCATCAAGGGTCCAGATTGATTGGGTTAAAGTAAAACAGATTATAATATTTTATTATTAAATTAAGTTCCGAGTTTCGGTTAGTTCGGTTACGTTCTTGACCATAACTTTTTCGTCGTAAGTCCGATTTCAGTGTGCCGCCTGTCTACGGATTCGTATCGACGAGACCTACGTAACGGTCATTGGCCCTCGTCCGTTGGACTTCCCGGGTCAAAAGTCAACATTTGGCCCCCAAATGGCCAAATTACCAAAATGCCCCTCGACTTCCGAACGTCACAACTTCTTCCTCGAACGTCGGAATCGAACGTGCCACCTGCCTATGAACTCGTGACGTCCTAAACTACGTCACGGTCACGTGTCAAAGTCCTAAATACTTCCCGAGGTAAAAGTCAACTTTTCCCCCCTCAGGGGCAAAACGGTCAATTTACAATAAAATAATAATTACGAAAGTTCGGGTCGTTACAATCTACCCACCTTACAGAAATTTCGTCCTCGAAATTTACTCGAATAAAAACGGGTACTGCTCCCTCATCAAGTCTTCGGGTTCCCACGTCGCTTCCTCGACGTCATGGTTCCTCCATAGCACTTTCACCAACCGAATCGTCTTGTTCCTCAGAACCTTGTTCTTCTGATCAACTGCGGGGAGCACAGTACTTCTCGAAGATAGATTTACGATCTGGTTATCACCAGTTGAAGATTGCTGAAGGAGATGTCCCGAAGACAGCGTTTCGGACCAGATATGGGCATTATGAATTCCTTGTGATGCCTTTCGGCTTGACGAATGCTCCAGCAGCATTCATGGATCTAATGAATAGGGTCTTCCGATCTTATTTGGATAAGTTCGTGATCGTGTTCATTGACGACATCCTTGTGTACTCGAGGAGTGCTCAAGCTCATGAGGAACACTTACGTTCGGTGTTAGGGAAGCTGAGGCAGAACCAGTTATACGCCAAGCTGAGTAAGTGTCAGTTTTGGCTAACCAGCATTGGTTTTCTGGGACATGTAGTGTCAGCAGACGGGATTAGCGTGGATCCCCAGAAGACCGAAGCGGTGACAAATTGGGCTAGGCCGACAACCGTGACAGAGGTACGGAGTTTCGTTGGTTTGGCAGGATACTACCGGAGATTTGTTGAGGGCTTCTCTAGTATTGCTGCACCGTTGACTCGTTTAACCAGGAAGGGAGTAAAGTTTGTTTGGGATGAACGGTGTGAGCAGAGTTATCAAGAATTGAAACGTCGGTTAACTACCGCACCTGTTCTTGCCTTGCCGGATAACAGTGGAGAGTTCGAAGTCTACAGTGACGCATCGTTGCAAGGGTTGGGTTGCGTGCTGATGCAGAATGGCAGAGTTATCGCTTATGCATCGAGACAACTAAAGACACATGAGCTGAACTACCCTACGCATGATCTGGAGTTGGCGGCGGTGGTTCACGCTTTAAAGATCTGGCGACATTATCTGTACGGGGTGACTTGTAGGATCTTCACCGATCATCAGAGTTTGAAGCATTTGTTCACTCAGAAGGAGCTGAACGTAAGGCAGCGACGGTGGTTGGAACTGATCAAGGATTACGATTGTACGATTGAATATCATCCAGGGAAGGCGAACGTTGTGGCAGACGCACTCAGTAGGAAGTCAGCAGGATCAATTGCACACCTGAGGCTGGTGTACCTTCCTTTACTAGTGGAACTCCGAAGAGCTGGAGTTATGCTGGGGATGGATGAGCAGGGAGCTTTGTTGGCCAGTTTTCATGTACGACCTGTGCTCGTCGATCGGATTATCGAGGCACAATTGGAGGATCCGACACTTTGTATCTACAGGATCGAGGTCGAAGCAGACGAGAGGCAGGACTTTACTATTCGACCAGATGGAGCTCTGGTGAAACTGGGCCGTTTGTGTGTTCCTGCAGTGGCAGAGTTACGGGAAGAAATTCTCGAGGAAGCCCACAGTTCGGCTTATGCCATGCATCCGGGAGGTACAAAGATGTACCGTACCCTCCGGGACCACTATTGGTGGGCAGGAATGAAGAAGGGGATTGCAGTGTTTGTGAGCAGATGTTTGACCTGTCAGCAGGTCAAGGCCGAGCGGCAGAGACCGTATGGAGCAATGCAACCGCTTCCGATTCCCGAGTGGAAGTGGGATCACATTACCATGGATTTTGTCTTCAAGTTGCCAAGGACTCAGAGGGGATGCGATGGAGTTTGGGTGATTGTCGACCGATTGACCAAGTCAGCTCATTTCTTACCAGTACAGGAGACATTTAAGCCAAACCGACTGGCTCAGCTATTCGTGAAGGAGATCATTCGACTTCATGGTACGCCGGAGTCGATAGTGTCTGATCGAGATCCGCGTTTCACATCTAGGTTCTGGCGAAGTTTGCAGAACGCCTTGGGTACAAACTTACATTTCAGTACAGCGTTCCACCCACAGACCGATGGGCAGTCAGAGAGGACTATCCAGACACTGGAGGACATGATGAGGTCTTGTGTACTGCAGTTTCAGGATTCGTGGGATACCCATTTGCCTTTGATGGAGTTCGCATACAACAACAGTTATCAGGCAAGTATCGGGATGGCACCCTACGAGGCACTGTATGGCCGACAGTGCAGGACACCTATCTGTTGGATGGAGGTAGGAGAGCGAGCAGCTTTAGGACCGGATTTGATGGACATGACCCAGGAAACAGTTCGAATTATCAAGGAAAGATTGAAGGCAGCACAGGATCGCCAAAAGAGCTATGCGGATCGACGAATTCGAGACTTGGAATTCGAGGTTGGAGATTTTGTGTTCCTTAAGTTATCTCCATGGAAAGGAATTATCCGTTTTGGCCGACGCGGGAAGTTGAGTCCACGTTACTTTGGACCGTTCGAGATCATTGAGAGGATTGGACTAGTGGCATACCGGTTGGCATTACCTCCAGAACTTGCCAGAGTGCACGATGTTTTCCATGTGTCCATGTTACGGAAATACCTACGGGACGATTCACATGCCTTGCCGGAACAACCAGTAGAACTGATGACTGATCTGAGCTTTGAAGAGAAACCAGTGCAGATTCTGGATCAGAAGAACAAGGTTCTGAGAAACAAGACGATTCGGTTGGTGAAAGTGCTATGGAGGAACCATGACGTCGAGGAAGCGACGTGGGAACCCGAAGACTTGATGAGGGAGCAGTACCCGTTTTTATTCGAGTAAATTTCGAGGACGAAATTTCTGTAAGGTGGGTAGATTGTAACGACCCGAACTTTCGTAATTATTATTTTATTGTAAATTGACCGTTTTGCCCCTGAGGGGGGAAAAGTTGACTTTTACCTCGGGAAGTATTTAGGACTTTGACACGTGACCGTGACGTAGTTTAGGACGTCACGAGTTCATAGGCAGGTGGCACGTTCGATTCCGACGTTCGAGGAAGAAGTTGTGACGTTCGGAAGTCGAGGGGCATTTTGGTAATTTGGCCATTTGGGGGCCAAATGTTGACTTTTGACCCGGGAAGTCCAACGGACGAGGGCCAATGACCGTTACGTAGGTCTCGTCGATACGAATCCGTAGACAGGCGGCACACTGAAATCGGACTTACGACGAAAAAGTTATGGTCAAGAACGTAACCGAACTAACCGAAACTCGGAACTTAATTTAATAATAAAATATTATAATCTGTTTTACTTTAACCCAATCAATCTGGACCCTTGATGAGTGACACATGTCACTCATCTACCCCATCCACATCATCCCCAACATTCTGGATCTTGGTCTGCCATAGGATTAATTAATTAATTTCTTTTCCTTAAATCCTCACCCTTCACTCTTCACTCAGGATGAATCACAGCCATCCATTCTATTTCTCCTTCTGTTCTTAAGCCATCAGAGACTCATTTCCTCATTTTCATTCCTTCCTTCAAACCGTGCAACCTCCCACCCTTCAAACAATCACACCAGCAGCTAACCACCCAACCTTCTTCATCAGGCAGCACCAGACCGTGCACCACCACCACCAGACACCGGCCAACGCCACCACGGCCACCCTGCACGGCCGGAAAACCCACAAACCCGTGAGGACCCGTGCAGCCCAAAATCATCAGACCATCCAAACCACGACGTCTGGGCTCGAACCAACCTAGGGCTAGGACCATTGTGACCTCTGGACGGCGTAGGACTGGACTGGGCAGCCCACGGCGGCGACACGGCGGCGGTAAGCCTGCAAACCCGTAATGGCCGATTTTCCTTCCCTGCCTCAAACCGTCCGTTTTTAACGTTGCATTTGCTTGGTTGTTTTTGAGACTCAAACTAGGGGACTAGACGAACGTTTTGGACCTGAGTTGGTGGCTGGAAACGTGACGGCTCGCCGGAGAAGACGGACCAAAACCGGCAGCCATTTCCCCGTCGTTTTTCAGGTGATTCCTTGATCTTAAAATCCAGTTTTGATCACACAGAGCCATAGAACATGTTCAGACGAGTCCATAGGAACAAACCCCATCGATTTTGGTGGTCGGAATCACGATCTGTGATCGGGTCGAACCGTGGGTCTGCGGTGACCCGATTCGCAGACCCGACACTGTAGCTGATGACGTCATCATGCTGACGTCAGCAATGACGTCATGATGACGTCATCATGTCAGAATATTGTCAGACCAGGGACCAATGGACTGTTGACACGTGTCCTCTGACACTGTCAGTGATGACGTCATGCTGACGTCAGCAGTGACGTCATGCTGACGTCAGCATCACTGTAGCACTGTTGACCAGAGGGTTGACCGGCGCGTGGGGGGCGCGTGTGAACAGTGTTTTGTGTGGGACCAGTGCCATTTTCAAGGTTTCGACGATACGGATCCAATGGCGGTGGTTTCGTGTCGATCGGAGATCGTTAAGTTGGTCAAATTAGGGTTTGATGCCTTGGGAAGCGTGTTCGGACGGCTTTCCCGGGCCGGTTTCAGTCTAGGGTTTCGTAGTTGTTTAGTAGGGACTTAAAGTGACCTTTACGTATGTTTTGGGCGTGACAGGAATTGTACTTTAAACCTTGGACGGGGCTTTACGCTCGGGAGTGCAGCGGGATTGTACTGTGAGTGGGCCTTGATTTCACTAAACTTCGGCATGCATAACTGTTTTACTTTCTCCTATATCTATATGTGATTTGAGTAAAAGTATCTGTTCAGCTTGTGTATGATTTATGGCACGTATTACGATGTTTGGGCATGAGACCCGTCTGGT
Source organism: Prinsepia uniflora (assembly GCA_032719365.1). NCBI lineage: Eukaryota > Viridiplantae > Streptophyta > Magnoliopsida > Rosales > Rosaceae > Prinsepia > Prinsepia uniflora. The sequence goes on along the minus strand of CM064876.1, from coordinate 3,508,316 downwards.
TGTTTATAAATGGTTTGGAGTCATATATATGTATAATGGAACTCGATATCATCTGTGGTACTGCACTGTATAGATCTACCCTAGGATTCTATCTCCTCCGGATGTAGGTACACCGGAGCGGTCACGGCGCATTGCCTGTGAGGAGTCATTCTACGGAGGGACCGGACCGTAGAGTGACTCAGGAGCAGGATTGCTACTATTGGACGTCTGGGACGTCAGGCATCTAGAATGCCATGCTCGGACTAGGTTCGGGATTTGGACTCGGGATTGAGACCCCGGGTGGCACGCGTAGCCTTGAGACTGTGACCTTATTGGGCGTCTGGGACGTCAGGCATCTGGGATGTCAGGGTTGGGATGTATAGTGCAGTGACTAAGATTATATTATGTTGATATTATTCTGCTTATGACTATATGGTTTTGTGGTTTTGATACTATGCATGTCTTTTCGGAAAACGGAGGGGAAAAGCTATATGTTTTCGAAATGGTAAACTACTTTGTAAACCTTGAGTTTCGGCCCACTCACCTTTGTTGTTTTACTACCCCTCCAGGTAGTGCTATCGAGGAGGAGGATCCCGAGGAGGAGGAGGAGGATCCCGAGGAGGAAGAGGCATAGGTTTACGTTGCGTACCTGAACCCTACTGCTGGGTAGGTTGGCACGTAGTGTGTCTAGAGTCGTGCTCAATAAACTGTATTCGGGAACCATCCCTTGTCTGACACTATTTGTATTTGAGTATTTGTGTGGTGTGCTATGTATGACTTAACTATGGATTTTCTTTATGCATTTTATATTCAATAAGGGTATTTTTGGTATTTTAACGTTGGGTGTCAGACGGGAGCAGGGCACGTCCCGGGTGGTCCCAGGGGGATCGGGGCGGGTCCTGTCAACTTTGATACCAATTTGACAGGACCCGTCCCAACTGGACGTCAAAACCCGTGCCCGGTCCTGCTCCCGTCTGACAAGTCAACTAAAGGTCTGAAACTCCCCTTCAGTGCTTGCCAGACAAAGGATGTTTGCGCGGATTTCTGCTGCTGTCATTGCCTCACGATCAGTCCCGAACGTCGTACCACGGCCTGGAGGGTCATAAAACAGAAAAGGTGTGAGTGGACAAAAATGACCTTTGATAAAAACATTTATCAAAATACAATCTTACCCTCCAGTTTTCAAAATCTTGCATGCATATCGTAAAACATGAGTGACCGATAAATTCAAAACATATTTTCCCATGGTCCATAAAACTCATGCTCACCAAATCAGTTCATGTTATAAAACATCAAATCCCGGCTCTCAGGCCAAAACATGTGAAAACATAATCACCTGGCCACAAGGACCAAAAACCCGTACTCAATACCAGTACATCATCACAATCAATACCAATCAGCATTACTTACCAGTGCACAATAAATATATCAATCCAATCAATCCGCACTACTCACGAGTGCATAAAATATCACCAATCACATCTGCACTACTCACAAGTGCACAATCAATCAAACTGCACTACTCACAAGTGCACAATCAATCAAACTGCACTACTCACAAGTGCTGCACTACGCGTAGGCCAATATCCAGTCACTCTCTCGGGAATAAACACCTCTGGGCTCAACCCCCTCGGGCTCAGTCACCTCTGGGCGAACACATCCCCAGGATCAGACACCTCCGAGTGGTACATCCAGGCTCAGTATCATCCGAGAAGCTGACTACCATAGGATCGACTCCCGATCCTACAATCACATCCCCCAAGCTCCGGTCGTCTGGGTAATCCCCCCCCAAGCACCGACCGTCTGGGAATATCACAATCACAATGAACACCATCCCGGGAATTACATCCCAAAACATTTCAATCAAATCTTGACTTCATACCAAGTCAAGGTCATTCTCAACTGGGTCTCAAGCCCAAAATACTTTTTACACATAAACCGTTAAAATCACATTTAAATCAATAGAACAATCCGGAAATCATCATTGACTCACCAACCAAGTCAAAACATCATTTTAGAAATCATTTAGACTCCGGGCCTAGCCCAAAACATCATTTGTACGTACCTCGTAAAACGTGCCCGAAAGGACTGATTAAAATAATCATAAAATCACAAAAATCATTAATTTCATCAAATTCACAAGTGACTCCAAAACCGAGTCAAAATCACTATTCACTTGGGTTATCATGCCCAACATATCATTATCACGCAAATCCTTGCGTTGCAACCTCCGTTGCCATTTTCACACAAATCCACAAAATTGACCCTCGACTCATTCCCGAGTCACCACATCATCTTTCAATCCATGACTCAATAATCCGAGTCCAAACATTATTTTCAATCAATTTCAATCCCGGACTCATAAACCAAGTCCAAACATTATTTTTACCAAATTTCGTAATTTCTCGAAAATCGCCCAAAATAATAATATAATAATCATAAAACCGAGAAATTACCGGATTGAAACACAAATCATGCCCAAGCATATAAAATCATATAATAAGGCATTTAAATCATATATGCATGCATCACTGTTAGAAAACAAAGTCCACTCACACACACAGTCCAAAACGGTCCGTTTCCGAGCTGCACGTTTTTCCGTAAAATCTGGAAATCACAACTCCTGTCCAAAATCATTATAGAGGGTTACTAACATCTCAAAATACAACATATAATTTTCCCCAATTTTTCCGGGATTTAAATACGTATTTTTAACGTAATACAAAACTTCGGATACGCGGAACATTAACGAAACAATATCCGATTTCATCGAAATCAACGTCAAAATGTTCGTTACACTGAGAGGATCAAAAGTCATGTTGACCTCACCTTGAGACTAGGCCGGACGCGCCCCCACGCGCCGCCGTGAGTGGCTGCGCGTGAAATCCACGCGCCTGCTACAGTGTCACCGTCCCAACCCGTTTGTCTGGTAAACGGGTCGTTTAACCCGCGATCAGACCCGGTTCCAATCCTATCAATTCGACACTGAATTCATCAATTGATCAATCAATTAGCTTCTACTTAAGTCCAATTAGAGTTCTGTAACAATAATTCCATGAAACATTACCTCAATCCTCACGATCACAGATGATCAATCGAAGGATATCCGGCCACTGTTCATCCTTCGAAAACCATCAAACCTTCTTGATTTCGTTCAATTGATTAACCAGTAAGCTTCAATGGACTCAGGTAAGTATTTTCCCCAACTCAATTGCATCAATTCGTGGCTCAAACGCCACGACTCAAACTCGATTCTTCGTCACTGTGCAACCATGGAGTTCAGTCAATCTCCAGCGTTTTCCTTCAATTGATGGATCCAGAAGCATCGTGGGATCCTCAGGAACACATTCCCCACATCAATTACATCAATCGAAGCCTCAATTCCCTCGACTCAACCTCGAATTTCATCCTCTGTCACCAAGTGTGTTCAGAGTCAAAACAACACCAATTTCCTTCGTTCTTTCGACGTTTCTGATCGTAATGATCCCAGGAAGCTCGAAGTGAGTTCAATTTCGATCCTCACGGCTCAATTCCCAGTATTTGAATTTCCCCCCAATTTTTCTAAATTTTCGATTCTCAGTCTCCAGCCTTCAATTAATCCCCAGTGTTTTCCCAGTTTAATCCACTCTCATAACTCTCAAATTCCCCTCATCTTCCGATCATCATAACTTTCACTACGAATGTCGGAATCGAACGTGCCACCTGTCTATGAACTCGTGACGTCCCGAACTACGTCACAGTCATCGGTCAAAGTCCATTTGACCGCCCGAACTAAAAGTCAACATTTTGCCCACACCAGGGGCAAAACGGTCATTTTGCACGTTTCGTCCGATTTCACTCAACTAATCCCCGATTAGTCATTCTAAATCATGATTAATTAATATTCAATCCCGATATTCGGGACGGGTCATTACAACCTTCCCTCCTTAAAGAATTTCGTCCCCGAAATTCCAACTATCCGTATTCCAAAACAAATGGGTCTCACAACACGTGTACACCTGTACACCCACTAGCCAATGCAAAACTCGTCTGCACTCAGACGTCACATCACAGATGCACGTCGCACTGACTACACTCGACCACCCCGAGTGAAAATGAATCACCAGAAATTGGCAATGTCATCACCAAGCTGACTCCTTCAGCCTGTCGGCCCCACGTAATCACTAATGTGCCCTGACATCCGCTCTCATAGAGAGTCACCAAAACTCACTTGTCAGTCCATGCTGACACCACAAGCCAAACTGTCACCACCAAGCTTTACCACCCTAGTAAAGCGCCAATCAGTAACAAGTCAGTGACAACACATCATACTACAACGTCCGTCAATGTAGCGTATGATCATCAACATGATCTCCCCTCGCAGGGCAAACTCAATCCTGCGACAAATACCAAAAGCAGTATCCACAACTGTCACCCCCTCAGCGATCCCAGATGCTGGTAAGGTCACGACAAGGTAACATCTCGCCGCAAAGCAACTTGCGGTCACACTAACCACCAACTCACTCATCCTGAGTATATGCATACCGTCATCACACTCAAACAGACGGTGTAACTGGAACACATTGAACACCAGCCTAGCAGTGGTCACACAACCCATCACTAGAGTTATACTGGCCAACCATGGCTAAGAGCACCTGCTCAAACAATCACTGAAATCATCAGAATCACCCTGCCCAGTACATCGTGTTCAATGTCCAGTTCACGTTCACAACCCATCCAATGGTATCAGGATTAAGCCGACTACTAACACGTTCACCAACGTACTACTGGTATAACCCGTATACCGTCACCCGACACCACAAGTCTGCAAAGTATCGTGCCCCAAACCATAAACAAGGTACATACATCTATCCATTGACAAGACTACAACCGGGTGAGGGAATTGGTGTTGACAGGAGTTGTGACTTTCGTAAGAGAGGACCATCCGATAATTCCCTCATCCAGTAAAAACGGGTACTGCTCCCTCAACCGTGTCATCCGATAATTCCGATCCCCCTGGGACCACCCGGGACGTGCCCTGCTCCCGTCTGACACCCAACGTTAAAATACCAAAAATACCCTTATTGAATATAAAATGCATAAAGAAAATCCATAGTTAAGTCATACATAGCACACCACACAAATACTCAAATACAAATAGTGTCAGACAAGGGATGGTTCCCGAATACAGTTTATTGAGCACGACTCTAGACACACTACGTGCCAACCTACCCAGCAGTAGGGTTCAGGTACGCAACGTAAACCTATGCCTCTTCCTCCTCGGGATCCTCCTCCTCCTCCTCGGGATCCTCCTCCTCGATAGCACTACCTGGAGGGGTAGTAAAACAACAAAGGTGAGTGGGCCGAAACTCAAGGTTTACAAAGTAGTTTACCATTTCGAAAACATATAGCTTTTCCCCTCCGTTTTCCGAAAAGACATGCATAGTATCAAAACCACAAAACCATATAGTCATAAGCAGAATAATATCAACATAATATAATCTTAGTCACTGCACTATACATCCCAACCCTGACATCCCAGATGCCTGACGTCCCAGACGCCCAATAAGGTCACAGTCTCAAGGCTACGCGTGCCACCCGGGGTCTCAATCCCGAGTCCAAATCCCGAACCTAGTCCGAGCATGGCATTCTAGATGCCTGACGTCCCAGACGTCCAATAGTAGCAATCCTGCTCCTGAGTCACTCTACGGTCCGGTCCCTCCGTAGAATGACTCCTCACAGGCAATGCGCCGTGACCGCTCCGGTGTACCTACATCCGGAGGAGATAGAATCCTAGGGTAGATCTATACAGTGCAGTACCACAGATGATATCGAGTTCCATTATACATATATATGACTCCAAACCATTTATAAACAACCAGACGGGTCTCATGCCCAAACATCGTAATACGTGCCATAAATCATACACAAGCTGAACAGATACTTTTACTCAAATCACATATAGATATAGGAGAAAGTAAAACAGTTATGCATGCCGAAGTTTAGTGAAATCAAGGCCCACTCACAGTACAATCCCGCTGCACTCCCGAGCGTAAAGCCCCGTCCAAGGTTTAAAGTACAATTCCTGTCACGCCCAAAACATACGTAAAGGTCACTTTAAGTCCCTACTAAACAACTACGAAACCCTAGACTGAAACCGGCCCGGGAAAGCCGTCCGAACACGCTTCCCAAGGCATCAAACCCTAATTTGACCAACTTAACGATCTCCGATCGACACGAAACCACCGCCATTGGATCCGTATCGTCGAAACCTTGAAAATGGCACTGGTCCCACACAAAACACTGTTCACACGCGCCCCCCCACGCGCCGGTCAACCCTCTGGTCAACAGTGCTACAGTGATGCTGACGTCAGCATGACGTCACTGCTGACGTCAGCATGACGTCATCACTGACAGTGTCAGAGGACACGTGTCAACAGTCCATTGGTCCCTGGTCTGACAATATTCTGACATGATGACGTCATCATGACGTCATTGCTGACGTCAGCATGATGACGTCATCAGCTACAGTGTCGGGTCTGCGAATCGGGTCACCGCAGACCCACGGTTCGACCCGATCACAGATCGTGATTCCGACCACCAAAATCGATGGGGTTTGTTCCTATGGACTCGTCTGAACATGTTCTATGGCTCTGTGTGATCAAAACTGGATTTTAAGATCAAGGAATCACCTGAAAAACGACGGGGAAATGGCTGCCGGTTTTGGTCCGTCTTCTCCGGCGAGCCGTCACGTTTCCAGCCACCAACTCAGGTCCAAAACGTTCGTCTAGTCCCCTAGTTTGAGTCTCAAAAACAACCAAGCAAATGCAACGTTAAAAACGGACGGTTTGAGGCAGGGAAGGAAAATCGGCCATTACGGGTTTGCAGGCTTACCGCCGCCGTGTCGCCGCCGTGGGCTGCCCAGTCCAGTCCTACGCCGTCCAGAGGTCACAATGGTCCTAGCCCTAGGTTGGTTCGAGCCCAGACGTCGTGGTTTGGATGGTCTGATGATTTTGGGCTGCACGGGTCCTCACGGGTTTGTGGGTTTTCCGGCCGTGCAGGGTGGCCGTGGTGGCGTTGGCTGGTGTCTGGTGGTGGTGGTGCACGGTCTGGTGCTGCCTGATGAAGAAGGTTGGGTGGTTAGCTGCTGGTGTGATTGTTTGAAGGGTGGGAGGTTGCACGGTTTGAAGGAAGGAATGAAAATGAGGAAATGAGTCTCTGATGGCTTAAGAACAGAAGGAGAAATAGAATGGATGGCTGTGATTCATCCTGAGTGAAGAGTGAAGGGTGAGGATTTAAGGAAAAGAAATTAATTAATTAATCCTATGGCAGACCAAGATCCAGAATGTTGGGGATGATGTGGATGGGGTAGATGAGTGACATGTGTCACTCATCAAGGGTCCAGATTGATTGGGTTAAAGTAAAACAGATTATAATATTTTATTATTAAATTAAGTTCCGAGTTTCGGTTAGTTCGGTTACGTTCTTGACCATAACTTTTTCGTCGTAAGTCCGATTTCAGTGTGCCGCCTGTCTACGGATTCGTATCGACGAGACCTACGTAACGGTCATTGGCCCTCGTCCGTTGGACTTCCCGGGTCAAAAGTCAACATTTGGCCCCCAAATGGCCAAATTACCAAAATGCCCCTCGACTTCCGAACGTCACAACTTCTTCCTCGAACGTCGGAATCGAACGTGCCACCTGCCTATGAACTCGTGACGTCCTAAACTACGTCACGGTCACGTGTCAAAGTCCTAAATACTTCCCGAGGTAAAAGTCAACTTTTCCCCCCTCAGGGGCAAAACGGTCAATTTACAATAAAATAATAATTACGAAAGTTCGGGTCGTTACAATCTACCCACCTTACAGAAATTTCGTCCTCGAAATTTACTCGAATAAAAACGGGTACTGCTCCCTCATCAAGTCTTCGGGTGAGGGAATTATCGGATGGTCCTCTCTGACTGCCCATCGGTCTGTGGATTGAACTCACTTCGAGCTTCCTGGGATCATTACGATCAGAAACGTCGAAAGAACGAAGGAAATTGGTGTTGTTTTGACTCTGAACACACTTGGTGACAGAGGATGAAATTCGAGGTTGAGTCGAGGGAATTGAGGCTTCGATTGATGTAATTGATGTGGGGAATGTGTTCCTGAGGATCCCACGATGCTTCTGGATCCATCAATTGAAGGAAAACGCTGGAGATTGACTGAACTCCATGGTTGCACAGTGACGAAGAATCGAGTTTGAGTCGTGGCGTTTGAGCCACGAATTGATGCAATTGAGTTGGGGAAAATACTTACCTGAGTCCATTGAAGCTTACTGGTTAATCAATTGAACGAAATCAAGAAGGTTTGATGGTTTTCGAAGGATGAACAGTGGCCGGATATCCTTCGATTGATCATCTGTGATCGTGAGGATTGAGGTAATGTTTCATGGAATTATTGTTACAGAACTCTAATTGGACTTAAGTAGAAGCTAATTGATTGATCAATTGATGAATTCAGTGTCGAATTGATAGGATTGGAACCGGGTCTGATCGCGGGTTAAACGACCCGTTTACCAGACAAACGGGTTGGGACGGTGACACTGTAGCAGGCGCGTGGATTTCACGCGCAGCCACTCACGGCGGGCCCAAGTTGACAGGACCCGCCCCGATCCCCCTGGGACCACCCGGGACGTGCCCTGCTCCCGTCTGACACCCAACGTTAAAATACCAAAAATACCCTTATTGAATATAAAATGCATAAAGAAAATCCATAGTTAAGTCATACATAGCACACCACACAAATACTCAAATACAAATAGTGTCAGACAAGGGATGGTTCCCGAATACAGTTTATTGAGCACGACTCTAGACACACTACGTGCCAACCTACCCAGCAGTAGGGTTCAGGTACGCAACGTAAACCTATGCCTCTTCCTCCTCGGGATCCTCCTCCTCCTCCTCGGGATCCTCCTCCTCGATAGCACTACCTGGAGGGGTAGTAAAACAACAAAGGTGAGTGGGCCGAAACTCAAGGTTTACAAAGTAGTTTACCATTTCGAAAACATATAGCTTTTCCCCTCCGTTTTCCGAAAAGACATGCATAGTATCAAAACCACAAAACCATATAGTCATAAGCAGAATAATATCAACATAATATAATCTTAGTCACTGCACTATACATCCCAACCCTGACATCCCAGATGCCTGACGTCCCAGACGCCCAATAAGGTCACAGTCTCAAGGCTACGCGTGCCACCCGGGGTCTCAATCCCGAGTCCAAATCCCGAACCTAGTCCGAGCATGGCATTCTAGATGCCTGACGTCCCAGACGTCCAATAGTAGCAATCCTGCTCCTGAGTCACTCTACGGTCCGGTCCCTCCGTAGAATGACTCCTCACAGGCAATGCGCCGTGACCGCTCCGGTGTACCTACATCCGGAGGAGATAGAATCCTAGGGTAGATCTATACAGTGCAGTACCACAGATGATATCGAGTTCCATTATACATATATATGACTCCAAACCATTTATAAACAACCAGACGGGTCTCATGCCCAAACATCGTAATACGTGCCATAAATCATACACAAGCTGAACAGATACTTTTACTCAAATCACATATAGATATAGGAGAAAGTAAAACAGTTATGCATGCCGAAGTTTAGTGAAATCAAGGCCCACTCACAGTACAATCCCGCTGCACTCCCGAGCGTAAAGCCCCGTCCAAGGTTTAAAGTACAATTCCTGTCACGCCCAAAACATACGTAAAGGTCACTTTAAGTCCCTACTAAACAACTACGAAACCCTAGACTGAAACCGGCCCGGGAAAGCCGTCCGAACACGCTTCCCAAGGCATCAAACCCTAATTTGACCAACTTAACGATCTCCGATCGACACGAAACCACCGCCATTGGATCCGTATCGTCGAAACCTTGAAAATGGCACTGGTCCCACACAAAACACTGTTCACACGCGCCCCCCACGCGCCGGTCAACCCTCTGGTCAACAGTGCTACAGTGATGCTGACGTCAGCATGACGTCACTGCTGACGTCAGCATGACGTCATCACTGACAGTGTCAGAGGACACGTGTCAACAGTCCATTGGTCCCTGGTCTGACAATATTCTGACATGATGACGTCATCATGACGTCATTGCTGACGTCAGCATGATGACGTCATCAGCTACAGTGTCGGGTCTGCGAATCGGGTCACCGCAGACCCACGGTTCGACCCGATCACAGATCGTGATTCCGACCACCAAAATCGATGGGGTTTGTTCCTATGGACTCGTCTGAACATGTTCTATGGCTCTGTGTGATCAAAACTGGATTTTAAGATCAAGGAATCACCTGAAAAACGACGGGGAAATGGCTGCCGGTTTTGGTCCGTCTTCTCCGGCGAGCCGTCACGTTTCCAGCCACCAACTCAGGTCCAAAACGTTCGTCTAGTCCCCTAGTTTGAGTCTCAAAAACAACCAAGCAAATGCAACGTTAAAAACGGACGGTTTGAGGCAGGGAAGGAAAATCGGCCATTACGGGTTTGCAGGCTTACCGCCGCCGTGTCGCCGCCGTGGGCTGCCCAGTCCAGTCCTACGCCGTCCAGAGGTCACAATGGTCCTAGCCCTAGGTTGGTTCGAGCCCAGACGTCGTGGTTTGGATGGTCTGATGATTTTGGGCTGCACGGGTCCTCACGGGTTTGTGGGTTTTCCGGCCGTGCAGGGTGGCCGTGGTGGCGTTGGCCGGTGTCTGGTGGTGGTGGTGCACGGTCTGGTGCTGCCTGATGAAGAAGGTTGGGTGGTTAGCTGCTGGTGTGATTGTTTGAAGGGTGGGAGGTTGCACGGTTTGAAGGAAGGAATGAAAATGAGGAAATGAGTCTCTGATGGCTTAAGAACAGAAGGAGAAATAGAATGGATGGCTGTGATTCATCCTGAGTGAAGAGTGAAGGGTGAGGATTTAAGGAAAAGAAATTAATTAATTAATCCTATGGCAGACCAAGATCCAGAATGTTGGGGATGATGTGGATGGGGTAGATGAGTGACATGTGTCACTCATCAAGGGTCCAGATTGATTGGGTTAAAGTAAAACAGATTATAATATTTTATTATTAAATTAAGTTCCGAGTTTCGGTTAGTTCGGTTACGTTCTTGACCATAACTTTTTCGTCGTAAGTCCGATTTCAGTGTGCCGCCTGTCTACGGATTCGTATCGACGAGACCTACGTAACGGTCATTGGCCCTCGTCCGTTGGACTTCCCGGGTCAAAAGTCAACATTTGGCCCCCAAATGGCCAAATTACCAAAATGCCCCTCGACTTCCGAACGTCACAACTTCTTCCTCGAACGTCGGGCGTGACAGGAATTGTACTTTAAACCTTGGACGGGGCTTTACGCTCGGGAGTGCAGCGGGATTGTACTGTGAGTGGGCCTTGATTTCACTAAACTTCGGCATGCATAACTGTTTTACTTTCTCCTATATCTATATGTGATTTGAGTAAAAGTATCTGTTCAGCTTGTGTATGATTTATGGCACGTATTACGATGTTTGGGCATGAGACCCGTCTGGTTGTTTATAAATGGTTTGGAGTCATATATATGTATAATGGAACTCGATATCATCTGTGGTACTGCACTGTATAGATCTACCCTAGGATTCTATCTCCTCCGGATGTAGGTACACCGGAGCGGTCACGGCGCATTGCCTGTGAGGAGTCATTCTACGGAGGGACCGGACCGTAGAGTGACTCAGGAGCAGGATTGCTACTATTGGACGTCTGGGACGTCAGGCATCTAGAATGCCATGCTCGGACTAGGTTCGGGATTTGGACTCGGGATTGAGACCCCGGGTGGCACGCGTAGCCTTGAGACTGTGACCTTATTGGGCGTCTGGGACGTCAGGCATCTGGGATGTCAGGGTTGGGATGTATAGTGCAGTGACTAAGATTATATTATGTTGATATTATTCTGCTTATGACTATATGGTTTTGTGGTTTTGATACTATGCATGTCTTTTCGGAAAACGGAGGGGAAAAGCTATATGTTTTCGAAATGGTAAACTACTTTGTAAACCTTGAGTTTCGGCCCACTCACCTTTGTTGTTTTACTACCCCTCCAGGTAGTGCTATCGAGGAGGAGGATCCCGAGGAGGAGGAGGAGGATCCCGAGGAGGAAGAGGCATAGGTTTACGTTGCGTACCTGAACCCTACTGCTGGGTAGGTTGGCACGTAGTGTGTCTAGAGTCGTGCTCAATAAACTGTATTCGGGAACCATCCCTTGTCTGACACTATTTGTATTTGAGTATTTGTGTGGTGTGCTATGTATGACTTAACTATGGATTTTCTTTATGCATTTTATATTCAATAAGGGTATTTTTGGTATTTTAACGTTGGGTGTCAGACGGGAGCAGGGCACGTCCCGGGTGGTCCCAGGGGGATCGGGGCGGGTCCTGTCAACTTGGTGTCAGTCTAGGGTTTCGTAGTTGTTTAGTAGGGACTTAAAGTGACCTTTACGTATGTTTTGGGCGTGACAGGAATTGTACTTTAAACCTTGGACGGGGCTTTACGCTCGGGAGTGCAGCGGGATTGTACTGTGAGTGGGCCTTGATTTCACTAAACTTCGGCATGCATAACTGTTTTACTTTCTCCTATATCTATATGTGATTTGAGTAAAAGTATCTGTTCAGCTTGTGTATGATTTATGGCACGTATTACGATGTTTGGGCATGAGACCCTTCACTCCTCATCGTCTAGGATTGGTGCCGTTTTGGCTCTGATCGAGCTTGGTGACAGAGGAAGAAATCGAGGCTGAGTCGTGGAGTTTGGGGCTGTGATGGACTCAATTGTTGTGGGGAAATGATTTCTCATGATCCCACGATGCTTCTGGGATCATCAATTGAAGGAAACCGGCTGAGATCGATGAAACTCCATGGTTGCACAGTGGACGGTGTTCATACTTGAGTCGTGATCATTTACTGATCAAACGACGAAATTGATGTGGGGGAATTGTTCCTCGTGGTCCACTGATGCTTCTGGTTGAACCAATTTAGGGAAATCAATCGAGATTGAAGGAATCCCATGATTGAACAGTGACCGGGTGTTCTTCGTGGATCATCATCGAATCGTGGGAATCTGGGTAAGGATTTGTGTAATTGAGTTTACAGACTTATAATTAGACTTAAAACGAAGCTAATGGATTGATCAATTGAAGGAATTGGGATCGAATTGACAGGATTGGAACCGGGTTGTGTCGCGGGTGAATTGGACCCGTTTACCAGACAAACGGGTTGGGCTGGTGACACTGTAGCAGGCGCGTGAGTTTCACGCGCAGCCACTCACGGCGGCGCGTGACGGCGCGTGGGCACGGATCTCGAGGTGAGGTCAACATGACTTCTGTCCTATTTAATGTAACGGATATTTTGGAATTGGTTTCGGGTCGATCGGACACCGTCTCGATAGTGTTCGGGATGTCCGAAGATTTTTAATTAAGTTTAAAAATAAGTAAAAATTTGGGAAAATTACGGGACTTTGATAGGATGTTAATGATGAGGTTAGTGACCCTCTAATGTGATTTGGACAGGATTGGGAGTCCCGGTGATAGTGGTGTGGCCCGAGAGGGCCGTTGGCACGCGTATCGAGGCACACGGTTAAAACGGTCTGTGAGTGGACTTTGGTTTTATAAATCCTATGCATGCTTAAATGTGTTATATGGTTTATATACATGATTTCTATGATGGTATTTGTGAGCATTGATTTTGGTTATGTTGCACGTATTTCGAGGTGTTTTCCGTATTTCACGTATATCGGGATTAACGGTTTATTTGTGGTTTTGTGTGCTTGTGGTTAAATAAATAATATGATGAAATGGTTTTGAAATTGGAGGATCCCGAGGAGGAAGAGGCATAGGTTTACGTTGCGTACCTGAACCCTACTGCTGGGTAGGTTGGCACGTAGTGTGTCTAGAGTCGTGCTCAATAAACTGTATTCGGGAACCATCCCTTGTCTGACACTATTTGTATTTGAGTATTTGTGTGGTGTGCTATGTATGACTTAACTATGGATTTTCTTTATGCATTTTATATTCAATAAGGGTATTTTTGGTATTTTAACGTTGGGTGTCAGACGGGAGCAGGGCACGTCCCGGGTGGTCCCAGGGGGATCGGGGCGGGTCCTGTCAACTGATCATTTACTGGATAACAGCCTCAACTCGGTCGGTGCTTGGGGGGGGATTTTGGTAATTTGGCCGTCACGGTCATTGGCCCTCCTCCTCCTCGATAGCACTACCTGGAGGGGTAGTAAAACAACAAAGGTGAGTGGGCCGAAACTCAAGGTTTACAAAGTAGTTTACCATTTCGAAAACATATAGCTTTTCCCCTCCGTTTTCCGAAAAGACATGCATAGTATCAAAACCACAAAACCATATAGTCATAAGCAGAATAATATCAACATAATATAATCTTAGTCACTGCACTATACATCCCAACCCTGACATCCCAGATGCCTGACGTCCCAGACGCCCAATAAGGTCACAGTCTCAAGGCTACGCGTGCCACCCGGGGTCTCAATCCCGAGTCCAAATCCCGAACCTAGTCCGAGCATGGCATTCTAGATGCCTGACGTCCCAGACGTCCAATAGTAGCAATCCTGCTCCTGAGTCACTCTACGGTCCGGTCCCTCCGTAGAATGACTCCTCACAGGCAATGCGCCGTGACCGCTCCGGTGTACCTACATCCGGAGGAGATAGAATCCTAGGGTAGATCTATACAGTGCAGTACCACAGATGATATCGAGTTCCATTATACATATATATGACTCCAAACCATTTATAAACAACCAGACGGGTCTCATGCCCAAACATCGTAATACGTGCCATAAATCATACACAAGCTGAACAGATACTTTTACTCAAATCACATATAGATATAGGAGAAAGTAAAACAGTTATGCATGCCGAAGTTTAGTGAAATCAAGGCCCACTCACAGTACAATCCCGCTGCACTCCCGAGCGTAAAGCCCCGTCCAAGGTTTAAAGTACAATTCCTGTCACGCCCAAAACATACGTAAAGGTCACTTTAAGTCCCTACTAAACAACTACGAAACCCTAGACTGAAACCGGCCCGGGAAAGCCGTCCGAACACGCTTCCCAAGGCATCAAACCCTAATTTGACCAACTTAACGATCTCCGATCGACACGAAACCACCGCCATTGGATCCGTATCGTCGAAACCTTGAAAATGGCACTGGTCCCACACAAAACACTGTTCACACGCGCCCCCCACGCGCCGGTCAACCCTCTGGTCAACAGTGCTACAGTGATGCTGACGTCAGCATGACGTCACTGCTGACGTCAGCATGACGTCATCACTGACAGTGTCAGAGGACACGTGTCAACAGTCCATTGGTCCCTGGTCTGACAATATTCTGACATGATGACGTCATCATGACGTCATTGCTGACGTCAGCATGATGACGTCATCAGCTACAGTGTCGGGTCTGCGAATCGGGTCACCGCAGACCCACGGTTCGACCCGATCACAGATCGTGATTCCGACCACCAAAATCGATGGGGTTTGTTCCTATGGACTCGTCTGAACATGTTCTATGGCTCTGTGTGATCAAAACTGGATTTTAAGATCAAGGAATCACCTGAAAAACGACGGGGAAATGGCTGCCGGTTTTGGTCCGTCTTCTCCGGCGAGCCGTCACGTTTCCAGCCACCAACTCAGGTCCAAAACGTTCGTCTAGTCCCCTAGTTTGAGTCTCAAAAACAACCAAGCAAATGCAACGTTAAAAACGGACGGTTTGAGGCAGGGAAGGAAAATCGGCCATTACGGGTTTGCAGGCTTACCGCCGCCGTGTCGCCGCCGTGGGCTGCCCAGTCCAGTCCTACGCCGTCCAGAGGTCACAATGGTCCTAGCCCTAGGTTGGTTCGAGCCCAGACGTCGTGGTTTGGATGGTCTGATGATTTTGGGCTGCACGGGTCCTCACGGGTTTGTGGGTTTTCCGGCCGTGCAGGGTGGCCGTGGTGGCGTTGGCCGGTGTCTGGTGGTGGTGGTGCACGGTCTGGTGCTGCCTGATGAAGAAGGTTGGGTGGTTAGCTGCTGGTGTGATTGTTTGAAGGGTGGGAGGTTGCACGGTTTGAAGGAAGGAATGAAAATGAGGAAATGAGTCTCTGATGGCTTAAGAACAGAAGGAGAAATAGAATGGATGGCTGTGATTCATCCTGAGTGAAGAGTGAAGGGTGAGGATTTAAGGAAAAGAAATTAATTAATTAATCCTATGGCAGACCAAGATCCAGAATGTTGGGGATGATGTGGATGGGGTAGATGAGTGACATGTGTCACTCATCAAGGGTCCAGATTGATTGGGTTAAAGTAAAACAGATTATAATATTTTATTATTAAATTAAGTTCCGAGTTTCGGTTAGTTCGGTTACGTTCTTGACCATAACTTTTTCGTCGTAAGTCCGATTTCAGTGTGCCGCCTGTCTACGGATTCGTATCGACGAGACCTACGTAACGGTCATTGGCCCTCGTCCGTTGGACTTCCCGGGTCAAAAGTCAACATTTGCTGCACCGTGGCACCAATAGAACGGTGTGAGCAGAGTTGGGTGGTTAGGACGTCACGAGTTCATAGGCAGGTGGCACGTTCGATTCCGACGTTCGAGGAAGAAGTTGTGACGTTCGGAAGTCGAGGGGCATTTTGGTAATTTGGCCATTTGGGGGCCAAATGTTGACTTTTGACCCGGGAAGTCCAACGGACGAGGGCCAATGACCGTTACGTAGGTCTCGTCGATACGAATCCGTAGACAGGCGGCACACTGAAATCGGACTTACGACGAAAAAGTTATGGTCAAGAACGTAACCGAACTAACCGAAACTCGGAACTTAATTTAATAATAAAATATTATAATCTGTTTTACTTTAACCCAATCAATCTGGACCCTTGATGAGTGACACATGTCACTCATCTACCCCATCCACATCATCCCCAACATTCTGGATCTTGGTCTGCCATAGGATTAATTAATTAATTTCTTTTCCTTAAATCCTCACCCTTCACTCTTCACTCAGGATGAATCACAGCCATCCATTCTATTTCTCCTTCTGTTCTTAAGCCATCAGAGACTCATTTCCTCATTTTCATTCCTTCCTTCAAACCGTGCAACCTCCCACCCTTCAAACAATCACACCAGCAGCTAACCACCCAACCTTCTTCATCAGGCAGCACCAGACCGTGCACCACCACCACCAGACACCGGCCAACGCCACCACGGCCACCCTGCACGGCCGGAAAACCCACAAACCCGTGAGGACCCGTGCAGCCCAAAATCATCAGACCATCCAAACCACGACGTCTGGGCTCGAACCAACCTAGGGCTAGGACCATTGTGACCTCTGGACGGCGTAGGACTGGACTGGGCAGCCCACGGCGGCGACACGGCGGCGGTAAGCCTGCAAACCCGTAATGGCCGATTTTCCTTCCCTGCCTCAAACCGTCCGTTTTTAACGTTGCATTTGCTTGGTTGTTTTTGAGACTCAAACTAGGGGACTAGACGAACGTTTTGGACCTGAGTTGGTGGCTGGAAACGTGACGGCTCGCCGGAGAAGACGGACCAAAACCGGCAGCCATTTCCCCGTCGTTTTTCAGGTGATTCCTTGATCTTAAAATCCAGTTTTGATCACACAGAGCCATAGAACATGTTCAGACGAGTCCATAGGAACAAACCCCATCGATTTTGGTGGTCGGAATCACGATCTGTGATCGGGTCGAACCGTGGGTCTGCGGTGACCCGATTCGCAGACCCGACACTGTAGCTGATGACGTCATCATGCTGACGTCAGCAATGACGTCATGATGACGTCATCATGTCAGAATATTGTCAGACCAGGGACCAATGGACTGTTGACACGTGTCCTCTGACACTGTCAGTGATGACGTCATGCTGACGTCAGCAGTGACGTCATGCTGACGTCAGCATCACTGTAGCACTGTTGACCAGAGGGTTGACCGGCGCGTGGGGGGCGCGTGTGAACAGTGTTTTGTGTGGGACCAGTGCCATTTTCAAGGTTTCGACGATACGGATCCAATGGCGGTGGTTTCGTGTCGATCGGAGATCGTTAAGTTGGTCAAATTAGGGTTTGATGCCTTGGGAAGCGTGTTCGGACGGCTTTCCCGGGCCGGTTTCAGTCTAGGGTTTCGTAGTTGTTTAGTAGGGACTTAAAGTGACCTTTACGTATGTTTTGGGCGTGACAGGAATTGTACTTTAAACCTTGGACGGGGCTTTACGCTCGGGAGTGCAGCGGGATTGTACTGTGAGTGGGCCTTGATTTCACTAAACTTCGGCATGCATAACTGTTTTACTTTCTCCTATATCTATATGTGATTTGAGTAAAAGTATCTGTTCAGCTTGTGTATGATTTATGGCACGTATTACGATGTTTGGGCATGAGACCCGTCTGGTTGTTTATAAATGGTTTGGAGTCATATATATGTATAATGGAACTCGATATCATCTGTGGTACTGCACTATATAGATCTACCCTAGGATTCTATCTCCTCCGGATGTAGGTACACCGGAGCGGTCACGGCGCATTGCCTGTGAGGAGTCATTCTACGGAGGGACCGGACCGTAGAGTGACTCAGGAGCAGGATTGCTACTATTGGACGTCTGGGACGTCAGGCATCTAGAATGCCATGCTCGGACTAGGTTCGGGATTTGGACTCGGGATTGAGACCCCGGGTGGCACGCGTAGCCTTGAGACTGTGATGGACTCAATTGTTGTGGGGAAATGATTTCTCATGATCCCACGATGCTTCTGGGATCATCAATTGAAGGAAACCGGCTGAGATCGATGAAACTCCATGGTTGCACAGTGGACGGTGTTCATACTTGAGTCGTGATCATTTACTGATCAAACGACGAAATTGATGTGGGGGAATTGTTCCTCGTGGTCCACTGATGCTTCTGGTTGAACCAATTTAGGGAAATCAATCGAGATTGAAGGAATCCCATGATTGAACAGTGACCGGGTGTTCTTCGTGGATCATCATCGAATCGTGGGAATCTGGGTAAGGATTTGTGTAATTGAGTTTACAGACTTATAATTAGACTTAAAACGAAGCTAATGGATTGATCAATTGAAGGAATTGGGATCGAATTGACAGGATTGGAACCGGGTTGTGTCGCGGGTGAATTGGACCCGTTTACCAGACAAACGGGTTGGGCTGGTGACACTGTAGCAGGCGCGTGAGTTTCACGCGCAGCCACTCACGGCGGCGCGTGACGGCGCGTGGGCACGGATCTCGAGGTGAGGTCAACATGACTTCTGTCCTATTTAATGTAACGGATATTTTGGAATTGGTTTCGGGTCGATCGGACACCGTCTCGATAGTGTTCGGGATGTCCGAAGATTTTTAATTAAGTTTAAAAATAAGTAAAAATTTGGGAAAATTACGGGACTTTGATAGGATGTTAATGATGAGGTTAGTGACCCTCTAATGTGATTTGGACAGGATTGGGAGTCCCGGTGATAGTGGTGTGGCCCGAGAGGGCCGTTGGCACGCGTATCGAGGCACACGGTTAAAACGGTCTGTGAGTGGACTTTGGTTTTATAAATCCTATGCATGCTTAAATGTGTTATATGGTTTATATACATGATTTCTATGATGGTATTTGTGAGCATTGATTTTGGTTATGTTGCACGTATTTCGAGGTGTTTTCCGTATTTCACGTATATCGGGATTAACGGTTTATTTGTGGTTTTGTGTGCTTGTGGTTAAATAAATAATATGATGAAATGGTTTTGAAATTGGAAATATGAACTCGGGCTTGAGGCCCAATTATGTTGGAAATTTCGGACTTGGAGTCCATTTGAATATCGGGCCGGGGGCCCAGTTGGTTAATGATATCGGGCCAGGGGCCCAGTTGGTAGGAAATCGGGCTGAGACCAATTTGAGTTATGTCATCGGGCCAGGGGCCCAGTTGATTTATGAATTCGGGCCGTGGGCCCAGTTGGTTTACAAATCGGGCCGTGGGCCCAGTGGTTTATAAAATCGGGCATGAGGCCCAGTTGGATAATAAATGTGATTTCGGGTCAGGGACCCTATATTTTATAATGGTGATTTTGGGTCAGGGACCCTAAATGGAATTATGTGGTTTTATGGAAATTTCGGGCAGGGCCCAATGGTAATAATGTGATAAAAGGATTAAATAAAACTGTTTTCCATATACCATCTGGATACAAGGATATATGATGGTCTCCTCCAGATGTCTGGGACACTGGGGAAGTCACGGTGCATTGCCTGCGAGGGGTCATTATACGGAGCAGCCGGACCGTATGATGACTCAGGAGCAGGATTGCTATGATTGACGTCTGGGACGTCAGACATCAGGGATGTCAGATATATGGACCCGGAGAGACCCCGGGCAGCACGCGTAGCTTATGAAACCGTGAGATATGACGTCAGGGACGTCTAGCGTCTGGGACGCTAAGCATCTAGGATGCTGGTGATGGTAATGGTAAAATATGGATTAATGAATAAAATGGCTTATTGGTTGGATATGTGTTATGTGGTAAAAATGGATTATTGGTTATGATATGGTATGTAGGGTCGGGGACCCTAAATGGTTTTGGATTTTTGAATTGATGTTCATCTATGGTCGTGGGTGGTGACCCACATGGTTTTAATATGTATGGTGGTGGTATTCCACGGTTTTGGGCTGAGTTCCCACACTTGGTTTTTGGTTAACGGTTTTCGGGCTAAGGCCCTAATGGCTCGGTTAAGCAAACGTTTTGGTTACTGGTTTTTGGTGGCATGCATACGTTTTTATTGGAGGGCATAAATGTCTTATAAATGTATTTGGTAAACTTATTGGTTTTTGTCCACTCACAGCTTTTGGTTTTAATGCCCTTCAGGTTGATTACGGATGCGATTGCAGCAGGGACTGGGACATGGCACACCTCCTCCATCGATCCTTGCGCACTCTGGATGCCCTGTTTGGGCAGTGGCTCGTGGTTATCCCTTGTCTGACACCCCTTGTTGGACGGGAGCAGGGCACACTCATTTCCTCATTTTCATTCCTTCCTTCAAACCGTGCAACCTCCCACCCTTCAAACAATCACACCAGCAGCTAACCACCCAACCTTCTTCATCAGGCAGCACCAGACCGTGCACCACCACCACCAGACACCGGCCAACGCCACCACGGCCACCCTGCACGGCCGGAAAACCCACAAACCCGTGAGGACCCGTGCAGCCCAAAATCATCAGACCATCCAAACCACGACGTCTGGGCTCGAACCAACCTAGGGCTAGGACCATTGTGACCTCTGGACGGCGTAGGACTGGACTGGGCAGCCCACGGCGGCGACACGGCGGCGGTAAGCCTGCAAACCCGTAATGGCCGATTTTCCTTCCCTGCCTCAAACCGTCCGTTTTTAACGTTGCATTTGCTTGGTTGTTTTTGAGACTCAAACTAGGGGACTAGACGAACGTTTTGGACCTGAGTTGGTGGCTGGAAACGTGACGGCTCGCCGGAGAAGACGGACCAAAACCGGCAGCCATTTCCCCGTCGTTTTTCAGGTGATTCCTTGATCTTAAAATCCAGTTTTGATCACACAGAGCCATAGAACATGTTCAGACGAGTCCATAGGAACAAACCCCATCGATTTTGGTGGTCGGAATCACGATCTGTGATCGGGTCGAACCGTGGGTCTGCGGTGACCCGATTCGCAGACCCGACACTGTAGCTGATGACGTCATCATGCTGACGTCAGCAATGACGTCATGATGACGTCATCATGTCAGAATATTGTCAGACCAGGGACCAATGGACTGTTGACACGTGTCCTCTGACACTGTCAGTGATGACGTCATGCTGACGTCAGCAGTGACGTCATGCTGACGTCAGCATCACTGTAGCACTGTTGACCAGAGGGTTGACCGGCGCGTGGGGGGCGCGTGTGAACAGTGTTTTGTGTGGGACCAGTGCCATTTTCAAGGTTTCGACGATACGGATCCAATGGCGGTGGTTTCGTGTCGATCGGAGATCGTTAAGTTGGTCAAATTAGGGTTTGATGCCTTGGGAAGCGTGTTCGGACGGCTTTCCCGGGCCGGTTTCAGTCTAGGGTTTCGTAGTTGTTTAGTAGGGACTTAAAGTGACCTTTACGTATGTTTTGGGCGTGACAGGAATTGTACTTTAAACCTTGGACGGGGCTTTACGCTCGGGAGTGCAGCGGGATTGTACTGTGAGTGGGCCTTGATTTCACTAAACTTCGGCATGCATAACTGTTTTACTTTCTCCTATATCTATATGTGATTTGAGTAAAAGTATCTGTTCAGCTTGTGTATGATTTATGGCACGTATTACGATGTTTGGGCATGAGACCCGTCTGGTTGTTTATAAATGGTTTGGAGTCATATATATGTATAATGGAACTCGATATCATCTGTGGTACTGCACTGTATAGATCTACCCTAGGATTCTATCTCCTCCGGATGTAGGTACACCGGAGCGGTCACGGCGCATTGCCTGTGAGGAGTCATTCTACGGAGGGACCGGACCGTAGAGTGACTCAGGAGCAGGATTGCTACTATTGGACGTCTGGGACGTCAGGCATCTAGAATGCCATGCTCGGACTAGGTTCGGGATTTGGACTCGGGATTGAGACCCCGGGTGGCACGCGTAGCCTTGAGACTGTGACCTTATTGGGCGTCTGGGACGTCAGGCATCTGGGATGTCAGGGTTGGGATGTATAGTGCAGTGACTAAGATTATATTATGTTGATATTATTCTGCTTATGACTATATGGTTTTGTGGTTTTGATACTATGCATGTCTTTTCGGAAAACGGAGGGGAAAAGCTATATGTTTTCGAAATGGTAAACTACTTTGTAAACCTTGAGTTTCGGCCCACTCACCTTTGTTGTTTTACTACCCCTCCAGGTAGTGCTATCGAGGAGGAGGATCCCGAGGAGGAGGAGGAGGATCCCGAGGAGGAAGAGGCATAGGACCGGGATTGTTCACCGTCTAGGAGAAAGTAAAACAGTTATGCATGCCGAAGTTTAGTGAAATCAAGGCCCACTCACCTTTGTTGTTTTACTACCCCTCCAGGTAGTGCTATCGAGGAGGAGGATCCCGAGGAGGAGGAGGAGGATCCCGAGGAGGAAGAGGCATAGGTTTACGTTGCGTACCTGAACCCTACTGCTGGGTAGGTTGGCACGTAGTGTGTCTAGAGTCGTGCTCAATAAACTGTATTCGGGAACCATCCCTTGTCTGACACTATTTGTATTTGAGTATTTGTGTGGTGTGCTATGTATGACTTAACTATGGATTTTCTTTATGCATTTTATATTCAATAAGGGTATTTTTGGTATTTTAACGTTGGGTGTCAGACGGGAGCAGGGCACGTCCCGGGTGGTCCCAGGGGGATCGGGGCGGGTCCTGTCAACCAACCTACCCAGCAGTAGGGTTCAGGTACGCAACGTAAACCTATGCCTCTTCCTCCTCGGGATCCTCCTCCTCCTCCTCGGGATCCTCCTCCTCGATAGCACTACCTGGAGGGGTAGTAAAACAACAAAGGTGAGTGGGCCGAAACTCAAGGTTTACAAAGTAGTTTACCATTTCGAAAACATATAGCTTTTCCCCTCCGTTTTCCGAAAAGACATGCATAGTATCAAAACCACAAAACCATATAGTCATAAGCAGAATAATATCAACATAATATAATCTTAGTCACTGCACTATACATCCCAACCCTGACATCCCAGATGCCTGACGTCCCAGACGCCCAATAAGGTCACAGTCTCAAGGCTACGCGTGCCACCCGGGGTCTCAATCCCGAGTCCAAATCCCGAACCTAGTCCGAGCATGGCATTCTAGATGCCTGACGTCCCAGACGTCCAATAGTAGCAATCCTGCTCCTGAGTCACTCTACGGTCCGGTCCCTCCGTAGAATGACTCCTCACAGGCAATGCGCCGTGACCGCTCCGGTGTACCTACATCCGGAGGAGATAGAATCCTAGGGTAGATCTATACAGTGCAGTACCACAGATGATATCGAGTTCCATTATACATATATATGACTCCAAACCATTTATAAACAACCAGACGGGTCTCATGCCCAAACATCGTAATACGTGCCATAAATCATACACAAGCTGAACAGATACTTTTACTCAAATCACATATAGATATAGGAGAAAGTAAAACAGTTATGCATGCCGAAGTTTAGTGAAATCAAGGCCCACTCACAGTACAATCCCGCTGCACTCCCGAGCGTAAAGCCCCGTCCAAGGTTTAAAGTACAATTCCTGTCACGCCCAAAACATACGTAAAGGTCACTTTAAGTCCCTACTAAACAACTACGAAACCCTAGACTGAAACCGGCCCGGGAAAGCCGTCCGAACACGCTTCCCAAGGCATCAAACCCTAATTTGACCAACTTAACGATCTCCGATCGACACGAAACCACCGCCATTGGATCCGTATCGTCGAAACCTTGAAAATGGCACTGGTCCCACACAAAACACTGTTCACACGCGCCCCCCACGCGCCGGTCAACCCTCTGGTCAACAGTGCTACAGTGATGCTGACGTCAGCATGACGTCACTGCTGACGTCAGCATGACGTCATCACTGACAGTGTCAGAGGACACGTGTCAACAGTCCATTGGTCCCTGGTCTGACAATATTCTGACATGATGACGTCATCATGACGTCATTGCTGACGTCAGCATGATGACGTCATCAGCTACAGTGTCGGGTCTGCGAATCGGGTCACCGCAGACCCACGGTTCGACCCGATCACAGATCGTGATTCCGACCACCAAAATCGATGGGGTTTGTTCCTATGGACTCGTCTGAACATGTTCTATGGCTCTGTGTGATCAAAACTGGATTTTAAGATCAAGGAATCACCTGAAAAACGACGGGGAAATGGCTGCCGGTTTTGGTCCGTCTTCTCCGGCGAGCCGTCACGTTTCCAGCCACCAACTCAGGTCCAAAACGTTCGTCTAGTCCCCTAGTTTGAGTCTCAAAAACAACCAAGCAAATGCAACGTTAAAAACGGACGGTTTGAGGCAGGGAAGGAAAATCGGCCATTACGGGTTTGCAGGCTTACCGCCGCCGTGTCGCCGCCGTGGGCTGCCCAGTCCAGTCCTACGCCGTCCAGAGGTCACAATGGTCCTAGCCCTAGGTTGGTTCGAGCCCAGACGTCGTGGTTTGGATGGTCTGATGATTTTGGGCTGCACGGGTCCTCACGGGTTTGTGGGTTTTCCGGCCGTGCAGGGTGGCCGTGGTGGCGTTGGCCGGTGTCTGGTGGTGGTGGTGCACGGTCTGGTGCTGCCTGATGAAGAAGGTTGGGTGGTTAGCTGCTGGTGTGATTGTTTGAAGGGTGGGAGGTTGCACGGTTTGAAGGAAGGAATGAAAATGAGGAAATGAGTCTCTGATGGCTTAAGAACAGAAGGAGAAATAGAATGGATGGCTGTGATTCATCCTGAGTGAAGAGTGAAGGGTGAGGATTTAAGGAAAAGAAATTAATTAATTAATCCTATGGCAGACCAAGATCCAGAATGTTGGGGATGATGTGGATGGGGTAGATGAGTGACATGTGTCACTCATCAAGGGTCCAGATTGATTGGGTTAAAGTAAAACAGATTATAATATTTTATTATTAAATTAAGTTCCGAGTTTCGGTTAGTTCGGTTACGTTCTTGACCATAACTTTTTCGTCGTAAGTCCGATTTCAGTGTGCCGCCTGTCTACGGATTCGTATCGACGAGACCTACGTAACGGTCATTGGCCCTCGTCCGTTGGACTTCCCGGGTCAAAAGTCAACATTTGGCCCCCAAATGGCCAAATTACCAAAATGCCCCTCGACTTCCGAACGTCACAACTTCTTCCTCGAACGTCGGAATCGAACGTGCCACCTGCCTATGAACTCGTGACGTCCTAAACTACGTCACGGTCACGTGTCAAAGTCCTAAATACTTCCCGAGGTAAAAGTCAACTTTTCCCCCCTCAGGGGCAAAACGGTCAATTTACAATAAAATAATAATTACGAAAGTTCGGGTCGTTACAATCTACCCACCTTACAGAAATTTCGTCCTCGAAATTTACTCGAATAAAAACGGGTACTGCTCCCTCATCAAGTCTTCGGGTTCCCACGTCGCTTCCTCGACGTCATGGTTCCTCCATAGCACTTTCACCAACCGAATCGTCTTGTTTCTCAGCACCTTGTTCTTCTGATCCAGAATCTGCACTGGTTTCTCTTCAAAGCTCAGATCAATGGGTATCCCGATACTTGCCGGTCCTAAAGCTGCTCGCTCATGACCGTGACGGCCAAATTACCAAAATCCCCCCCCAAGCACCGACCGAGTTGAGGCTGTTATCCAGTAAATGATCAGTTGACAGGACCCGCCCCGATCCCCCTGGGACCACCCGGGACGTGCCCTGCTCCCGTCTGACACCCAACGTTAAAATACCAAAAATACCCTTATTGAATATAAAATGCATAAAGAAAATCCATAGTTAAGTCATACATAGCACACCACACAAATACTCAAATACAAATAGTGTCAGACAAGGGATGGTTCCCGAATACAGTTTATTGAGCACGACTCTAGACACACTACGTGCCAACCTACCCAGCAGTAGGGTTCAGGTACGCAACGTAAACCTATGCCTCTTCCTCCTCGGGATCCTCCTCCTCCTCCTCGGGATCCTCCTCCTCGATAGCACTACCTGGAGGGGTAGTAAAACAACAAAGGTGAGTGGGCCGAAACTCAAGGTTTACAAAGTAGTTTACCATTTCGAAAACATATAGCTTTTCCCCTCCGTTTTCCGAAAAGACATGCATAGTATCAAAACCACAAAACCATATAGTCATAAGCAGAATAATATCAACATAATATAATCTTAGTCACTGCACTATACATCCCAACCCTGACATCCCAGATGCCTGACGTCCCAGACGCCCAATAAGGTCACAGTCTCAAGGCTACGCGTGCCACCCGGGGTCTCAATCCCGAGTCCAAATCCCGAACCTAGTCCGAGCATGGCATTCTAGATGCCTGACGTCCCAGACGTCCAATAGTAGCAATCCTGCTCCTGAGTCACTCTACGGTCCGGTCCCTCCGTAGAATGACTCCTCACAGGCAATGCGCCGTGACCGCTCCGGTGTACCTACATCCGGAGGAGATAGAATCCTAGGGTAGATCTATACAGTGCAGTACCACAGATGATATCGAGTTCCATTATACATATATATGACTCCAAACCATTTATAAACAACCAGACGGGTCTCATGCCCAAACATCGTAATACGTGCCATAAATCATACACAAGCTGAACAGATACTTTTACTCAAATCACATATAGATATAGGAGAAAGTAAAACAGTTATGCATGCCGAAGTTTAGTGAAATCAAGGCCCACTCACAGTACAATCCCGCTGCACTCCCGAGCGTAAAGCCCCGTCCAAGGTTTAAAGTACAATTCCTGTCACGCCCAAAACATACGTAAAGGTCACTTTAAGTCCCTACTAAACAACTACGAAACCCTAGACTGAAACCGGCCCGGGAAAGCCGTCCGAACACGCTTCCCAAGGCATCAAACCCTAATTTGACCAACTTAACGATCTCCGATCGACACGAAACCACCGCCATTGGATCCGTATCGTCGAAACCTTGAAAATGGCACTGGTCCCACACAAAACACTGTTCACACGCGCCCCCCACGCGCCGGTCAACCCTCTGGTCAACAGTGCTACAGTGATGCTGACGTCAGCATGACGTCACTGCTGACGTCAGCATGACGTCATCACTGACAGTGTCAGAGGACACGTGTCAACAGTCCATTGGTCCCTGGTCTGACAATATTCTGACATGATGACGTCATCATGACGTCATTGCTGACGTCAGCATGATGACGTCATCAGCTACAGTGTCGGGTCTGCGAATCGGGTCACCGCAGACCCACGGTTCGACCCGATCACAGATCGTGATTCCGACCACCAAAATCGATGGGGTTTGTTCCTATGGACTCGTCTGAACATGTTCTATGGCTCTGTGTGATCAAAACTGGATTTTAAGATCAAGGAATCACCTGAAAAACGACGGGGAAATGGCTGCCGGTTTTGGTCCGTCTTCTCCGGCGAGCCGTCACGTTTCCAGCCACCAACTCAGGTCCAAAACGTTCGTCTAGTCCCCTAGTTTGAGTCTCAAAAACAACCAAGCAAATGCAACGTTAAAAACGGACGGTTTGAGGCAGGGAAGGAAAATCGGCCATTACGGGTTTGCAGGCTTACCGCCGCCGTGTCGCCGCCGTGGGCTGCCCAGTCCAGTCCTACGCCGTCCAGAGGTCACAATGGTCCTAGCCCTAGGTTGGTTCGAGCCCAGACGTCGTGGTTTGGATGGTCTGATGATTTTGGGCTGCACGGGTCCTCACGGGTTTGTGGGTTTTCCGGCCGTGCAGGGTGGCCGTGGTGGCGTTGGCCGGTGTCTGGTGGTGGTGGTGCACGGTCTGGTGCTGCCTGATGAAGAAGGTTGGGTGGTTAGCTGCTGGTGTGATTGTTTGAAGGGTGGGAGGTTGCACGGTTTGAAGGAAGGAATGAAAATGAGGAAATGAGTCTCTGATGGCTTAAGAACAGAAGGAGAAATAGAATGGATGGCTGTGATTCATCCTGAGTGAAGAGTGAAGGGTGAGGATTTAAGGAAAAGAAATTAATTAATTAATCCTATGGCAGACCAAGATCCAGAATGTTGGGGATGATGTGGATGGGGTAGATGAGTGACATGTGTCACTCATCAAGGGTCCAGATTGATTGGGTTAAAGTAAAACAGATTATAATATTTTATTATTAAATTAAGTTCCGAGTTTCGGTTAGTTCGGTTACGTTCTTGACCATAACTTTTTCGTCGTAAGTCCGATTTCAGTGTGCCGCCTGTCTACGGATTCGTATCGACGAGACCTACGTAACGGTCATTGGCCCTCGTCCGTTGGACTTCCCGGGTCAAAAGTCAACATTTGGCCCCCAAATGGCCAAATTACCAAAATGCCCCTCGACTTCCGAACGTCACAACTTCTTCCTCGAACGTCGGAATCGAACGTGCCACCTGCCTATGAACTCGTGACGTCCTAAACTACGTCACGGTCACGTGTCAAAGTCCTAAATACTTCCCGAGGTAAAAGTCAACTTTTCCCCCCTCAGGGGCAAAACGGTCAATTTACAATAAAATAATAATTACGAAAGTTCGGGTCGTTACAATCTACCCACCTTACAGAAATTTCGTCCTCGAAATTTACTCGAATAAAAACGGGTACTGCTCCCTCATCAAGTCTTCGGGTTCCCACGTCGCTTCCTCGACGTCATGGTTCCTCCATAGCACTTTCACCAACCGAATCGTCTTGTTTCTCAGAACCTTGTTCTTCTGATCCAGAATCTGCACTGGTTTCTCTTCAAAGCTCAGATCAGTCATCAGTTCTACTGGTTGTTCCGGCAAGGCATGTGAATCGTCCCGTAGGTATTTCCGTAACATGGACACATGGAAAACATCGTGCACTCTGGCAAGTTCTGGAGGTAATGCCAACCGGTATGCCACTAGTCCAATCCTCTCAATGATCTCGAACGGTCCAAAGTAACGTGGACTCAACTTCCCGCGTCGGCCAAAACGGATAATTCCTTTCCATGGAGATAACTTAAGGAACACAAAATCTCCAACCTCGAATTCCAAGTCTCGAATTCGTCGATCCGCATAGCTCTTTTGGCGATCCTGTGCTGCCTTCAATCTTTCCTTGATAATTCGAACTGTTTCCTGGGTCATGTCCATCAAATCCGGTCCTAAAGCTGCTCGCTCTCCTACCTCCATCCAACAGATAGGTGTCCTGCACTGTCGGCCATACAGTGCCTCGTAGGGTGCCATCCCGATACTTGCCTGATAACTGTTGTTGTATGCGAACTCCATCAAAGGCAAATGGGTATCCCACGAATCCTGAAACTGCAGTACACAAGACCTCATCATGTCCTCCAGTGTCTGGATAGTCCTCTCTGACTGCCCATCGGTCTGTGGGTGGAACGCTGTACTGAAATGTAAGTTTGTACCCAAGGCGTTCTGCAAACTTCGCCAGAACCTAGATGTGAAACGCGGATCTCGATCAGACACTATCGACTCCGGCGTACCATGAAGTCGAATGATCTCCTTCACGAATAGCTGAGCCAGTCGGTTTGGCTTAAATGTCTCCTGTACTGGTAAGAAATGAGCTGACTTGGTCAATCGGTCGACAATCACCCAAACTCCAACGCATCCCCTCTGAGTCCTTGGCAACTTGAAGACAAAATCCATGGTAATGTGATCCCACTTCCACTCGGGAATCGGAAGCGGTTGCATTGCTCCATACGGTCTCTGCCGCTCGGCCTTGACCTGCTGACAGGTCAAACATCTGCTCACAAACACTGCAATATCCTTCTTCATTCCTGCCCACCAATAGTGGTCCCGGAGGGTACGGTACATCTTTGTACCTCCCGGATGCATGGCATAAGCCGAACTGTGGGCTTCCTCGAGAATTTCTTCCCGTAACTCTGCCACTGCAGGAACACACAAACGGCCCAGTTTCACCAGAGCTCCATCTGGTCGAATAGTAAAGTCCTGCCTCTCGTCTGCTTCGACCTCGATCCCGTAGACAGGCGGCACACTGAAATCGGACTTACGACGAAAAAGTTATGGTCAAGAACGTAACCGAACTAACCGAAACTCGGAACTTAATTTAATAATAAAATATTATAATCTGTTTTACTTTAACCCAATCAATCTGGACCCTTGATGAGTGACACATGTCACTCATCTACCCCATCCACATCATCCCCAACATTCTGGATCTTGGTCTGCCATAGGATTAATTAATTAATTTCTTTTCCTTAAATCCTCACCCTTCACTCTTCACTCAGGATGAATCACAGCCATCCATTCTATTTCTCCTTCTGTTCTTAAGCCATCAGAGACTCATTTCCTCATTTTCATTCCTTCCTTCAAACCGTGCAACCTCCCACCCTTCAAACAATCACACCAGCAGCTAACCACCCAACCTTCTTCATCAGGCAGCACCAGACCGTGCACCACCACCACCAGACACCGGCCAACGCCACCACGGCCACCCTGCACGGCCGGAAAACCCACAAACCCGTGAGGACCCGTGCAGCCCAAAATCATCAGACCATCCAAACCACGACGTCTGGGCTCGAACCAACCTAGGGCTAGGACCATTGTGACCTCTGGACGGCGTAGGACTGGACTGGGCAGCCCACGGCGGCGACACGGCGGCGGTAAGCCTGCAAACCCGTAATGGCCGATTTTCCTTCCCTGCCTCAAACCGTCCGTTTTTAACGTTGCATTTGCTTGGTTGTTTTTGAGACTCAAACTAGGGGACTAGACGAACGTTTTGGACCTGAGTTGGTGGCTGGAAACGTGACGGCTCGCCGGAGAAGACGGACCAAAACCGGCAGCCATTTCCCCGTCGTTTTTCAGGTGATTCCTTGATCTTAAAATCCAGTTTTGATCACACAGAGCCATAGAACATGTTCAGACGAGTCCATAGGAACAAACCCCATCGATTTTGGTGGTCGGAATCACGATCTGTGATCGGGTCGAACCGTGGGTCTGCGGTGACCCGATTCGCAGACCCGACACTGTAGCTGATGACGTCATCATGCTGACGTCAGCAATGACGTCATGATGACGTCATCATGTCAGAATATTGTCAGACCAGGGACCAATGGACTGTTGACACGTGTCCTCTGACACTGTCAGTGATGACGTCATGCTGACGTCAGCAGTGACGTCATGCTGACGTCAGCATCACTGTAGCACTGTTGACCAGAGGGTTGACCGGCGCGTGGGGGGCGCGTGTGAACAGTGTTTTGTGTGGGACCAGTGCCATTTTCAAGGTTTCGACGATACGGATCCAATGGCGGTGGTTTCGGTCCCACACAAAACACTGTTCACACGCGCCCCCCACGCGCCGGTCAACCCTCTGGTCAACAGTGCTACAGTGATGCTGACGTCAGCATGACGTCACTGCTGACGTCAGCATGACGTCATCACTGACAGTGTCAGAGGACACGTGTCAACAGTCCATTGGTCCCTGGTCTGACAATATTCTGACATGATGACGTCATCATGACGTCATTGCTGACGTCAGCATGATGACGTCATCAGCTACAGTGTCGGGTCTGCGAATCGGGTCACCGCAGACCCACGGTTCGACCCGATCACAGATCGTGATTCCGACCACCAAAATCGATGGGGTTTGTTCCTATGGACTCGTCTGAACATGTTCTATGGCTCTGTGTGATCAAAACTGGATTTTAAGATCAAGGAATCACCTGAAAAACGACGGGGAAATGGCTGCCGGTTTTGGTCCGTCTTCTCCGGCGAGCCGTCACGTTTCCAGCCACCAACTCAGGTCCAAAACGTTCGTCTAGTCCCCTAGTTTGAGTCTCAAAAACAACCAAGCAAATGCAACGTTAAAAACGGACGGTTTGAGGCAGGGAAGGAAAATCGGCCATTACGGGTTTGCAGGCTTACCGCCGCCGTGTCGCCGCCGTGGGCTGCCCAGTCCAGTCCTACGCCGTCCAGAGGTCACAATGGTCCTAGCCCTAGGTTGGTTCGAGCCCAGACGTCGTGGTTTGGATGGTCTGATGATTTTGGGCTGCACGGGTCCTCACGGGTTTGTGGGTTTTCCGGCCGTGCAGGGTGGCCGTGGTGGCGTTGGCCGGTGTCTGGTGGTGGTGGTGCACGGTCTGGTGCTGCCTGATGAAGAAGGTTGGGTGGTTAGCTGCTGGTGTGATTGTTTGAAGGGTGGGAGGTTGCACGGTTTGAAGGAAGGAATGAAAATGAGGAAATGAGTCTCTGATGGCTTAAGAACAGAAGGAGAAATAGAATGGATGGCTGTGATTCATCCTGAGTGAAGAGTGAAGGGTGAGGATTTAAGGAAAAGAAATTAATTAATTAATCCTATGGCAGACCAAGATCCAGAATGTTGGGGATGATGTGGATGGGGTAGATGAGTGACATGTGTCACTCATCAAGGGTCCAGATTGATTGGGTTAAAGTAAAACAGATTATAATATTTTATTATTAAATTAAGTTCCGAGTTTCGGTTAGTTCGGTTACGTTCTTGACCATAACTTTTTCGTCGTAAGTCCGATTTCAGTGTGCCGCCTGTCTACGGATTCGTATCGACGAGACCTACGTAACGGTCATTGGCCCTCGTCCGTTGGACTTCCCGGGTCAAAAGTCAACATTTGGCCCCCAAATGGCCAAATTACCAAAATGCCCCTCGACTTCCGAACGTCACAACTTCTTCCTCGAACGTCGGAATCGAACGTGCCACCTGCCTATGAACTCGTGACGTCCTAAACTACGTCACGGTCACGTGTCAAAGTCCTAAATACTTCCCGAGGTAAAAGTCAACTTTTCCCCCCTCAGGGGCAAAACGGTCAATTTACAATAAAATAATAATTACGAAAGTTCGGGTCGTTACAATCTACCCACCTTACAGAAATTTCGTCCTCGAAATTTACTCGAATAAAAACGGGTACTGCTCCCTCATCAAGTCTTCGGGTTCCCACGTCGCTTCCTCGACGTCATGGTTCCTCCATAGCACTTTCACCAACCGAATCGTCTTGTTTCTCAGAACCTTGTTCTTCTGATCCAGAATCTGCACTGGTTTCTCTTCAAAGCTCAGATCAGTCATCAGTTCTACTGGTTGTTCCGGCAAGGCATGTGAATCGTCCCGTAGGTATTTCCGTAACATGGACACATGGAAAACATCGTGCACTCTGGCAAGTTCTGGAGGTAATGCCAACCGGTATGCCACTAGTCCAATCCTCTCAATGATCTCGAACGGTCCAAAGTAACGTGGACTCAACTTCCCGCGTCGGCCAAAACGGATAATTCCTTTCCATGGAGATAACTTAAGGAACACAAAATCTCCAACCTCGAATTCCAAGTCTCGAATTCGTCGATCCGCATAGCTCTTTTGGCGATCCTGTGCTGCCTTCAATCTTTCCTTGATAATTCGAACTGTTTCCTGGGTCATGTCCATCAAATCCGGTCCTAAAGCTGCTCGCTCTCCTACCTCCATCCAACAGATAGGTGTCCTGCACTGTCGGCCATACAGTGCCTCGTAGGGTGCCATCCCGATACTTGCCTGATAACTGTTGTTGTATGCGAACTCCATCAAAGGCAAATGGGTATCCCACGAATCCTGAAACTGCAGTACACAAGACCTCATCATGTCCTCCAGTGTCTGGATAGTCCTCTCTGACTGCCCATCGGTCTGTGGGTGGAACGCTGTACTGAAATGTAAGTTTGTACCCAAGGCGTTCTGCAAACTTCGCCAGAACCTAGATGTGAAACGCGGATCTCGATCAGACACTATCGACTCCGGCGTACCATGAAGTCGAATGATCTCCTTCACGAATAGCTGAGCCAGTCGGTTTGGCTTAAATGTCTCCTGTACTGGTAAGAAATGAGCTGACTTGGTCAATCGGTCGACAATCACCCAAACTCCATCGCATCCCCTCTGAGTCCTTGGCAACTTGAAGACAAAATCCATGGTAATGTGATCCCACTTCCACTCGGGAATCGGAAGCGGTTGCATTGCTCCATACGGTCTCTGCCGCTCGGCCTTGACCTGCTGACAGGTCAAACATCTGCTCACAAACACTGCAATATCCTTCTTCATTCCTGCCCACCAATAGTGGTCCCGGAGGGTACGGTACATCTTTGTACCTCCCGGATGCATGGCATAAGCCGAACTGTGGGCTTCCTCGAGAATTTCTTCCCGTAACTCTGCCACTGCAGGAACACACAAACGGCCCAGTTTCACCAGAGCTCCATCTGGTCGAATAGTAAAGTCCTGCCTCTCGTCTGCTTCGACCTCGATCCTGTAGATACAAAGTGTCGGATCCTCCAATTGTGCCTCGATAATCCGATCGACGAGCACAGGTCGTACATGAAAACTGGCCAACAAAGCTCCCTGCTCATCCATCCCCAGCATAACTCCAGCTCTTCGGAGTTCCACTAGTAAAGGAAGGTACACCAGCCTCAGGTGTGCAATTGATCCTGCTGACTTCCTACTGAGTGCGTCTGCCACAACGTTCGCCTTCCCTGGATGATATTCAATCGTACAATCGTAATCCTTGATCAGTTCCAACCACCGTCGCTGCCTTACGTTCAGCTCCTTCTGAGTGAACAAATGCTTCAAACTCTGATGATCGGTGAAGATCCTGCAAGTCACCCCGTACAGATAATGTCGCCAGATCTTTAAAGCGTGAACCACCGCCGCCAACTCCAGATCATGCGTAGGGTAGTTCAGCTCATGTGTCTTTAGTTGTCTCGATGCATAAGCGATAACTCTGCCATTCTGCATCAGCACGCAACCCAACCCTTGCAACGATGCGTCACTGTAGACTTCGAACTCTCCACTGTTATCCGGCAAGGCAAGAACAGGTGCGGTAGTTAACCGACGTTTCAATTCTTGATAACTCTGCTCACACCGTTCATCCCAAACAAACTTTACTCCCTTCCTGGTTAAACGAGTCAACGGTGCAGCAATACTAGAGAAGCCCTCAACAAATCTCCGGTAGTATCCTGCCAAACCAACGAAACTCCGTACCTCTGTCACGGTTGTCGGCCTAGCCCAATTTGTCACCGCTTCGGTCTTCTGGGGATCCACGCTAATCCCGTCTGCTGACACTACATGTCCCAGAAAACCAATGCTGGTTAGCCAAAACTGACACTTACTCAGCTTGGCGTATAACTGGTTCTGCCTCAGCTTCCCTAACACCGAACGTAAGTGTTCCTCATGAGCTTGAGCACTCCTCGAGTACACAAGGATGTCGGCAATGAACACGATCACGAACTTATCCAAATAAGATCGGAAGACCCTATTCATTAGATCCATGAATGCTGCTGGAGCATTCGTCAAGCCGAAAGGCATCACAAGGAATTCATAATGCCCATATCTGGTCCGAAACGCTGTCTTCGGGACATCTCCTTCAGCAATCTTCAACTGGTGATAACCAGATCGTAAATCTATCTTCGAGAAGTACTGTGCTCCCCGCAGTTGATCAAAGAGATCATCAATCCTGGGTAAGGGGTACTGGTTCCTTACCGTGACCTTGTTGAGCTGTCGACCGTTGACCCTACACACCTGGATGAGTGACAAGTGTCACCCATCCCTTGTTTCCAGCTCCTTGTTTCCCTCCAAACATCATCATTACTACATCATCATCATCTAATCCACCATTTCCCCTAATTTTCTCCATTTTGTTCCTAAACCGTGCACAAAATGTGGGATTCGGATTAGGGAGAATTGGCTCCCTTCTTCTGCTATTCTTGTGAGAAAATGGGAGACTAGGATGAGGGAATTAACGGGGAAACACGAGGGGTTGTGAGGATGTTGAATTTTGGATTTTGGATTTCGGGAAAATTGGGGGGAAAATTCGAATACTGGGAATTGGGCTGTGATGATCGAATTGGAGGTTACAAACATCTTCCTGAGGTTGTGACGAGTCGATCCACATCAAAAACGAGAAGGATTGGTGCCGTTTTGGCTCTGATCGAGCTTGGTGACAGAGGAAGAAATCGAGGCTGAGTCGTGGAGTTTGGGGCTGTGATGGACTCAATTGTTGTGGGGAAATGATTTCTCATGATCCCACGATGCTTCTGGGATCATCAATTGAAGGAAACCGGCTGAGATCGATGAAACTCCATGGTTGCACAGTGGACGGTGTTCATACTTGAGTCGTGATCATTTACTGATCAAACGACGAAATTGATGTGGGGGAATTGTTCCTCGTGGTCCACTGATGCTTCTGGTTGAACCAATTTAGGGAAATCAATCGAGATTGAAGGAATCCCATGATTGAACAGTGACCGGGTGTTCTTCGTGGATCATCATCGAATCGTGGGAATCTGGGTAAGGATTTGTGTAATTGAGTTTACAGACTTATAATTAGACTTAAAACGAAGCTAATGGATTGATCAATTGAAGGAATTGGGATCGAATTGACAGGATTGGAACCGGGTTGTGTCGCGGGTGAATTGGACCCGTTTACCAGACAAACGGGTTGGGCTGGTGACACTGTAGCAGGCGCGTGAGTTTCACGCGCAGCCACTCACGGCGGCGCGTGACGGCGCGTGGGCACGGATCTCGAGGTGAGGTCAACATGACTTCTGTCCTATTTAATGTAACGGATATTTTGGAATTGGTTTCGGGTCGATCGGACACCGTCTCGATAGTGTTCGGGATGTCCGAAGATTTTTAATTAAGTTTAAAAATAAGTAAAAATTTGGGAAAATTACGGGACTTTGATAGGATGTTAATGATGAGGTTAGTGACCCTCTAATGTGATTTGGACAGGATTGGGAGTCCCGGTGATAGTGGTGTGGCCCGAGAGGGCCGTTGGCACGCGTATCGAGGCACACGGTTAAAACGGTCTGTGAGTGGACTTTGGTTTTATAAATCCTATGCATGCTTAAATGTGTTATATGGTTTATATACATGATTTCTATGATGGTATTTGTGAGCATTGATTTTGGTTATGTTGCACGTATTTCGAGGTGTTTTCCGTATTTCACGTATATCGGGATTAACGGTTTATTTGTGGTTTTGTGTGCTTGTGGTTAAATAAATAATATGATGAAATGGTTTTGAAATTGGAAATATGAACTCGGGCTTGAGGCCCAATTATGTTGGAAATTTCGGACTTGGAGTCCATTTGAATATCGGGCCGGGGGCCCAGTTGGTTAATGATATCGGGCCAGGGGCCCAGTTGGTAGGAAATCGGGCTGAGACCAATTTGAGTTATGTCATCGGGCCAGGGGCCCAGTTGATTTATGAATTCGGGCCGTGGGCCCAGTTGGTTTACAAATCGGGCCGTGGGCCCAGTGGTTTATAAAATCGGGCATGAGGCCCAGTTGGATAATAAATGTGATTTCGGGTCAGGGACCCTATATTTTATAATGGTGATTTTGGGTCAGGGACCCTAAATGGAATTATGTGGTTTTATGGAAATTTCGGGCAGGGCCCAATGGTAATAATGTGATAAAAGGATTAAATAAAACTGTTTTCCATATACCATCTGGATACAAGGATATATGATGGTCTCCTCCAGATGTCTGGGACACTGGGGAAGTCACGGTGCATTGCCTGCGAGGGGTCATTATACGGAGCAGCCGGACCGTATGATGACTCAGGAGCAGGATTGCTATGATTGACGTCTGGGACGTCAGACATCAGGGATGTCAGATATATGGACCCGGAGAGACCCCGGGCAGCACGCGTAGCTTATGAAACCGTGAGATATGACGTCAGGGACGTCTAGCGTCTGGGACGCTAAGCATCTAGGATGCTGGTGATGGTAATGGTAAAATATGGATTAATGAATAAAATGGCTTATTGGTTGGATATGTGTTATGTGGTAAAAATGGATTATTGGTTATGATATGGTATGTAGGGTCGGGGACCCTAAATGGTTTTGGATTTTTGAATTGATGTTCATCTATGGTCGTGGGTGGTGACCCACATGGTTTTAATATGTATGGTGGTGGTATTCCACGGTTTTGGGCTGAGTTCCCACACTTGGTTTTTGGTTAACGGTTTTCGGGCTAAGGCCCTAATGGCTCGGTTAAGCAAACGTTTTGGTTACTGGTTTTTGGTGGCATGCATACGTAATATAGGAGAAAGTAAAACAGTTATGCATGCCGAAGTTTAGTGAAATCAAGGCCCACTCACAGTACAATCCCGCTGCACTCCCGAGCGTAAAGCCCCGTCCAAGGTTTAAAGTACAATTCCTGTCACGCCCAAAACATACGTAAAGGTCACTTTAAGTCCCTACTAAACAACTACGAAACCCTAGACTGAAACCGGCCCGGGAAAGCCGTCCGAACACGCTTCCCAAGGCATCAAACCCTAATTTGACCAACTTAACGATCTCCGATCGACACGAAACCACCGCCATTGGATCCGTATCGTCGAAACCTTGAAAATGGCACTGGTCCCACACAAAACACTGTTCACACGCGCCCCCCACGCGCCGGTCAACCCTCTGGTCAACAGTGCTACAGTGATGCTGACGTCAGCATGACGTCACTGCTGACGTCAGCATGACGTCATCACTGACAGTGTCAGAGGACACGTGTCAACAGTCCATTGGTCCCTGGTCTGA
Organism: Prinsepia uniflora; assembly: GCA_032719365.1. Classification (NCBI taxonomy): domain Eukaryota; kingdom Viridiplantae; phylum Streptophyta; class Magnoliopsida; order Rosales; family Rosaceae; genus Prinsepia; species Prinsepia uniflora. The sequence goes on along the minus strand of CM064876.1, from coordinate 3,469,146 downwards.
CAATATTCTGACATGATGACGTCATCATGACGTCATTGCTGACGTCAGCATGATGACGTCATCAGCTACAGTGTCGGGTCTGCGAATCGGGTCACCGCAGACCCACGGTTCGACCCGATCACAGATCGTGATTCCGACCACCAAAATCGATGGGGTTTGTTCCTATGGACTCGTCTGAACATGTTCTATGGCTCTGTGTGATCAAAACTGGATTTTAAGATCAAGGAATCACCTGAAAAACGACGGGGAAATGGCTGCCGGTTTTGGTCCGTCTTCTCCGGCGAGCCGTCACGTTTCCAGCCACCAACTCAGGTCCAAAACGTTCGTCTAGTCCCCTAGTTTGAGTCTCAAAAACAACCAAGCAAATGCAACGTTAAAAACGGACGGTTTGAGGCAGGGAAGGAAAATCGGCCATTACGGGTTTGCAGGCTTACCGCCGCCGTGTCGCCGCCGTGGGCTGCCCAGTCCAGTCCTACGCCGTCCAGAGGTCACAATGGTCCTAGCCCTAGGTTGGTTCGAGCCCAGACGTCGTGGTTTGGATGGTCTGATGATTTTGGGCTGCACGGGTCCTCACGGGTTTGTGGGTTTTCCGGCCGTGCAGGGTGGCCGTGGTGGCGTTGGCCGGTGTCTGGTGGTGGTGGTGCACGGTCTGGTGCTGCCTGATGAAGAAGGTTGGGTGGTTAGCTGCTGGTGTGATTGTTTGAAGGGTGGGAGGTTGCACGGTTTGAAGGAAGGAATGAAAATGAGGAAATGAGTCTCTGATGGCTTAAGAACAGAAGGAGAAATAGAATGGATGGCTGTGATTCATCCTGAGTGAAGAGTGAAGGGTGAGGATTTAAGGAAAAGAAATTAATTAATTAATCCTATGGCAGACCAAGATCCAGAATGTTGGGGATGATGTGGATGGGGTAGATGAGTGACATGTGTCACTCATCAAGGGTCCAGATTGATTGGGTTAAAGTAAAACAGATTATAATATTTTATTATTAAATTAAGTTCCGAGTTTCGGTTAGTTCGGTTACGTTCTTGACCATAACTTTTTCGTCGTAAGTCCGATTTCAGTGTGCCGCCTGTCTACGGATTCGTATCGACGAGACCTACGTAACGGTCATTGGCCCTCGTCCGTTGGACTTCCCGGGTCAAAAGTCAACATTTGGCCCCCAAATGGCCAAATTACCAAAATGCCCCTCGACTTCCGAACGTCACAACTTCTTCCTCGAACGTCGGAATCGAACGTGCCACCTGCCTATGAACTCGTGACGTCCTAAACTACGTCACGGTCACGTGTCAAAGTCCTAAATACTTCCCGAGGTAAAAGTCAACTTTTCCCCCCTCAGGGGCAAAACGGTCAATTTACAATAAAATAATAATTACGAAAGTTCGGGTCGTTACAATCTACCCACCTTACGTAGGTCTCGTCGATACGAATCCGTAGACAGGCGGCACACTGAAATCGGACTTACGACGAAAAAGTTATGGTCAAGAACGTAACCGAACTAACCGAAACTCGGAACTTAATTTAATAATAAAATATTATAATCTGTTTTACTTTAACCCAATCAATCTGGACCCTTGATGAGTGACACATGTCACTCATCTACCCCATCCACATCATCCCCAACATTCTGGATCTTGGTCTGCCATAGGATTAATTAATTAATTTCTTTTCCTTAAATCCTCACCCTTCACTCTTCACTCAGGATGAATCACAGCCATCCATTCTATTTCTCCTTCTGTTCTTAAGCCATCAGAGACTCATTTCCTCATTTTCATTCCTTCCTTCAAACCGTGCAACCTCCCACCCTTCAAACAATCACACCAGCAGCTAACCACCCAACCTTCTTCATCAGGCAGCACCAGACCGTGCACCACCACCACCAGACACCGGCCAACGCCACCACGGCCACCCTGCACGGCCGGAAAACCCACAAACCCGTGAGGACCCGTGCAGCCCAAAATCATCAGACCATCCAAACCACGACGTCTGGGCTCGAACCAACCTAGGGCTAGGACCATTGTGACCTCTGGACGGCGTAGGACTGGACTGGGCAGCCCACGGCGGCGACACGGCGGCGGTAAGCCTGCAAACCCGTAATGGCCGATTTTCCTTCCCTGCCTCAAACCGTCCGTTTTTAACGTTGCATTTGCTTGGTTGTTTTTGAGACTCAAACTAGGGGACTAGACGAACGTTTTGGACCTGAGTTGGTGGCTGGAAACGTGACGGCTCGCCGGAGAAGACGGACCAAAACCGGCAGCCATTTCCCCGTCGTTTTTCAGGTGATTCCTTGATCTTAAAATCCAGTTTTGATCACACAGAGCCATAGAACATGTTCAGACGAGTCCATAGGAACAAACCCCATCGATTTTGGTGGTCGGAATCACGATCTGTGATCGGGTCGAACCGTGGGTCTGCGGTGACCCGATTCGCAGACCCGACACTGTAGCTGATGACGTCATCATGCTGACGTCAGCAATGACGTCATGATGACGTCATCATGTCAGAATATTGTCAGACCAGGGACCAATGGACTGTTGACACGTGTCCTCTGACACTGTCAGTGATGACGTCATGCTGACGTCAGCAGTGACGTCATGCTGACGTCAGCATCACTGTAGCACTGTTGACCAGAGGGTTGACCGGCGCGTGGGGGGCGCGTGTGAACAGTGTTTTGTGTGGGACCAGTGCCATTTTCAAGGTTTCGACGATACGGATCCAATGGCGGTGGTTTCGTGTCGATCGGAGATCGTTAAGTTGGTCAAATTAGGGTTTGATGCCTTGGGAAGCGTGTTCGGACGGCTTTCCCGGGCCGGTTTCAGTCTAGGGTTTCGTAGTTGTTTAGTAGGGACTTAAAGTGACCTTTACGTATGTTTTGGGCGTGACAGGAATTGTACTTTAAACCTTGGACGGGGCTTTACGCTCGGGAGTGCAGCGGGATTGTACTGTGAGTGGGCCTTGATTTCACTAAACTTCGGCATGCATAACTGTTTTACTTTCTCCTATATCTATATGTGATTTGAGTAAAAGTATCTGTTCAGCTTGTGTATGATTTATGGCACGTATTACGATGTTTGGGCATGAGACCCGTCTGGTTGTTTATAAATGGTTTGGAGTCATATATATGTATAATGGAACTCGATATCATCTGTGGTACTGCACTGTATAGATCTACCCTAGGATTCTATCTCCTCCGGATGTAGGTACACCGGAGCGGTCACGGCGCATTGCCTGTGAGGAGTCATTCTACGGAGGGACCGGACCGTAGAGTGACTCAGGAGCAGGATTGCTACTATTGGACGTCTGGGACGTCAGGCATCTAGAATGCCATGCTCGGACTAGGTTCGGGATTTGGACTCGGGATTGAGACCCCGGGTGGCACGCGTAGCCTTGAGACTGTGACCTTATTGGGCGTCTGGGACGTCAGGCATCTGGGATGTCAGGGTTGGGATGTATAGTGCAGTGACTAAGATTATATTATGTTGATATTATTCTGCTTATGACTATATGGTTTTGTGGTTTTGATACTATGCATGTCTTTTCGGAAAACGGAGGGGAAAAGCTATATGTTTTCGAAATGGTAAACTACTTTGTAAACCTTGAGTTTCGGCCCACTCACCTTTGTTGTTTTACTACCCCTCCAGGTAGTGCTATCGAGGAGGAGGATCCCGAGGAGGAGGAGGAGGATCCCGAGGAGGAAGAGGCATAGGTTTACGTTGCGTACCTGAACCCTACTGCTGGGTAGGTTGGCACGTAGTGTGTCTAGAGTCGTGCTCAATAAACTGTATTCGGGAACCATCCCTTGTCTGACACTATTTGTATTTGAGTATTTGTGTGGTGTGCTATGTATGACTTAACTATGGATTTTCTTTATGCATTTTATATTCAATAAGGGTATTTTTGGTATTTTAACGTTGGGTGTCAGACGGGAGCAGGGCACGTCCCGGGTGGTCCCAGGGGGATCGGGGCGGGTCCTGTCAACTTGGTATCGAGTTCCATTATACATATATATGACTCCAAACCATTTATAAACAACCAGACGGGTCTCATGCCCAAACATCGTAATACGTGCCATAAATCATACACAAGCTGAACAGATACTTTTACTCAAATCACATATAGATATAGGAGAAAGTAAAACAGTTATGCATGCCGAAGTTTAGTGAAATCAAGGCCCACTCACAGTACAATCCCGCTGCACTCCCGAGCGTAAAGCCCCGTCCAAGGTTTAAAGTACAATTCCTGTCACGCCCAAAACATACGTAAAGGTCACTTTAAGTCCCTACTAAACAACTACGAAACCCTAGACTGAAACCGGCCCGGGAAAGCCGTCCGAACACGCTTCCCAAGGCATCAAACCCTAATTTGACCAACTTAACGATCTCCGATCGACACGAAACCACCGCCATTGGATCCGTATCGTCGAAACCTTGAAAATGGCACTGGTCCCACACAAAACACTGTTCACACGCGCCCCCCACGCGCCGGTCAACCCTCTGGTCAACAGTGCTACAGTGATGCTGACGTCAGCATGACGTCACTGCTGACGTCAGCATGACGTCATCACTGACAGTGTCAGAGGACACGTGTCAACAGTCCATTGGTCCCTGGTCTGACAATATTCTGACATGATGACGTCATCATGACGTCATTGCTGACGTCAGCATGATGACGTCATCAGCTACAGTGTCGGGTCTGCGAATCGGGTCACCGCAGACCCACGGTTCGACCCGATCACAGATCGTGATTCCGACCACCAAAATCGATGGGGTTTGTTCCTATGGACTCGTCTGAACATGTTCTATGGCTCTGTGTGATCAAAACTGGATTTTAAGATCAAGGAATCACCTGAAAAACGACGGGGAAATGGCTGCCGGTTTTGGTCCGTCTTCTCCGGCGAGCCGTCACGTTTCCAGCCACCAACTCAGGTCCAAAACGTTCGTCTAGTCCCCTAGTTTGAGTCTCAAAAACAACCAAGCAAATGCAACGTTAAAAACGGACGGTTTGAGGCAGGGAAGGAAAATCGGCCATTACGGGTTTGCAGGCTTACCGCCGCCGTGTCGCCGCCGTGGGCTGCCCAGTCCAGTCCTACGCCGTCCAGAGGTCACAATGGTCCTAGCCCTAGGTTGGTTCGAGCCCAGACGTCGTGGTTTGGATGGTCTGATGATTTTGGGCTGCACGGGTCCTCACGGGTTTGTGGGTTTTCCGGCCGTGCAGGGTGGCCGTGGTGGCGTTGGCCGGTGTCTGGTGGTGGTGGTGCACGGTCTGGTGCTGCCTGATGAAGAAGGTTGGGTGGTTAGCTGCTGGTGTGATTGTTTGAAGGGTGGGAGGTTGCACGGTTTGAAGGAAGGAATGAAAATGAGGAAATGAGTCTCTGATGGCTTAAGAACAGAAGGAGAAATAGAATGGATGGCTGTGATTCATCCTGAGTGAAGAGTGAAGGGTGAGGATTTAAGGAAAAGAAATTAATTAATTAATCCTATGGCAGACCAAGATCCAGAATGTTGGGGATGATGTGGATGGGGTAGATGAGTGACATGTGTCACTCATCAAGGGTCCAGATTGATTGGGTTAAAGTAAAACAGATTATAATATTTTATTATTAAATTAAGTTCCGAGTTTCGGTTAGTTCGGTTACGTTCTTGACCATAACTTTTTCGTCGTAAGTCCGATTTCAGTGTGCCGCCTGTCTACGGATTCGTATCGACGAGACCTACGTAACGGTCATTGGCCCTCGTAACAACAAAGGTGAGTGGGCCGAAACTCAAGGTTTACAAAGTAGTTTACCATTTCGAAAACATATAGCTTTTCCCCTCCGTTTTCCGAAAAGACATGCATAGTATCAAAACCACAAAACCATATAGTCATAAGCAGAATAATATCAACATAATATAATCTTAGTCACTGCACTATACATCCCAACCCTGACATCCCAGATGCCTGACGTCCCAGACGCCCAATAAGGTCACAGTCTCAAGGCTACGCGTGCCACCCGGGGTCTCAATCCCGAGTCCAAATCCCGAACCTAGTCCGAGCATGGCATTCTAGATGCCTGACGTCCCAGACGTCCAATAGTAGCAATCCTGCTCCTGAGTCACTCTACGGTCCGGTCCCTCCGTAGAATGACTCCTCACAGGCAATGCGCCGTGACCGCTCCGGTGTACCTACATCCGGAGGAGATAGAATCCTAGGGTAGATCTATACAGTGCAGTACCACAGATGATATCGAGTTCCATTATACATATATATGACTCCAAACCATTTATAAACAACCAGACGGGTCTCATGCCCAAACATCGTAATACGTGCCATAAATCATACACAAGCTGAACAGATACTTTTACTCAAATCACATATAGATATAGGAGAAAGTAAAACAGTTATGCATGCCGAAGTTTAGTGAAATCAAGGCCCACTCACAGTACAATCCCGCTGCACTCCCGAGCGTAAAGCCCCGTCCAAGGTTTAAAGTACAATTCCTGTCACGCCCAAAACATACGTAAAGGTCACTTTAAGTCCCTACTAAACAACTACGAAACCCTAGACTGAAACCGGCCCGGGAAAGCCGTCCGAACACGCTTCCCAAGGCATCAAACCCTAATTTGACCAACTTAACGATCTCCGATCGACACGAAACCACCGCCATTGGATCCGTATCGTCGAAACCTTGAAAATGGCACTGGTCCCACACAAAACACTGTTCACACGCGCCCCCCACGCGCCGGTCAACCCTCTGGTCAACAGTGCTACAGTGATGCTGACGTCAGCATGACGTCACTGCTGACGTCAGCATGACGTCATCACTGACAGTGTCAGAGGACACGTGTCAACAGTCCATTGGTCCCTGGTCTGACAATATTCTGACATGATGACGTCATCATGACGTCATTGCTGACGTCAGCATGATGACGTCATCAGCTACAGTGTCGGGTCTGCGAATCGGGTCACCGCAGACCCACGGTTCGACCCGATCACAGATCGTGATTCCGACCACCAAAATCGATGGGGTTTGTTCCTATGGACTCGTCTGAACATGTTCTATGGCTCTGTGTGATCAAAACTGGATTTTAAGATCAAGGAATCACCTGAAAAACGACGGGGAAATGGCTGCCGGTTTTGGTCCGTCTTCTCCGGCGAGCCGTCACGTTTCCAGCCACCAACTCAGGTCCAAAACGTTCGTCTAGTCCCCTAGTTTGAGTCTCAAAAACCAATTCCCGCACGTCGCTTCATCACACCGTTCAACCCTCGTCCGTTTTACTACCCATAGTTAAGTCATACATAGCACACCACACAAATACTCAAATACAAATAGTGTCAGACAAGGGATGGTTCCCGAATACAGTTTATTGAGCACGACTCTAGACACACTACGTGCCAACCTACCCAGCAGTAGGGTTCAGGTACGCAACGTAAACCTATGCCTCTTCCTCCTCGGGATCCTCCTCCTCCTCCTCGGGATCCTCCTCCTCGATAGCACTACCTGGAGGGGTAGTAAAACAACAAAGGTGAGTGGGCCGAAACTCAAGGTTTACAAAGTAGTTTACCATTTCGAAAACATATAGCTTTTCCCCTCCGTTTTCCGAAAAGACATGCATAGTATCAAAACCACAAAACCATATAGTCATAAGCAGAATAATATCAACATAATATAATCTTAGTCACTGCACTATACATCCCAACCCTGACATCCCAGATGCCTGACGTCCCAGACGCCCAATAAGGTCACAGTCTCAAGGCTACGCGTGCCACCCGGGGTCTCAATCCCGAGTCCAAATCCCGAACCTAGTCCGAGCATGGCATTCTAGATGCCTGACGTCCCAGACGTCCAATAGTAGCAATCCTGCTCCTGAGTCACTCTACGGTCCGGTCCCTCCGTAGAATGACTCCTCACAGGCAATGCGCCGTGACCGCTCCGGTGTACCTACATCCGGAGGAGATAGAATCCTAGGGTAGATCTATACAGTGCAGTACCACAGATGATATCGAGTTCCATTATACATATATATGACTCCAAACCATTTATAAACAACCAGACGGGTCTCATGCCCAAACATCGTAATACGTGCCATAAATCATACACAAGCTGAACAGATACTTTTACTCAAATCACATATAGATATAGGAGAAAGTAAAACAGTTATGCATGCCGAAGTTTAGTGAAATCAAGGCCCACTCACAGTACAATCCCGCTGCACTCCCGAGCGTAAAGCCCCGTCCAAGGTTTAAAGTACAATTCCTGTCACGCCCAAAACATACGTAAAGGTCACTTTAAGTCCCTACTAAACAACTACGAAACCCTAGACTGAAACCGGCCCGGGAAAGCCGTCCGAACACGCTTCCCAAGGCATCAAACCCTAATTTGACCAACTTAACGATCTCCGATCGACACGAAACCACCGCCATTGGATCCGTATCGTCGAAACCTTGAAAATGGCACTGGTCCCACACAAAACACTGTTCACACGCGCCCCCCACGCGCCGGTCAACCCTCTGGTCAACAGTGCTACAGTGATGCTGACGTCAGCATGACGTCACTGCTGACGTCAGCATGACGTCATCACTGACAGTGTCAGAGGACACGTGTCAACAGTCCATTGGTCCCTGGTCTGACAATATTCTGACATGATGACGTCATCATGACGTCATTGCTGACGTCAGCATGATGACGTCATCAGCTACAGTGTCGGGTCTGCGAATCGGGTCACCGCAGACCCACGGTTCGACCCGATCACAGATCGTGATTCCGACCACCAAAATCGATGGGGTTTGTTCCTATGGACTCGTCTGAACATGTTCTATGGCTCTGTGTGATCAAAACTGGATTTTAAGATCAAGGAATCACCTGAAAAACGACGGGGAAATGGCTGCCGGTTTTGGTCCGTCTTCTCCGGCGAGCCGTCACGTTTCCAGCCACCAACTCAGGTCCAAAACGTTCGTCTAGTCCCCTAGTTTGAGTCTCAAAAACAACCAAGCAAATGCAACGTTAAAAACGGACGGTTTGAGGCAGGGAAGGAAAATCGGCCATTACGGGTTTGCAGGCTTACCGCCGCCGTGTCGCCGCCGTGGGCTGCCCAGTCCAGTCCTACGCCGTCCAGAGGTCACAATGGTCCTAGCCCTAGGTTGGTTCGAGCCCAGACGTCGTGGTTTGGATGGTCTGATGATTTTGGGCTGCACGGGTCCTCACGGGTTTGTGGGTTTTCCGGCCGTGCAGGGTGGCCGTGGTGGCGTTGGCCGGTGTCTGGTGGTGGTGGTGCACGGTCTGGTGCTGCCTGATGAAGAAGGTTGGGTGGTTAGCTGCTGGTGTGATTGTTTGAAGGGTGGGAGGTTGCACGGTTTGAAGGAAGGAATGAAAATGAGGAAATGAGTCTCTGATGGCTTAAGAACAGAAGGAGAAATAGAATGGATGGCTGTGATTCATCCTGAGTGAAGAGTGAAGGGTGAGGATTTAAGGAAAAGAAATTAATTAATTAATCCTATGGCAGACCAAGATCCAGAATGTTGGGGATGATGTGGATGGGGTAGATGAGTGACATGTGTCACTCATCAAGGGTCCAGATTGATTGGGTTAAAGTAAAACAGATTATAATATTTTATTATTAAATTAAGTTCCGAGTTTCGGTTAGTTCGGTTACGTTCTTGACCATAACTTTTTCGTCGTAAGTCCGATTTCAGTGTGCCGCCTGTCTACGGATTCGTATCGACGAGACCTACGTAACGGTCATTGGCCCTCGTCCGTTGGACTTCCCGGGTCAAAAGTCAACATTTGGCCCCCAAATGGCCAAATTACCAAAATGCCCCTCGACTTCCGAACGTCACAACTTCTTCCTCGAACGTCGGAATCGAACGTGCCACCTGCCTATGAACTCGTGACGTCCTAAACTACGTCACGGTCACGTGTCAAAGTCCTAAATACTTCCCGAGGTAAAAGTCAACTTTTCCCCCCTCAGGGGCAAAACGGTCAATTTACAATAAAATAATAATTACGAAAGTTCGGGTCGTTACAATCTACCCACCTTACAGAAATTTCGTCCTCGAAATTTACTCGAATAAAAACGGGTACTGCTCCCTCATCAAGTCTTCGGGTTCCCACGTCGCTTCCTCGACGTCATGGTTCCTCCATAGCACTTTCACCAACCGAATCGTCTTGTTTCTCAGAACCTTGTTCTTCTGATCCAGAATCTGCACTGGTTTCTCTTCAAAGCTCAGATCAGTCATCAGGAGGAAAAGTTGATCTGGACGGCGTAGGACTGGACTGGGCAGCCCACGGCGGCGACACGGCGGCGGTAAGCCTGCAAACCCGTAATGGCCGATTTTCCTTCCCTGCCTCAAACCGTCCGTTTTTAACGTTGCATTTGCTTGGTTGTTTTTGAGACTCAAACTAGGGGACTAGACGAACGTTTTGGACCTGAGTTGGTGGCTGGAAACGTGACGGCTCGCCGGAGAAGACGGACCAAAACCGGCAGCCATTTCCCCGTCGTTTTTCAGGTGATTCCTTGATCTTAAAATCCAGTTTTGATCACACAGAGCCATAGAACATGTTCAGACGAGTCCATAGGAACAAACCCCATCGATTTTGGTGGTCGGAATCACGATCTGTGATCGGGTCGAACCGTGGGTCTGCGGTGACCCGATTCGCAGACCCGACACTGTAGCTGATGACGTCATCATGCTGACGTCAGCAATGACGTCATGATGACGTCATCATGTCAGAATATTGTCAGACCAGGGACCAATGGACTGTTGACACGTGTCCTCTGACACTGTCAGTGATGACGTCATGCTGACGTCAGCAGTGACGTCATGCTGACGTCAGCATCACTGTAGCACTGTTGACCAGAGGGTTGACCGGCGCGTGGGGGGCGCGTGTGAACAGTGTTTTGTGTGGGACCAGTGCCATTTTCAAGGTTTCGACGATACGGATCCAATGGCGGTGGTTTCGTGTCGATCGGAGATCGTTAAGTTGGTCAAATTAGGGTTTGATGCCTTGGGAAGCGTGTTCGGACGGCTTTCCCGGGCCGGTTTCAGTCTAGGGTTTCGTAGTTGTTTAGTAGGGACTTAAAGTGACCTTTACGTATGTTTTGGGCGTGACAGGAATTGTACTTTAAACCTTGGACGGGGCTTTACGCTCGGGAGTGCAGCGGGATTGTACTGTGAGTGGGCCTTGATTTCACTAAACTTCGGCATGCATAACTGTTTTACTTTCTCCTATATCTATATGTGATTTGAGTAAAAGTATCTGTTCAGCTTGTGTATGATTTATGGCACGTATTACGATGTTTGGGCATGAGACCCGTCTGGTTGTTTATAAATGGTTTGGAGTCATATATATGTATAATGGAACTCGATATCATCTGTGGTACTGCACTGTATAGATCTACCCTAGGATTCTATCTCCTCCGGATGTAGGTACACCGGAGCGGTCACGGCGCATTGCCTGTGAGGAGTCATTCTACGGAGGGACCGGACCGTAGAGTGACTCAGGAGCAGGATTGCTACTATTGGACGTCTGGGACGTCAGGCATCTAGAATGCCATGCTCGGACTAGGTTCGGGATTTGGACTCGGGATTGAGACCCCGGGTGGCACGCGTAGCCTTGAGACTGTGACCTTATTGGGCGTCTGGGACGTCAGGCATCTGGGATGTCAGGGTTGGGATGTATAGTGCAGTGACTAAGATTATATTATGTTGATATTATTCTGCTTATGACTATATGGTTTTGTGGTTTTGATACTATGCATGTCTTTTCGGAAAACGGAGGGGAAAAGCTATATGTTTTCGAAATGGTAAACTACTTTGTAAACCTTGAGTTTCGGCCCACTCACCTTTGTTGTTTTACTACCCCTCCAGGTAGTGCTATCGAGGAGGAGGATCCCGAGGAGGAGGAGGAGGATCCCGAGGAGGAAGAGGCATAGGTTTACGTTGCGTACCTGAACCCTACTGCTGGGTAGGTTGGCACGTAGTGTGTCTAGAGTCGTGCTCAATAAACTGTATTCGGGAACCATCCCTTGTCTGACACTATTTGTATTTGAGTATTTGTGTGGTGTGCTATGTATGACTTAACTATGGATTTTCTTTATGCATTTTATATTCAATAAGGGTATTTTTGGTAAACTCCATGGTTGCACAGTGGACGGTGTTCATACTTGAGTCGTGATCATTTACTGATCAAACGACGAAATTGATGTGGGGGAATTGTTCCTCGTGGTCCACTGATGCTTCTGGTTGAACCAATTTAGGGAAATCAATCGAGATTGAAGGAATCCCATGATTGAACAGTCACCGGGTGTTCTTCGTGGATCATCATCGAATCGTGGGAATCTGGGTAAGGATTTGTGTAATTGAGTTTACAGACTTATAATTAGACTTAAAACGAAGCTAATGGATTGATCAATTGAAGGAATTGGGATCGAATTGACAGGATTGGAACCGGGTTGTGTCGCGGGTGAATTGGACCCGTTTACCAGACAAACGGGTTGGGCTGGTGACACTGTAGCAGGCGCGTGAGTTTCACGCGCAGCCACTCACGGCGGCGCGTGACGGCGCGTGGGCACGGATCTCGAGGATTGGGAGTCCCGGTGATAGTGGTGTGGCCCGAGAGGGCCGTTGGCACGCGTATCGAGGCACACGGTTAAAACGGTCTGTGAGTGGACTTTGGTTTTATAAATCCTATGCATGCTTAAATGTGTTATATGGTTTATATACATGATTTCTATGATGGTATTTGTGAGCATTGATTTTGGTTATGTTGCACGTATTTCGAGGTGTTTTCCGTATTTCACGTATATCGGGATTAACGGTTTATTTGTGGTTTTGTGTGCTTGTGGTTAAATAAATAATATGATGAAATGGTTTTGAAATTGGAAATATGAACTCGGGCTTGAGGCCCAATTATGTTGGAAATTTCGGACTTGGAGTCCATTTGAATATCGGGCCGGGGGCCCAGTTGGTTAATGATATCGGGCCAGGGGCCCAGTTGGTAGGAAATCGGGCTGAGACCAATTTGAGTTATGTCATCGGGCCAGGGGCCCAGTTGATTTATGAATTCGGGCCGTGGGCCCAGTTGGTTTACAAATCGGGCCGTGGGCCCAGTGGTTTATAAAATCGGGCATGAGGCCCAGTTGGATAATAAATGTGATTTCGGGTCAGGGACCCTATATTTTATAATGGTGATTTTGGGTCAGGGACCCTAAATGGAATTATGTGGTTTTATGGAAATTTCGGGCAGGGCCCAATGGTAATAATGTGATAAAAGGATTAAATAAAACTGTTTTCCATATACCATCTGGATACAAGGATATATGATGGTCTCCTCCAGATGTCTGGGACACTGGGGAAGTCACGGTGCATTGCCTGCGAGGGGTCATTATACGGAGCAGCCGGACCGTATGATGACTCAGGAGCAGGATTGCTATGATTGACGTCTGGGACGTCAGACATCAGGGATGTCAGATATATGGACCCGGAGAGACCCCGGGCAGCACGCGTAGCTTATGAAACCGTGAGATATGACGTCAGGGACGTCTAGCGTCTGGGACGCTAAGCATCTAGGATGCTGGTGATGGTAATGGTAAAATATGGATTAATGAATAAAATGGCTTATTGGTTGGATATGTGTTATGTGGTAAAAATGGATTATTGGTTATGATATGGTATGTAGGGTCGGGGACCCTAAATGGTTTTGGATTTTTGAATTGATGTTCATCTATGGTCGTGGGTGGTGACCCACATGGTTTTAATATGTATGGTGGTGGTATTCCACGGTTTTGGGCTGAGTTCCCACACTTGGTTTTTGGTTAACGGTTTTCGGGCTAAGGCCCTAATGGCTCGGTTAAGCAAACGTTTTGGTTACTGGTTTTTGGTGGCATGCATACGTTTTTATTGGAGGGCATAAATGTCTTATAAATGTATTTGGTAAACTTATTGGTTTTTGTCCACTCACAGCTTTTGGTTTTAATGCCCTTCAGGTTGATTACGGATGCGATTGCAGCTGTCCCAGTCCCTGCTGCAATCGCATCCGTAATCAACCTGAAGGGCATTAAAACCAAAAGCTGTGAGTGGACAAAAACCAATAAGTTTACCAAATACATTTATAAGACATTTATGCCCTCCAATAAAAACGTATGCATGCCACCAAAAACCAGTAACCAAAACGTTTGCTTAACCGAGCCATTAGGGCCTTAGCCCGAAAACCGTTAACCAAAAACCAAGTGTGGGAACTCAGCCCAAAACCGTGGAATACCACCACCATACATATTAAAACCATGTGGGTCACCACCCACGACCATAGATGAACATCAATTCAAAAATCCAAAACCATTTAGGGTCCCCGACCCTACATACCATATCATAACCAATAATCCATTTTTACCACATAACACATATCCAACCAATAAGCCATTTTATTCATTAATCCATATTTTACCATTACCATCACCAGCATCCTAGATGCTTAGCGTCCCAGACGCTAGACGTCCCTGACGTCATATCTCACGGTTTCATAAGCTACGCGTGCTGCCCGGGGTCTCTCCGGGTCCATATATCTGACATCCCTGATGTCTGACGTCCCAGACGTCAATCATAGCAATCCTGCTCCTGAGTCATCATACGGTCCGGCTGCTCCGTATAATGACCCCTCGCAGGCAATGCACCGTGACTTCCCCAGTGTCCCAGACATCTGGAGGAGACCATCATATATCCTTGTATCCAGATGGTATATGGAAAACAGTTTTATTAAATCCTTTTATCACATTATTACCATTGGGCCCTGCCCGAAATTTACATAAAACCACATAATTCCATTTAGGGTCCCTGACCCAAAATCACCATTATAAAATATAGGGTCCCTGACCCGAAATCACATTTATTATCCAACTGGGCCTCATGCCCGATTTTATAAACCACTGGGCCCACGGCCCGATTTGTAAACCAACTGGGCCCACGGCCCGAATTCATAAATCAACTGGGCCCCTGGCCCGATGACATAACTCAAATTGGTCTCAGCCCGATTTCCTACCAACTGGGCCCCTGGCCCGATATCATTAACCAACTGGGCCCCCGGCCCGATATTCAAATGGACTCCAAGTCCGAAATTTCCAACATAATTGGGCCTCAAGCCCGAGTTCATATTTCCAATTTCAAAACCATTTCATCATATTATTTATTTAACCACAAGCACACAAAACCACAAATAAACCGTTAATCCCGATATACGTGAAATACGGAAAACACCTCGAAATACGTGCAACATAACCAAAATCAATGCTCACAAATACCATCATAGAAATCATGTATATAAACCATATAACACATTTAAGCATGCATAGGATTTATAAAACCAAAGTCCACTCACAGACCGTTTTAACCGTGTGCCTCGATACGCGTGCCAACGGCCCTCTCGGGCCACACCACTATCACCGGGACTCCCAATCCTCGAGATCCGTGCCCACGCGCCGTCACGCGCCGCCGTGAGTGGCTGCGCGTGAAACTCACGCGCCTGCTACAGTGTCACCAGCCCAACCCGTTTGTCTGGTAAACGGGTCCAATTCACCCGCGACACAACCCGGTTCCAATCCTGTCAATTCGATCCCAATTCCTTCAATTGATCAATCCATTAGCTTCGTTTTAAGTCTAATTATAAGTCTGTAAACTCAATTACACAAATCCTTACCCAGATTCCCACGATTCGATGATGATCCACGAAGAACACCCGGTCACTGTTCAATCATGGGATTCCTTCAATCTCGATTGATTTCCCTAAATTGGTTCAACCAGAAGCATCAGTGGACCACGAGGAACAATTCCCCCACATCAATTTCGTCGTTTGATCAGTAAATGATCACGACTCAAGTATGAACACCGTCCACTGTGCAACCATGGAGTTTCATCGATCTCAGCCGGTTTCCTTCAATTGATGATCCCAGAAGCATCGTGGGATCATGAGAAATCATTTCCCCACAACAATTGAGTCCATCACAGCCCCAAACTCCACGACTCAGCCTCGATTTCTTCCTCTGTCACCAAGCTCGATCAGAGCCAAAACGGCACCAATCCTTCTCGTTTTTGATGTGGATCGACTCGTCACAACCTCAGGAAGATGTTTGTAACCTCCAATTCGATCATCACAGCCCAATTCCCAGTATTCGAATTTTCCCCCCAATTTTCCCGAAATCCAAAATCCAAAATTCAACATCCTCACAACCCCTCGTGTTTCCCCGTTAATTCCCTCATCCTAGTCTCCCATTTTCTCACAAGAATAGCAGAAGAAGGGAGCCAATTCTCCCTAATCCGAATCCCACATTTTGTGCACGGTTTAGGAACAAAATGGAGAAAATTAGGGGAAATGGTGGATTAGATGATGATGATGTAGTAATGATGATGTTTGGAGGGAAACAAGGAGCTGGAAACAAGGGATGGGTGACACTTGTCACTCATCCAGGTGTGTAGGGTCAACGGTCACTATTCATTATTATATTATTATTTTAATCCCGGCCTCGGTTCGTTAGTTCGTTTCCTTGACCATAACGTCGTCGTCGTAACTCCGATTTCGGCATGCCGCCTGTCGTTGGATTCGTATCGACGATACCTACGTAACGGTCCTTGGCCCTAGCCCATCGGACCTCCCGGTCAGAAAGTCAACATTTGGCCCCTAATAAGCCAAATTACCAAAATACCCCTCAACTTCCGAACACCATAACTTTCTCTACGAATGTCGGAATCGAACGTGCCACCTGTCTATGAACTCGTGACGTCCCGAACTACGTCACGGTCATCGGTCAAAGTCCATTTGACCGCCCGATCCCCCTGGGACCACCCGGGACGTGCCCTGCTCCCGTCTGACACCCAACGTTAAAATACCAAAAATACCCTTATTGAATATAAAATGCATAAAGAAAATCCATAGTTAAGTCATACATAGCACACCACACAAATACTCAAATACAAATAGTGTCAGACAAGGGATGGTTCCCGAATACAGTTTATTGAGCACGACTCTAGACACACTACGTGCCAACCTACCCAGCAGTAGGGTTCAGGTACGCAACGTAAACCTATGCCTCTTCCTCCTCGGGATCCTCCTCCTCCTCCTCGGGATCCTCCTCCTCGATAGCACTACCTGGAGGGGTAGTAAAACAACAAAGGTGAGTGGGCCGAAACTCAAGGTTTACAAAGTAGTTTACCATTTCGAAAACATATAGCTTTTCCCCTCCGTTTTCCGAAAAGACATGCATAGTATCAAAACCACAAAACCATATAGTCATAAGCAGAATAATATCAACATAATATAATCTTAGTCACTGCACTATACATCCCAACCCTGACATCCCAGATGCCTGACGTCCCAGACGCCCAATAAGGTCACAGTCTCAAGGCTACGCGTGCCACCCGGGGTCTCAATCCCGAGTCCAAATCCCGAACCTAGTCCGAGCATGGCATTCTAGATGCCTGACGTCCCAGACGTCCAATAGTAGCAATCCTGCTCCTGAGTCACTCTACGGTCCGGTCCCTCCGTAGAATGACTCCTCACAGGCAATGCGCCGTGACCGCTCCGGTGTACCTACATCCGGAGGAGATAGAATCCTAGGGTAGATCTATACAGTGCAGTACCACAGATGATATCGAGTTCCATTATACATATATATGACTCCAAACCATTTATAAACAACCAGACGGGTCTCATGCCCAAACATCGTAATACGTGCCATAAATCATACACAAGCTGAACAGATACTTTTACTCAAATCACATATAGATATAGGAGAAAGTAAAACAGTTATGCATGCCGAAGTTTAGTGAAATCAAGGCCCACTCACAGTACAATCCCGCTGCACTCCCGAGCGTAAAGCCCCGTCCAAGGTTTAAAGTACAATTCCTGTCACGCCCAAAACATACGTAAAGGTCACTTTAAGTCCCTACTAAACAACTACGAAACCCTAGACTGAAACCGGCCCGGGAAAGCCGTCCGAACACGCTTCCCAAGGCATCAAACCCTAATTTGACCAACTTAACGATCTCCGATCGACACGAAACCACCGCCATTGGATCCGTATCGTCGAAACCTTGAAAATGGCACTGGTCCCACACAAAACACTGTTCACACGCGCCCCCCCACGCGCCGGTCAACCCTCTGGTCAACAGTGCTACAGTGATGCTGACGTCAGCATGACGTCACTGCTGACGTCAGCATGACGTCATCACTGACAGTGTCAGAGGACACGTGTCAACAGTCCATTGGTCCCTGGTCTGACAATATTCTGACATGATGACGTCATCATGACGTCATTGCTGACGTCAGCATGATGACGTCATCAGCTACAGTGTCGGGTCTGCGAATCGGGTCACCGCAGACCCACGGTTCGACCCGATCACAGATCGTGATTCCGACCACCAAAATCGATGGGGTTTGTTCCTATGGACTCGTCTGAACATGTTCTATGGCTCTGTGTGATCAAAACTGGATTTTAAGATCAAGGAATCACCTGAAAAACGACGGGGAAATGGCTGCCGGTTTTGGTCCGTCTTCTCCGGCGAGCCGTCACGTTTCCAGCCACCAACTCAGGTCCAAAACGTTCGTCTAGTCCCCTAGTTTGAGTCTCAAAAACAACCAAGCAAATGCAACGTTAAAAACGGACGGTTTGAGGCAGGGAAGGAAAATCGGCCATTACGGGTTTGCAGGCTTACCGCCGCCGTGTCGCCGCCGTGGGCTGCCCAGTCCAGTCCTACGCCGTCCAGAGGTCACAATGGTCCTAGCCCTAGGTTGGTTCGAGCCCAGACGTCGTGGTTTGGATGGTCTGATGATTTTGGGCTGCACGGGTCCTCACGGGTTTGTGGGTTTTCCGGCCGTGCAGGGTGGCCGTGGTGGCGTTGGCCGGTGTCTGGTGGTGGTGGTGCACGGTCTGGTGCTGCCTGATGAAGAAGGTTGGGTGGTTAGCTGCTGGTGTGATTGTTTGAAGGGTGGGAGGTTGCACGGTTTGAAGGAAGGAATATGGTCAAGAACGTAACCGAACTAACCGAAACTCGGAACTTAATTTAATAATAAAATATTATAATCTGTTTTACTTTAACCCAATCAATCTGGACCCTTGATGAGTGACACATGTCACTCATCTACCCCATCCACATCATCCACAACATTCTGGATCTTGGTCTGCCATAGGATTAATTAATTAATTTCTTTTCCTTAAATCCTCACCCTTCACTCTTCACTCAGGATGAATCACAGCCATCCATTCTATTTCTCCTTCTGTTCTTAAGCCATCAGAACCCACACAAAACACTGTTCACACGCGCGCCCCCCCACGCGCCGGTCAACCCTCTGGTCAACAGTGCTACAGTGATGCTGACGTCAGCATGACGTCACTGCTGACGTCAGCATGACGTCATCACTGACAGTGTCAGAGGACACGTGTCAACAGTCCATTGGTCCCTGGTCTGACAATATTCTGACATGATGACGTCATCATGACGTCATTGCTGACGTCAGCATGATGACGTCATCAGCTACAGTGTCGGGTCTGCGAATCGGGTCACCGCAGACCCACGGTTCGACCCGATCACAGATCGTGATTCCGACCACCAAAATCGATGGGGTTTGTTCCTATGGACTCGTCTGAACATGTTCTATGGCTCTGTGTGATCAAAACTGGATTTTAAGATCAAGGAATCACCTGAAAAACGACGGGGAAATGGCTGCCGGTTTTGGTCCGTCTTCTCCGGCGAGCCGTCACGTTTCCAGCCACCAACTCAGGTCCAAAACGTTCGTCTAGTCCCCTAGTTTGAGTCTCAAAAACAACCAAGCAAATGCAACGTTAAAAACGGACGGTTTGAGGCAGGGAAGGAAAATCGGCCATTACGGGTTTGCAGGCTTACCGCCGCCGTGTCGCCGCCGTGGGCTGCCCAGTCCAGTCCTACGCCGTCCAGAGGTCACAATGGTCCTAGCCCTAGGTTGGTTCGAGCCCAGACGTCGTGGTTTGGATGGTCTGATGATTTTGGGCTGCACGGGTCCTCACGGGTTTGTGGGTTTTCCGGCCGTGCAGGGTGGCCGTGGTGGCGTTGGGCCGGTGTCTGGTGGTGGTGGTGCACGGTCCACCCGGACATCTCAAGACCATGCCACCATTGATAAGCCCCGCCTTCCAGTAAGAAGGCCGCCAATGCCACCCGCTCGCCGGGTGGGCAATGCATCACGGTGAAGATTCTTTCCCATTTCGCAATCCACTCATGGGCATCCTCAGGGTTTGATCCCCCGCTGAACGGTGTGGCTCCCAACCTTTGAGCCCGCTCAATGCTAGCACATTCCATCTCTCTCGCGATTTCCTCGTCAGTTCGTGTTTGAGGAATTCTCCTTGGAGGCATAACCCGCTGTTAAGAGGCATAGATTAGATACTGACATCGTTTTAAACTAAGTACTGACCACTAGTCTAGCATGCTGACCACAACCTAGTGCTCTGATACCAAGTTGACAGGACCCGCCCCGATCCCCCTGGGACCACCCGGGACGTGCCCTGCTCCCGTCTGACACCCAACGTTAAAATACCAAAAAATACCCTTATTGAATATAAAATGCATAAAGAAAATCCATAGTTAAGTCATACATAGCACACCACACAAATACTCAAATACAAATAGTGTCAGACAAGGGATGGTTCCCGAATACAGTTTATTGAGCACGACTCTAGACACACTACGTGCCAACCTACCCAGCAGTAGGGTTCAGGTACGCAACGTAAACCTATGCCTCTTCCTCCTCGGGATCCTCCTCCTCCTCCTCGGGATCCTCCTCCTCGATAGCACTACCTGGAGGGGTAGTAAAACAACAAAGGTGAGTGGGCCGAAACTCAAGGTTTACAAAGTAGTTTACCATTTCGAAAACATATAGCTTTTCCCCTCCGTTTTCCGAAAAGACATGCATAGTATCAAAACCACAAAACCATATAGTCATAAGCAGAATAATATCAACATAATATAATCTTAGTCACTGCACTATACATCCCAACCCTGACATCCCAGATGCCTGACGTCCCAGACGCCCAATAAGGTCACAGTCTCAAGGCTACGCGTGCCACCCGGGGTCTCAATCCCGAGTCCAAATCCCGAACCTAGTCCGAGCATGGCATTCTAGATGCCTGACGTCCCAGACGTCCAATAGTAGCAATCCTGCTCCTGAGTCACTCTACGGTCCGGTCCCTCCGTAGAATGACTCCTCACAGGCAATGCGCCGTGACCGCTCCGGTGTACCTACATCCGGAGGAGATAGAATCCTAGGGTAGATCTATACAGTGCAGTACCACAGATGATATCGAGTTCCATTATACATATATATGACTCCAAACCATTTATAAACAACCAGACGGGTCTCATGCCCAAACATCGTAATACGTGCCATAAATCATACACAAGCTGAACAGATACTTTTACTCAAATCACATATAGATATAGGAGAAAGTAAAACAGTTATGCATGCCGAAGTTTAGTGAAATCAAGGCCCACTCACAGTACAATCCCGCTGCACTCCCGAGCGTAAAGCCCCGTCCAAGGTTTAAAGTACAATTCCTGTCACGCCCAAAACATACGTAAAGGTCACTTTAAGTCCCTACTAAACAACTACGAAACCCTAGACTGAAACCGGCCCGGGAAAGCCGTCCGAACACGCTTCCCAAGGCATCAAACCCTAATTTGACCAACTTAACGATCTCCGATCGACACGAAACCACCGCCATTGGATCCGTATCGTCGAAACCTTGAAAATGGCACTGGTCCCACACAAAACACTGTTCACACGCGCCACCCTGCACGGCCGGAAAACCCACAAACCCGTGAGGACCCGTGCAGCCCAAAATCATCAGACCATCCAAACCACGACGTCTGGGCTCGAACCAACCTAGGGCTAGGACCATTGTGACCTCTGGACGGCGTAGGACTGGACTGGGCAGCCCACGGCGGCGACACGGCGGCGGTAAGCCTGCAAACCCGTAATGGCCGATTTTCCTTCCCTGCCTCAAACCGTCCGTTTTTAACGTTGCATTTGCTTGGTTGTTTTTGAGACTCAAACTAGGGGACTAGACGAACGTTTTGGACCTGAGTTGGTGGCTGGAAACGTGACGGCTCGCCGGAGAAGACGGACCAAAACCGGCAGCCATTTCCCCGTCGTTTTTCAGGTGATTCCTTGATCTTAAAATCCAGTTTTGATCACACAGAGCCATAGAACATGTTCAGACGAGTCCATAGGAACAAACCCCATCGATTTTGGTGGTCGGAATCACGATCTGTGATCGGGTCGAACCGTGGGTCTGCGGTGACCCGATTCGCAGACCCGACACTGTAGCTGATGACGTCATCATGCTGACGTCAGCAATGACGTCATGATGACGTCATCATGTCAGAATATTGTCAGACCAGGGACCAATGGACTGTTGACACGTGTCCTCTGACACTGTCAGTGATGACGTCATGCTGACGTCAGCAGTGACGTCATGCTGACGTCAGCATCACTGTAGCACTGTTGACCAGAGGGTTGACCGGCGCGTGGGGGGCGCGTGTGAACAGTGTTTTGTGTGGGACCAGTGCCATTTTCAAGGTTTCGACGATACGGATCCAATGGCGGTGGTTTCGTGTCGATCGGAGATCGTTAAGTTGGTCAAATTAGGGTTTGATGCCTTGGGAAGCGTGTTCGGACGGCTTTCCCGGGCCGGTTTCAGTCTAGGGTTTCGTAGTTGTTTAGTAGGGACTTAAAGTGACCTTTACGTATGTTTTGGGCGTGACAGGAATTGTACTTTAAACCTTGGACGGGGCTTTACGCTCGGGAGTGCAGCGGGATTGTACTGTGAGTGGGCCTTGATTTCACTAAACTTCGGCATGCATAACTGTTTTACTTTCTCCTATATCTATATGTGATTTGAGTAAAAGTATCTGTTCAGCTTGTGTATGATTTATGGCACGTATTACGATGTTTGGGCATGAGACCCGTCTGGTTGTTTATAAATGGTTTGGAGTCATATATATGTATAATGGAACTCGATATCATCTGTGGTACTGCACTGTATAGATCTACCCTAGGATTCTATCTCCTCCGGATGTAGGTACACCGGAGCGGTCACGGCGCATTGCCTGTGAGGAGTCATTCTACGGAGGGACCGGACCGTAGAGTGACTCAGGAGCAGGATTGCTACTATTGGACGTCTGGGACGTCAGGCATCTAGAATGCCATGCTCGGACTAGGTTCGGGATTTGGACTCGGGATTGAGACCCCGGGTGGCACGCGTAGCCTTGAGACTGTGACCTTATTGGGCGTCTGGGACGTCAGGCATCTGGGATGTCAGGGTTGGGATGTATAGTGCAGTGACTAAGATTATATTATGTTGATATTATTCTGCTTATGACTATATGGTTTTGTGGTTTTGATACTATGCATGTCTTTTCGGAAAACGGAGGGGAAAAGCTATATGTTTTCGAAATGGTAAACTACTTTGTAAACCTTGAGTTTCGGCCCACTCACCTTTGTTGTTTTACTACCCCTCCAGGTAGTGCTATCGAGGAGGAGGATCCCGAGGAGGAGGAGGAGGATCCCGAGGAGGAAGAGGCATAGGTTTACGTTGCGTACCTGAACCCTACTGCTGGGTAGGTTGGCACGTAGTGTGTCTAGAGTCGTGCTCAATAAACTGTATTCGGGAACCATCCCTTGTCTGACACTATTTGTATTTGAGTATTTGTGTGGTGTGCTATGTATGACTTAACTATGGATTTTCTTTATGCATTTTATATTCAATAAGGGTATTTTTGGTATTTTAACGTTGGGTGTCAGACGGGAGCAGGGCACGTCCCGGGTGGTCCCAGGGGGATCGGGGCGGGTCCTGTCACCAAATCTCATTTGTCAGTCCATGCTGACATCACTAGTCCAACTGTCATCACAAAACTTTACCACCCTGATAAAGCCCCAACCATCTGTCTATCCGTGACAACACCATGTACTACATCACTCTCGATGTAGCGCAAGATCAACCACATGATCTCAATTCGCAGGGCAAGCCCATCCTGCGACATAAATAAATCTCAATGTCCATAATCGCCGACTCCCAAGACGCTGGAAAATATGACGGCGTAGTAGCATCACGCAAGGCTACTCGTGGTTACTCTGACCACCAACTCACTCATCCTGAGTGTACGTATACCGTCAACTTACTCCATCAAGTGGTGTAACTGGAACACATTGAATACCAGCCCAGCAGTGAACACACATCTCAATACCGGGGTTCCACTAGCCAACCGTGGCTAAGAGCACCTGCTCATAAAATCACTGAACCCTGACAAAATCACTCTGCCCAGCGCACAGTATCCAATGTCCAGTCCACAATATAGCCAAACAAATGATATCAGAACCAATCCGATTACCAACACATTAGTTACACACCACTGGTACATCCCATGTACCGCCATTAGGCACCACTCAGCCTAACCAGTATCAATCCTCGTACAACGTACCCTGTACGTACCTCAATCCATCAATCTGACTATAGCCACCCAGGTTATAGCCAAACACGTTCTAGTAATGGAGCACATTTGCTCAAACCAACATGAGACAAAACGAACTCCACCCGTCATCTAGTTCCAATTCCGAATCCGAATCCGCAATTTCGTAAGAAATCCCGAATCCGAACCCAAACATCACATTTTTATTCCAGTTCCAGATCCGAATCCGAAATCACTATTCCGTAAACTAGCATTGGAATAACCATTCCGTACCCAAATCCAGTAATCCATTTTCGAGCTTCGCAATCGAATCCTGAATCGTCACCCAGAAATTCGATTCCAAAACCCAAAATCTCGTTTACGTCCATCAAGACGTAACATAACCGATCCTATCGGTTACCCGCTCAACACTCGATTGACTTCATAGGGAAGCCAATCCCAATATCCACACGTCAAAGGTTGACAAAATCCGACCACATCGGAAACCTACTCAACCGAGCAACAACCATATGGACTTCACTCCGAAAAGAAGTTCAGTCCCGTCATCTACGACTCACATACCAAGGTAAGAGTGATAAACTCTCCACCCATCTGGATCATCAAGATCACAAACCATATCCATCGCTACGTCACCCGACAAGTAACATCACGATCCTAGATCGTCACATCGATCAAAGTCGACAACATCTCAAATCAGATCCACCTAGGATCCACACATGCTCACATAGCAAGCAACCCATCTGGAAGCTGATCGTAGGGTCTTACACCCTCAATTGAATCCTTCGCCAAATTTCCCTTGGTGGAAAGATGACCACGCATTTCACCACCAAATCCCAAATCACACACAACTGCTTGTGTCCAATGACCCCAAGCCAAACATGGGTCCACCAACCAATACACGCTCAACGTACTGGTAGCAACAATCATCATCTGCCACGGCAGAAAATATGAAGTCAACCCTAATGACTTCGGAATACCAATCACTGATGCGGAAACGAGCACTCCTCTCGTCTCCCAATCACAACTCTCCCCAAAACGGGAGTTCCAACCACGTTGGAAACAGACATGCTCCCAATGAGATGTCAAGTCCAACCACTGGACTGCTCATGTCCATACCTTACTTGGACCACCACGTGTCCAAGATCGATTCATTACTCGGACCTCACGTCCGTCAATAATCATGTATGCACACACCCCGGTTCCGAACGGAATATCCACAATTTTGCCTGAATGTGCATACCATACTGCCTTCGTCTCACATCTCAACCTTAACAGGTTCAATCCTCAGGTTCCAAGTGATTCACAATCACAAAATCCCACATCACCACCACGAATGGTTTCCCCGACTTTTCAAATTTCAATAATTTCCTTGTACTCTCAGGGGATATAAGCAGTACACAAACTTACCAATCTCGGAGTTGACCACAACTCCCCAAATCCACCAACTCGCATGACATAGGGAACATCGTCCCTAGATTCCCCAAGTTTCAATCATACCATTTTATCCGTTCATCACTTGTCGTCATATATCTGTTAGGACTTATCCCAACACGACACAACCTCCACTGGATCCCATCCAGTCCAAGACTCAACCACCACTGAGTCGCAGATACCAATCATCTGTCCATCATGACAGAGTCACACCCCAAATGGTGGCTCCTCGTCATCACAATCACCGACACCGGTACCAGCACCACGCACCATCATCAACACTAGTATCGGCACACAGGCATCCATACTAGTATTGGCATAAAGGCACCAACATACCAACATCCATGCTAGCACACAATGTGCAAAGTTGTTACCCTGGATCTCCGTTCATTCCGAACGACGATCCCGTAACACCACTCGTTCCCCACGACTATGGGTACCTCCAATTTGACCACTGGCACATCAGGATAATGGACGTTCCCTGAACATCCCCTGATCCCCAAGTGTGAAAGCCACACAAAATACCCTCGATAGCCAGTCATCTCGACACAACTGTCGACCAACAGTCATCGTTGTCAAGATCCGTAACCACACCTCACACCAGTATTCGATCCAACACGGGATTCCATATTTTATCTCGTAACCGCATCCGTGGATCGAATCCCATAATCCAGACTAGACTCACTAGAGTCATCCACATGGTCATCCATGACCTCAGCCGCTCGTCGCAGCACAAGTTCTCACTTAAGGTTCACCTTTCGGTCCATCAATTACAAGTTAGGGTTCCAAAATCACACCCTAGGGTTCCACCGAACCCAACTGCCCTCCGTAGTAAAATCCACAACCTGACCGACCCCGCGGTCCTGACATCATATAGACGTCCAATCCAATCCAATCGTCAACTCAACGTGGGTTCCACCACGAAGGTCATCGGCTAACTCCGATGCACCAACAACCCGAACACTAGCCAACACTACCAGGGTCCAAAACATAGACCAATACTCAACCGAGTTTCACATTTCCAATCAAATGAGGTTCCCTGAACCTAGCTGTGCCCAGTGGCACAACAATTCATCATCTCATGACCGAACCGACGGTCCCACATTACCAGTTAATCGTATACAACCCCACCTGGGTT
Organism: Prinsepia uniflora; assembly: GCA_032719365.1. Classification (NCBI taxonomy): domain Eukaryota; kingdom Viridiplantae; phylum Streptophyta; class Magnoliopsida; order Rosales; family Rosaceae; genus Prinsepia; species Prinsepia uniflora. The sequence continues at coordinate 3,442,123 of CM064876.1, read as the reverse complement.
GAATCGCATCAATGCACGGCGTATCGGGCCAAACACACCCAATTCACCTTACAAACCCCAAACTATCTATCAGGTTGACAACGGAACAGCAGCCCAAAGAGACATCACACCCTCGACCTTCGCGCACAAAAGAGCAAAACCTGGCTCTGATACCACTTGACACGACCCATCCCAATCCCCCCCGGGATTACCATGGAATGTGACGTGCTCCCGTCTGACAAGAGGCGCCAGACAAGGGATAACCGATTGCCATTGCCCAAACGGGCTTCCAGAGTGCGTAAGGATCGATGGAGGAGGTGTGCGATGCTCAAGTCTCTGCTGCAGTCGTATCCGGAATCAACCTGAAGGGCATTGAAAACAAAGCTGTGAGTGGACGAAAATAAACAAGTCTGTTTAAAACATTTATAAGACATTTATGCCCCTCAGTAAAATCATATGCATGCACCAAAACCAATAATCCCATATTTATTTAGAAATAACCATTAGGGCCTTAGCCCGGAAACCAAGCATAGTTTCAAATTCCAAAAGTCAATCCAAGAGTTATTTCATAAATCCAGTAATATGAACCATAAGGCATATAAACCATAACCATTATTTTAGCCACTGCACTATACACTCCAATCCGACATCCCTGATGTCTGACGTCCCTGACGTCAATAAGGTCACAATCACAAGGCTACGCGTGCCACTCGGGTCTCAATTTCCGAGTTCAATCCCCGAACCCCGTTCGGGTACAGCATCCCCGATGCTTAGCGTCATAGACGCTGGACGTACTAGACGTCCGTGACCTCTCCGGGGTACCTCATCCGGAGGAGACAATATAATATGGAAGGATCTATACAGTGCAGTACCAAATACATTTTATAGATATCCACATGCAAAACATATAGGTATACATAGATAAAATCCGAACCACTCGTTACGTTTCATCAAACGGGTCTCATGCCCAAATACCGTGAAACGTGCCATAACCGAAATATCATCAAAACCATTTATAGATTCCAGCATGTGAACATATATAAAATGTAAACCAGAAAACATTTATTCAATTCCATTTTAGGGTCCCCGACCCGCAATCACATGTAGAAATCAACTGGGCCCCTAGCCCGATTCCACAAGTTAACTGGGCCCCTGGCCCGATCCACATGTTAACTGGGCCCCTGGCCCGATTTCATAGTTCAACTGGGCCCCTGGCCCGATTTTACATTATTTAAGTTCGTAACCGTTTCATGAAATCATATCCAACCACATTTATGGAAATCGGTGAAAATCCAGAAAATCTCGGTTTACGTGCAAATACGTAATTCACCTCGAAATGCGTGAAATCATTTTAAATTCACCGATATCCAAAGTAAATCATTTAATCATAATTATAACAATCATAAAACAGTTATGCATGCATCGAATTTATGAAACCAATGTCCACTCACAGACCGTTTAACCGAGCGCCTCGATACGCGTGCCATAGGCCCTCCCGGGCCACCTCACTATCACCGGGACTCCCAATCCTGTTCAAATCAATTTAGAGGATCACTAACCTCATCATTAACATCCTATTCAAGTCCCGTAATTTTCCCGAATTTTTAAGTAATTTTAAACTGGATTTAAAACCTTCGGACATCCCGAACAATATCGAGACGGTGTCCGATCGACACGAAACCAATCCCAAAATGTTCGTTACAATGTATAGGATAAAAGTCATGTTGACCTCACCTCGAGATTCGTGCCCACGCGCCGTCACGCGCCGCCGTGAGTGGCTGCGCGTGAAAGCCACGCGCCTGCTACAGTGCTCCTTCTTCACCCGAATGACTGGTAAACGGGTCAGATTACCCGCGATAGGATCCGTTTCAAACACCCTCAATTCGATATCAATTCCATCCGTTCTTGATCCCACAACAATCACCAATCCACCAATTTCAGTTCTGTGTCCATGATTAGCATCAACCGTCGATCAATCTTGTCGACAACCCGTGATCACCCAAAACGGGTCGATCACCAGAGCTCCTCCAATCCTTAACCAAAATCAAATTAACTTCACAGGAAGTTAATTAGGACTACAACGAACTAATTAGAATCATTAATTTAACTCGACAATACCTTAATCGTCACAACTCAAGCTCGAGTTTTCCGGCCGTCCACCATGTCCGTTCACGGCCCTAGGAGCTCCCAAGCTTGCCCCATTTGATCTGGTTCGACTCGAAATGATCCCAGAGAACAAAATGAATCATCAATTTGCCCTGGGCTGGCCTGAAAACCGAAATTCGATAATGAACTCTTCAAAAACCAGTTTCGGGTTTTTGAACAATTCCACACCAAAATTGCTCCTTTCCTCTCATTCTCAATCCCAGAACACTTCACTCAGTCCCATAACTACATTGCCCACTGCAATCCGCCCAATTGGGCCCTGGAAAGGCTGAACACATGTGGGAAGCACTCTGCTTTTCATCGTGCACCAGTCATGGTTAATGACCAAATCCACCGTCCCACACAGCCTGGCATCGCACAATGCCACTAAACAATCCAACAATCCCATAAACAATGGTTTAGGCCAGCAATTTGCTCCATAAACGCACCACCCGTGCGCTGGCCACGTTCCCTCCACGGTGCTACAGTAGCCGTTCAAACACCCGTGAAATTACCATTCTGCCCTTGTGCAGAAAATTACCAAAATGCCCCTCACGCATCCTGACCCGTAACTCGGTCATACGGACTCCGATTGATGCGTGCCGCCTGTCATTGAATTCGTATCGACGAAACCTCCGTAACGGTCCTTGGCCCTCGGCCATCGGACATCCCGGTCAAAAAGTCAACATTTGCCCCTACATCGTCCAAATTACGAAAATGCCCCTGGACTTCCGTACATCATAACTTTCACCACGAACGTCGGAATCGAACGTGCCACCTGTCTATGAACTCGTGACGTCCCGAACTACGTCACGGTCATCGGTCAAAGTCCATTTGACCATTCGAATTAAAAGTCAACGTTTTGCCCACACCCAGGGGCAAAACGGTCATTTTGCACAATTCGTCCGAAATCGCCCAACTAATCCCAGATTAGTAAATCACAATTAAATATTATTAAATCCCGATATTCGGGACGGGTCGTTACAGTAGCCCACCAGCATGTAGTCTCGTGAGAGATTTGAGTAAGAAAGGCAGCAATTTCTCGCTTGCGTGTGGTTGAGCCTCCGGTTGTGCCAAATTCAGGGAAGGCTTTGGATGCTTCGATGAAAGAGTAGTATGTGTAAAAGCCTATGGCAGGGCATGCAGTGTGGTCCTTATGTAGAAACAAGGTGTTGAAAAAAAAAATTGTTGATGAGAGAGGAGATGGGGCGACTTGATGATCATTTGTGAGAATCAACGGTGATGCATAAGAAGGCAAGAGAGATGAGGAAGAAGGAAGATGACACGTTGGAGGAGAAAAGTAGTGCCATAGATGAGCTTAATTATGACAAGATGAGTTAGAGCTAGCTAGCTACGTAGATTAAGGATGGTAATTTTTTACACGACTCGATACACGATTCGAAACTTCCGCAAAATTTACGTGGGTCAACTCGCACGATTAAAATTTCGGATCATTTTCGAGTCAATCCGTTATGACACGTTTAATAAATGGGTGGGTTTCGGGTCAACTTGTTAACCCGTATAATGGCTTGTTAACCCATTTAATAAATGAGTAAGTTTCGGGTTGACATGTTAACTCGTATATATATTGACCCGTTTAATAAACGTGTCATTACTAACTCATAATATCTACCAATTTACCTACTTAAATACCTATTAAATCTTATAATTTAAATCGGTTAAACATGTTAAACGGGTTATAGGTTAAATGAGTTTTCAGTACAACATATTTATTAAATGGGTTATACGGGTTACACGGGTTACCTGAGTCTATGGCCGGTCCAATAAATTGGAGGTCTAGGGCGAAAATTATAAAAGTGCCCCTATAATATATATTTACATATACAAATTAATAATTTTTTCAAATTTCAATATCTTTTTCATCCTCCTAGCAATATACAAAAAAAAAAAAATCAAGAATTTAAGCACATAAAAAAATATGGTCATTTTTGTAATATTATATTTTTAAGAAACGGTGAAATTTTATCAAAAAATTTAGAGTTAAAGTCTTAATGAATTTATAAAATAAGTTAAATAACTATATATTAATCAAAATAAGTCTTATAATATTTCAAGAATACGAGACCAATTTTAATAAAATATTTCTTCAAATTTAATTTAAATATTTTTCAAAATTTTAAATATTCTTTTATTTTTTTCCCATAAAAATAAGACAAATTTAAAAATTGTGGACCCTCCTTGTTCGTGGGCCTAGGACGGTTGCCCTTGCCACCTTAGGCCTTGGCCGGCCGGTTATTAACAAGTCGAGTTTGGGTTGGATATTATTAACACGATTATTAAACGGGTCGAGTTCGGGTTCGGTATATTTGGATAAAATAGAATTCATGACATGATAAAAACTCAACACGACAAGACTCATTGTCAGTCTTAACGTAGATGAATGTACCAGCCAGTTATTTATACATTTTCGTGCTTGTAATAAATGAGCATGGCTATGGACATAGTAACTGGTAGTTGGAGGGAGGGAAGGGATGGAATGGGGTCACCATTGATGTAATGGGATTTGGACATGGTAATGAGATTTGAAATTAGAACTTTTATTATTAAAGTAAAGACTGTTGGTCTCATCACCAAATTGTATAGAACGGAACCTTCTCTTTTGGAATTTTGTTGTTGGAAGGTGGAGTCAACGAAAACTTATAATCGGGGGCCTATAAAGGAACGAGAGCAAAGTGCACGTTCAACATTTGAATGACATATTCGAGGTAGGATGTTAAAGTGAGAACCTTTAACTGACGAGAGTGGCAGGTCACCGCTGCCGGGCCAAAATTTTCCCGCCAAATACTGTATTCGATTCGGGCCTGTCGGTTCGGCTACCCAATCGGGCCCAGGCCACCTTGGCTGTACTGAAAGCCATTTTGATGGGTTGGACTCGGATAAAACGCTGATCCAAGTCATGAACTATGGACTGGATAGATGCAGAGCCCAATCCAGTCTTACCTTTACTGATCCACCAGCCCAACAAAACGAATTATAAAGAAATACAAAAAAGAAGGAAAACTGGTTAGGGTTTAAGGGTTAAAGTTCAAGTCTTCAGCACCGCCGCGCCACTTTCCCTCTGTTTCGCATTTGCAAGCCTAGATCTTCCACATACAGAGAGGGCGTTTGCAAATCGCAATGGCACCAAAAGCCACAGTCCCGAGAAAGTCTCGAAACCCAGATTTGATTCGTGGGGTTGGTAAATTCTCCAGGTCCAAGATGTATCACAAGCGCGGACTTTGGGCTATCAAGGCCAAAAACGGAGGCGTATTCCCACGCCATGACGCCAAGCCAGCGGCCGAGGCCCCAACCCAGAAGCCCCCCAAGTTCTACCCTGCTGACGATGTCAAGAAGCCGCTCGTCAATAAGCGCAAGCACAAGCATACCAAACTCAGGTACTTGTAGTCCCTACTTTTACTTCTCAATTTTAAAAAATGCTTTTGGTTTTTGGTTTGTTTATATATATGTGTATATACATATACGTTGTATTAAATATGATTTTTTTTTTATGTAGAGCAAGTATTACACCAGGTACGGTGTTGATAATATTGGCTGGAAGGTTTAAGGGAAAGCGAGTTGTTTTTCTTAAGCAACTTTCATCTGGGTTGCTTCTCGTTACTGGTGAGCCTCCGCTTCATCCACTATCACTTATGTTTTGAGCTTTCACCTTTCAGCTGAAACTTGAGCTGTTAGGAATTTACAAATGAATTGCATAGCATGTCTATATTTGTACTCTTTTGCTTATATTTTTTTTCTTTTCGAAATGACAGTTTTGATCAAGCTGATCTGAATGGTTCCATATGTACATTTTTTTTTTTGAAATAACTCAATTTGGGCATAAGATTATGTAATTGCCTCCATTTTTTATCTGTAAAGGATTCAACAAAATTATTTTGTAGCAGCATTGCTAAATGTGAAATAATTTCTTGTCTTTAGTTATATTTGCACTCTTTTACTGTATATTTTTGCTCTTATTTGTTTTGGTAAGGTATCGACCCCAAGGCCTAGGTTTTTATTCTATGGCATTTGCTTGAAATGAACTAGTTTAGGCATATTCATGGAAAGTATCTTAAACTTGAGTGCTGTTTTTATGCCATTGCAGGACCATTCAAAATTAATGGTGTCCCCTTGCGACGTGTGAATCAGTCGTATGTGATTGCCACTTCCACCAAGGTTGACATTTCTGGAGTGAGTGTAGAAAAGTTTGATGACAAATATTTTGCGAAGCAAGTGGAAAAGAAGAAAAATAAGGGAGAAGGAGAATTTTTTGAGGCAGAGAAAGAGGTTAGTTTTTTGTCATTCTCCACTTGTGTGCATTCCTTCAGCAACTTTTAGTTATCTTCTGTTATTGCTACTGTCTGTTTGGACTGATATTGCAACGTTAAGGTGGGAGTCTCATCATGATTCTTTTCAGTTTTTGAATGCGAGGGAAAGTTAGGTTCCTCGTGTTTTCCCTTATAAATTTTGCTCCCCCATTAGTGCGAGGGAAAGTTAGGTTCCTCCTGATTTTGCTCCCCCATTTTCAGCTATGTTAGATTTTCAGGGGTAGTTTCCAAAATATTGGAGAATAGTGTCGATTACTGTGACTGCTGCTTCTGTTGGAATACCGTTCCCCTCAATTAATTTGTTCCCAACAACAAAATGTAATGTAGGAAAAGAGCGTGCTCCCACAAGAAAAGAAAGATGATCAGAAGAGTGTGGATGCTTCATTGATAAAGTCCATCGAAGCTGTCTCGGATTTGAAGACATACTTGGCTGCAAGATTCTCTCTCAAGTCTGGCATGAAGCCTCATGAGCTTGTTTTTTAGACGATTATCGCATATATTACTCATTAGGATCATTTTCTGCCCTTGGATTTGTTTTGTTTCAGACCATCCACAATTTTGTATTTTCATTTATTGGAAGATCCAACATTGTGTAGTATTCATTAATATTACATTTATGAAAGTTATTTTGGCATAGATCCTTTCTGGTAGAAACTATATCGAGTTCGAATTTTCGATCATTCATATTGAAATAAAAGAGGATTACATGTTAAGATGTACGAGAAGAGCCTTTCAAGTTTTCCTTCATTGAAAGTGGACGTGATTTTCACAACCCAAGTTACATGACATTCACTCGTCTGTTGTTGGGTATTCCGCACTCTCCGCCGTTGATTATATGAGCCATGAGTCCATACCCAGCGGTCCGACTTGCCGCCTTATGATCTTTTGTAAGCACATATTTTCGGTCATTTAATCGTGTCAAGAGGGCTTAGGGTTTTGCTCAGTCATCCAAAACCAGATGGCCGTTCTAAAAGCAACTATGGAATTGTCTGCGTTGCTACCACTCAGGGTTTGTAATTCCATCAATCCCCAATCCCTTGCCAGCAGGGCCATAATCATATTTCCTGATAATATATATTCACCAACGTCTTTTCAGCTCAAACATGAGGCAACTACAAGGAAATTGAAGCTATTATATCATAGACGAAATGATTATGAAAACGGTGAATTTAGATCACGCATTTAACTAGTACTAGTACCATAGTGGGTAATCCAAATTGAAATGCAGTAGCTGTATATGACAAATTAAGTTTGATATAAAGGGATCCTCTCCCTTTGTAAGGGATTCAAAAGTTTAAGGCGAAATTTTTAAGTGTTGCTATAAGTTTTAAATTTCTTAATTTTTCATCTTACTTTGAATATTTTAATTTTTACTCTAAATTAAGAGATCCTTTCCCTTTTTATTGCGTGGGTATATGACGATGAGGTAGGTATAGGCTGTATAGCTAGCTTAGTTACAACTTTATTACTCCTAAGTCCTATGTAAATGCCATTTAATACATGCATTGAGTCACCTCAGTGGACAACTGGGCCTCCCATCAAAAGAAAAAGGTTTTTACCCTTATTCGTAGCTCCACGGAGGCCGAGGGAGCCCAGGGCCCCAAAGGAATTCCCGGATTCATTTGGTTTGACCAAAAAAAGGATTCATCCGACCGGTGAAAAGGAACAGTTTGAATCTTTATTTCATGAGTTGGGGGCTCTCGCCGTCTATGAAGCCCACAAAGATGGACATTTTTTAACCACCCACTGGCTAATGTGGTGGGTGGGTCCCGCTTTCCTCTAAGAAGACTCACTCACGCGTGGGCCCCTCGGCTTACGGCGCCAGGTGTTCAGTAAACTTGAAAAAAAGATAGGGAATTAAAGTGCGGTCAGCAATTTCAAATTTCAAAAGCGCCATAGCCGTTGAGCTATGAAGTAAACAACAACGGCAACAACACATCTCAGGATCAAGATTGGATCGGCTTGCTTAGAAAGACAAAAGTCAGTATCTGGAGAGCAACCCAAAAAGGAAAATTTGAATTTATCACCATTGACATCTTATTAAGTAGTAGTCTCATTGGAGTTGGGAAGGCAAATGAATCGGAGACGCCATGGCTGGCAACGCCCTTTCCACCCTTTGCAGGTATCTTTTTATTTCCGCTTTCAATTTTTATTTACCTTATTTTCTCTTCTGGGCTGTGGTACTGGAAACAATGAGCTCTTAATTTAATCTAGAGAACAACGAAATGCGTTTGGAATGCAGATTGTGGGAATTGCAGTTTACAGTTTCCTTGTGGTGGCCTTCTATACATTCCTCGGACTTTTCCTCGGAAATAGAATCGCAGAAATCACAGTCACCACAATCTACTCCTTTGTGGTAATTCAATATCATTATTAGCTTAAGCTTATGCTATGGCGCTGTGGTTGGTGACATCTGAATAAATTAATTTGATATTGAAAAATGAATTTCAGGCTGTTTCAGTGATGTTTCTGTTCATAAGGTGCACAGCCACAGACCCAACTGACAAAACCAGCCTTAAGAGAAAGCAGAAAACTAAATGCACTAAAAGCTTCCCAAAGCTCAATTACGGCTTTGTTTTGGGGCAGATTGTAGTCAGATTCTTTAGGAGGGTGGAGAGGAAGATCCTCCGGACTTTCATAAGGAGGAGATATCTCGATCCATGGAAGACCAGCGCTCAGTTGGATCCCTTGCTCCCATTTCCCTTTGTCATCATGAAAGAAGACGCAGTTTCTCCTGATTTAAGAGACGATGACATCTCTTTTTGTGCCCTCTGCGACTTTGAGGTGAACCAAACTAATGAGACTAGATGGACATCATGTTCATCAGTAAATATTTGTATGTAGAATTCATTCTTTTTGCAACTGCAGGTGAAAAAACACAGCAAGCACTGCAGGACCTGCAACCGTTGCGTCGAAGGGTTTGATCATCACTGCAGAGTGAGCAATGACAAATCTATATCCTTTGTTTGCATCATCTTCAATCTAAAAACAATTCCAATTCCAATTCAATAGTCTTTGTCCTGCAGTGGTTAAACAACTGTATCGGGAAAAATAATTACACCACGTTCGTTCTTCTAATGGTTTTCGTTTTGTTAATGGTGAGTTTGAGAATTGGCAAACAACTTGAGATTTCAGTGGTTTTGCTTTCATTTCACCTATCCATGATAACATAATTATTTCTTCTGCCCTGACGCAGCTAATCATAGAAGGAGCAACCGCAGTTGCGATATTCATCAGGTGCTTTGCAGATAAAAATGGCATAGAGCAGGAACTCAAGAGGAAACTCTACGTAGAATTCCCAAGAGCCGTTCTTGCCACCATATCGGTAGTGAACCGACCTGTTTGTCTAACCTTTCGATTTCCACGTATCTTAGTTATCTACTCATTTTATGAATTCTGTTCAAATCTTGCAGGTCTTGCTAAGTTTAATGATAGCCTATGCTTCAGCAGCAATGGGACAGCTTTTTTTCTTTCATGTGGTTCTCATACGGAAGGTACTTGTCAATTGCATTGTTCCATGAGTCTAAGTATCCTATGCCAACTGCAGACTTGAGTCTAAGAATCTTATGCTGCAGGGAATGAGAACATATGACTATATCCTGGCAATGAAAGAAGAGAACCAATTTACAGAAATTGATCCATATGGCGATTCAGATTTTGATTCAGACACGAGTAGTGATTTTGATTCACCTCAAAAGCCTTCATTTATATCGCGGTTTATATGCAGAGGACGAGGGGAAACGGAGGTAAACTCCATATCCCATACAGCCCTTCCTAATTATGTTTGTTCGGATTTCCAAAGGCATACGAGCCTATCTGCCTCACTTACTGGATTCATTGGCATTCTAAGTTTCAGAACACCAGAAGGCTATCTATAAGAATAGATGGAGATCCTCAGCCCTCCTCCACAACAACAAAGAAACAAGATTTCCGTGTCAGCATTGACCCGTGGAGTCTGATAAAGTTGAGCAAAGAGAAAGCAGTGATAGCGGCAGAAAAAGCCAGACAAAGGATGGTTAAACAGAAGCCGCCTACAGAAGCGGATTCATTGAAACCACTACCATCAGAGACAAAACGTGGGCCTCTGATGAGCACCGACAGAAACACAGCCACAGCCGCAGTCACACCTGCTGCAGGAACAAGCTTAACACCTCTTATATCCAAAGGGTGGATGCCGGGATCATCTGGAACGTTTACCAGCCCAAGGAGGAGGTTTTCTGGCTCACCAACAATGATCTCTGGCAAACCTTCACCAAAGCAAAAGTACAGAGACAATTTTGACTTAAAACTGACAGAGGTGTCCAGGGAGCTGGAGACTTACATTTCAAGGCAGGTTCTATGCTCTGTTATAAAGAAGGATGGCACTGAGGCTTCCCCTAGATAGGGATTCTTTTTAAAACAAAGATCTAGGTTCTCAGCCTTTGAGAAAGGATTCATTTATCGACAGCGTGCTTTTGATATCTTATGTGTGTTTTCTTTGGAGAATAATGTATGCATGCAATCCTAAAACTATCATACCGCATTGGGTGCAATTATTTTCATAGTTGTTTTTCCATTATATAAGTTGAGAAGCAAGAGGGAAGAAAATTGTCTCGTGAAAGCATAAAATTATTCTATTTCCAGTTTCTTGGCAAAATCACTCAATTATTTGTTACTGCACACAAAGCTACAAGAAGTAATCCTCTCTTAGTATCATCTCAAAAGGCAGAAGCCAAAAATTGGCAACTCCACACATCTTATATCAGGCAACTCTATCCTCCCAGCTATGCAAATGGCCTCTTGTTCTTGTTCTGAGAACTGGCAAGAATCATTTTTTCATGATTTTCTCAGGTGGTGATTTTCATAATCTACCAAGATAGCAAGTGAGCACCTCTCTCTTTGTGTTGATTACTCAAAATCCATATGTCATCAGATAGATAGTAACAATCCAAGTAATGCTCAGGGGAGATTCTCTCTTTGAGAGGCTCACAAGTTTCTGGAGAAACTAAATCAGAAAATCCTTCAATAGAAGAGCACTTCCATGGAGGGCTTGAGGTTACATTAAGGCTAATATTGGATAAGCAAATGTTCCGAAAATTTTCACCTTCTAAACCCTCTAGGAGGCCTGCAGTTTTGATATTCTCTCCTCTGACATCTTTAAAAGTAATTCGTTCTACAATAGGGAGGGCACTTGAGTTGTAAAACTCATCTGGGTGCTCCCCATAATGACTGGTGAACCTTATAGCTATAGCTACACCATCCAAGGTCATGTTTGATATAAAGATATTTCTCACATAACCTCCCCTTCCTGGGGAAGTCTTTATTCTGATACCTGTATAGGAATTGAAAAATTGGAGGTTTTCTGCATGAACTTCTGACACACCTCCAGACATCTCACTTCCAATTGCAATTCCTGCACTTGTTTCAGTTTTTCCAGCAAGCCCACGAATGGTAATGTTTCTACTGGGACGACCATATGAAATGCCATACTCATCCCATCCACTTTTGATCGAAATCAGATCATCACCAGTGCTAATATAGCAGTCTTCAATGCAGACGTTATCAGAAGAGTCTGGAAGCATACAAATGCATGAGTAAGAACAAAATTGAAGCAAATCTTACATTAAATTTGATGCAGTTTGTTAGAAATTACAATATTGTGTAACATGTTTGTATTATAGACAATAAGGAGTGTTTGGTATTTTTTATTTAAACTAGAAAGGAAAAAATGTCAATCTCACATAGAATAGGAGATTTAGGCTATTCACCTGGATCTATCCCATCTGTGTTTGGTGAATTAGGAGGAGCAAGGATTGTCAGATTCTGGACAGTTACATGGCTGGTCATCCAGAGAAAAACAGTCTCAACTCTGCCTTTAAGTCATAAAAGCCTCCATATTCCAGGTTTTTAATATAGTACTGAAAATACTTGACGTCTAAAACTAACCTGCAATATACAGGGTGGATGGTCCAAAATGGTGAATTTTGGAAGGTCAGGTTTGAGATGACAACCCCAGTTGAGTTCATCAATTCTACCAAATGGGGCCTTGTGTAATTCAGGGTTTTGTTATGAAACCAATTCCACCAGATGCTGCCTTGGCCATCAATGGTACCATTATCACCTGCATCAGAAAAAAGCAACATCAAGAAATCAAACAACATGGATAGTGAGACTGGAAGACGATTTCTCATCAAATTATTACCAACCGGTTATGATAATATCTGTCAAATTGCGTCCATAAATGAGACTCTGATGTCTTCCACCTGTCAATTCCCTCCCTCGACCATATGATGGTAAAGGTTCAACAACTGGCCAATCATCGGAGTCCTGGAACATTCCAGAAGAAGCTAAGTACTCAGTGTTACGAACAAAACAATTAGACAAGCGGCCACAAGGTCACAAGACTCACAAGGGATAGCATTTCACAATTGAACTTGGAGCTCTACTCATAGTTAACCTTTGGGACCAGCAATGAACCAATAATGATTATAACAATAGGCTATACTTATATTGCCAATTTCCTCACGCAGAACACTGGCTTTACTTAGACAAGATCTCTCTGGTATAAGGACAAAACTTTATCTGCAGTATTTTGAAATAGGTTCCTAGCGTAGAATATACTGAGGAGTCTTTTTTAGTTTAATTTTGAACGCATTAATCCAAAGGGGCCAAATTTTTGGACAAACGTATCCAAATTAGGCTAAATGCAACCAATGATCAGTAATTGTCCTTATGAAGTGCAACTGCATACATACTTTTTGAACTCCTGGAAAGAAGGTGTAAGGATTACCGTTGATCCAAGAATGATTGCATCCTTATCCAACCACAAGGTTAAATGACTGATGAGATGGAAGCTTCCTGTCAACCATCGGCCTGCTGGGACAAAAAGCTTGGCCCCACCTTTGTCACTGAAGGAATTGAGATAGAAGATGGCATTCTGAAAGGCTTTTGTGTTGAGAGTGACCCCGTCTCCAACAGCGCCAAATTCAGTGATAGTGACACTGTGAGGTCGAATTTCCCCTGGGTTGGCCTGCTTGCTGCAATGTGAACTGCCCTTGACAGCCCAAGGCGCAGCACTCAACAATACAACTACCAGAAACACATCCACAACCTGACACGTGCATTTCTAATTAGTCATATAGGTTAGTGACAAAGCTGGTTAACTACGAGGTGAGGGCTAAGTGCAGGCTGATTGGTGTGAAGACAGATATGTTAAGGATCTTGTAGGTGGTACGCAAAGAGAAGGAAAGAGAATTAAGGCGTACGAACATTCACTTGAGATGGAAAGAAGCTGACTTAGGCATTTCAGGGTTCCAAGTTGTTAAATTTCAAGATTGTAAACTAGAGACAGCCCAACTTTGCTAAATTAGATCTTTGTCAAATACACGTTACAAGATCCGAATTAGTCAACACCATTGTGTTTCAAAGACTAAACAAGAGAGAAACAAGGCAACCCATTTACGATTAGAAGCTGAGCTCCTCAAAAGAGAGAACCAACAATAACAACAAGAATATAAACGGAAAGCAAATGATCAGTGAAGTTCTCACACTCACAGTAGAAGAAGATGTCTTCATATGATTGAGATCTGCTTTTACCCTTAGAGCCCAAGCAGCTTGAGAGTTGAGCTCCTAGTGATGAAACCCCCCGCAGGCGGAGACAAATTAAGTAAGGCAGATAGACGAAAAGGAGAAAGCTTGAAAGTTGGTTTCCCTTAACGAAATGAAATGAAATGATCAAAATGATCAATTGGGAAAATTGGGAAAATTGGGAAAATAAGCAAAGCAAGTATGAGAGAGTGAGTAGATGGGTCAGGGAGAAAGGCACCACCACCACCAGAACCACCTAAACCCACACACACATAAAAATCATTGATGGCGACCGTTGCTGCCCGCCAAAAATGAAGCACTTGGTCCCCTTTGCTTTTATTGACTTCACCTTCTCCATTACGTCACTCTCACTCCCTCAGTACTCCCAGTCCTCCTCTCTGCGTGGTCCAAGCACTCAGCCGACTGGGCAATGGCTTTTCCCTGATTCCTGCGGAGCTCAACAACAACAACAGGAAGAAGAGGAAGAGAATTGAGAAAGACAGTGTGCTAGAAATTGATGATGGATCAAGATTGAGAAAGTTCAATGTTTGCTTAATTTGCACCGTTTGATCTTGAATCGATGAGTCAAAGAAAGGAAGAAAGAAACTAAATTGACTGAGCAATGATTTTCTCTTTTGAAAAGTGTCACTCTTTTATCTGTTGTTGTCTTGTTTCTAATAGTCGTTCGCTTTGATTTCTCTCTACTTGGTCACTTGAGAGGCAGGAGCAGGAGGAGGATTCATACCTGCTGGAACTTGCGACATTGGATACCGCCAAAATTGAGGTCTGGCATTGCCTTTGCAGCTACTGCTGATGTCCGCATGGGGTGCTTGATTGCAATTACGAATAGAAGGATAAATTAGCAACGTGTGGCTTATTTGGCGTATTATCCACCTATCCAACCAAATCCAAAAGCAACTCAAATAATATGAAATACAGCGTGCATCGGATAGGTTCTAGGTATCCAATGCCCTATTAGATAGACAGAGATCAGCCTAGCCCTGCGAAGCAAACCAGTTTAACAACAGCACCACCCCGAAATTATTCACTACTGCGTCACCAGTGTAACGCTGTAACTCTCCAATTAAATTTGGAGTGACGTCTCAATTAAAAGACCATCAACTATTTTAATGGAATCTCCATTGTCAAGCACTCAAGCAAATGTGGAATTCTAAGCCTTAATAAAACGACTAACTGGTTTAGCTAAAAATTTGTCCAAAAATTCTGTACCGTCTCAGAGCATCTGCAACAGACTCAACAAATATAATTTTTGGACAGATTTAACTAAAAATTTGTCCAAAAACTCTAAAATGGAACTTCAGTAAACTCAACAAATTTATCCCAAAATTTAACTTTTTTTTGGATGGCTCTCCATTTTTTTTTGTTCTCTCTCTCTCTTTTGCTATTTTATTGACCGCAAATAATGTATTAGTTGACACGACTCATCCCAATCCCTCCGGAATTAACGCGGAATGTGTCATGCTCCCGTCTAACCCCCCCCCCCCCCCCCCCCCCCCCCCCCCCCCGTGTGACACAAAGGGCCAGACAAGAGATAACTCAAATTTTAGCCCACTCGAGACTTCCAGAGTGGGCCACGATCAGTGGAGGACTGTGATGTCTCGATCTCTGCTACAACCTACATCCGCGATCAAACTGAAGGACATTAAAACTCATAAAAGTTGTGAGTGGACAAAAATAAATAATTTAGTAAAACTCATTTCACAAAAGACATTTATACCCTTTACTTAAAACCATGCATGCATATGAAAACTAGTTAATTCAAATATAATAAAACCATTTATAAAACCAAAGTCATTTCTTTTCTCAAATCATTAGGGCTTTAGCTAAAAGCTTTAGCTAAAAACCATAAAACCAATCGTGTGAGAACTCAGCCTAAAACCGTAAATCCAAATCCTCAAATCCAGTAAATCTGTAAATACGTAAATCCAATAAAACATGTTTATACCAATCCTTGGCATCCCAGATGTCTGGCGTCACAGACATCTGAAGTCACAGACGTCATGTCACGGTCTAGGCTACGCGTGCTGCTCGGGGTCTCTCCGAGCCTATCTATGACATCTCAGATGTCTGACGTCCCAAATGTCTAACAATAGCAATCCTGCTCCTGAGTCACTATAAGATATGGTCGCTCCGTGCAATGACCTCTCGCAGGAAATGTGTCGTGACTACCCCAGTGTCCTAGACAGCTGGAGGAGACCATCCACATATCCACATATAAGGATAGTATATGGAAAACATTTTATAAAATCATTTCAAAACCGTTAGAAATGTGCTCTTTCTCGGAATACCATTAAATCTATTTCCTTTCTATAAACCATAAATGAGATTCATGCCCGATATCATAATCAACTGGGCCTCTAGCCCAAGAGTTCATACTAAATGGATCTCAGCCCGATACTTCATTAAATCAATGGACTCCAAGTTCGATAGTTTCCAAATCAACTGAGGCCTCATGCCCGATTCCATATTTCCAAATCCAAAAACATTCCATTAAACCATCATGGAAATACCAGCACGTATAAACACAGTATAAAATCATAAACTTTGAAATACGTGTGAATACGTAAATGCGAAATATCACAATCAAATTCATCATAAATCGTATATATAAAACATGTAAAACAATTATGCATGCATCGTATTCAGAAAACAAATGTCCACTCACAGACCGTCTTAACTACGCCTCGATACACGTGCATAAGCCTCACCCGGGCTAATTTACCATCTTCAGAACTTCCGGACCTATCAAAATCATACCAACGGTCACTAACCAACTCTATAAGGTAATACATAAGGCCTATGAACAGTACATATTTCTCAAGGCTAAAAACCTCAATTTGACCAATCTAACGATCTCTGATCGACCCGAAATCACCACCATTAGATTCGGATCGTCAAAACCTTTAAAATGACACTGATATTACCTCGAAATTTGTGCCCATGCGCCGGTCAACGTAAAAGTCAACTGCTAACGTCAGCAAGGTTAACGCTGACGTCACCTGTGATAGGTGTCCAATCTGATAGTGCCACGTGTCAGCTACTCACTAGTCTATGTCAGTGACACGTGTCAGCACCTGATTGGCCACATCACTGACATGTCAGTGCTGATTGGGCACTAACATGTGACACTTGTCACTCTGCTACTGGTCCCCCTCTGACATGTCAGTCTGACATGATGACGTCAGTCCCTAACCTCGCGACTGGTTGACCTGTTTCCACTGTACTGGGTCGCGCCTGCGACCCAACCTGGTTAGAAAACACTTTTCCGACCACCATTTTTCTTCCTTTTTCTTTCTAAACGATCGTCTAATCCCCAGAAATAGTTCTATCTAATTAAAACCACGAAAAACTCATTAAAACCTTACCTTCCAATGATGAATAGTGACCATCGATTTTCAGCTCTTCCTTGAGCCTGTTTAGCCGTCTTCCGTCTTCGATTTCAATCCCAATCGACTCGTATAGACCCCTAGATCATCATCCAACCCACCAAAACTGGCAACAAACATCCTAACTAAGAACCCATTTCAAACCCAAAAAGTCTTGCCTTTGAAACTCCGGCCATCATGCACGACGGTCCATGTTGTTGCCACCACTGTGCTCGCCTCAACCTCCTCTCTCATTCTTTCACAACCCAATAGCAACAGATGATGATTGAAGGGTGTTTGTGTGGGATTGAGTGGTATGGTGTATGGGTGTTTCACGGGTTAAGGGAGAATGAAAGAA
This sequence comes from Prinsepia uniflora, assembly GCA_032719365.1. Taxonomy (NCBI): domain Eukaryota; kingdom Viridiplantae; phylum Streptophyta; class Magnoliopsida; order Rosales; family Rosaceae; genus Prinsepia; species Prinsepia uniflora. The sequence continues at coordinate 3,424,364 of CM064876.1, read as the reverse complement.
ATGAGGATGAAGATGAAGATTAGCCCAATTAATTGGGATTTGGGCCAATCAGATGGGTGACACTTGTCACTCATCTGGTGGTCCCCACCAGGTTTTTATCTAATCTAATCAAGCCACGAGTCAACATTTCTCGGTTTGCATAAATAATACCGATTTTCGTTTTAGACCCGTAACTTTCCCATCGAACGTTCGATTTCGATGTGTCGCTTGTTTACGGACTCGTAACATCTCGATCTACTTAACGGCCCTTGGTCCTCGTACTTTAGACTTCCTGGGTCAAAAGTCAACTTCTTGTCCATTCCTATGGGCAAAATGGTCATTTCACCCCGTCCTTCCGAATTCCCTTAACTAATTCCCGATTACTCACGATAATCCTCAATTAATTATTAATTAATCTCGTAATTCGGACGTATTGTTACATTAGTTGGGTGGTAATTAATCAAAGTTTGAATACTTGATTCCAATTTTGTTTATTTTGTCCTCGAAAAATCTTTTGTTAAAGGGTACCCCTCAAATTTGTTGTGGGATTTGGCTATGATCTAAAAATCTGAAGATTGCAAGTTCTTGTTTTGGCCTGAATTGTTATTTCTCCCCTAAAATGTAACTGCTTGAGACTGCTAGTTAGTTGTTGTTCTCCACTAGCAAGTAAAGCTTCTTCTTTATATTCATTATGAGAACTTTCATCGTTGAACACCATATCACATAAAGATTGATGAACCATATGTAGGTTAACTTGAGTCAAATTGAGATGTGAGAATAAGATAATGAAATATAATTTGGTATTGATAAGTGAGAATAAGTGAAATATAATCTATTTTGTATATATATAGATGAAGACTTTAAAAAACTATCATTAAAAACTAACTGTTATATATATAGCCGTTACACAAAAATTATGTTGTTATATATTTAAATTTTTTAAAAAATGAATTTAATATTCAAAGTTGGTGAAAATATAGAGAGTCTGATTTTGGTAACTGTAAAAACTGGCTAGTTATTAATAACTTTTAAGTCATTGAAGTTAAATTTTTCCAAATCTCTGACTTGTCTGATGTGGATGCTCTGGGCTCAGTAAATGACAAGATATGTTGAAAATTGCTTGTAACATTCTTGTTGATTTACATAAAAAAATATCTTGGTAAAACTAAACCATCACCAATTATCAAAAAACCGTGAGGGCTCACGATTTTAAGTTAATTTTTCTTATTTCTACCAACGTCTCAATATAAGTTTTTAATTTTTTTATCAAGCAAATAAGCATTTCATTAATAAGCAAACATTACATAGAAATGAAAACCTACTAACAAAAAAGTCTAAAAGAGACATAAACATACACACAAACAACACCAGATTTATGTGCATACGGGCCCAATAACATAAACTTAAAACAGCCTAAGAGTAACCCTAGATCAAAACTATGGAAACTTCCATAATCCAAACTGCTGCCCTCAGTCGGTGCCTAAATCGCCGTGAACCAGCAAATACAATACCACCAGAAGTAAGGAAAGTGAAGGTGAAATCGAAGAAGTCATACAAAAATAGGGGTAAACATATCATTTGTGCAATGAGCGCTCCCGTAATTCATTTGACGAGTGCATATAGCACTTTAAAAACAATCCAGTGCCAAACCGGCCACTGAGTTGAAAGATGGACTTTGATGGCAGAGTATTCGAGGTCCATCGCTTCCAAAGGCATTGGATTGGGGGAAAAAAGGGAAAAAGGCTTGATGGAAGTAAGCTAAAGTGGAGGTGGGAAAAAGGACCTAGGAGTATTATATAAATCTTCAAATGAGGAGGGAGAAAACTTCCACAGTGGAAAAGACCGAATAACCACCACAAAGGGTGGAGAGTATAGTCGAATTTGAAAGAGCTGCTAAAGAAAACCAAATAAAAAACGCAACAGAAAAAATGAACAGAAAACCGATCCGAAAAGTAAAAAAGAAAAAAGGAAAAACATAAACTGCAAACTAAAAAGAAAAACAAATAAAACAAACGAATAAAAAGAAAAAAGAGCAACCAAGTTGCACAACGACGAGCTCCACCGCAGCAAGATTCAAAGTCACCCATAGCAACACCGAGCAGCAGCGGTCACCAACGAGCAGCAAAGTCACGAACGCCACCACTGTGAGACAACGAGCACCACCACAGTCGCACATCGACGAGCTCCATTGCAGTAAGAACTTAAGCAAAGCCATGAGCACCATCACAGCGAGACGACGAGCACCACAGCGATATCCAGCGATGATGCGACTTAGAATAAAAATTTGTGGTGCGCCTAGATCTCAACACAAACCAGATCCCACAACAAGGGAAGAAGCGGCAGAGTCGACCGGAGTGAAAGGGTGAAAAATTGGAGAAGCAGAGAAGGGAGAAATAGAGGAAGAAGGGGAGGGAGAAGGGAAGAAAAGGATATAAGAAAAAAAATAAAGGAAGGGAAGCTGCCACCAGCCCTAGGAAAGGGCGGCGGTAGCTAGGGTTTGCAAGGTGAGGGACACACTAAAGAGAAGGCAGAGAAAAGTCGTAGAGAGAAGGCTTCTTAGATGGCTTCTAGAGGGACGCTCAAGAGAAAAAGCTTCTTTAAGTTTTTTTAAATTTACATATGACATTCCTTACATTTTTTTATCCCTTGAGGCTGATCCAGACTATGCTAATAATTTCTACTGAGTTCAATCTTTTCAACAAAGTGAAAGAAATGTTGCAAAAGGCTCATAATATTTTTGTTAATATGCAAGGAAAGTATGTAACTTGTAACTCATGATTTTAAGTTGTTTTTTTTTTTAATTTCTACAAAACCATCAAAAAAATTATTATACTACCATTCTCATCTTACTAGTACATTACTTGTATTTCTTGATCCCTAGACTAGCTTCCAATCCCTATTAATTAGTAATTTTTATTATATTTAATATTTATAGCCTAAAAGCCTTAAAAAATGACTTGCTTGCCTAAATAAATGACGATAAATCTCTCAAAAGCTTATAACATCTTTGTTAATATCTACATTAAATATCTTGCGAAACCCAATAGTCCCATTCTTCAAAAAATGTGTGAAGAACTTATTTTATAAAACCAACAAAAAACTTATTCTACTACTAGTATTTACATCTCGCTATTAGCTTCTTAAAGTTTAAATGGGAAATTTATTATATTTCTCTCCCTAAAGTCATTTTCGGACCCATTAATATATTTTAAGTATCTTTAATATTTTCTGACGTAGCGCTTATAACATTTATGTTAATATGCACGCCAAGTTGCATTCGTAAAAAAATAAAAATAAAAATCCAGCCCATGATTTTAAGTCAATTTCAATCAAAAAACTTATTTTACTATGATTTTCATCCCACCATATGCTTATGAACGTTTACACAATGCTTTCGTTTTATTTATTTATCCCTACCGTCACTTATGAACACCGATGGTATTTTTTATTAAATTTAATATCGCCTCAAAAAAAGTAATGATTTATTGAGCTCAATAAATTATAAGATATATTTCAAACGGTTTGTTAATGTATGTGAAAAATATCTTGCTAAAATATTCAATGGTCGCATTCTTCACAGTTGTGAACAATAACTCATAGTTGCAAGTCGGACTTTCTAAAAAAAAATTGTGTGCTATTGTGTGCTAACTATAGTTTGAGGATTAACATATGAGGATCTATAATCAAACTCTCTACAAAAAGCCTACATCCATTGGGCCGCTGTGTTTTAAGCCATTTCAGATTATCTTTCAATTTTATGTATATTTCTATAATTTATGTGTAATACTTTAAGCTAAGTTTTAACGTTTTGGGTATCCCTACGGTTCCCTCCCTTAATGAATTCCACACTTTGATCGAAAAAAAGCATTTAGCATTGTGATTGTTATAGTGCACGATTCTTCTTCTTGCTTGCAAATTGCAACTGCTTGAGGATGAAGTCTCATCACTATTTGTAACGACCCGTCCCAAATTATCGAGATTAATTAAGAATTAATGACGGATTAGCCTCCTTAATCGGAGATTAGACAAGGATTAACGGACGTTCGGGGCGAAATTACAATTTTGCCCCTAGAATGGGCGAAACGCCGACTCTTCGTTCAGGCGGTCAAATGGACTTTGGCCGATGACTGTGACGTAGTTCAGAACATCATGAGTTCATAGACAGGTGGCACGCCCGATTCCGACGTTCGAGGAAGAAGTTATGACGTTCAAAAGTTCGGGGTATTTTGGTAATTTGGTTGAAAATGGGCAAACAGTTGACTTTTGACCGGGGGTTCCAATGGCCGTGGGCTGAGGACCGTTACGTAGATCGCATCGATACGAATCCGTAGACAGGCGGCACGTCAAATTCGGACTTTCGACGAAAAAGTTACGGTTCACGAAAATTTTTAGGGAACTATTGCACGAAGTTTGAGATGGATTGACATTTGTCATTAATGGGCCCCAGATATTTTGTCCCTGGCCCAATGGATGAGTGACAAGTGTCACTCATCCATTGCACACTCAAACCCATTCATGCATGTCATCTTTATTCCTTTGTTCGTCCAAACAAACCCGATCTCACCCAAAACCCACCCATCGACCATTTCAATCTTTGTTGTTGGACTGAGAGAGAGAGAGACAGAGGAGGCTGACGGTGGCTGGGTGATGCTAAGGCCCCTGTGGACGGCGGTGATGGCCCAAGTAACAAAGGTAAACCGATTTCCCGATTATGACCAATTTTCCATTAATTTCGATTGGGACGTTGGGAGCAAGTTTTGATGACAGTGATGGCTTCTCTGAGCTCTTGTGAGCATGTAGGAACGAAAATGGGAGGCTGGGGATGGCTAGAAAACTCAGGCAGGGCGGTTGAAGATTGGTCGTCCCTGTTCAGTCGATCCAAGGTACGTTTTTCCCCGTTTTACTTCATTCTAATTACATGGTTAGATTCCTAGGGATGTGATGAAGAGGTTGGGATTGAATAGGGATGGAATCGGGCTGAAATAAGGGAGGAAAATTGGTGAACCGGCTCCGCCGGTCGGATCGGATAAGAATTACAGAGGTGAACCGGACCGCCAGTTCACGCGAGGTTAGGGATGACTGTGTTGGGCGCGTGGCTCCCACGCGCAGCCCCTTTGGGTGGCCCATGAGGGCACGTGAGTCGTCCTATGGGGAAAGTTCCAACATGTAATTTCATCTATTCGATGTAACAAACATTTTGGGACTGGTTTCGAGTTGATCGGACATCGTCTCGATATAGTTCGGGTTGTCTGAAGGTTTAGGATCGGGTTTAAAAATAGTTAAAAATTTCGAAAAATTACGGGGCTTTAGTATAGGGTTATTTAAGTAGTTAGTAACCTTCTATTATTATTTGGATAGGTTCGGGAATCCCGGAGGCGACTATTGGCCCGGAAGAGGCTTATGGCACGCATATCGAGGCCCGACTTCAGACGGTCTGTGAGTGGACCTTTCTTTCGAAATTGAAGCATGCATAAATGTTTTACATGCTTTTAAATACATGTTTTGTGATGCCATGACTGCATTTATTTGTGGTATCTTAGGATCGACATATTTGCACGTTTTTTTAAGTTTTCGGCTTTATGTCGTACATTTGCGTACTGCGTTTTCAATAATGATTTAATGAACAGATTTTGAATTTGGAAATATGAACTCGGGTTTGAGACTCATTTGATTTACAAACTCTCAGACTTTGAGTCCATTTGATTTGACGAGGAATCGGACCGAGAGTCCATTTGAGTTATATAATCGGGCCGAGGGCCCCGTTGGTTTACGAATTCGGGTTTGAGGCCCAGTTGGTTGTAATCTCGGGCTGGAGGCCCCTTTGACCGTAGTATCGGGCTTGAGGCCCTGTTGATTTATGGTTTCGGGCTTAGGACCCAGTTAGTCGTGATATCGGGCTAGAGTCCCAGTTGATTGTGAAATCGGGCTTGAGTCCCAGTTCGATTTATGAAATGAGAATTCGGGCATGAGAACCTGTTGAACTGTGGATTTAGGCCGAGGCCTATGAAAATGGATTTGAATCGGATTCGAGGAATCCTGTTGAGATGAATCGGGTATGAGACCTAGTTGAAATATGTTTTGAAAAAGAAAGTATTTGAAAATGTATTATACCCTTCATATGATTTGATTGGTCTCCTCCAGACGTCGACCTGGAAAGTTACGATCCACAGACCAGAATGGGTATCCCCATAGGGATTCCGTTCTAGGAGTGGAAGTTATGATGTGGTCCCGGACCAGATTCCGGAGAGATGATCGGACTAGGTCCGAAGATAGAGCCTCCCAGATGGAGAATTCCTGGGGGTAGACTCGGAGTGAGACCCCGAGTAATGTGCACACTAGTATAGAGATGAATCGTGACATATATTGTGGATGTGTTCCCTAGGGGCTGTGTGCCCCGAGTTGGCATCTTCTCGGAAGTGCCGCGGATGGGTTATACGTATGAGTATACGTATGAGGTTTACGGAAAGTGATTTGGGGGCGGAGACCCCGTGTTTATGTTTTAGAAAGTGATTTGGGGCGGAGACCCCGTATTTGATATTTTAGAAATGGTTTGGGGCGGAGACCCCATATTTGATATTTTGGAAATGGTTTGGGGCGGAGACCCCGTATTCGATGTTTTAACGTTTACTGGATTTGGGCAGAGTCCCACTTGTGTTTGATTTGGACTGAGTTCTCATGTATTGATTTACAGTTTTTTTATGATTTCGGGTCGGGGACCCATAGATGGATTTATAGTTCATGACGGTTTATGGGGACCGGCATGAGCCCTTGGAAAGTTTTTATGGTTCATGACGATTTATGGGGACCGAGCATGAACCCTTGAAAAGTTTTGAGAATGTTTTCAAATGGTTTTATGAACGTTTTAGTAAACGATTTTCGAATGCATGCATATGCTTTTAGTGAAGGGCATAAATGTCTTATTGTGAAAACGTTTTATTAAAATAATTATTTTGTCCACTCACAACTTTTGATGTTTTGAATGCCCTTCAGGTTGGTCGCAGCGGATGCGGGATGTAGTAGAAACCGAGACATCACACTCCTCCTCCTACGATCCTGACGTACTTTGATATCCCCGGTTAGGCAAAGGACGAAAATATCCATGGTCTGACACTTCATGTCAGACGGGAGCAGACACGTCCCACGTTAATCCCGAGGGATTTGAGACGGGTCCTGATACTATTACTTACGCCTTGATAACCGCTACTACTGGCTGATGATTAGAAGCTGAATATGTAACAACCCGAACTTTTAATAAAATTTAAATTCAGAAATATTATGTAAAATGAATATTTTGCCCATGGTTAGGGAAACATGTTGACTTTTGACCTAAGATACTATTTAGACTTTAACCAAGTTCCGTTGCGTAGATCGAGACATCACGAGTCCGTAGACAGACGACACGCCAAAATCGGACGTCTGACGGGAAAGTTACCGGTCACGGAAGAAATCAAATACTATTCACATTTTACGAAACGTGTACAATGGCAAATATTTATTGGTCCAAAATACATGAGGTGGACCAATGGATGAGTGACAAGTCACTCATCCCATTGGCCCATTAACCCAAGTTCATGCACTTCATCTTCATCTCATTTCTTCTTTGTTACCTGAAACCCACACAAACAACCCATACACCGAGAGATTGTGAGAGTGAAAGAGAAAGAGAGGTTGAGACGGCGACTGCGACGGTGCGGATGGCTGAGCACGGTGGAGAGGCTGAGGAATCCACGAACCAGGTAAAACCTAAAACCCAGTTTGGGTTCAAATTTCGAAATCAATTTAGAGGGATTGTTGGACTGTTTTGATGATTGGAAGTTGTTCTTTGGAATTTTACGAGTCCACAGAGACCAGAATTGTGAAGGAAAGTGGCTGGAATCGACCAGAAGAAAGATTGGAAAATTGGCCAAAAATCATCAAGCTTGAACAGGTAATTTCAGGCCTTGTTTGATGTTTTTGAGGTTATAGAACCCTTTCTGGGTTCATTAAGAGCATGTAGGAAGAAAAATGGGGGAAAACGGTGGCTGGACGGCTGAAATACGGCTGAATCTAGTTCGCGGGTCGGTTGACCCGTTACAGGGTCACTGGTCGACCCAGTTAGAGGTTGACGATGATGACATGATAGTCCACATCATCACCCTGTCAGACTTGTCAATCCACATGGCAAATTAGGTGATGCCATGTGGCAGGCTATTAGGCCCCATCAGCAGCCGAGGTGTCAAGTCCATGTTAGCATTGTCAGACCACGTGGACCAATAGGGTAGTACCATGTGGCAACCTGTCAAGAAGTGTCAGAGTGACATGGCAGGTGACGTATTAGACCACATGGACCAGTGAGGAAGTGACATGTGGTAGGTTGACAGAGATGCCAGAGGCACGTATCAGGACACGTGGCACCAGTCAGGGAGTGCCACGTGGCAGGCTGTTAGACATGTCATTGACTGTTGTGGACCGTCGTTGACCAGCGACGACTAGCGTTGACCGAGGGCACTTGGATACGAATTTTGAGGTCAAACCGATCTTATTCGAAAGGTTTTAATGATTTGAATCCAATGGTGATGATTTCAGGTCAATCGGAGACAGTTTGATAGGTCGTTGAGGGGGGTTTTTAGCCTTGAAAAGCGTGTCCGAGACGCGTTTATGGTATCGGGCTTTTTGAGGGTTTAGTGTATGAAGTTGTATAGAACATTAGTGACCCTCGGATATGATTTGGACAGACCCGGAGACTTTGGATTAGCTCAGGTGAGATTACAGCGTGGATATTGAGTGCGTAGCGTGGACCGAGAGTGAGTGGACTTTTATTTTATAACTAAAATGCATGCATAACTGTTTTGAATGCTTTATTATATGATTTAAGTTTGTTATTTGATGAGTTTGTGGACTTGATCATCGATTTATGAAATATTTTACGGATTTACGTGAAAATGATGTTTTGGGCTTGAGACCCGATTGAACAACGGTTTGACTTAGATTTAGAGTCAAATGGGAATTTGAAAGAAAATTACATTTTAACTAGATTTGAATGGCGATTTGGCATGATCAGTTTGGATAAATTGGAATTTATAAATGAGTTCTGGACACAGTTTCTAATAGTTTTCTTGTGGAAGTTATGTCTCGGACATTGACTCAATTGAATGGTATTTTGACTCGATTTGAGACATAAATGATTTTAATATGATTTTCAGCCAGATTTGGTTATAGTTCCACATATACCATCCTGTTTAAGTTGGATAGTCTCCTCCAGACGTCAAGGATCCTGGAATAGCCAAGGTGCACTGCCTGGGATGAGTAACTCCGAGGAGAGGCTCGGGTCCAAGAGTGCGAGTTTATGATATCATCTAGGACGTGGTAGATCCGGGGAAGGCACTCCATGATGATATCACCCTGGACGTCGTTGAGTTAGATCATGGGGAAGTACTCGGAGATGAGACCCCGAGTTACACGCGTAGCATTGAAAATCGTGACTGATATTGGTTATTGTTGATACCATATCGACCGACCATCCTCTATGCACACGGCCCACCAGGACAGGATGGAAGCCGACCGATGCCCCGATCGGCACCCCCACAGACGTGGCCCGCCGATCGGCAATGCCGTACAGACCTGTCATTCGGCACCTGACAGGGTACAAGCACCAGCTAGCTGCAACAGTCACCTAACCAACTCTGCCATAACCACTCCCTGACGGGGGCAGGTTGAAACTCCAGCTGGCGCCTCCTCCGGATGTCCAGGGCTTGTCAGGTGACTCTCATCCACAACGCATAACCTGCTCCCGCAACAGTAGTCCACCTACCGCAGTTATGGCTACTATAAATACCTTGAAACCCTTCACAAAGGTGAGCACTAAGAAACCCGTGCAGATTACTGTATTACTTGCCTTTCGGCGTGCAAATACTAACTTAGGCATCAGAGTCCCTTTGGCGGACACCACACTGGTGTCAAGTCTCTGCAGGGTACCTGCCGAGCGGCAACACCCCCAGCGGGCCCAAAGCACCACACAGCTGGTCCCAGATCCCCCAGCGGGTCTCATCGAGTTGGTCCATTTCGAGATCAAACAGTTATAGACATCGCGGATGTCGAAGATTGGTTATATTGTGTTTTATTGATATGTGTGTCCAGATATATATATATATATAATTTGAACTGTTTTCATACGATTTGACTTGAATGCATGCATATTTATAAAACGGAGGGGAAAATGTTATTATTCTTAAATTGTATTTCGAAAATGCTTATTTTTTGTCCACTCACATTTTGACTATTTTATTGACTCTTTAGGTCGTGACACAGAGGCATGGGTTGATCCTGAGGCAGATGCATAGATAGTACCGTTGCACACTTGAACACCCTTTGGGGTAGGTTTTGGTATTATAATGACATATATGCTCGGTCCTGTATATAAATACTTATCTCGTGTCTGACAATGTTGTAGTTGAATTCTGTTTACTTTTAAACTCATAAAGGGTCTTTTTAGTATTTTGAGTATGATGGTCAGACGAGAGCAGGGCACATCCCACGATAATCCTTGGGGGATCGGGATGAATCATATCAGTATAGGTGGCGATAGGCATCTTGGACGGAAGAACCGTCAGTGCAACCTGAAAATTAAAAACTTGGATCACATGTTGTATTGAAGGCCTCATATTGTAATCTTGATGAGCAAACAACAACCCAACAATCATCAAGCACTCCATTTGCTTCTTGTTATAATGCTCTAGGAGGCTCTGTTATACACATACATTGGCATGAACAAATTGACAATTTCGGTTATAATGACCTAGGAGGTTCTCTTAACAAAGCGAACCAGCGCCCAGCAAAATCTCATCCCGTTAAGTCTAGATTCGGATCAAACAAAGATGAATCAACTCAAGCAACAAAATTCGATTCCATCATCGGATTTATAATAAATCCGATCAGTTACCTCCATTTCAACAACGATTCACTAGTCACTACCTAGCATTTAGCATGGTCATTGTTACATGGTTTACACTACAGGATTTCTTCTGGCTTGCAATTGCTTGAGGATGAATGAGCCTCACTGTTACTTCCTCCTTCACCACCACGCATCATAATATTACTATCATAACAACCCTCATCATCTTCACCTCCAGCAACCGCTACTACTGGCTGATGATGAGGAGCTGAATAGGTGGCGATAGGCATCTTTGATGGAAGAACCGGCAGAGCGACCTCAAAATTAAACACTTGGATCACCTGTTGTATCGAAGGCCTCATAATGTAATCTGGATGAGCGCACCACAACCCAACAATCATCAAGCACTCCACTTGCTTCTTGTTATAATTCCCACAGAGTCTTGGGTCAACTGCTTCAATCACTCTACCTTCTCCATAAAGCTCCCAAACCCACTCCACCATGCTTTCAAACTTACGATCAATCGTTTTTCTCCCGCAAGCAATCTCCAAAGCAACAATTCCAAAGCTGTACACATCTGATTCCTTGCTAGCCTTTCCAGTGATCACGTATTCGGGAGCCATGTACCCCATTGTTCCAGCTAGAGCTGTTGTCTTTAGCTCTTCTCCATGGTCTACAAGGCGCGCTAGCCCAAAATCTCCCAATTTCGCATTGAAATTCGAATCCAGCATGACATTGCTGGATTTGATATCCCTATGCAGCACACATTGTTCCCATTCTTGGTGTAGATACAGCAACCCGGAGGCCAATCCCTGAGCAATTTTGTACCTCACATCCCAAGACAACAAGCTTTTGCCCTTGAACAAATGAGTGTCTAAGCTGCTGTTGGGCATGAGCTCGTAAACAAGGAGGAGTTTTTTTTCATGGCACCAACCAATGAGTTGCACCAGATTCCGATGCCGAAGACGACTAATCACCATTACTTCTGTTGCATACTCTTTAAATCCTTGTCTGGACCGTGTCGATATTCTTTTCACTGCTACATATTTGTTCAAATGATCATCTTTTATGCATCCTCTGTAAACACCGCCAAAACCTCCCTCTCCAAGCTTTTCTTCTTCCAAAAAATCACTCGTGGCACGAGCCAATTCAGCATAAGAAAACTTCCTTGGGCCTGCCTCCTTTCCAAATTCGTCATCAATCGAATCACAAACCATTGGATGTTCATCTTCATCACTACTGCTTCCTCTGCTTCGTTCTCTTTTTTCCCTCTGCTTCCGCAAGATGAACCAGATCAAAACAATCCCACCCACCAATATTATAAATCCACCAATACCTATTCCAATTGCTATTCCTAGACGTCCACCCTTTTCTGGTGACGTGGCACGATGAGAAGGATCCGAAAATACTGGAGATTCGACATCAACTAGAGAAGTTGAGTTGAAACTCCATGAGTCGACCCTATGCAGAGCAGCGAGATTATCACCGGTTGAAGCAGAGAAGCCGACAACCACCCTGTCGGGCAAGTAACGATTCAGATCAACACTGTAATGAAGATGCCTTATGACTCGAAGTCCATTGAAGTAACTAGTGAAAGAAACGGTCAGATTTTTTAAGGTGGAGTCATAATTAACCGTGGCAGAATTGATTTTTCCATCCATAATGCTACCATTCCAAGGCACGGTAATCTTAGACATGCCAGAGTTGACGTCGATGCCGACATGTTCGCCGACTGGATCTCTGATGTACGACGCATTATTCTGGTAGATGTCAAACTCAACCGCCACGTACGGTGGCAAGGGAAGGCCGAAACTGGCGCGGCTTCTTCCGTGTGTGCGGTTGTATGTGGATGGCGCTATGAAGAAAGCGAGGCCGTTGGCGTACATGCTTTTGCCTTGTGAATCAATGAGGAATGTGAAGTTTGTTGTGAAATCGGCCAGCTTTCCGGTGGCCGTTTCGCGGAGGAGAAATGGTTTGTAGTAGGTGGCTCGACCGATGTTATTGCTGTTGTCACCATCTGCCCCACCGGTTCTGCCACTGGTGAGTTGGATGAATTGGCCGTCTTGGATGGAAGCTTGCCGGTCTAGGGATACATGATTGTCGGTAACGTTGAGAAAAGTGGGGAAATTGAAAGTGAGTGAAGTTGCAAGATGGGTTAACAAAAGGAAGAGGAAAAGAAGAAGGAATCGATGATGTTGCATTTTAATTGTTTTTTTTTGAGTGAGAGATCCTTCGATGACGATGCTAATTTGCATAAATATTGTTTTATAAACAGACCTGAGTTTATTTTTTAAGCGTGACTGAAAACATTTTGACTACATAATCTTACACAAAATAGTTATTATTGAGCCATTATTACATTGACTTCTACTGCTTTCAAAAGTTGAATTCAACGTAATCACGATGAATTTCGTCATGAATTGTAAGCGGTGTGAATTCATCTAGATATGAATGGTAATGGACCAATGGTATCATATCGTCTCAATTAATTGGGGGCAACATGCAACTTTGTTTGACCACAGCAGAGCCTTGTGTTGTCAAGGTTGGGAAAGAAAGTGGCAATTCATTGGGACGTATATTCAACTTTGGACAAGTAATAGACTTGCGAAGGGGTTTTATTTTTCATCGCTAAAGCTTTGATCAGTCAATGCAAGATTTGGAATTGGATGTGAAGAGAATATAAAGACAAAAGGTTTTGTGACCCCAAATGAGCAGCTGCGATAGCATGGAGGAAAATGCGGGGAAATTGTTAGGTAATTAAGAAAGAGACTGAAGATATGCTGAATTATTGATGTCCACAATCAGTTTTCTGGGCTTCTAGATCAAATTGATCGGCTCTGAGAGCTAATAACCCATCCAATATCTGCAACGAGGTACCTTTCTTGAAGTTACAGACGAACTGGATCGCCGTCCCGGCCTCTAATTAGCTTCGGGTACATATGTACACCTTTATAAAGTAGGGTGAGTTTCAGTCGACTCAAAATTGATAACCAAAAAAAATACTGGAATGTTTAGTATCTATAGTCCATGTAATTAATTATTTTATATTTAAATAAGATAAATAATAATATTTTTTAAGAGAAACCCACTCAAAATTGCTAACAAACAAAAATTATTGTATTGTTAATATTTATACGCCACCTAATTAATTTGTTCTATATTTAAATAAGATAAATAATGATAATTTTGAAGATTATATAATATATTATTCAAATAAAAAGAATATTTGTTGATAATATCAACATCGACTTCATAATAGATGTATTTAATACCTTGAAAACTAATATTTTGAAATTTAGTGTTTTTATATTACATGGTATTGTACAAAAATGTTGTTTTTTCTTAGCTTTTTAAATATAAGTATTAATTTTTAGGGGGTAAGACTCATCGATATATATTTTTCCTCTTATCTCACTTGTACCGTCGAATTTTCATATAATATAACACTACAATCAACTCACAGTTTACACCCGAAAAATCCCATTCTAGGCTAGAGACAAAGATCCAACAAAATTAAAGACTGGACTCTTTAGAGGCTCAGTCCAAACTAACATAGGAAAATGGTAGCGCAAAAGAGGGAAATTGGCTCTGTCGAAGTCGAAACTGTAAGAAGGCAAGGGAGAAGAACTCGACAAGGTCACTGTATGCAAGTCCACATAGAAATCTACGCGGCAAGCCAACTTCACCATCAATGGCCTATAAAAGGAGAATAAATTTTCTTCTCAAGTGATAGCCAAATAGTCAAATTGATCAAACTCAATCAATTTCAAAACAACTGCAAACTATCACAAGTTTCTTTGTTCAAAAACTCGTCTCTTTAGGCATAACCTGTTTCTTTTGATCTATGATCAAGATTCAGTTCTTTTCTCAACCTCTCTCTCATTTCTTAAACTAAGAATAAACAAACTTTCTTTCATCCCGACTTAAATTCCAAGCTAGCTTTGAAGACCCTCACACATTCACCTTCATCTCAAATTACTTCTATAGTTAGTTTTTGAAGGTATCTAACACCAACATCATCTCGACCACCACTCTTTGATCTCTGAGACATGCAAACATTCAGCTCTCAACGTCATAATGCCTCATGAATACTCTGCCAATATATGGCATGATTCCCACTAATGCTCATCCAGTTGAATTTGTGTAAAATCGTGAATTCTCAAGGCTTGATTGTAAAAGAAATAATTTACTTTCAACATTTGTAATTTATTTTGTATGTTCAATACTCAAGCATTTACTTTATAAGTGTTTGTATTTCACCTCCGCTATAATACAACAAATTTCTTTAAGTTTCATTTGAGATATTCGGGATATACCAACTAATTTGTTTTATGGCTGATTTTAAGTCATAAAACCATCATCATGTTCTGATTCGATATCATCATTCCGACTTAAGGAACTTTATATGTCTAATTGCTACCTAATTAAATAATAAACTCTTAATATGGACATTTCATACATAATATAAACTGAACCTGAACTAGACTAGAAAGAAAATTTATGAAAGTCCTTGGATCATCGAGAAGAATGCATAAAAAAGAACAACGCAAGTAATTTTGCCCGCTTGCCTCACAATCATTTGATTAAAAAAAAAGGTTCTTTAGCCATAAACGGTGTAAGACCCGTGTTCTTTAGCCACAAAGGTTCTTTAGCCTCACAATCATTGTACAAAAAAAAAGGTGTAGGCACCCACCTATCTAGCATGAGGCCTTTTGGGAGCTCAGTGACTTTGGGGGGGATTGGAACCCCAAAGTTAAGCGAGTTGAGGCTGGTGCAATTCCATGATGGGTGACCCCCTGGGAAGTTGCACTGTGAGTTCCCGAAAACAAAACCGTGAGGGCAAGGGCAAGGAGGCCCAAAGCGGACAATATCGTGCTAGATGAGTCGGGTTCTGACCGAGGAGGGTCGGGTTCTGACAATTTGGTATCAGAGCCAGACCCCGACCGGGAAGTGTGCCAGCGAGGACGCTGGGCCCTAAGGGGGGTGGATTGTAAGACCCGTGTCTTGGAGGGAACGGTGAACAATCCCACATTCCTGTGAGGGGGGAATGGTCTGGGAAGGGAATGGTGGTGTGCCTTAAAGGTGTAGGCACCCACCTATCTAGCATAAGGCCTTTTGGGAGCTCAGTGGCTTTGGGGGGGATTGGAACCCCAAAGTTAAGCGAGTTGAGGCTGGTGCAATTCCATGATGGGTGACCCCCTGGGAAGTTGCACTGTGAGCTTCCGAAAACAAAACCGTGAGGGCAAGGGCAAGGAGGCCCAAAGCGGACAATATCGTGCTAGATGAGTCGGGTCCTAACCGAGGAGGGTCGGGTTCTGACAATTTGGTATCAGAGCCAGACCCCGACTGGGAAGTGTGCCAGCGAGGACGCTGGGCCCTAAGGGGGGTGGATTGTAAGACCCGTGTCTTGGAGGGAACAGTGAACAATCCCACATTCCTGTGAGGGGGGAATGGTCTGGGAAGGGAATGGTGGTGTGCCTTAAAGGTGTAGGCACCCACCTATCTAGCATGAGGCCTTTTGGGAGCTCAGTGGCTTTGGGGGGGATTGGAACCCCAAAGTTAAGCGAGTTGAGGCTGGTGCAATTCCATGATGGGTGACCCCCTGGGAAGTTGCACTGTGAGCTTCCGAAAACAAAACCATGAGGGCAAGGGCAAGGAGGCCCAAAACAGACAATATCGTGCTAGATGAGTCGGGTCCTGACCGAGGAAGGTCGGGTCCTGACAAACGGAACCCATCGAAACCGTCTAATACCAATCTCTACTAGTGACAAGTCTACTTTGAAAGCTTCGCGAAAAGCTTGCTTCCGAGTTAGCCTATTGAGGGCAATATCGTGACATCAAAGCTTTCAAACCATTCACAACTAGTCACTACACCACTCATCCACAACCCCAAGCTCGCTATTTTTTTTTTTTTGAGCAGAACACTCATCTCATCTCATCTTAAATTGTGAATTCGTGCTTGCCTAACTCTGTGTTTCTAGACTTAATGCAACTTAGAAATGACACATATATCTACATAACTTGATGCCAATCTATCAGATTATGCTGAACCCTAGCAAAAAAAAAAAGTTAAAATAATGATTGGGGCCTGTTGTGATGACTGATGAGTACTATAGTAGTATAATAATGACTTAGTGATTGATACGTCCTACAATCTTGGGCCGCAGAACTAAAGACTAGATAAGGGGCCTAAGAATTTTAAGTTTAGATCAAAGATATTGGACTTTGTCTCTTAATAAGGCCGAGTACGTTTGTTATTAGAAAGAGAGCCAGTTGATGAATAATTGTTGTACCAATTGTCGGATCATAGAAAACCAAGGTTGGGATTGATAAAAAACACACAGAAAAACTAAGGGATAAACTAATCCAGCTTAGCTGAGCTCATCCATGACTAGGTTTAATTAATATTGAATTGATTTATTCAGAATTAACGTTAATTGAGGAAATAATAGTGCCTTGGGTCCGGGCTGTTGATCGGTAGAACATAAAAATTAAATATAATATCTGGGAACTTGCAGCGGCAGCGCCTGCAGTTCAATATATGGCAGCTTACAATACGGTGCTCTTTGTCCACCGATCACATATCACATGGAGTTGATGCGCAGAATTTTAAAACTTTAATAAAGGATTACTCTGTGTCGAAAATTAAGATGATTCATAGAGGCATTTCAATCTCCTATGATAAAAAAAATTGTCAATTTTTCATATTTTTACTTCAAAATTAATTAGTAACGAGAGGAGTTGCCAAAAATAATATAAGACACAAATTTAAGTCATGCTTTTCCGACGCGCGAGTGGCGAATCATCAAGCTTTTTCGATGTGGGACATTGCACCTCACGTGTGGTAAATTTTCAAGCTTTTTCAATGTGAAAGATTGCCTAACATTCCAATAGTAACTCAAGACCAATGAACAAATCTGACTTGGAACCCACGACAAGTCAGATATTGTACTAATTAAGTTGAAGAAAAAGATCAAATTAGTTAATTAAGTGCATATATGTGACTAAGTGTATTTAAATTTTAAATAACGACATATCAACAACCAACAGGGGGCGGTGGCTAGAGAAAAGTCTCAGGCTGTTCTCAGTCACCAGGCATCAAGATAGGGTAGTGGAGTTGGTGTAGGTCACGTATGGGGCCGTGATTGTGACGATGATAATGTATATATCCGGCTCATTTTTTGATTAAAATCATTCTAACGGTTTTTTTCAGCAACTTGTTGTTTATATATCATTCTACCAACTTAAATATTTTGTTTGATAATATAGGAATATTAAGAAACCAATTCGTTAGTTACATAATAATTAAGAACCAACCACTTTAAATAATTTATCAGTACACTAAATAGTATTACAATTTAACGGTTTATTTTGTAGTTTCTCTTTTAAATATCATCTCTACAAAAATTCATCCAAATTAGTAATTGATTGGCTATCTAAAACACTTAGCCAAATACATAGACGAACTTAGTCTGACGGACAACAAAATAAATATTCTTACTAATAATCAAATGACTAAACGATTTCCGATTTGGATATATTTTTGTAGGAATGATCTTGAAGGAGGAATTATAACACGAACGGTAGGATTATAATTTTACTTGGTTTAGTGAATCCAATCAAGTGATATATTAGTTCCTTAATAAGGAATAAATAAGTTAATTTTTGAGAAAAATATTATCAAATGATGAATTTAGCTGCTATTAGATTAGTTAAGCAAACAGAAAACCACCTAACATAGTTCGGCCAAGTCTTACCAAGTCAAATTTGCTTTTGTAAGTTTTATTACTTGGCGATGGATGAAGAACTATTTATATATATATATATATAAGAAGTGTACGTGAAAATGTACCATTGACTATTGAATATATATATAATGTTCACACACAAGCGATCGAGGTAGCAAGCTTGATAATACTCTTCTATTTATGTACACAATTTCCACGCATACCCATCATAGATATTTTGAACTCTACGAAAAGTCCACCCTTAACCTCTACACATTTTTGTAATTAGCAATGTCTTATCTCATCTCAAATTCTAAATCTCCTTAGTTTTCTCTCTAAATTTGAATGAACAAAGAGTTTTAGAATTAGGGTTAGAGACTTAGAGGTGGGTGGGATCATCCATGGCCTTACTTTTACTTATATTGACATCTATGAGCCAATTAGCTCTATTTTTATTACTGTTATATTGATTAAAGGAAAGGTCTTTTGTGTCCTAGTCAATGAACATTAGAGCGAAATGGCATCTATGTACGCTATAGGTGACGAGTTCGATCAATTCCATTTAAAATCTCGACAAAAACATAAATTAAAAAAAATTGCTTCCTTTTTTATCTTAAGGACACTCTTTATATTTTCGGCTCCTAAAGTCACTTATAAACTCCACTAGTGAATTTCATTCACTTAGTGTTTTTTAACCTTAAAAATTAAATAATTATTGGACTCAATAAATAACATGATGTGTTAAAATAACATGACATATTTCAAAGGGTTTATGGTTGTTTAGTTAATATGCACTTAAAATATTTTCTGAAGTCTCAATAGTCGCATTTTTTCTCAAAAATCTTGAGCTAATAGCTCGCCATTTTCAGTCAGGTTTTGAATATAGACGATTTTTTAAATTTCAACAAAAAATGTAAAAAAAATTATTCCACTTCCTTTCTCATGTCACTATATGCTTTTTAAAGTTCATATAGTTCTATTGCTTATTGCTCCATATTTTTTGGCCCATAAAGTCACTTTTGAAAATTAAAACTAATTAATAAATTTTAATTAGTTTAATGTTTCATCTCTTCTAAAATATTTTGTGAAAGCTCAACAGTTGCCAACACCATTTTTTTTAGCATGTATTTAGAAATTCGACAATCGGAAAAGTTCTCTACTTCAATTTTCATCTCAAAGACTTTCTTTATATATATTTTCGGTGCCTAAAGTCACTTCCTGACTCCTCTAGTATGTTTCCTTCAATTTAATTTTTTTTTTTGGCTGGCTTCCAAAATCAAGAAACTTAATTATTGAGCTCAATAAATGGTATGATATCTCAAAGGGCTTATAACTGTTTTGTTAATAGGAACTTAAAATATGTTGTGAAATCTCAATATTAGCATTTTTACTAAAAAAATGTGGTCAAATAATATTTATAGTCGGTTTTTGAAATTTTGATAAAACCTTATTTTACTTCCTGCTCTCGTATCATTGTAAGCTTTTTAAAGTTCGCGTAGTCATATTGCATATTTTTTGGCCCCTAAAGTCACTTCCAAATCCCACTACTAAATTATATCCAGTTTAATATTATTTCGCTTAAAACTCAAAAAAAGTTTTGGGTTTGATAAATGGCACGGCATTTCTAAAAGACTTATAACTATTTTATAAATGTGCATTAAAATATATATTTTTTAAAATCTCAGCCATTGGATTTTTCGTAAAAATTATGAGCAATAATTCAAGATTTTTAGGGAGTTTTGAAATTTCAATAATAACATCAAAAAACTTATTCTACTCCAATTCTCATCTCATTGTAAGTTTTATAAAGTTCCGAAAGGAAATTTCTTATATTTTTTAACCACTAAAGTCACTTTCCAAATCCTACTAGTAAATTTCTTATAAAAGTTCAAAACAAGTTATTCTATTTTCTTGCTATCTCACGTACGCCTTTTACTGCTCACACATGACATTTCATATATCTTTTGTCCCGTAAAGTCATTTATGGGCCCTATTAATAATTTCATTGAATTTATTGTGTTTTTCAGTGCTAAAAAAAAGAGTTATTAGGCTTAATAAATGATAGAACATTTCATAAAAGGCTTATAATTTTTTTGCTAATTTGCATATAAAATATCTTACTAAATCTACCTTTATTAATTAGTTTCAGTTGTGACTTAATTTTAAAAGCATAGTTCTTCCTTTTAAACAAATAATTTGATGTCACGTCAAGATTTTTATTTTTTTTATAAGTCAAAAATGTATTAAAGGTAAAGTCTCAACCAATCAGAAACAAGAAACAAATAAGGATCTTAAAAAGGATCACAAATGATGGCCACCAACAAAGAAGGAAAGTCACAAAAAACTAGACAACCTTAAGGCATACATACCCCAAACCCTGACAGAATTAAGATTAGATAGATTAAGCTTAAAATCAGAGTTCAAGATTCTTTGATTTCCATTGAACGGGATTTAATAAATACACATTAGTAAGTGGCGGTGGTTGGAGTCTTGGAGACTTGGCGCGTCTATAATGTATTCCATAAAAAGAGTTGCAATCAAAAGAAACAACAAAAACAATCATTTTATACCTAATAGGCATAAGACTGGAGGCCAGCCAGATAGAGAGGGCGAAAGAGAAAAGGGACACGAGGTCTCTATTCTAGCTCTATCCTCTAGAAGATTGAGATTGTATTATTGTTTGTATAAAATTATGTTTCTTTTATAGCGAAGGTAGAAGAGATTATTAGTATTAGCATTTAACACCAGAAAACAACAACTAGGATCTTGGTTGACAAGTTAAAGTTCGGCTCTTTGACCAAATGTACAGCCTTTGTCTTCATGTCTTGTCCACCAAATGAATAGATGCAAAGCTGTTATGTATAATAATATTCGTATACTTGCGCTTTAAGCAAAGACCAAACACATAAATCATAAACGTTCTCCTATTTCAAGCGGCACAATCATCCATTTGAGGTGCAGTTAGTCAAACTGTCAAAGCCCACCAAAATCCCAGAAGCTGCGGAGTTCAAGATACCTTTTTGGGTTTTGGCCCCTTTGCTTCTTTGGTAAAGCAACGTTCTGAAATATCTGGTTTCTTGCTCTGTTTTCTGTTTTTGGTATATGGGTTTTGGTGCTTGTGCTTGTGCTGGTGATGCTACTTTCTTTCTATTACTCCTATAAATTTTACTATTACTCCTATAAATTTTATTGGGTCCGTTCTCAATTGGGTTTCTTGGGGGTGCTGTTTTTTGTTAAAGAAAGTCTCTGATTTTGTTGATGCGAGGAGTTGCACAAGAGATTCGATGCTGTCAGTAATTTCAGTCTTCTTTGTTGTTTGCTTGTTTGTTTGTGAATTACAGATGAGGTTGTCCTTCTCTTAAAAAAAAATAGGGAATTTGCTATCAAAATTTGTAAAAGCGATGAGTTTTGGTCAGATTCTGTGGTTGTAGATTGAGCATTTGAGCTTATTAAGATTCTGGATTCACGGACCTTGTTTAATTCTGTGTGGGATCTAAACAAGAGCCTTTCTGTCGTTCTTTGCCTTCGTGTTCTTTCTAGGAAAACAATTAGCATGCATTTTCAACTTCTTACAGTTGCTACCCTCTGTTTGTTGAGTGCTTTGAGTAAAAAGACAAATACATTTATAAATGTTGAACATTGGGAACGTTAGTTTTCTATTTTTGTTTTGTTGTCTAATGAATTTTCAATCTGGTAGGCGATGCCGGGTCAACCCTCTTGTATTTTTTTAATTTCAGGCCTGCTTAAAGATTTGGAATATATCACGTCCTGATTGTTTCCCGTTTAAATTATTGTCTTGTTGGTCTCAGATCCTCTAGCTCAAATTAGCCGGCTTGGCTGTTAAGTTTCTGATTTTTTTCCATTAACAGTCTTGTGCTTCTGCAGGTTCAGATTGTGGTCTAAGTAGTGAGACAAATTCTTGGGGTTGGTAATATGGCGGTGGAAAATGGTGTGGATGGTGCTACACCTCAAGAACATGAGGAAACTACATTAAAAAGCCAAGCAGAAGAAGAGAAAACCTCTGCCACGAACACGAACGGGGACAATCAAGGCTCAGAAAAGAGAAATGGTGATGAGAAAACTGAGAAAGTTCCATTTCTCAAGCTATTCTCATTTGCAGATAAGACTGACCTTGTCTTGATGCTCATCGGCACAATTGGTGCCATAGGGAATGGTTCATGCATGCCGATTATGACAATATTGTTTGGGGAGTTGATTGATTCTTTTGGAAGTACTCAAAGCAACTCAGACGTAGTCAGCGTTGTTTCCAAGGTACACTGCACAACCTGAGCTTCAATCTTTTCAACTTGAAAAATGTCTAGTTCAACTTTAACTTTCCGTTACTACCTTACGAACTCTTCATGGATTTCTGGAGCTCGGGCGTTTTCCTTTATTTCCTGTTTTTTATATTCAATAACATATGGGATTCATTTGATAATTATAATTTTCTCTTCCTCAATTGACTTGCCAAGTTGTTAAACTGAACATGTTGATAACTCACTCATCTTGGAAATTTTTTAGGTCGCTCTAAAATTTGTCTACTTGGGTATTGGGGCACTTGTGACAGCCACTCTCCGTAAGTACATCTCGTTACTCATAATTACATACTTTTAGTGCATAGAGAAATTCTTCGATACTCTAGCATTCAAACTTTGAACTGATTATTAAAGCTCTATTAATTTCTTGTTCATCAGAGGTGGCTTGCTGGATGGTAACCGGGGAAAGACAAGCTGCAAGGATAAGGGGTTTGTATTTGAAAACAATTTTGAGACAAGATGTTGCTTTCTTTGATATGGAAACAAACACCGGAGAGGTTGTTGGGAGAATGTCTGGGGACACAGTTCTCATACAAGATGCCATGGGTGAGAAGGTACGTACTATGATGGCATGCCTGCATAATTAATTACAAAAATATCTACCCCCAGAGGTTTGTTCTTATAACGTAATAACCATGAGGTCATATTCTTGTGATTGTTCATGCAGGTTGGAAAGTTTTTACAGCTGTTTTCAACATTCATTGGAGGGTTTGTAATAGCATTCATCAAAGGGTGGCTGCTTACTCTTGTCATGTTATCCTCTATTCCTCTGCTGGTGGCAGCTGGTGCAGCTATGTCCATCATTATAACCAAGATGGCATCCCGTGGACAAAGTGCTTATGGGAAAGCAGCAAATGTAGTTGAACAGACTATAGGCTCCATTAGAACGGTATGTCAATTTTGCAGTAGGATGCAGGATTGGAATATATAATTTCTGTTTACTTGATTTGGAGTATGATGTGCATCGTCATTTGGTTCCTTTGCAGGTTGCATCCTTTACCGGAGAGAAGCAAGCTATAACAAGTTACAACAAATTTCTTGTGGACGCTTACAAATCAGGTGTTTATGAAGGTTCGGCTGCTGGGATAGGTCTTGGCTTGGTTATGTTGGTTGTGTTCTGCTCTTATGCCTTGGCCGTATGGTTTGGTTCAAGAATGATAAGAAATAATGGATATTCCGGGGGTGATGTGCTCAATGTAATTGTTGCTGTTTTGACTGGATCCATGTAAGCTCTATTTACATGTAAGTGCCTCCATTGGTTTTGCATCGTTTTTTGTATTATAACTGATTTCCTGCTTTTGGATGAGTTAGGTCTCTGGGGCAGGCATCACCGTGCTTAAGTGCATTTGCTGCTGGTCAAGCTGCAGCGTATAAGATGTTTGAGACAATCAGTAGGAAGCCAGAGATTGATGCTTATGATGAAAAGGGAAAGACAATGGAAGACATTCGTGGAGATATAGAGCTGAGAGAAGTTTATTTCAGTTATCCAGCCAGACCAGAAGAACAAATATTCGATGGGTTCTCTCTTTTTATCCCTAGTGGAAACACTGCAGCTTTGGTTGGACAAAGTGGAAGTGGGAAGTCAACAGTCATTAGTCTGATAGAAAGGTTTTATGATCCACGAGCTGGTGAAGTTCTGATAGATGGCATCAACTTAAAAGAGTTTCAGCTGAAATGGATTCGGAGTAAAATTGGTCTCGTCAGCCAAGAACCTGTACTGTTTGCATCCAGCATTAAAGAAAATATTGGCTATGGAAAAGATGGTGCCACCGTTGAAGAAATAAAAGCAGCGGCTGAACTTGCAAATGCCTCTAAATTTATCGATAAATTGCCTCAGGTAATTCTAGTTTTAAGTTTGTTAGCACAGTTTGATTATATGCATGATAATTCATAGATTCATAAGACTGTTAACTGACTTTGGAATCCCTTTGATATTTGGGTTTCAGGGGGTTGACACAATGGTGGGTGAGCACGGAACTCAGCTGTCAGGTGGGCAGAAGCAGAGAATTGCTATAGCTAGAGCAATATTGAAAAACCCACGAATTCTACTTCTGGATGAAGCTACAAGTGCACTTGATGCAGAATCTGAGAGGATAGTTCAAGAAGCACTGGATAGGATTATGGTTAACCGAACTACTGTTATTGTTGCTCATCGTTTGAGCACGGTGAGAAATGCAGATACAATTGCTGTCATTCACAAAGGAAAGATGGTTGAAAAAGGTAACAGTATCACATTCATTTTCTTGTTTATAAAGAGCAGATACATAGGTGTAACCTGTACATAGGTTGACATATCAATTATTGACATGTTTTTGAATTGATCAGGGTCACACTCAGAGTTACTCAAGGATCCTGAAGGAGCATACTCTCAACTTATACGCTTGCAGGAAGTAAACAAAGAATCAGAACAAACAGAAGAATCTGAAATACCATCGGGATCTTTTAGGCAGTCAAGTAAAAAAATGTCGTTAGTAAGATCCATAAGTCGGAATTCCTCTGTAGGAAATAGCAGCCGCCACTCATTTTCAGTCTCATTTGGTTTACCAACAGGACTTAATAGTGTGGGTAGTGTGCGTGACAATACATTGGCAGATCTTGAAACCCCTGCACTTCCATCAAATCAACAAGCTCCAAAGGTCTCACTTAGACGCGTTGCTGCCCTGAACAAGCCTGAAATTCCAGTGCTTATAATTGGAACCATAGCTGCAATCATCAACGGTGTTATACTTCCAATTTTTGGTGTGCTTATTTCGAGGGTGATAAAGACTTTCTATGAACCACCTCATGAACAAAAGAAAGATTCAGAGTTTTGGGCAATAATGTTTATGACCCTTGGTTTGGTATCATTTTTGGTGATGCCAGCAAGAGGATACTTCTTTGCTGTTGCTGGTAGCAAGTTAATTGAACGGATCAGATTGCTTTGTTTTGAGAGAGTTGTGCACATGGAGGTTGGTTGGTTTGATGAGCCTGAGAACTCAAGTGGTGCAATTGGTGCAAGGCTCTCAGCAGATGCAGCAACAGTGCGTGCTCTAGTGGGAGACGCGCTAGCTCAGATGGTTAATAGCATTGCAACAGCAATTGCAGGTTTGGTGATTGCTTTCATTGCATGTTGGCAGCTGGCATTTATCATCCTCGCATTGATTCCTTTGATTGGAGTGAATGGATATGTTCAAGCAAAGTTCATGAAAGGATTCAGCGCTGATGCAAAGATTATGTATGAAGAAGCAAGCCAAGTTGCTAATGATGCGGTTGGCAGCATAAGAACAGTTGCTTCTTTCTGTGCTGAAGAGAAGGTAATGGAATTATACAGACGGAAATGTGAAGGCCCTATGGAGGCAGGGAAAAGACAGGGCTTGATCAGTGGGGTAGGATTTGGGGCATCTTTCTTCTTTCTCTTTTGTGTCTACGCAACAAGTTTCTATGCGGGAGCTAAACTTGTTCAGGCAGGCAAAACAACATTCGCAGATGTTTTCCAAGTAATTATATGCTCCCACCATATCTACCTGCAATGTTAGATGTTAATCGAATCGTTTTAGAAACAAGACAATTCACCAAATTTCTTATACTTTTGGTTTGCAGGTTTTCTTTGCTTTGACCATGGCAGCTACGGGAATATCTCAGTCAAGCTCGTTTGCTCCTGATTCTCATAAAGCCAAGCATGCTGCTGCTTCCATATTTGCAATAATAGACAGGAAGTCAAAGATCGACCCTAGTGACGAATCTGGTGTGAAATTGGATAGCTTGAAGGGAGAGATTGAGCTTCGCCATGTAAGCTTCAAGTATCCATCTAGGCCAGATATACAAATTTTCCGAGACCTCAGTTTAACCATTCACTCTGGCAAGGTAAATAATTATAATACATCATTCAATATGGATATCAATTCTCCTTTATTTCATTTTAATTTGATGACAATGACATGACGATTTTGTTGTCATTTAACCTGAAAACATACAGACAGTTGCCTTGGTTGGAGAAAGTGGAAGTGGAAAATCCACAGTAGTAGCATTGTTGCAAAGATTTTATGATCCAGATTCAGGTCATATCACACTTGATGGAACTGACCTTGGAAAATTTCAACTGAAGTGGCTGAGGCAGCAGATGGGGCTTGTCAGCCAAGAGCCTGTTTTATTTAACGACACCATTCGTGCCAACATTGCATATGGAAAAGACGAGGAT
This sequence comes from Prinsepia uniflora, assembly GCA_032719365.1. NCBI lineage: Eukaryota > Viridiplantae > Streptophyta > Magnoliopsida > Rosales > Rosaceae > Prinsepia > Prinsepia uniflora. The sequence goes on along the minus strand of CM064876.1, from coordinate 3,397,295 downwards.
GCAACTGAGGCAGAAATTATAGCTGCATCAGAGTTGGCCAATGCTCACAAGTTCATCAGTGGCTTACAGCAGGTACTTAATTTATAACATTAACCTAAAATATGATGTTTATATTTGTTAGTACTGGCAACCTTGATCTCAAAATTGCATTATGCGCGGCTGTACGTAGGGGTATGACACCATAGTTGGAGAAAGAGGAGTGCAATTGTCCGGGGGGCAGAAGCAACGTGTAGCCATTGCGCGTGCTATAATCAAGAGTCCTAAGATATTGCTGTTGGACGAAGCTACGAGTGCACTTGATGCTGAATCCGAGAGAGTGGTTCAAGATGCATTAGACAAGGTGATGGTAAACCGGACCACGGTGGTGGTTGCTCATCGACTGTCCACAATCAAGAATGCAGATGTGATTGCCGTCGTTAAAAATGGAGTTATCGTAGAGAAAGGGAAGCATGACACTTTGATTAATATCACAGATGGGTTTTATGCATCCTTAGTTGCTCTTCATATGAGTGCTTCAACTGCATGATGAGCTTCTTTTCTTGTACACGCATTTTCTTTCTTTCTTTCTACCCTTTTCTCACCAAGGACTCGAGAGAAAATGGCATTTGCCATGTCGCCTCCATATAGGCCAATAGTGTATTAAACTTTCTTCTTGTTTTCTTTTCCCTGTGGTTCCTATTTATTTATTTTATAATTATTTTCTTTCTTTCTTGTGGATGAATAAGGAAGCAGCAGGATTGAGACTAAAGCCTAAAACAATTAGTAGATCATATATACATTTAAGCTTTTCTTTTGATTTTTTGGTTTTTTTTTTTTTTTTTTGGTGAGGATTTCATTCTAAATATGCATGTATGTTCATACTGAATATCCTCCCAAAATATTTTAAGATGAAATGCGAGTTTTATTGTAAGAACGGATTTCAATTTTTAATTCCCATAATTCGATTTTGTTATTAAATGTTCTAATAGAAGAACTTGCTGGAAATTTAGTTGGCTTAATTATTTTTATTATTATAAATAAATAAGAGAATGATTAAAAACTAAATTCGTGGTGTTTTTCTTTTAATTATAATGAAATTTATATCATACATATTGAATATGCATGTATGTTTTTCTTTTAATTATAATGAAATTTATGAGAGAAATTTATATCATACATATTGAATATTCATTTTGCTCTTACGAAAGTTGCATTCGAAATTTTTCCAAGTCAACTAACGACGGGAGAAAAATATGACCAGTCATAATATTAAACGGCAAGGGCTTGACACATATGTATTGTTGTCAAGTGTAGGCATTATGTTGTCTAATACCTTAAGGTAGCAGATAAGATTTATTATATCGGTTCCCTAAAACTTCCATTAATTAATCTGTAGTCCTTGCTGCAACCATGATTTATATAAAATTGAAGCGTCACCCATGACGACTTGAAACCATAGTTAATTCATGTTTCTTGATCGTGAAGAAAGACAAAGACGGTTGCTTGCGACTTGCCGAGGAGGTCATTGACATTGTGCCATCCCCATCCTCATCATCCCCTCGTAATAAGATGTTTTAAATTTAAAATACATTGACCAAATTTCTTATTGTAACGCCATTTTTATAACATTAATGTTAAGATGTAAATGTTATGATGTAAATTTAAAGATGTAAATGTAATATATATTGATAAATTTAAGGCTTATTACTCATCTTATTTTTCTAACTGGACATTAAGTATCATTTTACTATCCGAAACGGATTTAGTTCCAATGTACTGTCACAGCACTTCTGGTAGCACCGTTGCTCAATTCCGTTAGCCAAGTTAGTAACAACGTTACTATTGCTACGTGTCCGTCCTAATTGGTTGTTTAATTATTTATAAAAAAAAAATTATTAAAATTAACACACACAAAAAAAAATTAGGAAGAAGATGAATAGTGAATTCAAGTTCATCATCTTCTTCCTTCTTCATCTAACAAAATCCAATCCTAAATCCTAATCCGAATTTAAGTTTAAAGGCAATTTGAATTTCTCAAATCCCCAATCTGCAAACCAATCGCAATTCAAAAATCAAATCCTAGTCCTCGACCATTTTCTCTTCATCTAGTTGAAATTGGAATTTGGGTTCTGCAAAAACTCAATTCACAACCCATGGTAGGGAGGAGAGTTAAATATACACAAAAGCATCGAAATACTTATTTTATTTCCATTATCTTCACTCTGTAAAATACTTTGAAGTTGAGGGGAATGTTTTCTAAAGACCTTCAGTCCCTAGACTCAATTCAGACTCTGTTACGAAATTTCAATGAAATTCGATTCGAAATTTTTGCTTAAAAAATACATAAAAAATAGTTAATGTGCATCCTTTATGGCAGGACATGTCTCACATTCCATATAATACTTTGGTTAATGTGCAGTTAAAATATTTTACAAAATCTCGACAGTTGCATTTTTTACAAAAAATGTGAGCATAATACTCACGATTTTTAGTCGATTTTTAATTTTTTTTTAAAACATCGAAATACTTATTTTATTTTCAGTCTTTTAACTCCGAAAGATACTTTGAAGTTTAGGGGAATGTTTTCTAATGACCATCAGACTATAGATTCAGTTTGGACATTGTTACAAAATTTCAATGAAATTCGAGTTTTTTGCTTAAAAAATATATATATATAAAAAGGTAATGGGCATCCTGTATGACAGGAAATGTCTCAAGTGGCATATAATACTTTGGCTAATGTGCAGTTAAAATATTTCACAAAATCTCGACAGTTGCATTTTTTTACGAAAAATGTGAGATACTCATGATTTTTAGTCGATTTTGAAATTTTTTCAAAAGTATCGAAATATTTATTTTATTTTCATTCTCTTCATTCCGAAGGATACTTTGAAATTGAGGGGGATTTTTTTTCTAATGACCATCAGACCCTAGACTTACTTTGGACCCTGTTACGACATTTCAATGAAATTCGAGTTTTTTTTGCTTATATATATATGGTAATGGACATCCTGTATGGCATGACATGTTCCAAATGACATATAATACTTTGGCTAATTTGCAATTAAAATATTTCATGAAATTTCGACAGTAGCATTTTTTACAAAAAAATGTGAGCTATACTCACGATTTTTAATCGGTTTTTGAAATTTCTTCAAAATCATCGAAATACTTATTTTATTTCCATTACCTTCACTCTCTAGGATACTTTGAAGTTGAGGGGGTGTTTTCTAAAGACCTTCAAAAGTATCGAAATACTTATTTTATTTCCATTATCTTCACTCTGTAAGATAATTTAAAGTTAAGGGGAATGTTTTCTAAAGACCTATTGTCTCGAGACTCACTTCAGACCCTATTACGAAATTCCAATGAAATTCGAGTTTTTTTTGCTTAAAAATATATAAATAATCGTTAAAGTGCATCGTGTATGGCAGGACATGTCCCAAATTGCATATAATACTTTGGTTAATGCGCAATTAAAATATTTCACGAAATCTCGACAGTTGTATTTTTTACAAAAAATGTGAGCAACTCACGATTTTGAGTCGATTTTTAAAATTTCTTCAAAAGTATCGAAATACTTATTTTATTTCCATTATATTCACTCTGTAAGATAATTTAAAGTTGAGGGGGATGTTTTCTAAATACCTACAGTCCCGAAACTCACTTCAGACTTTGTTACAAAATTTCAATGAAATTCAAGTTTTTTTGCTTAAAAAATATATAAATGATAGTTAATGGGCATCATGTATGGCAGGACATGTCTCAAATGACATATTCTACTTTGGCTAATGTGCAGTTAAAATATTTCACGAAATCTTGACAGTTGCATTTTTTACGTAAAATGTGAGCTATATAACTTAGGATTTTTAGTCGGTTTTTGAAATTTATTCAAAAATATCGAAATAATTATTTTATTTCCATTATATTCACTCTAAAAGATACTTTGAAGTTGGGAGTGATGTTTTCTAAAGACTTTTAGACCCTAGACTCACTTTGGACCATGTTACGAAATTTCAATGAAATTCGAGTTTTTTTGCTTAAAAAAATATATAAAAAATAGGTAATGGGCATCCTGTAAGGCAAGACATGTCCCGAATGCCATATAATACTTTGGCTAATGTGCAATTAAAATATTTCACGAAATCTCAGCAGTTGCATTTTTTTACAAAAACATCGAAATACTTATTTTATTTCCATTCTCTTCACTCTGTAAGATACTTTGAAGTTGATGGGGATATTTTCTAAAGACATTCAGACCTCTAGACTCACTTTGGACCCTATTACAAAATATCTATGAAATTCGAGTTTTTTTTTTGCTTAAAAAAATATAAAAAATAGTTAATGAACATCTGAAAGGTCTTCAATTAAGCATTATTTTATATTATTTTATACTCTTTATACTTGAATTTTAATATTAAAATAAAAAACAATTGGAGAAAATAAAATATTTTGTGGGATTTTTGTAGAAATAAATAAAGTTTGGACATTGGAGCGTTTTGGCGAAACAATCGTCCCGATTGGAGTTCGAACGAATAAATTATGGACGAAATTCGGTGAAATTATATAAATTAATTTTTAAATTGAAAATTCATTTGTAGGCCCAGAAAATCAGCCCAGAATCGAAGCCCATATTAATTTCCGCCCAGAAATTCCACCCTAATTTGCTGCAACCCAAAATAGCAACCCCAACTCGCGCAGCCTAGGTCCTAGGCCTGTTCGGTGTGCGTGTGCCGATCCACCTGCTCTCAGTTCAGCCGCAGCTTGCACCGATCCCACGTGCTTGTCAGCGTGTCATTCGCCGAGTTCTCTGCTCCATCTCAGCAGGCGCATACCGAAACCTGCTTTAACCAGCCTGAAGCTTCCTACCGAAGCCATCATTTGCTGCACCAACCATCCTACCGAACCCCACCTAATCTATGCTCCAACCATGTCGAGCCACTCCTTCTACTGCTTCCTCTGATTTTCTTGCTTCATCCAACTCCCAAAATTAGCTTTTTCATCATTTTTCGAAATACTTATTTTATTTTCATTCCTTTCCCTCTATAAGTTACTTTGAAGTTGAGGGGAATATTTTCTAAAGACCTTCAGACATTAGACTCAATTTGGAACCTATTACGAAATTTCAACGAAATTCGAGTTTTTTTGCCCAAAAAAATTTATAAAAAATAGTTAATGGGCATCCTGCATGGCAGGTCATGTCCAAAATGGCAAATAATACTTTGGCTAATGTGCAGTTAAAATATTTTACGAAATCTCGAAAGTTACATTTTTTTACAAAAAAAAATGTTTACTCACAATTTTTAGTTCATTTTTAATTTTTTTTTTCAAATGCATCGAAATATTTATTTTATTTTCATTCTCTTCACTCTGTCAGATACTTTGAAGTTGAGGGGTATGGTTTCTAAAAGCCTTCAGACCCTAGACTAACTTTGGACCCTGTTTTGAAATTTTAATGAAATTCGAGTTTTTTTGCTTAAAAAATATATAAAAAATAGTTAATGGGCATCTTGTATGGAAAGATATGTCCCAAATGACATATAATAATTTGGCTAATGTGTAGTTAAAATATATCACGAAATCTCGACGGTTGAATTTTTTACAAAAAATGTGAGCTATTCACGATTTTTAGTCGGTTTTTGAAATTTTTTCAAAATTATCGAAATACTTATTTTATTTTCATTCTCTTCATTCCACAAGATACTTTGAAAGTGAGGGGGATGTTTTCTAAAGATCTTCATACCCTAGACTCAATTTTGACCATGCTACGAAATTTCAACGAAATTCGAGTTATTTTTTTTACTAAAAAATATATAAAAAATAGTTAATGGACATCCTGTATGGCAGAACATGTACCAAATGACATATAATAACTGGCTAATGTGCAGTTAAAATATTTCATGAAATCTCGACAATTACATTTTTTCCCAAAAAAAAATGTTAGCTACTCACAATTTTTAGTTCATTTTTAATATTTTTTTTCAAATTCATCGAAATACTTATTTTATTTTCATTCTCTTCACTCCGTCAGATACTTTGAAGCTGAGGGGTATGGTTTCTAAAAGCTTTCAGACCCTAGACTAACTTTGGACCCTGTTTTGAAATTTCAATGAAATTCGAGTTTTTTTGCTTAAAAAATATTTAAAAAAAACATTTAATGGGCATCTTGTATTGAAAGACATGTTCCAAATGACATAAATAATTTGGCTAATGTATAGTTAAAATATATCACGAAATCTCGACGGTTGAATTTTTTTACAAAAAATGTGTGCTACTCACGATTTTTAGTCGGTTTTTGAAATTTCTTCAAAAGTATCGAAATACTTATTTTATTTTCATTTTCTTCACTCCACAAGATACTTTGAAAGTGAGGGGGATGTTTTCTAAAGATTTTTGACTATGCCCAAACTACGCATTAAATTAAACACGTAATTTGAGTGTTGTGCAATTTAAACCCTTTTTGTGTAGATGTAGTATTGGTAAATAGGGATCGTTCTTAACCGGGGAAATTAGGGAACATTAATAATATGTTAGTGGATTATGAATAAAAGAATAATGAATTAGAGAATTAAATAATAAAAGAATTAAACAATCAAAGAATTAATAAATTAAAGAATAGATGAACAAGATAATAATAAATTAATGAATTACAAAGAATTAATAAATTAACGAATTAAAGAATGAAATAATAGAAGAATAAAGGACTTAGTTAATCAAAGAATAAAGGAATTAATTAATCAAAGAATCAATAAATTAAATAATAAAGGAATGAAAGAATAAAAGCATTAAAGAATAAAAGAATAAAGAATAAAAGAATAAAGAATAAACAAGGGGGGTTTTGAAGAGGTTTGTAATTATGTAAATAAGTAAAAGCATAGATAAACTCATTCTATTTCTATTCTAACTTATGCACAAAGTAGACTTCCCGTAAACACAAACTTCAACAACATACTACAATTGCAAATATTTGAATTAATCACGAAATTATACCTTCACAAACTCATATTTCCTCATACATTAATCATATTATAAATGCACCGAACAGCGGATTTTTACTTATAATATAATTACCTTAAGTTTGTGATTTAATGCGCCGAACAGCGGTCATACATTAAATCTCTCCAAATCTACTCTAAATGCCCCGAACAGCGGATCAACATTTAGTTTCGAAATGAAGTTTAAGCTCTAAAATGTAAGAAGTAAATGATTTTTAGAAAGTAAAACACATGGAGATTATACTCAATTTTCACAAAAGATAGGAAGGAGAAACCAATACATATATTGCATTATAATTAGAACCAATAACAAATAAGAGAGTTTAAGAGAATGGAGAGCAAATGTTACACTTTTCAGATTGGATGAGAACAATGGATTGTTTTTCACAAGGAACACCGAACAGCGGCTGGAACCTTATGAAGATGGAAGAAGATTAAACAAGGAAATTCGGACTTGAACTCTCAAAATTGTATTGGAACTATTTTGCCAAAATTTCTCCTAAAAGAAGCTCAATTTTGTGCTACTTGGAAGTGTTCTTAACAAGTGAAATCAACTTCTATTTATAGGGGAAAAACACAAATTAAACCCTAAAAAATAAATAAAAACTAAACAAAAATTATAATAAAAATATTCAAAAGTGAAATGATGAGTATGGGTGGTTTTTGGGGAAGAGAAATTAAACAAAACAAAGGAAAAAGCTTGAAAAACAGCAAGAAAATCCACTTAATTGCTGCTGAAAAGAGATTTCGGTGGGTGCAGGCTGGAAAGGAGGCGGCTGGTCGGCTGGCGTGAGCTGGAAAGGAGGCGGCTGGTCGGCAGGCGTGAGCTGGAGTGCAGAAGCTGTCTTCGGCAGGCGCGCTCCGAACGGCAGAAAGGCAGGCTGGCGTGATTTGGGCCTGGGCTGCGCTGACGCGGGCCGCACGGGCTGCACTGACGCGGGCCGCACGGGCTGCACTGACGCGGGCCGCCTGGGCTGCTGGTCACGCGGGCCTGGGCTGCTGGTCTTTGGGCTCGCGGGCTGGTTTGTCAAATGGGATTTGGGCTGCAGAAATTAATTAATTTAACTAAATTAATTAATTCATCGAATTTCGTCCATAATTTATTCGTTATAATTCCGATCGAAACGATTCTTTCGCCAAAAATACTCCAAATTACAACCTTTATTTTTCTAAACATAAAAATCACAAAATAATTTATTTTATCAATTTATTTAATATTTTAATATTAAAAGTCAAGTATAAAGGGTATAAAATAATATAAAAGAATGCTTATTTAACGTCCTATCAAATACCCCCACACTTAAACTTTGCTAGTCCCTAGCAAATACTAAAATCAAACTACGAATTCAAAACAAGTAGACCCTTAACCATTTGTCTCAAATTTCATTGTTATAATCATGGCATAAAAGATTTTCACTTAAAACATTTAAGCAAATGGAATTCAAGAGTTAATACATGGTAACAAAATGTTTCGACAAGTAAGATAATGAGTAAATATGGTGAAATGGATCTCTGCATGAATAAGACAAGTATGAATCAACTCACAAGGATATGCACTCATAAATTCACTCAATTTTGTGAGGGTTTGTGTTTGCACTCAAAGTATGTGAGAGATGCTCACATAATCGAAATGAAGTACTTTTGCAAAATCTCAAACAAACACCTCAAGATAAAAACAAAACATACTTGCGCAAATGAACCAAAACCATAAGCTTACTCAAGTGATTGACTCAACTAATCAAAATTTACCATCTTAAGGATCATAAGGTCTTTACGAAGGTTGTAATGGGGCTAAGTTTAGAGGCAAGGAATATATAGGACAAGTGGTGCTCAAATTCGTTCCAAGACTCAATAGACTCCCAAAACGTATCATAACTTCCCAACCTTAGTGCAATGATGTCAGTAATCCATCCCTTCGAACATAGGCCTAATTTCATCTTGTTGGGCCTCGAATTCATTCTTTGTGCCGGATTTACAAATGTAAAGGACTCAACTCAAACATTCATAATCAAACCTTATTACCTTGATAAATATATCTTTCTTTTTTTTTTTTTTTTTCTTCTCTTTTTTTTTTCATTTTTTTTTCTCATATATCAAGGTAATAACATGTGTCAAAAATACAACAATGTTTGAGTAAGTAAATCCACAAAATACACATAAAAGTCTTTCAATATCATCATTTTCTCTTTACATAATCATTATGTCTTCAACCGAGTCCTTGAAACAAAGGTAAAAGATGTCTATACTAAGCTCAAGTGTTTAGATAATCATGGTGAGGAAAGAAAGGCTTAATGTGGGCTCAAAAGGGGTAAAACTAAGGGGGTCGCAACTTGTGCGCACAAAATAGGGAACATGGATGTTTGAATTTGTGGTGTTAACCCTAATGCCTTAATCATTTCCAAAATCAGAGAATTTATTGACTTAAAAGCTTTGAAAATCACATAGAATAAGTTCTAGTGCTCTAGAGTTCATTATAAGCTATGGCAAGCAGTTATGAGGCATATGTATATCAATTTAAACAAAGAACTTATGAATCACTCATCAAAGATGTATATAAGTTCTAAAGCTCACATAAGGTTCAAATGATTCATACTTATCATATCATGCTTATTTATGTACCAATTTACATGCATTATCTTCAAGTAGTAACACTTAATCACAAAATATTAACAAACAAATTCAAGTTGTAGTGATTATCTTTATGACCATAACATAATCATTTCCATTTACTTATATCATTGACAAGTTAAAGGGCAACTTGATGACTCGCAAAAAACACTACGTTAAAACAAAAAGACTCAAGAAAGCAATAATAATTTTTTTGTTTTTTTTTTGTTTTTTTTTTGTTTTTTTTTTGTTTTTGTTTTTTTTTTATTTAATTTTTTGTTTTTTTTTTTTGAGAAAGAAATAAAACAATTGCAAATGGAAATAAAACAAGCAAATGGAAATAAAACAATTGCAAATTAAGAAAGACTTAATAAATCAATTTCAAATGCACAAATAAATTTGTAAACCATTCCCCCATACTTAAATTCTACATTGTCCTCAATGTAGGAAAGTACGAAGTAATTTAAACATAGAATCAAAGTAAGGAAGATGATTTAAGAAAATGAAATAAGAAAGAAAAACATAAAAGAGAGTGAAGGGTTGAAAGAAAGCAAATCTGTGTTGATGACTCCTTCACACTCGCGAACACATTGGGTTGCCTCCCAACAAGCGCTTGAAGTTTAACGTCCATCCAGCCTAGACCAAATTTAGTTTATCTGATGGGACGTCGTAGCACTCTTTCTGACTCCACATCGTGCTCGCCAATTGCCTCGATATAAGGCTTCAATCTATGGCCATTGACCTTGAACTCTTTTCCAGTTCCAACGTGTTTTATCTGTATGGCTCCATGGGCAAAAATATTAGTGATAACAAAAGGTCCTACCCATCTAGAACATAACTTACCAGGAAAGAGTCTGAGCCGAGAGTTGAAAAGCAAAACTTTCTGGCCAATGCCAAATGCTTTACTCCTGATCTGTTTGTCATGAAATGCCTTTGCCTTTTCCTTGTAGATCAGAGTGCTTTCAAATGCATCATTTCTTATTTCCTCAAGCTCACTCAGCTGGAGCTTCCGATGCAGACCGGCGTCATCTAGCTTGATGTTGAACGTTTTGACGGCCCACCATGCTTTATGCTCTAGTTCCACCGGAAGGTGACATGCTTTTCCGTACACCAACCTATAGGGAGACATTCCTATAGGTGTTTTGTAGGCCGTCCTGTATGCCCAAAGTGCATCATCCAACCGTTGGCTCCAATCCTTTCGATTAGGACCCACAGTTCGCTCTAGTATCTTCTTGATCTCTCTATTACTGACTTCCGCCATTCCACTCGTTTGAGGATGGTAAGGTGTAGATACTCGATGAGTGACACCATACCGTTTCAGTAAAGCTTCAATGGTCTTGTTGCAGAAATGACTTCCTCCATCACTTATTAGGACCCGCGGGATCCCAAACCTGGAAAGAATGTTAGTTCTGAGGAATTCTGCAACAGTTTTAGAGTCATTAGTCCTGGTGGCCTTAGCTTCCACCCATTTTGATACATAATCAACGGCAAGTAAGATATAGAGATAGCCATTAGATTGAGGAAACGGACCCATAAAATCGATACCCCAAACATCAAATATTTCAACAGTAAGAACATAATGTTGTGGCATTTCATCCCTGCGTCCTAAGTTTCCTGATCTCTGATATTTATCACAGGCTAAGCAAAATGAATGTGCATCTTTAAAAAGTGTGGGCCAATATAGTCCAGATTCTAAGATTTTGAGTGCAGTTTTTCTAGATCCAAAGTGGCCTCCACAAGCATGGCTATGGCAGAACTCTAGGACTGACCTATGTTCAATATCAGGGACACATCTCCTAATCAATAAATCTGCACAGTGTTTCCACAAATAAGGTTCATCCCAAATATAGTGCCTAGCATGCTTCTTAAGTTTATCTTTTTGTGCACGGGAGAGGGTGGTGGGCAACTGCTTGGTGACTAAATAATTGACAATATCAGCATACCAAGGAGTACCTCCCTCGATTCTGAAGAGTTGTTCGTCTGGAAACATCTCTTGAATCGCCACAGGATCTCGCTCATGTGCAATGCGACTCAAATGATCCGCCACCACGTTCTCTACGCCTTTCTTATCTTTAATCTCGATGTCAAACTCTTGAAGAAGAAGAATCCATCGGATCAGTCTTGGTTTCGCTTCCTTCTTGGCTAGGAGATACTTCAGTGCTGCATGATCAGTGTAAATAATGACTTTAGGTCGAAGTAGATAAGAACGAAATTTATCTAAAGCAAATACAACAGCAAGCAACTCCTTTTCTGTAGTGGTGTAGTTCATCTGGGCATCATTTAAGGTTCTGGATGCATAGTAGATGGCGTAGGGCTTCTTATCCCGCCTTTGTCCGAGTACGGCTCCAACTGCATAATCAGAGGCATCGCACATTAGTTCAAAGGGTAAGGACCAATCAGGGGCACAAAGAATGGGGGCAGTGGTTAAGAGATTTTTAAGCTTCTCAAAAGCTTCCTGACAGTCTGCATCAAAGACGAAGGGTGTCTCTTTCTGAAGCAGTCGGCACAAGGGCCTTGCAATGTGGGAGAAGTCTTGGACAAATCTTCTGTAAAATCCTGCGTGACCAAGAAATGAACGGATTCCTCTCACCGAAGTGGGAGAGGGTAAGTGGCGCACAGTATCAACTTTAGATTTATCGACTTCAATTCCTCTTTCAGAGACAATATGGCCCAAGACTATCCCTTGTCTAACCATGAAATGGCATTTCTCCCAGTTAAGTACCAGATTAGTTTCGACACACCTTTGTAAGATAAGTGCTAAGTGTTCTAAGCATGCATCAAAACTATCCCCAAAGACACTAAAATCGTCCATAAATACTTCAATTATTTTTTCGACGTATTCAGAGAAAATAGAAAGCATGCATCTTTGGAAAGTACCTGGGGCGTTACATAAACCGAAAGGCATTCTTCGGTAGGCAAAAGTGCCAAAAGGACAAGTGAAAGTCGTTTTATCTTGGTCATTTTGAGCGATACAGATTTGATTGTACCCGGAATAACCATCAAGAAAGCAATAATAGGAGTGACCTGCTAACCTTTCAAGCATTTGATCAATGAAGGGCAAAGGAAAGTGATCCTTCCTAGTTGCTTTGTTCAGGCGTCGATAGTCGATGCAGACTCTGTATCCGGTCACTGTTCGTTGGGGCACTAGCTCTCCTTCACTGTTCGCAACAACTGTGACTCCACTTTTCTTTGGGACTACTTGGACTGGTGAGACCCATTTGCTGTCTGAAATTGGGTAGATGACACCACAGTCCAAGAGTTTGATGACCTCTTGTTTCACAGCTTCCATCATCGGAGGATGGAGGCGACGTTGGGCTTCGCGAGAGGGCCTTGCATCATCTTCCAGTAAGATTCGATGCACACAAGTTGTAGGGCTGATTCCCTTGATATCTGACAGAGTCCATCCAATAGCTGTCTTGTACTTTGTCAAGACCTGTACCAGTCTATCTTCCTGTGACTCGGTTAGTGCAGAAGACACTATGACGGGCAGAGTGTCGTCCGAGCCAAGATAGGCATACTTCAGGTGGTCAGGCAAAACCTTGAGCTCAAGAACTGGGGCCTGAATCACTGAAGGAGGAGTGGCATTAGTACTAATTGGAAATGACGAGGGTACCTGATGATTCACCATTCTGGGGGTCTCATTTAGGGTCATGACTTCATCACAAATTCGAGGTTCTAGTTCGTAATCTGTATCCTCAACCAAGGCGTCCCCTGATTGCGTTAGGCCAACTCCTTTCTGGATTATCATGTTGAGTGTGTCTTCTCGAATTGAATCAAAATGTTTCTCTGCGAGAGAAGTGCACACGTCAACAGAAAAAGTAGTATGAGTTGCGGAACTAGGGTACCTCATGGCATCAAAAATGTTGAAGCCAATCTCCTCTCCGTCTACTTCCATAGTTAATGTTCCATTGAACACATCAATCTTTGTCTTGGCAGTTCTCATGAATGGTCTTCCCAACAGCATTAGTGGAGCTTGATTCGTAGGGGAATCCTCCATGTCTAGGACATAAAAGTCAGCTGGGAAGATGAGTTGGTTAACCTGCACAAGAACATCTTCTACGTATCCCTTAGGATACACATTAGAGCGATCGGCTAACTGAATGATAATATCGTCATGCTGTAATTTACCTAGACCTAGGGCAACATATAGTGAATATGGCATAACATTAATGGATGCTCCTAAGTCTAGCATGACTTTATCAAATGACTTGTTACCAATCACGCAGGGAACAGAAAAACTCCCTGGATCCTTCAACTTTGGGGGTAGCCGACGCTGGATTACAGCAGAAACTGTTTCACTCACCATCACAACCTCCTTCTCCCTCGTCTGGCGCCTTGGAGTGCATAACTCTTTCAGAAATTTTGCGTATTTCGGCACTTGTTTGATGCACTCGATCAAGGGCATGTTGATTTGCACCCTTTTGAAGATCTCCAAGATTTCCTCATCGGATTCATTCTTCTTAGATTTGGCAAGCCTACTTGGAAATGGTGCATGCACAAACGGGGAATTAGTAACAACCGAACTTGAAGGGATTGGGTTATTACCTTGTGTGTGGGTAGGTTGAACTGGCGGTTGTGTCATGGTGGTCTTAGTTGCCACCTTGTGCTTTTCAGCCTCAGAAACGGCTGGATCTGGTTCTATTTCTCCGAGCACTTTACCACTTCGAGTGGTGATTGCATTGGCTTCAGGTCTTACATTTGGGTTGGGCGTAGGTTGAGGTGGAAGCACCCCGCTAGCTTGGATCTTACCCATGAAGTCCACGACTTTGCCCATTTGGTCCTTGAGATCAGCGATGTCTTTTTGTTGATTTTGCTGACCTGTGACAAGAGCCTGAGTTGAAGCCATTAGTGTTTGCTGCCCTTGGGAAAGAGCAGCCAGCATTTTATCATAATCAGGATTAGAAGATGAAGAAGTATGATTATTTGCATGATTATGAGAAAAGTTAGAAAATGGGACCGGGGGCCTTGGTTGCCATGTGGGCCTTGGTTGCCATGTGGGCCTTGGGAACTGGTCTGGGACACGGTTTGGCCCGGTCGACATGTGCTGAGGGTTTAGGACATTGTTCGGATCTCTCCAACTGTAACCTTGGGTCCTTGGCCCTCCTTGATAGCCTCCAATGGCGTGTGCCATTTCAGTTCCGGAGTCTTCTTCCCTTGCAGTGTAGGGACATTGTTCCTCAAGATGGCCTTGAGAGCATATGGAACAAACTGGAGCTACCTGTTTCTTTAGCTCAAGCATATTCGAAAGCATAGAGGTGATTTTATCTAACTTTGAATCATTTATAGCATGGGAACTTACCTCATGTACCTTTCTAGAAATGGGATCGGCATCTTCGTATTGTGCATCATTGAGTGCACGGCTTTCAAGTAGTGCACGACCATCTACTAGGCTCCGAGCTAAGAAACTTCCATTAGCTGCAGCATCGAGCAGTCCTCTATCCCAACCTTTGAGTCCTTCATAAAAGTAGGTTAAAAGATAGCCTTCTGTGATCCCGTGAGTAGGGCATGAAGCACAAAGTTCCTTAAACCTCTCATAGTACTGGCTGAAATTCTCATCATGTTCTTTCTGCTTGATTCCAGTGATCTCCTTTCTTAAGACCGTAATCTTTGAGGCAGGGAAGTACTTGGTAAGAAACTCCTGAACCAACTTCTCCCAAGAGTCAATATGATTGGGTGGGAGACTTAAAAGCCATACCCGTGCTCTTTCTTCCAAGGACAATGGGAAAGCTTTCAGCTTCATGATTTCCAAGTCCGCATCATCCGGACACATACTACTAATGATGAATTGGAACTCCGTTAAGTGTTTGTGTGGATCTTCATTTCTGATTCCACGGAACTTGGGTAGTTGATGAAGAACTCCACTCTTAAGCTCAATATCTTTCTTGTTGGTTCGAGGCTCGGGATACTGGATGCAGAAGTCTGTAGTGCCATTTGTGTTTGCACATGTCTGCTCCCGGATACTCAGGTTTCGTGCCATGGTTATCGGTGTTCCGAAAATCTGTTCTTCTTCTGAATTACTCTTCTCGCTTTTGGACTCACCGAATATTGGGGATGGAGGTTCGAACGAACTGGTTTGCTTAAGTGCGTCTCTGAATGTGGCGTTGCTTGGTGAGATGTCAAGTTGTCTTCTCAGCCGATCAAGCTTAGATTGATGAGCACGCATTCATAAGTTCGTACCTCTATGAAAACAAAACTCTAAGTTAGAAGGCAAGTATACACAAGAAGAGATAATAAGAGTAAGATAGTAGAGATTTCATAAAGTATCACATAAATGGAAACCAGGATTAACAAAAAGTTACGTTAATGGAAAGAAAATGCACAAGTTCCAAATTCAAACTAATAATGCAATAAATAGAGTTTTAGAGTGTCATGAATAACTTTCTCCTTCCGCTTCTCATAGTACTTTCCTGGGCGTACGGCCTGCGCGTACTGATAACCACCATTCCACCATTCAACATTAATCATGGCCAGTTGAGATAGATGTAACGCGAGAAGCAAGGATAATTTTAAGAGCACCCCGAGGCTAGCTTGGCATATACTCCATTGGTGTTCCCTTTCTTAATCCAAAACTTGTCACCAGTCATAACTCTCCTAGACACCATAATCAATCCAAATGATGACGTAGAGAATTACCAAACCCTAGTGTTTACAAACTCCGCCCCAACCTCATGTCCATAGATTCGAGTCTATGGTATGTGGTGATGAAATCCACACATCATGAAGGGTTAAGGAGAAAGTAAATAAGAGGGTCACTACCTGTTCCCGAAAGTAAGATTTTGAAGAAAAAGGGACTAAGAGATTCATGCAACTCTAAAACAATTAATAGGAAACAATACTTACACTTTAGGAAATTCAAAGATGAATAAAGTTTCAAAAAAAAAAAAATAAATTTAAATTTTTTTAATTTTTTTTTAATTTTTTTTTTAATTTTTTTTTATTTATTTTTTTATTTTTTTTTTCTTTTTATTTTTTTTCATTTAAAATTTAAAGTTTAACAAGACATAAACAAATAATTGATTACATAAAAATAAAATAAGTGTAAACATAAAGTTAGTGGAACATAAAGGTTATGTAATAAAATTAAAAGAAAGTTAATGGAATAAAGTTAATGTAATATAATTAAAGTTAAGGGAATAAAGAGAAAGTGTGAATATTAAGTTAAGGGAATAAAGAAAAAGTGTGAATATTAAGTTAATGGAATAAAGTATAATGGAATAAATAAAAGTAAAAGTAAAGAAAAGTGAACATATAAAATATGCATTTATGAACAAGTATCAAATTTATTATGAACAAATATATATATAAAAAAAAAAAATTATGAACATTTATGAACAAGTATAAATTAGAAATTAAGAAAAAGTAAAGTATGAGCATTATAAACAAACATAATAAGAACAATAATAAGATGGATAAATAAAATATAAACAAGTAAGTAAATGTTATAAACAAATATAATATTAACAAAAATAAAATTTATAAACAAGTATAATATGCACAATTTATATACATACACTAACAAATTAAAATGATTTTCAATTTCCCCGGCAACGGCGCCAAAAATTGACTATGCCCAAACTACGCATTAAATTAAACACGTAATTTGAGTGTTGTGCAATTTAAACCCTTTTTGTGTAGATGTAGTATTGGTAAATAGGGATCGTTCTTAACCGGGGAAATTAGGGAACATTAATAATATGTTAGTGGATTATGAATAAAAGAATAATGAATTAGAGAATTAAATAATAAAAGAATTAAACAATCAAAGAATTAATAAATTAAAGAATAGATGAACAAGATAATAATAAATTAATGAATTACAAAGAATTAATAAATTAACGAATTAAAGAATGAAATAATAGAAGAATAAAGGACTTAGTTAATCAAAGAATAAAGGAATTAATTAATCAAAGAATCAATAAATTAAATAATAAAGGAATGAAAGAATAAAAGCATTAAAGAATAAAAGAATAAAGAATAAAAGAATAAAGAATAAACAAGGGGGGTTTTGAAGAGGTTTGTAATTATGTAAATAAGTAAAAGCATAGATAAACTCATTCTATTTCTATTCTAACTTATGCACAAAGTAGACTTCCCGTAAACACAAACTTCAACAACATACTACAATTGCAAATATTTGAATTAATCACGAAATTATACCTTCACAAACTCATATTTCCTCATACATTAATCATATTATAAATGCACCGAACAGTGGATTTTTACTTATAATATAATTACCTTAAGTTTGTGATTTAATGCGCCGAACAGCGGTCATACATTAAATCTCTCCAAATCTACTCTAAATGCCCCGAACAGCGGATCAACATTTAGTTTCGAAATGAAGTTTAAGCTCTAAAATGTAAGAAGTAAATGATTTTTAGAAAGTAAAACACATGGAGATTATACTCAATTTTCACAAAAGATAGGAAGGAGAAACCAATACATATATTGCATTATAATTAGAACCAATAACAAATAAGAGAGTTTAAGAGAATGGAGAGCAAATGTTACACTTTTCAGATTGGATGAGAACAATGGATTGTTTTTCACAAGGAACACCGAACAGCGGCTGGAACCTTATGAAGATGGAAGAAGATTAAACAAGGAAATTCGGACTTGAACTCTCAAAATTGTATTGGAACTATTTTGCCAAAATTTCTCCTAAAAGAAGCTCAATTTTGTGCTACTTGGAAGTGTTCTTAACAAGTGAAATCAACTCCTATTTATAGGGGAAAAACACAAATTAAACCCTAAAAAATAAATAAAAACTAAACAAAAATTATAATAAAAATATTCAAAAGTGAAATGATGAGTATGGGTGGTTTTTGGGGAAGAGAAATTAAACAAAACAAAGGAAAAAGCTTGAAAAACAGCAAGAAAATCCACTTAATTGCTGCTGAAAAGAGATTTCGGTGGGTGCAGGCTGGAAAGGAGGCGGCTGGTCGGCTGGCGTGAGCTGGAAAGGAGGCGGCTGGTCGGCAGGCGTGAGCTGGAGTGCAGAAGCTGTCTTCGGCAGGCGCGCTCCGAACGGCAGAAAGGCAGGCTGGCGTGATTTGGGCCTGGGCTGCGCTGACGCGGGCCGCACGGGCTGCACTGACGCGGGCCGCACGGGCTGCACTGACGCGGGCCGCCTGGGCTGCTGGTCACGCGGGCCTGGGCTGCTGGTCTTTGGGCTCGCGGGCTGGTTTGTCAAATGGGATTTGGGTTGCAGAAATTAATTAATTTAACTAAATTAATTAATTCATCGAATTTCGTCCATAATTTATTCGTTATAATTCCGATCGAAACGATTCTTTCGCCAAAAATACTCCAAATTACAACCTTTATTTTTCTAAACATAAAAATCACAAAATAATTTATTTTATCAATTTATTTAATATTTTAATATTAAAAGTCAAGTATAAAGGGTATAAAATAATATAAAAGAATGCTTATTTAACGTCCTATCAATTTTCAGACCCTAGACTCAATTTTGACCATGTCACGAAATTTCAACGAAATTCGAGTTATTTTTTTTACTAAAAATATATAAAAAATAGTTAATGGACATCCTGTATAGAACATGTACCAAATGACATATAATAACTGGCTAATGTGCAGTTAAAATATTTCACGAACGATAGTTGCATTTTTTAGAAAAAATGTGAGTTAACTCACGATTTTTAGTCGATTTTTGAAATTTCTTCAAAAGTATCGAAATACTTATTTTATTTTCATTCTCTTCACTCCATAATATACTTTGAAGTTGAGGGGGATGTTTACTAAAGACCTTCAGACACTAGACTCATTTTGGACTCTATTACAAAATTTCAACGAAATTCAAATTTTTTTGCTTAAAAAATATATAAAAAATAGTTAATGTGCATCATGTATGACAACACATGTCCCAAATGGCATATAATAATTTGGCTAATGTGCAGGTAAAATATTTCACAAAATATCGACAGTTAGATTTTTTACAAAAAATTGTAAGCTATCACTAACGATTTTTAGTCGGTTTTTGAATTTTTTTCAAAAGTATCGAAATACTTATTTTATTTTCATTCTCTTCACTCCGTAAGAAACTTTGAAGTTGAGGTGAATGTTTTCTAAAGACCATCAGACGCTAGACTCACTTTGGACTCTATTAGGAAATTTCAACGAAATTCGAGTTTCTTTGCTAAACAAATATTAAAAAAATAGTTAATGGACATTATGTATGGCAGGACATGTCCCAAATGACACATAATAATTTGGCTAATGTGCGATTAAAATATTTCACAAAATCTCGACAATAGCATTTTTTACAAAAAATATGAGCTATCACTCTCGATTTGTAGTCTATTTTTTAAATTTCTTCAAAAAATATCAAAAAACTTATTTTATTTTCATTCTCTTCACTCCGTTAGATACTTTGAAGTTGAGGGTGATGTTTTCAAAAGATCTTCATACCCTAGACTCAATTTGGACCGTATTACGAAATTTCAATGAAATTCGAGTTTTTTTGTTTACAAAAATATATAAAAATAATTAATGGGCATCTTGTATGGCAGGACATGTCTCAAATGTCATATAATAATTTGGCTAATGTGTAGTTAAAATATTTCACGAAATCTCCACAGTTGTATTTTTTACAAAACAATGTGAGCTATAACTCACGATTTTTAGTCGGTTTTTGAATTTTATTAAAATATCGAAATACTTGTTTTATTTTTATTACCTTCACTCTCTAAGATACTTTGAAGTTGAGGGGGGATGTTTTCTAAAGACCTCAAGTCTCTAGACTCACTCCAAACCTTGTTACGAAATTTCTAAGAAATTCGATTTTTTTTTACTTTAAAAAAAAAATAGTTTATGGGCATACTGCAAGGGAGGACAAATCCTAAATTCCGTATAGTGCTTTGGCTAATGTGTTGTTAAAATATTTTCACGAAATTTCCAAAGGTGCATTTTTTTAAAAAAAAATTGTGAGCTATAACTCACAATTTTTAATCAGTTTTTGAAATTTCTTAAAAAATATCGAAATACTTATTTTATATTCATTCTCTTCACTCTAAAAGATACTTTGAAGTTGAGGGGTATGTTTTCTAAATACCTTCAGTCCCTAGACTCACTTTGGACCATGTTACGAAATTTCAACGAAATTCGAATTCCTTTGCTTAAAAAATATAAAAAAAAATAGTTAATGGGGATCATGTATGGTTGGACATGTCCCAAATGACAAATAATAATTTGGCTACTGTAAAGTTAAAATATTTCACGAAATCTCGATAGTTACATTTTTTAATGTGAGCTATATAGCTCACGACATTTTGTCGGATTTTGAAATTTCATCAAAAGTATCAAAATACTTATTTTAATTCCATTTCCTTCCGTCTGTAAGATACTTTGAAGTTAAGGGGGATGTTTTCTAAAGACCTTCAGACATTAGACTCAATTTGGAACTTGTTACGAAATTTCAACGAAATTCGAGTTTTTTTTTTGCCTAAATAATAAAAGCAAAAAATAGTTAATGGGAATCCTGCATGGCAGGTCATATCCAAAATGGAAAATAATACTTTGGATAATGTACGGTTAAAATATTTCACGAATCTGGAAAGCTGCATTTTTTACAAAAAAAAAAAATGTGACCTACTCACAATTTTTAGTTAATTTTTGAAATTATTTCTAATGCATCAAAATACTTATTTTATTTTTATTCTCTTCACTCCGTCAGATAGTTTGAAGTTGAGTGGTATGTTTTCTAAAGGCCTTCAGATCCTAGACTTATTTTGGACCTTGCTATGAAATTTTAACGAAATTCGAGTTTTTTTACTTAAAAAAATATATAAAAACAGTTAATGGGCATCTTATAAGGTAGGACATGTCCCAAATGACATATAATAATTTGGCTAATGTCCCATTAAAATATATCACGAAATCTCAACAGTTATTTTTTTTACAAAAAATGTGAGCTACTCACGGTTTTTAGTCAGTTTTTGAAATTTCTTCAAAAATATCGAAATATTTAATTTATTTCCAATCTCTTCACTCCACAAGATACTCTGAAGGTGATGGGGAAATTTTCTAAAGACCTTTAGAACCTAGACTCTATTTGGACCATGTTACGAAATTTCAACGAAATTCGAGTTTTTTTTTGTTAAAAAAATATGTAAAAAAAATAGTTAATGGGCATCTTGTATGGCAGGACATGTCCCAAATGACATATAATAATTGGCTCATGTGCAGTTAAAATATTTCACGAAATCTCGACAGTTGCATTTTTTACAAAACAATGTGAGCTATAACTCACGATTTTTAGTTGGGTTTTGAATTTTTTTCCAAAAACATTGAAATACTTATTTTATTTCCATTACCGTCACTCTCTAAGATACTTTAAAGTTGAGGGGGATGTTTACTAAAGACCTTCAGACGCTAGACTCACTTTGGACCCTGTTACGAAATTTCAACGAAATTTGAGTTTCTTTGCTCAAAAAATATATAAAAAATAGTTAATGAGCATCCTGTATGGCAGAAAATATCTCAAATGACATATAATAATTTTTCTAACGTGCAGTTAAAATATTTCACGAAATCTCGACAGGTGCCATTTTTTTACAAAAATTGTGAGCTATCACTCATGATTTTTAATTGTTTTTTGAAATTTCTTCAAAAGCATCGGCATACATGTTTTATTTTCATTCTCTTCACTCCGTAAGATAATTTAAAGTTAAGGGTGATGTTTTCTAAAGACTTTCAAACACTAGACTCACGTTGGACTCTAATACGAAATTTCAACGAAATTCGAGTTTCCTTGCTTAAAAAATATATAAAAAATAGTTAATGTGCATCATGTATGGAAGGATATGTCTGAAATGGCACATAATAATTTGGCTAATGTGCAGTTAAACTATTTCATGAAATCTCGGCAATAGCATTTTTTACAAAAAATATGAGCTATCACTCACGATTTTTAGTTGAGTTTTTTATATTTCTTCAAAAATATCAAAATACTTATTTTATTCTCATTCTCTTCACTTTGTTAGATACTTTGAAGTTGAGGGGAGTGTTTTCTAAAGACCTTCAGACCCTAGACTCATTTTGGACCGTATTACGAAATTTCAATGAAATTCGAGTTTCCTTGCTTAAAAAATATATATAAATGATTAATGGCATCCTGTATAGCATGACATGTCCTAAATGGCATATAATAATTTGGTTAATGTGCAGTTAAAATATTTCACGAAATCTCAACAGTTGCATTTTTTTCCAAAAAAAAAAATGTGAGTTATAACTCACGATTTTTAGTCGATTTTTGAAATTTCTTAAAAAACATCGAAATACTTATTTTATTTCCATTCTCTTCACTTCACTCCGTAAGATACTTTGAAGTTGAGGGGGGTGTTTTCTAAAGACCTCAAGTCCTTAGACTCATTTCAGACCTTGTTACGAAATTTCTAAGAAATTCGAGTTTTTTTACTTAAAAAATATATGAAAAACAGTTAATAGGCATACTGTAAGGGAGCACAAGACCCAAATTCCATATAATGTTTTAGCTAATGTGCAGTTAAAATATTTTCACGAAATCTCTACAGTTGCATTAAAAAAAAATGTGAGCTATTACTCACGATTTTTAGTCGGTTTTTGAAATTTCTTCAAAATATCGAAATACTTATTTTATGTTCATTTTCTTCACTCTGAAAGATAATTTGAAGTTGAGGATGATGTTTTCTAAAGACCTTCAATCCCTATACTCACTTTGAACCATGTTACGAAATTTCAACGAAATTCGAGTTCGTTTACTTAAAAAATATATAAAAAATAGTTAATGGACATCATGTATTGTTGAACATGTCCCAAATGGTATTTAATAATTTGGATAGTATGGAGTTAAAATATTTCACGAAAACTCGATATTTACAGTTTCTACAAAAAATATGAGCTATAACTCACGATTTTTAGTCGGTTTTTAAAATTTCATCAAAAGCATCAAAATACTTATTTTATTTCCATTCATTTCCCGCTGTAAGATACTTTGAAGTTAAGGGGGATATTTTCTAAAGACCTTCAGACATTAGACCCAATTTGGAACCTGTTACGAAATTCGAATTCTATTTGCCTAAAAAATAGACAGTTGTATTTTTTTTTTACAAAAAATGTAAGTTATAACTCACGATTTTTAGTCGATTTTTGAAATCTCCTCAAAAGCATCGAAATATTTTATTTTCATTCTCTTCACTTCGTAAGTTACTTTGAAGTTGAGAGGGATGTTTTCTACAGACCTTTAAACCCTAAACTCAATTTGGACCCTATTACGAAATTTTAACGAAATTCGAGTTTTTTCACTAAAAATATATATTAAAAATAATTAAATGGCATCCTGTATGGTAGGACATGTCCCAAATGATATATAATAATTTGACTAATGTGCAGTTAAAATATATACCAAAATCTCAACTGTTATATTTTTTACAAAAAATCAGAGCCACGATTTTTAGTCGGATTTTGAAAATTTTTCAAAAGTATCGAAATACTTATTTTATTTTCATTCTCTTCACTTCGTAAAATATTTTGAAGTTGAGGTGGATGTTTTCTAAAGACTTGCATTCCCTAGACCTTGTTTGGTCTATGTTACGAAATTTCAACGAAATTCGAGTTTCTTTACTTCAAAAAGATTTAAAAAAATTAGTTAATAAGCATCTTGTATGGCAGGACATGTCTGAAATGACATATAATAATTTAGCTAATGTGCAGTTAAAATATTTGACGAAATCTAGACAGTTGGAACTATAAATAACGATTTTTAGTCGGTTTTTGAAATTTCTTCAAAAATATCGAAATACTAGTTTTATTTCCATTATCTTCACTACATAAGATACTTTGCAGGTGATGAGATATTTTCTAAAGACTTTAAGTCCCTAGACTCACTTCATGCCCTATTACAAAATTTTAATGAAATTTGAGTTTTTTTCCTTAAAAATATATATAAAAAAAATAGTTAGTGGGCATACTGTAAGGGAGGACATGTCTCAAATTACATATAATACTTTGACTAATGTGCAGTCAAAATATTTCACAAATTTTCGACGGTTGCATTTTTTACAAAAAAATCGGAGTCACGATTTTTAGTCGGTTTTTGAAATTTCTTTAAAAGTATCGAAATATTTATTTATTTTTTCATTTTTTTCACTCCGTAAAATACTTTGAAGTTGAGTAGGATGTTTTCTAAAGACTTTCAGTCCCTAAAATTTGTTTGGACCATGTTACGAAATTTCAACGAAATTGGAGTTTCTTCACTTAAAAAATATTAAAATAATAGTTAATGGACATTTTGTATGACACGACATGTCTGGAATGGCATATAATAATTTAGCTAATGTGCAGCTAAAATATTTGACGAAATCTCGACAGTTAGAATTATAAATAACGATTTTTAGTCGGTTTTTTAAATTTCATCAAAAGAATCGAAATACTAGTTTTATTTTTATTCTCTTCACTACGTAAGATACTTTTCAATTGATGAGTTTGTTTTTTAAAGACCTTCAAACCCTATATTTGCTTTGGATCATGTTACAAAATTTCAACGAAATTCAAATTTTTATACTTAAAAATATATATATAAAAAAAATAGTTCTTAGGTATCCTATATGGCAGAACATATCCCAAATGGCATATAATAATTTACCTAATGTGTAAATAAAATATTTCACGAAATCTCGACAATTGCATTTTTTACAAAAAATGTGAATTATTACTCACGATTTTTAATCTATTTTTTAAATTTCGTCAAAACCATCGAAATACTTATTTTATTTTCATTCTTTTCACTCCGCAAGATACTTTAAAATTGAGGGAGATATTTTTTAAAGGCCTACGGACCCTAGACTCACCTTGGACCCTGTTACGAAATTTCAACTAAATGTGAGTTTTTTTTCCTAAAAATATATAAAAATAACTTAAAGGGCATCCTATATGGCAGAACATGTCACAAATGATATATAATAATTTAGCTATTGTGCTGTCAAAATAATTCACAAAATCTCAACAGTTGGATTTTTTACAAAAAAATGTTAGCTATAACTCACGATTTTTAGTTAATTTTTGAAATCTCTTCAAAAGCATCGAAATATTTCTTTTATTTTCATTCTCTTCACTCCTCATGATACTTTAAAGTTGAGGGGATGTTTTCTAAAGACCTTCAGTACCTAGATTCACTTCAGACCCTATTACGAAATTTCAATAAAATTCGAGTTTTTTTACTTAAAAATATATAAAAAATAGTTAATGGGCATACTGTAAGGGAGGATGTGTCCCAAGTTACATATAATACTTTGGCTAATGTGCAGTAAAAATATTTCACGAAATCTAGACAGTTGCATTTTTTACAAAAAAAAAATGTGAGTTATAATTTACAATTTTTAGTCGATTTTTGAAATCTCAAAAGCATCGAAATACATATTTTATTTTCATTCTCGTCACTCTGTAAGATACTTTGAAGTTAAGGGAGATATTTTCTAAAAACCTTCAGACCCTAGACTCACTATAGACCATATTACGAAATATCAATAAAATACGAGTTCCTTACTTAAAAAATACGTTAAAAATAGTTAATTGACATTCTGTATGGCAAGAGATGTCTCAAATGACATAATAATTTACTAATATGCAATTAAAACAATTTACTCACAATATTTAGTCGGTTTTTTAAAATTTCTTCAAAATCATCAAAATACTAATTTTATGTACATTATCTTCACTTTGTAAGATACTTTGACTAATGTGCGGTTAAAATATTTCATGAAATCTCGAAAGTTGCATTTAAAAAAAAAATATGAGCTATAACTCACGATTTTTAGTCAGTTTTTTAAATTTTTTCAAAAGTATCGAAATACTTATTTTATTTTCATTATCTTCACTCCATAAGCTACTTTGAAGTTGAGGGGATGTTTTTTAAATACCTTTATACCCTAGACTGACCTTGGATCCTGTTATGAAATTTCAATGAAATTCAATTTTTTTAATTAAAAAACATATAAAAAATAATTTAATGGGCATCCTACATAGCAGGTCATGTCCAAAATGACATATAATACTTTGGCTAATGTGCAGTTAAAATAATTCGTGAAATCTCGAAAGTTGCTTTTATTACAAAAAACGTGAGCATTAACTCACATTTTTTAGTTGATTTTTAATTTTTTTTTTCAAAAGTATCGAAATACTTATTTTATCTTAATTCTTTTCACTCCATCAAATGCTTTGAAGTTGAAGGGTATGTTTTCTAGACTTTCAGGCTGTAGACTTAGTTTGGACACTTACTAAATTTCAACGAAATTCGAATTTTTTACCATAAAAAATGTATTAAAAAAAAGTTAATGGACATCCTGTATGGCAGAACATGTTTCAAATGACATATAATAATTTGGCTAATGTTCAGTTAAAATATTTCACAAAATCTAGACAGTTGTATTTTTTACAAAAAAATGTGATAACTATTGATTTTTAGTCGGTTTTTTAAAATTTCTTCAAAAGTATCGAAATACTTATTTTATTTTCATTCTCTTCACTCCGTAAGTTACTTTGAAGTTGAGGGGGATGTTTTCTATAGACCTTCAGACCCTAGACTCAATTTTGACCCTATTACGAAATTTTAATAAGATTCGAATTTTCTCACTAAAAAAATATATTAAAAATAATTCATTGGCATCCTGTATGGCAGGACATGTACCAAATGATATATAATAATTTGGCTAATGTGCAGTTAAAATATTTCACGTAATTTGGCTAATGTCCCAATGAGGGGGATGTTTTCTAACAATCTTCAGTTTCTAGACTCACTTTAGACCCTATTATGAAATTTCAATGAAATTCAAATTTTTTTGCTTAAAAATATATAAAAATAGTTAATGGGAATACTGTAAGGGAAGACATGTCCCAAATTACGTATAGTGTGTAGTCAAAATATTTTACGAAATCTAAACAATTGCATTTTATACAAAAAATGTGAGAACTCGCGATTTTAGTCGGTTTTTGAAATCTCCTCAAAAGCATCGAAATACTTATTTTATTTTCATCTTCAATCCGTGAGATAATTTGAAAATTGAGGGGGATGTTTTCACAATTCCTTCAAACCCTAGACTCACTTTGGATCTTATTACGAAATATCAATGAATTTCAAGTTATTTTGCTAAAAAAATATATTAAAAATAATTAATTGGCATCATGTATAACAGAACATGTTCCAAATGACATATAATATTTTGACTAATGTGTAGTTAAAACATTTCAAGAAATCTCGACAGTTGCATTTTTTATAATAAATATAAACTTAACTCACGATTTTGAGTTAATTTTTGAAATTTTTTCAAAAGCAACGACATACTTATTTTATTTTAATTCTCTTCACTCTATAAGATACTTAAAAAGCATCAAAATACATATTTTAGTTTCATTCTCTTCACTTTGTAAGATCTGTAAGATGTTTTTAAGTTAAGGGGAATGTTTTTTAAAGACCTCCGAATCTTAAACTCACTTCGTATCTTGTTACGAAATTTCAATAAAATTCAATTTTTTTTAATATATAAAAATTATTAAATGGACATCATGAATGGCAGATTATGCCCCAAATGACATAATACGTAAATTAATATGCAGTTAAAATATTTTACGAAATCCCGACAGTTACATTTTTTACTAAAAAAAGTTATAAGTCACAATTTTTATTCGATTATTGAAATTTATTCAAAATTATCCAAATACTTATTTTATTCCTATATTCTTCACTATGTAAGATGAGGGGAATATTTTCTAAAGACCTTCAAATCCAAAATTACCGAAATACTTATTTTATTTTCATTATCTTCACTTTGATACCTTGAAGTTAACAGGAATGATTTCTAAAAACTTTCAGACTCTAGACCCACTTTAGACCTTGTTACGAAATTCAATGAAATTCGATTTTTTTGTTTAAAAAATATATACTAAATGGCTAAGATTTTGTTTTTGGTTTAAATATACTCACTAAATGGCTAAAAAACTCCCATAATCCCAACATTTCTTTTAGCGTTCACGAAAAAATATCTTCTGAAAACTCAAATCAATCCGAGAAATATCATAAGATATACTCCCAACAATTTGCATGACATAGGTAGATTATGACGTTTTGTTAATTTTTCAAATTTTCACTTCACATTCAAATTCCTTATTCTGACGCACTTTTATGTCACTTATATGGTATTTAAACTTGCAACAAGAAATTCTTCATACTTCTCGATCCCTATAAGATACCGGGCGCGCTAAACTTTACATTGAGTTTCTATTAATGATTGTGACAGCTTTTACACACAGAAAATGTCCTGCAAATTAATTTAGGTGTCTGCTGTAAACAGAAAACCAGACATGCCCTCAGAGGCACAACACTCTAAAAAAGTTACGCTTCCTAGTTTCATCAATCCTAACAAAACGACCTATGCCCTCAGCCAACTTAACAAGAAATCAAATGGCCATGAATGAAAAAGAAAAGAAAGGTTCAGACAATATTCATTGCTCCCTTCAAAATAAGAGAAAACAACTAGTCATCTTCACTCTCATCACTATAGGAAACAAGACCTGTCTTAGCAACAACAGAGGACTTACCAGTATCGCCATTAGGTCTCTTGATCACCTCTGAACTTTTTTCTGTAACTGCAAGTGCCGTTTTTGTTGTGTTTTTATGTCCTTGAATACCTCCCTGATCGATTCTAGCTTTCTTTGCTTGCGGCTTCACTTTAACAACCGTACCTAAGAGCTGAGGACGTGGATTCTTCTTCGCGGATGATTTCTGTTCCAGAAAGAAATTTTTTTTATTCAGAAATGTACACCAACAGACTCGAGCATCAAAAATCCCACAACTAGCATCTTTCACCACTCACTCTGATATTCCTCATGTTTAGATACTAACCTGGACTATAGGAACAGTAGGTGTTTCCTTAAGGTCTTGTACCACGCTAGATTTCTCTGCCACCGCAGCCTGATAGGAAGTGATATAAGAATTTATCTACCAAGAACTTTTTCTTGAATGAATAACCATATGGAACCAATATAGTTTCAGAATAATCATACTTTGAATTTCAACCAATGAGAGATCTTATGCCTTGAAGCATGTGCTATATATAAACACGCATACATAGAGGCTACCGGGCACATATACAAAGGCAGCTATATGTGTTTTCACATGGAGGATATGGAAAATCCCAAAATAAATAGGATATAGATACAACAAGTACATGAACGTTTAAATAATACATATTTTTAAACAATACCAAATATCCTTAACCAACTTTACTCAATATCCTTAGTCTGCAATTCTTCTTTGAAACGTAGCATACTGCCCACCGAAAAGAGTCTAAGTAAATCCCTCAAACCTTTCTTTCTTTGGAAGGGAAATAAGATGTAAGTTTTTGTTTTTTTGTTTTTTTGTTTTTTTTTTTTTGGTGAGGAGGGACACAAAAGTAAAGAACTAAACTTCAACAGGACACCTCATAAGTATAAATGGTCAAACAATTCCAAGATGCTAGCAAAGATACCTGGAAACTCAGAAGCTCCCGGGCTTCCTCATCTGCAATCTTTTGCTCATATTCCTTCCTTGTCTGAAAAAAAAAATGAAAAGAAAATAACATATGAAATAACATGCACGTCTCAGTTGTGAAGCCAACTGTCCAACTGCAGTAGTTATCAATGGAATAAAAAGAAAAAAAATCAAAGTTTAGACCCCAGTGAGTACATCCTACTAGACTAGATCTACAAACAATAAAATCCTATAAGAAACTGAAAATCCCTAGGCACTAGATTTCCAAGAAATAGGGATGCTTGTAATGAACTGGAAATAACACTGATAACATGAATAACTAAAAAAATATAATGTTGTCTCACTGTCTCTAAGTTATCAAGAAACTCAGTCTCGTCATCATCCAAAGCTTTGGGTGGTCCTGCAAAGAGCAAATGAGAGAGTAACAACTGGCCACATAGCAATGGAAAAGTAAACGCCTTTGTTATCAGGAACCAAAAAGAATGAAGGATCATAAAGGGTCATCTTAATTTTCATACAATAATTGAAAAAAATGAACGTTCGAGGTTTGAGCACTCACTGTGCTTGAAGCGTTCATTGAACTCTGCATCTTTCTGGTCTTTATTTTGTTTTAGAATCTACATGAATTTATACAAAATTGATTCATGTACCAAACTAACGGAAGAAGGGAATTTAAATGAAATTGAGATAATGGAAAAGTAGAAGAAACCTCGAAAAGGGGTCTATCCCTCTGGGCAGTACCATCTTCAACTCGTTCACCTCTTGTTTTCTTCGCTTCATCCAACTGCCATCAAAATGCACCCAAATTCATACCAATTGCGTTATGAACATTAAAGATGGGGTTTTTAGGGATTTAAAAAAGATAACAGTAGTTCATTCAATACCTGTTCCTCAGAAACGAAGCTCATGAGCCGGGGTGGGCGTGCGAAATCTTCAGCCATTTCCGAATCCTAACAAACCACAATTCTCTCACGTTTTGCTCTCAGATTTCTGGGTATTTTGCTTCCGCAGGAATATGCTTCTTCGTCCGTCTGCCACGCGCTAATACGCTACAGACGCAGTTAACAAAATTGCGACTTCTTCCTTGACCGAAAAACAAAACGTAACTAAGTAATTCAGAGTTTCACCAAGCACCACGTGTCCCGAGCTTTAACTTTACCAGGCCCATCCAGAACTCCCGCTTTGTATAGCTCCAAGAGCCCATTAAATTAACGGACTTTTCCTTGGGCTTTCCTCGTTGGACTTCTTCTCTGGTCATGATATGACCTTGTTATAATCTCAAAGGCACCCATTTGTTAAATCAATTTTTTATCACCACGGCGGGCTGTAGTTAAGTTAGATTGGGCCTACATTAGCAAACCCAACCAATGAGATACACTTTATAAGAACCAGTGACTCCTTATTTTTGTGATAAAATGCTACTATTTGAACATAATTAATCGACCATATTATTTGACAATTTATTATTACAGTTGATGTCGAATTCTATTTACACTGCTCAGGGCTGGTAGGGCGGCTTCCATTAATTGACCTAATTCTCCAATTTCAACACTCAGCTAAATAAAGGTTGATAGGACACTACCGGACTTGGCATCCCGATCAGGGTCGTCCTGAAAGTAATCGTTAACAAGTTTCCAAAAATCACCAACTCAATACATACATAAAATTGAAGTCTTAACCCAAAATCTCAAATCCAAAACCCTAAATTTACATATCTAGATGATTTATTCATATTTCTCTCTACTACAGAGTGAACAAAGTAGATGTCCATCGTGTATAACTCTGTCCTCTAATACATTATGTTCGCTGCTAGTTTGAGACTTTCTTTTTTGACAAACTAGCAGCGTACCTAAATTAGACAAACTCATAAGCAAAAGTTATCCAACTAAATCCTAAATACATTTATTGGAAGCCCAAAAATTTCTCAGCAAGCTACACGTCGAAAACGTCTGCGTCTATCAAATGTACCAACCATTTCATTGTCGTGTTCGACTATTGAATCATGGTACTCTGAATACTCGCAAAAGTTTGATAACTCAAACAAACCTAAGCTTTTGTTTTAGAAGAAATTTGAATTTGATGATGAAAAAAAAAAACACCAGGTAGAAGATAGGATTTGAAAAACTAGATGGAGTGCTAGTGAAATGAATTTGCAATGCCAATACGCACAAAGTCATTTGAAATATTTGAAAGCTTTCTTCTTATACTTAAAATTTTAAATCCTAACATGCATGCAACATTACACTCAACAACAAATTTAGCCTCGTTTTCAAATTCAAATTTGAACCCATTTTAAACAAACAAAGATTAGTATTCCAATCACAAACATCTGAAGCTCCATTTGTATTAGGAGGGAATTGAAAATCATAATCGAGGCTATATTTGTTGGTTGGAGTATTGCCATGGACGTATTCCAGAATTTGAATATGAAGAGCGACGAGAGCAAATGGATTTCAATTACTTGTGCAAATAGCCAATTTAAATGACTTCCGATTAGAGGTATTTAGATTTGGGTACGATAATAAGGCTAAATTTGTTATGAAACAAAAGAACGGGCTCATCTTAAGATTGCAGTCTGTAAACACAACAGGACGACATAAAGAGAAACTGCAGATTAGGCTGGTAAAACTGACGCCATGAATTAACATCATTGCGCTCACATAAATTATTCGTTTTCAGTCAATTTAGTTAAAAAATATACGCACTAACAGAGAGAAGCCTCACATCAACAACTAGAATTCAAAATGCAAGTGCAATTCTGGTGCAGTATTATAAACTAGGCTACCTAAATTATTAAAAAATGGAGCAGGGGGAGTTTGGTGGCTGTTGATAATCATGAAAGCCCCGAGTTGAAAAGGTTGCAAAGAAAATCAGACATGGCGAGAAGTGGGTTTTTATGATTACCTTGAAACTTGAAACACGGGAGGTCAGAACAATGAGCACAGTAAGATCAGACATACTTTTCCAAACATATTCAAAATAAGATATATGCAGAACCTTGAAATTGAAACTTAGATAGAGGTTGGCACAACAAGCACAGCAAAATCACTCCTGCTTTATTCAAATTAAGATTTATGCCATGAAAACAAGAAGAAAAAACCAGAGTCAGTAAATTGAAATGCTCAAAAACCTTTCCGAAAAAAGTAACTGTTTGTGTTTGACTCTTTCAAATACTCTAAAAGGGAATTTTCCTCTTAAAAAGTCAAGAGACAGTGATTCTAATTTCCAATGTTTAAAGACAGAGAAACCACTCTAGTACATTTACAAAGGAAATATATAAACACACTTGTAGTGATAGATTGAGTCTATTAGAAGAAGAAAAACACATGTAGGGCACGTTTGGATGAGGAACTTCAAAGTTCCAAGGAATTTAAGCTACTTTAGTTAAAAATAAGGAACTTCAAAGTATCAAGGGATTTCAGAATAAGCATAGCAAAAGAACTAGACAAGTGATTTCCAAAGTAATTACCTGTCAAGGTGTTACTTACAAAACCAATCTAAATGCAAATGCCTTGCATCTAATCATTTGAAATCCCTTGGTAATCTGAAGTTACTCTTTGTTAACTATCATGAGTGCATACATAGCACTCATGGACCACAACAAACATTCAATGCTCATGGTAAACTATGCAAAAATTCAAACTCCCACTACTCAGAAACATATATGAATCAACCCAATATTAAATTGATCGCAACCATTCAAAAAGCATCATCTAAAGCTTATTTGGTTTGTGCTAAAAGGCCAAAACCACTAGGCGGTAAGCCATCAATATCAGAATAAAATATCATTAAAAACGACACAAAACCACATCTGATTATCCAATACATAAACTCTACAAAACAGATTAAACGTTGAGGTATGAATGACTCCATAGAACCATCATACAGACCCTGGATTTGGCATCTGGTGTCAAATTCTATCTTAGCAAACTAAATTTCATTCTATAACAGAATCAATGAAGCTTACCTGGTCTAAATAAAGTCCTAAATAACTTAAAAGCCAAAACGATAACCAGGAATATGAGAATATAATAGCAACAAAAAACAGCACAAAATCATTGTCTGAAGAGAACTTAAACACATCATACTTAAAATTCAAAAATATTAAAAATAAAAAATTCATATGTCCATCGTCAGCTAATTATACTACCAACATGAACTAACTTTATAACCAACCAGAAGGAAATCAGTCCACGTTCTGCATAATATCTTCGGCTGTGAACTTAGTGCCCTTATCCTTGTCAGCAGCGGCACGACCCTTGGACTTGCGGTCCAGTAGCGACTTACGATCCTTATCGAGCCTGAGCTTGGTGATCAGCACCTTGGAAGGGTTGATGCCCACGTTGACCGTCGAGCCGTTCACCTTCTCCCTGGTAATGCGCTCTATGTGGATGACCCATTTACGGCGGTAGACCTGGACCACCTTGCCTTCGCGACCCTTGTAAGTCCCTCGGACCACTTGAACCTCATCGTCCTTGCGAATCGGCATGGACCGGACACTGTACTTGGACCGGAGGTCCGATGAGAGAGGCGAGCTCATCAACACACGGCGAACGCTCGACGGCGCCGTGAAATGAGCCTTACGGTTCTTGCGGCGAGAACTCGTCACTCTTGGATTGTACTTCATCTTCGCTCCCTAGGGTTTGCTCTCTCTGACGGCAAATGAGAGGAAGAGATTTTTGCTTAGGGTTTTCTAGCTTTCTTTATAAAGAGAAGCTGTCAATAACGACGTCGCCGAGTTCACAACAGTCAATTTCCCTTATTTTTTCCCTTTCGGCCCACTGGGTTCTTAGATAGTTTTCTTTATTGGGCTTCCTCGGGAGAATTGGCTAGTTATGCTGGGCCTGGGCTTAGAACGCCCCGAAACCACGCCGCGTAAATTTCCACGTCAGGACCACTTTCCAATCGGAACAAGAAGCGGTGCCAACCGAGCAAGACAGTGACGAAAAGCGTCAAGTAAAAAAGAAAAGGAAAAAAGTCTTTACCGCAGATTTTGCTAAAAATGCCAAGATCGCAGTTTCCCAATTCGCGAGTGAATTCCCAGATTTCCAATATTTTCCATGTCCAAATTCGTTTCCTAAAATGTAAAATTATACAGACCAAAAACAAAAATGTAAAATTATATAAAGAAAATAAAAAATAGAGAAAAAAATAAACGCACGGGGCAGGCTGCAGAGGCCAGGAAGGACAGAAAAGAAAGCTCCATCAAGTCAAGAGGGTCTTTGATTTTTCTGCGTTTCAAAACACAAAGAAAGGGCCTCAGATTCTCTGTCTCATCAATCCTCATTCGAGTCTTCGCCAATTCCCTCTCAGCCTCAGGTACGCCAATTTCCAATTTCCAATTTCATATTTTTTTTGTCGATTTAATCCCAGCTGAACTACGATTCTCAATGTATATAACCCTAGATCTTTACCTCATTACATTTGCATTCTCAGTTTAATTGAATTAATTCAAAATTGTGGATTTTTAGATTGAAGTTGCTGTGCAAGAGTGGATATTTAAGCAGCGAGTGCCAGACGAAGCTCCCTAAAATTGTGATATGATCGGGACCCAGTATCGTTTTGCCCTCAATTTCATTCCTTTCCATTCATTGCCCTCTTAAATTTAGTCTGGGGTTTTGGGAGGTTTTTTTTTTCAAAGGCCTCCTATTCGTTTTCTTAAAATCTTTGCGTTTCAATAAGATCCATGTGGATTTGTGCATCTACTTGTCACACTCTTTCTTATCATCCTTCGGCTTAATTTATATGAATAACTCGTTCAATCCGCCTTTGAACTCGAAGCCCTCACTGTCCACAACTGAGTTTCGACATAATTTGTTTCTACTGTTCCATTATAAATTTGGATTCTTTATCCTCTGTTGAGATTTTTCGGGTTCTCTTAAGCAAAATTTCGAATTTCAATGGCTAAGCCACCGCAGCCTTCCATTGGATACTCTGTCAGTATCACTCCCTCACACCCAGACACACAATCTCCTGTGCCTGAGAAAGTTGCTATACCTCCACCACCTTTAACTACACCAGGAGCATCCAGATTTCCACCCCCAAAGTTTCAGCAAGATCAGACTCCTTCTCCATCAATCAAAACCCCAAATGCACAATCACCTGCTAATGGCTTGAAAACTGGCAGCCCTATACCTCATTTGAGCACTCCCCCTGGACCTCCTGTCTTTACATCCCCTGTTCGGCCTGCCGCTGTTCCTTTTCGTGCTTCACCTGTAACTCCTCAGCCAGTTGCTTTCTCCCCAGGCTTATCTTTTCCAGCATCTTCACCTTCCAATTTTTCAAATGGGTCACTTGAATTGCAGCACAAACTTTCTAATGTTACAGATGATGATTCTGTTGGAGAACCACCTTATGTCCTTTTCTCGGCTCACAAGGTATTTCTCTTGTTCCTGTGGTTCGCAATGTTATTCTTTTCACTTCCTGTTTGTCAAGTAATGTAGCGTGTTTTGGATATTACTTTGAACTTCCATTTTATTTATTTTTAAATGTCCCCTAGATTTTGTTAAACCACAAACATGATAAAGTGTGCATGTAAGGACATCTTAGATTTCCTTGTCAACAATTTAGCGTGTGTATGTATAATTATGTGTCTGTGTGGATCTGTGTAATCTTTAGCTCATTGTGCAATCATTTATGCTTGCAAGAATCTTCTTTCCCTGAATAGTTAACAATTCATTGAACACCAACTTTCTTCTTGCTGCAAAGGTGTTAAAACAGAAGAAGCATGCAAATGTACCTAGTTTGGGTTTTGGGGCATTGGTTTCGCCTGGAAGGGAGATTTCACCAGGTTCTCAGATAATACAACGGGATCCTCATCGCTGCCACAGTTGTGGAGCTTATGCAAATATCTACTGCAACATTTTACTAGGCTCAGGTCAGTGGCAGTGTGTAATTTGCCGAGAACTGAACGGAAGTGAGGGCGAATACATAGCTCCCAGCAAAGAAGATCTTTGTAACTTTCCAGAGTTGTCATCTCCAATGGTTGACTATCTTCAAGCTGGGAACAATAGACCTGGTTTTATTCCGGTTTCTGATTCAAGAATGTCTGCACCGATGGTTCTTGTCATCGATGAGTGTTTAGATGAACTACATCTCTGTGATTTACAGAGCTCCTTGCATGCGTTTGTCAATTCACTTCCTCCGACAACGAGAATTGGAATAATCCTATATGGTCGCACTGTATCTGTCTATGATTTTTCAGAGGAATCAATTGCATCTGCTGATGTGCTACCAGGAGACAAATCACCAAGTCAGGAGTCCTTGAAGACACTGATATATGGAACTGGTATATACTTGTCTCCAATGCATGCTTCACTGCCTGTAGCACATGCCATATTCTCATCATTGAGGCCGTACAAATTGAACATTCCAGAAGCTTCTAGAGATCGGTGCCTGTGTACAGCAGTTGAGGTTGCTCTTGCTATAATTCAAGGGCCATCAGGAGAAATGTCTCGAGGAGTAATTAAAAGGGCTGGAGGTAATAGTAGAATAATTGTTTGTGCTGGTGGGCCTAATACATATGGTCCTGGATCTGTTCCCCATTCTTTCAGTCACCCAAATTATCCTCATATGGAAAAAAATGCTTTGAAGTGGATGGACCATCTGGGTCAAGAGGCACACCGACACAATACAGTAGTTGACATTCTATGCGCTGGGACTTGCCCGGTTAGAGTTCCTGTTTTGCAGCCTCTTGCAAAAGCTTCTGGGGGTGTTTTTGTTCTCCATGACGACTTTGGGGAAGCCTTTGGTGTGAACTTGCAAAGGGCGTCTACCAGGGCAGCAGGTTCCCGTGGGTTCTTAGCAATACGCTGTTCTGATGATATTATCATAACCCAAGTTGTGGGTCCTGGTGAGGAGGCACATATAGACACCCGTGAAACCTTCAAAAATGACACATCTCTTTACATACAAATGCTTAGTGTTGAAGAGACACAGAGCTTCTCACTCTCCTTGGAAAATAAGAGGGACATTAGGACCGAGTACGTGTATTTCCAGTTTACAATCCAGTATTTAAATGTGTATCAAGCTGATATATCAAGAGTAATTACTGTTAGATTGCCAACTGTAGACAGTGTTTCAGCTTATCTTGAAAGTGTGCAAGATGAAGTGGCAGCAGTTCTTATTGCAAAGAGGACCCTCTTGCGAGCTAAAAACCATTCGGTTGCAATTGATATGCGAGCAACAATAGATGAAAGAATTAAAGACGTGGCTCTGAAATATGGCTCTCAAGTGCCAAAGTCAAAGCTTTATCGGTTCCCAAAGGAGGTGTCTTTGTTGCCTGAGCTCCTGTTTCATCTAAGAAGGGGGCCACTTTTGGGAAGCATTGTTGGCCATGAAGATGAGAGGTCTGTGTTACGGAACTTGTTTCTGAATGCGTCCTTTGATCTCTCCCTCCGAATGGTTGCGCCTCGTTGTCTAATGCATCGGGAAGAGGGAACGTTTGAGGAATTACCAGCTTATGACCTTGCTATGCAGTCAGATGCAGCAGTAGTTCTTGACCATGGAACAGATGTCTTCATTTGGTTGGTATGTCCTTAGCTCAATGACTGTCAAATTTCATTTGTTCACCCTCTCCCCCCCACCCCAAATTCCTTGGCTTCTAACTGTCAAGAGAAAATCTGCACCTTAGTATCACCATTCATAGTTATGGAATATCCGTATCTCATTTTTTTGCTCGTTAGAAAATCTTGATGACTTGCCTTGTGATTCTTTTAAGATGATTCGTCGGCTAGTTTGCCTACTAAGGTGCAGATTTTTGTTTATGTTTGTGGTACCTAGAAAAAACAAATTAAGACGAGATATGCTTTTAAAAAGAAGACATGCATGTTTATCTGTAGTTCTATAAATTGGTCTTCTTTAGGTAAAGTGGTGATGATGAGAGTAGTGATCACTTCACTCACAAGGAGAAACTAAGTTGGTGCAATTGTCAAGAGTGGTGGATTTTGGCCTAGAACAATCACTTGTTTTTAGTTGAGGATTTTCTTGGGAGTTGCGGCTAATAGATGATTACTCTACAGGGATCGGCAGTCATGACGGTTCTTGAACTGTTTTAATCGGGGGTTGGGCCTTGGCTGTCCCTAATCCATATTGCACAACAGTAATAATCACTGCCAAAAATATGAGATGTGGGCTTGGTGTGTTGACACCTTTGTGCATTCTAGAATTCATATTATGACATCCGTAAACTGGAAATGAATGTCCTTGATAGGGATGGCCAAATGGGCATGGGTACCCATGGGTTTTTTCATACATAAAGTTCCCTACTCCTTCAGGCTGTCATATGTGCTGTGTATCACTAAGAGCACTTCTAGGTTTTAAACTCAAATTTTGGTTTCTTTTTGACGCTCGAGTCTTTCTCTGTTTAGAATTATCATTCATCTTTTCATATTTTTTATTCTTTCCCTATTGTTGAGTTAAACACTCATCTTTGATTGGTGTATTCAGGGTGCTGAACTTGCTGCTGACGAAGGAAAAAGTGCAGCTGCTTTAGCGGCTTGCAGAACATTAGCAGAAGAGCTCACTGAATTGCGATTTCCAGCTCCTCGGATCCTTTCGTTCAAGGTTATTCTTTTGTATAATCTCTCATTTCTGCATGCCTGTTCAACAATTTCCATTGTTCTTCGTAATGTCTATAAATGAAGATGAGCATAATGGTTTGTTGGTTAAACAGGAAGGAAGCTCCCAGGCTCGGTATTTTGTATCGCGGCTCATACCTGCGCACAAGGATCCTCCTTATGAGCAGGTGAGGGTGAAGAATGTGGCTTAATTTTCTTCGCAATCCTAATTCGTAAACACTTTTCTTTCTTGCCTGGTTGTGAATCATGTATTGAACTGTTGCATATTGCAGGAGGCAAGATTCCCACAACTACGAACTCTCACAACAGAACAGCGGACAAAGCTGAAAAGCAGCTTCCTTAGTTTTGATGATCCCAGCTTCTGTGAGTGGGTACGAAGCTTGAGAGTGGTGCCTCCAGAACCAAGCTAGATGAGCTCCACACTTTGTCAAATTTGTTGGTTAATGTGCTTTAAAAAAGGCAGCATTGGGAGTTGTATCAGAGGAAATTGTGTCGAAGGGAATTTTTTTTCTTTCATTTACACCGTTATCGAGGAAATTGCTGTTAAGATGTGCCCTGGCAGTAATAGGAAATGATAGATTGCTCCCATCATCATTATCAATCATATAATGAAGCATCAGCAACATTTACTAGTTGCTCATTTGCGTTCTCCTGGTTACAAATGCAACGGTTTGATTGCCGCTAGGTTTGCTTGGGACGATTATCATTCGTTTACAAGCTTTATAGCGTGTTTGTTCTGCTCGCGGCTTCATGCCTATAAGATTTGTGTTCGGTGTTTACAAAGCTTGAAATCACCTCCATTCTTCACCACATATCTTCTTCCTTTTTTGCGGCTATAATATTGTTTTAATGGTATTCTTACATACTCTTAATAACGTGGACTAATAATGAGAACGTCATTATATCAAAATCTCGTCAACAATAATGGAACACTTACTTTCAAATTCCTGTTTTGTATGTAAATATGCAACTGTGAAATGAAAAAGAGGAGAAAAAAGAATCCATCGTAGTTGTCATTTTGGCTTCGTTCAGTACATCGTATTTTACTGATTATTTCAATTGGATAGACTAATCTATTCACTGGATAAACTGACTATTTAGTCGGACATTTGGTGATGGATTAAAACACTGATTATATTGTACTAGTCAAATTATATTATACCAGGCGATGAAAGTATGAAAATCATGAAACATTTATATCATAAATATTAATTACGTATGTTAAAATTATTAATAATTATTATTTATTTTAATTATTTATTTATAAATTATTGTTATTACTATTTATTACATTAGAATTAATTATTTTATTATTATTATTATTATTATTATTATTATTATTATTATTATTATTACATTTTTCAAGATTACTAATCATCCGACTATTTAATATGGATAATTTCGAGAGTATTATTTTAGCGTGTTTTGACCATATAAAAACAATCAACTGTATAAATTTATACGGTGACTAATTAATATGAGTAATAGCACACCCCGACCCGGGATATCCGTTTAAGGGACGTAGGTCAAGGCACGCTGGCCGACACCTGGACAAAGACGTCTATATGACGAAACCATGAAAATTAAAACAACGCGTTTTAATGTGTCGAGCAAAACCTACCCAATGAAAAATCGACTACCTTTCACCCGAATGCGGAAGCGTAGAGCATGGATGTACATAATGTAGTGATCATACATAAAGATTCTACCTGCCAATACCCGAATATACCTTCAACTTCACTCCACCCCCGGGAATGAGTGTTAGAGGAGCAACCATACTCCTCAAAGAACGTGCACGCCATAGGAACTTGAGTGGTTTAAAACACAAAGGGTGAGTAGACCCAATGGTTATTTCAGTGTTAAACTAATAACAATAAATCATCTTTAACCCCTCGTGTTATAGATAAAACCCCAAAAACAATATAATATACTTGCACGTAGTACGAGACATAAAATAACGTCCACAAGTCATAAATAACACACATGCACAAATGAGCCATGCAGAGACTAATCATATATCTCGAATATCAACCCATGTCACATTGCTCTTGAGTCGCCTCGAGTCTCATACTCGGAATACATATATCTAAACTGGGTATCTTGCTCTCGTACCTCGACCACATGAAGGACTGGGTGCTAGGCACCGTCACCTCATTCCCTAGAGCTCGGGAATAGGACTGACGTTTTTTAACTAGTACGCGGGTAAACAATCACGTGGATGACTGGTTTGTGGCCTAAAGTTGGGTACTAGATGCCTGCGACTCCTAAGTAGGTTATAATATCTCAATCTTATAAATGCCCTAGGGACTTTCATGTAATGCAATGTATGACTCGACACATGCAACAACATATATGTACCACATTACCACCAATAAGCATGCTCGGATATGCACAGTCATTACTACACATAATCATATATCACGAATATTAAAAATGCATCATGCATGCTCAACAAATATAATTTGTGAAAATATCGTAAAACGTGTGAGTAAAGTAATATAAAAACATAGGTTTAGGAAATGGGGTCCACTCACACACTTGTCAGGGAGTCGAAGTCACCCGAGTCGTAAACAGACTACTCAAGTCACACACCCCTAAGGATAACCCCAAACAAGGCTTAGAATCACCTAGTAAGGACTGAGACGTGTTTAGGAGTGTCTGAAACCTTGGAAAACAGCGTCCACTCGTTGTTGGGAGGTGAAAAACAGTGTTACGTACCAATTAGGCGTTGGTGTTACACTTAAAACTGTCGCATGCAGCCTGGAAATATGCCCATGCGCCATCATGGGCTAGAAAAGACCTCCACGCGCCGATAGAAGCCCCCACACGCAGGCCACGTGCCCCCATGCGCACGTCAACCTTCATATGTGTGTGTTATAGTGCCACACATGCACTATACACATGTATTCCAGAGAATATTCTGTCCAGTCAACCGTTAGATTTAACATTGACATGTTAACTAACGACTGACTAACGGTGTTGACCGTTGACCAGTCGTCGTCGAAACTTCGTCGAAGACGACGACCGGACTATCGTCGTTGTCGCTGTCGACAGTGGCCGAAATCTGGAATTTCACCATAAAATTCCCAGATTCTAGCAGGGTCTAATTCTATTAAATCCAGCTCATTTTTAACATGCAATAGGTCATATCGGCTCTACCCAATGCAAGGAACTCAATTAATGGGTCCAAAGTTTCAGAAGCTACTTGTGTTGATCATAATAGAGCTTAAAAGGCCGCGGCTTCCACATTGTCCCAGTTTTCCAATGAACCCCCGCTGTTATGGCCAATCACTCAGGCCCCACATGTAAAAACATTAATCAGTAGCCCTCAAAGAGGCGTTTTCAATGGTGTAAATTAGCGGTTGAGTGATTACCTAAATCGGTGGCTTATAACCGTATAGGGTCGTGACTCAAGTTTTCCGGACGCCGTCGTCGCCTTCTCAATTTCCACATGCAACAGGATGATTAGAATGCTCTTGAGGTGAGGGTTTTAATGGTCTAGGTTGTAAGGTTCAAAATTACTTGAATAATCGTCAAATCGTGTCGAGTCACAGTCGGGTCTGAGTCAGGTCGTAACTGGGTCGATGCCTCCTCGACTCAGAGACCGCATGCAACCACACCAGTCAGTAGTACTTACTAAGACGAGTCAATAAATATAAAAAATAGGTTCAGGGGTTACCTCTTAGGTCCCCAGTTGATGTCGGGTCGCGGGTCGGGTCACTCCAATCTTTGCTGTTTCGCGGTGGTTCTCGGTTTGTAGTGCTACTTCGATTCATTTTGATGGCTGTTAGCGAAACTAGAATGTCGTCTGGGACCCATTCGAATCATCTAAGGTTTGGGTTCGAAGGTAAATTTGGTGTTTGTCGCCTGGGTGCATCCATCAACATCGTTAGTCTGGGTTCCTCATGGTGTGGGTCGTTCGATCGAGATTGTACAAGGAAGAAAGGAGAATAGAGAGAGGTCGATACATGGTCGATTAGTCTGCGGGTTGGGCGTGAAATCACAGCACTCACGAAAATGGGAGTTTGGGTATACGAGAGAGAGAGTTTTTCTCTGGGAGAACAGATACGAAGGGGGGAAGGTCTACCAAGCTTGGACATCTGCTTTTGGGTTTGGGTAGAAATCTTTGGCCCCGTAAGCTTGGGCTTGGTTCAAAGCTAATTGGGTCACCCAATTGGGCTTCACCCTAAGTGTTTCAAAACCAACCTAGGTGTATAAACTTTGAGCTACACATTTTGGGCTTCTAGCCACAACTAAACATTGGGCTTGACCTAAACTAAATGGTTACTAAAACTAAACAGCTTTTGTGACTTGGGTTAAGGGTTTGCCCCCAAAAGTCACTTACAGGGCCCAACGAATGCAACTAAAGGCCGAACGAACCTAATTAGTTAGTTAAGGGTAGAAGGGTAATTTCCCATTTTTATTTCCGAATTTTTGGGGAGGGTCGTATCAAATAGTAAGAAACATTGATTTATTATCAGTACCTTCTACGGCGTGTCAAACATAACCTGTGTTTACTATTTTTGGCCATCGCTACCTCACCTTATCCAGAGTGGTTTCCGACCTGAGAAGTCTCTTGATCCCGAGCTTCTCACGGCATGAAATCCATCCATCTATAAATTGTAAAATTTGAATCCCACCAATTGATACCCTGAAGGAATAATGGCTGTGGCACCTCTGCCTCTGGTGAAGCATCTTCACCCTTGTGCTTCTCTGCCACCTCTGACCCTCAACCTCAAAAAATGCCAGTTGGGTACCTCATTTTTCGGTGGAAAACCCTTTCAACTGCAAAAACCATCAAGAATGGCAAGTCGAAGAAGGGAACGAATGCAGGCAGTGGCTTCGTTGGGAGGTTTATTAGGTGGGATTTTCAAAGGGACTGACACTGGTGAGTCCACGAGGCAGCAGTATGCTCTGACCGTGTCTGTCATCAATGGCTTGGAAGCTCAGATGTCATCACTCTCTGATTCGGAGCTCAGGGAAAAGACACGGCTTTTTCAAGAACGTGCTAAGCAGGGCGAGGCTTTGGATTCTCTTTTACCTGTGAGCACTTTCTTCCTTCAAATTTTGTTTTTGTTGTTGACTTGTTCTTATATTTTCTTCAATTTCACGTTTTGTTGTTCTCTAGTTAGGAACTAACACATGTGTTTTGTTTTGGAATGTTTCTATTAAAATTATAAGTCTGGGAGC
The DNA here is from genome assembly GCA_032719365.1 of Prinsepia uniflora. Classification (NCBI taxonomy): domain Eukaryota; kingdom Viridiplantae; phylum Streptophyta; class Magnoliopsida; order Rosales; family Rosaceae; genus Prinsepia; species Prinsepia uniflora. The sequence goes on along the minus strand of CM064876.1, from coordinate 3,352,425 downwards.
CTACTGAGTTGTTGTTAGATAAGAAATGTAATGTTGGAACCATAATTCTTTGAGTGCGTTCGTTTAAATTGCAACTGTGACCAAGGAAGTTCCTTTTTTATAGTTGACGTTCAATATTTGCTTTGAGTATTTATCTAACCACAGAACACTGACATTTCAGGAAGCATTTGCAGTCGTAAGAGAGGCTTCGAAAAGGGTTTTAGGCTTTCGTCCATTTGATGTCCAACTCATAGGTACACATCCTTCAGTTTTTTACATGCTTCCTGTATCTTGTTCGGTCCTCCCTATCATGACAATCGGTGAACACTTAATTATGCTTCTGCCATAATATTATTAAGTGTGCTATTTCATTCGTTATACCGTTGTCATGTTGGACACCTCGCCTCCTGCTGTATGGTATTGGTTGAGACGCCCTAAAATGGAATAACACCTTTGCTTATGTCACTCATTCTCTCGAAAACAAGAACACCTTTGTTTGCAGCCCCTATATCCTTTACAGCAAGAAATATGGAGAGTGTTCCTTTACTTATTGAATTGTACTTTTTGGTCATTTAGGTGGCATACTGGCATGGTTCTTCATAAGGGGGAAATAGCTGAAATGAGAACTGGAGAAGGAAAGACCCTTGTTTCTATCTTACCAGCTTATTTGAATGCATTGATTGGAAAAGGAGTTCATGTTGTTACTGTCAACGATTATCTAGCCCGCCGTGATTGTGAGTGGGTTGGCCAAGTTCCTCGTTTCCTTGGTTTGAAGGTTGGCCTAATCCAACGTATGTCTCGTTCTTAATATATATACCCTGCATTATGTTTCCTTCAATAACCATTTGTATCGATTGGTATTTGGATGGATCAATATTAGTCCTAGCTTATTTGAGGTTGACTGCTGAGTGCCTCTACCTCTGTAAGTACCAAGTGCTTCATGCCTCACTCGTCCTGAAATTTGAAAGTCTATTCATCCCCAGTAACCACAATTTAATATTGATGCACTTCATATTTCAAATTTTACATTAAGATAATTGAAAATATTACTAAGATCCTAGTTCTTGGTCATTTATTGTTTTTCAAATCTATTGAAATTTTTCTAATACTGTTTCAACTGTGTTTTCTAGTTAAGATATAGAACAGTTACCTAACAACTGGATGTTTCTGTGAGCAGAGAATATGACAAGTGAACAGAGAAGGGAGAATTACTTATGTGACATCACATATGTTACCAACAGTGAGCTTGGTTTTGATTACTTGAAAGATAATCTAGCCACGGAAAGTAATTCTTACTTTTTCTTTTGATAAAGCTTCCTATACTTCCTAGTTCTGTATTATGTTATTTTGTTTAAACAATATCATTCCATCAAGAGATTGATTAACTATATTAGCTGAATGTATTTCTTGGCATGTACAGAGTGTTGAGGAGCTCGTCTTGAGGAATTTCAATTACTGTATACTTGATGAGGTTGATTCCATCCTTATTGATGAAGCAAGGACACCTCTCATTATATCTGGACCTGCAGAAAAACCTAGTGATCGGTATTATAAAGCTGCAAAGATGGCTGCAGTCTTTGAGCGAGATATACATTATACCGTAACACTTCTGTATTTTAATGCGGAAGTTTCTCAATTTGAAAGGACTGATCAATTCCAGGAGCCATAAATGATAAATCAGATCTTCTTTGTATCAGGTGGATGAAAAGATGAAAACAGTTCTGCTCACAGAACAGGGCGATGAAGATGCAGAAGAGATTCTGGGTGTAAAGGATTTATATGATCCTCGAGAACAGTGGGCATCTTATGTTCTAAATGCAATAAAAGCAAGAGAACTCTTTCTTAAAGATGTAAACTATATCATACGGGGCAAAGAGGTTCTTATTGTTGATGAGTTTACAGGTCGAGTTATGCAGGTGATCATATATTTATATATTATAGGCTTTAGGATGTGTACACCCTATCGATAGTTGTATTCGGTTGTTGAGTTCGTTTTCTTACATTCCCCAGAACAGCTAACATTTTTCCTGTAGAATGATCTTAGAAAGTTTCAATTTCCATTATATTGACTTCCCTATGAGATAACCATGGCTTATTACTCATGGGTTTCAAATTTGTGTGATATAAATACTAGTCTTGTAGATCTGGTGAATTTATTATGCCATGACTAGAATTTGATTTATGAAAATTTTCTGGGAGCAAAAAATAGGGGAAAGGGTTGTATTTGTTAAATCTCTCACAGGATAAGTTTATAGTTGCTTATTGTTTGTCATTCAGGGGAGGCGATGGAGTGATGGACTTCACCAAGCAGTTGAAGCAAAAGAAGTCTACCCATCCAAAATGAAACTGTAACACTGGCCTCAATTAGCTATCAAAATTTCTTTCTCCAGGTTGGAGCATTCTGTCTCTCATTTCAATATGTTCCTAATCTCTGGAAACTTTTCCTCGTAAGAATCTTTATTTATTTACCCATTACAGTTCCCAAAACTTTGTGGGATGACTGGCACTGCAGCAACTGAAAGCACAGAATTTGAAAGCATATACAAGCTTAAAGTTTCAATTGTCCCCACAAACAAGCCTATGATTAGAAAGGTTTGTTATACTTAGCTTGCCATTGTAAAATTCTACTACAAGACTGAAATTTGTACTACTACAGTTTTTAGCTTGCCTTGTGTATATAAATATACAGGTCCCTTCAAAAAGGGGATCATGTTTCGTTGTTGGTGGAGGTGGGATCTACATCATGTTATCGACTATCAATATGCCTTCCATACTAGCCATTACTATCAATTAGATATCCATTGATTATGAATCCTGCTCAGCTGCAGTAACAGGATCCCCTATGAAGGAGCATGTATACATAAAGTGGTTTAATAAGTAGATTTGCATTAGAAGGTGATCATTTTATTTTAATGATAACTTTACATTGCTTCCAATTTTTTTTATGATACTATTAATCTCTTTCTCAGGATGAATCTGATGTAGTTTTTAGGGCAACTACGGGAAAATGGCGGGCAGTTGTAGTAGAGATTTCTAGAATGCACAAGACAGGTCGTCCTGTACTTGTTGGAACCACTAGTGTTGAGCAGAGTGACTCATTGTCTCAGAAGTTGCAGGAAGCTGGAATTCTCCATGAGGTGAGGGCTTCTCAGTCCTTATGGTTTAAGTTCATTACATAGTGCTTTTGTACATGGAACTAAGTTATGCACAACTGTAATTAACCTTTTTTTTCTTTCTCGTACCTATGGATAGGTTTATTTAAAACTGTAGATATTTTTGTATGTGCTTTGTAAGAGGAAATTAATTAGATTTATATTTAATGGAATGTTCTCAACGCAAAACCAGAGAATGTGGAAAGGGAAGCTGAAATTGTAGCACAAAGTGGTCGTCTAGGGCAAGTGACCATTGCAACCAATATGGCCGGTCGAGGAACAGACATAATCCTTGGTGGAAATGCTGAATTTATGGCAAGGTTGAAGCTACGTGAGATGCTTATGCCAAGGTATCATCTGTGCCTCAAGATTATTGGCTTTTGTAGACTTTACACCCTTGGACATCTAGTCTGGAATCATAGAGCTTAACATGTTGGAAACTTGGACTGGTGTTCATCAAAGATTAATATCACCCAGAAGATTGTTGGGAATTATGGTATGCCTCTTCAATAATGAAAAAAATTATTATGTGCTACTTAAGATGGATAGAATGGAATTTTTATTGCAAAATCTTTTTGCTCATACTTGCCTGACCACAAAATTAGTTAACAATATATGAAGTTACCAAGTAATCCATATATCACTCAACAATTTAGTCAAATATGCCAGCAATTGAGAAAACCAAGTTCCTAATTTTGAACATATAAAGTGTATATTGCCTTCAATTATTTAATGTCTATCAAGTTTCCGAAAACACAATATCAACACGGTTTCTTTCTTTCCTTTTTTTTTTTTTTTTACATAAGCCTAAACAGGAAAAATCACAACGCCAAACCAAGATACAAGCAAATGATGATATTATAACCATAGATGAAAATGTCAATGTCGGTAGAAATATCCATATTCTTGCTTTACATAAAAACTTAAGCCATACATTTCATTGTGATTATAATTTTTATTTTTTGCAGAGTTGTTAAGCTAACTGAAGGTGGTTATGTGTCAGTAAAAAAGCTTCCTCCACAGAAATCATGGAAGGTGTGATTTTCTTTTTGGTCCTCATCTGTAATTGCTTTTTACCTTTAGGTAGATACTTCAGATATGACAAACTCGGTGTTGACTGATTTTATTATCTTGAAACTGACGCTGATTTTTTCAGGTAAATGAAAATCTATTCCCCTGCAAACTGTCAAATGAAAAGACCAAGTTGACTGAGGAAGCTGTAAAGTTCGCTGTTGAAACCTGGGGTCAGAGATCATTAACTGAGCTTGAAGCGGAGGAGCGTCTTTCTTATTCTTGTGAAAAGGTGAATCTTTGGAGCTTAGCTGCAACTTCTTTCCTCCATATACTTCTGTAATGGAGATCACTAAATCTTTGCATTTTGTAGGGCCCGGCTCAAGATCAAGTCATAGCCAAACTGCGGAATGCCTTTCTAGAAATTGTTAAAGAATATAAGGTCTATACTGAGGAAGAAAGGAAGAAGGTTAGTTTTGTTCCATGAAACAAAATTCCCTCAGCTTTCTGTACTTATGTTGATTATATCTCTTATACTTCTACGATCCTGCAGGTTGTGTCAGCTGGTGGGCTTCATGTGGTGGGGACAGAACGCCATGAGTCTCGGCGAGTTGATAATCAGGTTTAGATCTTGGAGATAATAGTTGCACTGTCTTTAATTAACTCATTCTTCTCTCCACTTGTTTTTAGTTGAATTTCTTTGTTTTATCAACATGGACAAAGAGCTTTTCTGCCAGAGAGCATGTATGAAATTGATTCTGAAATTTGTACCTATGTAGCTGCGTGGTCGAACTGGACGACAGGGCGATCCTGGAAGTTCTCGCTTCTTCTTAAGTCTTGAAGATAACATCTTTCGTATATTTGGCGGAGACCGTATTCAGGTTTAAACTTTGATTCTCTGTCTAATTGCTAATGCAGTTTTAGGCCTGTTAATAGACAATTGGTATTGCAACTTGCAGGGTTTAATGAGAGCTTTCAGAGTTGAGGACTTACCAATTGAATCCAAGATGCTGACCAAAGCACTAGATGAAGCTCAACGCAAAGTAGAGAACTACTTCTTTGATATCCGAAAGCAATTGTTTGAGTTTGATGAAGTATTAAATAGCCAAAGAGACCGTGTGTATACAGAAAGAAGACGAGCCCTTGAATCTGACAATCTCCGATCGCTTATAATTGAATATGCTGAATTAACAATGGATGATATCTTGGAGGTATGTGTTCTAAGCAATTATGTTCTGGTATATTTTTTCTTTGAATTTCTTAGTCAATCTGAATCTGATTCTTGGGTTGTGAAACTGTAATTTTATGATGAAAAGGCAAATATTGGTTCAGAATCTTCAAAAGAAAGCTGGGATCTTGAGAAGCTTATCAAGAAACTTCAACAGTAAGTTGCATCTTTCATTCTCCGCGCTTGTGCAAAAACCTTTAATACAATTTGTCTGATGGATGATGGTGCATCATGTCCTTGAGTTCAGAATATTTAATTACAGTATGTTGAGTTGTTAAAATCTCTCAGAAAATCTATACGGTGCAAGTATTTGACTAAAATAGATTACTTATTTTGTGGTAGCTATTGGATTTTTGTTAAGTTTTATATATAAGATTGATCTTTTCTCGCAGGTTCCTACTTTCTTCAGGAAGTTTGCTTTATGCTTGGAACATCTTCTGTTTATGTCACTCATTTGGTGTATCTCCTTGTACTCGGCTTCAGATATTGCTACTTATTGAATGATTTGACACGGGATCTGAGGAGCATGTGCTCAAGTTATGAGGATTTGCAGGAGTATCTTCGGCTTCGTGGTCGAGAAGCATATCTACAGAAAAGGGTCAGTATAAAAAGTTTTCGTCACTAGCTATATTATTTGGGATATTAGATCTGTCTCTTGAGGTGATGATTCATTGTAACTGAAAGGGGGAGCTTTTACTAATTATGATTAGAATCCTGTTTGCCACATGGTGTTGTTCCTCTCCACATGTGATGTGGGAGGGCTCGTGTTCAACTCTCGTAAATGGCGAGGTTGATACCCAATTTCTATATTGTAATCCCCTCCTCCCCAATATCCTTGTATGATTAAAATCCTACTAAATGTGCTAGCCATGAATGAATACTCAAACAAATATTTCTACATGTCCTTTGTGCAATACTGCCCTGAGATAAACACAACTTGCTGCTGAAAGCTGTGACCTTTTGATTGTAAACTTGAATCCTTATAATGAATGACACACCACAGCTTCAAGTGACTGCTTTCTTTTGTTATGAATAACCTTGGGTTTGCAAACTAGGCTTGATACAGATGTTCTGAAAGGCATATAACTCTGTTTATCGGTTTATGGTTTCAATTCCTGATATTGCTTAACTGTCTCAGGATATTATCGAGAGCAAAGCACCAGGCTTGACCAAGGATGCTGAAAGGTTCTTAGTTCTAAGCAATATCGATCGGTTGTGGAAGGAGCATTTACAAGCACTCAAGTTTGTTCAGCAAGCTGTGAGTTTACGTGGATACGCACAACGGGATCCACTCATTGAATATAAGCTTGAAGGGTACAATCTTTTCTTAGAGATGATGGCACAGATAAGAAGAAATGTTATATATTCTATATACCAGGTAAGTATTAAATGAACAATCTTAACTTTGTCATTCATCGGTAACATGCTGGTTTGATTCGGGCTTTGTTTTTGATATGTTATTGTTTGGCAGTTTCAACCAGTGATGGTGCAGAAGGATCAAGACCAAAGAGGAAAAGTTGTCACTAATGGTAGGAGTAGTAATAACCCTGATCCAGTTAGCCCAGTTGAGTCTTCTGCGGCTGCGACCCTGCAATCTAGTGCCTAAAATCCTACACGATGGTTGTTCATTCCTGCCGAAGTTGAAAACGAAGAGGCCCAGAATTGGATGAAGCTTCATTCCATTCTGTAGACTGGTACATATTACTGTACAATTCGTTGTAAAGTAAAATTTTGAAATGAAACAATACTTTCTTCTTAAGAATAGAAATAAGAGAGGAGGGAGGGGGTGGGGTTGGGGGTGGTGTGGGTGGGTTGGTAATTATTGTATTACTAGAAAATGTGGGATGATGCAAACATTTCAAAATTCGTTGTAACACTAATATGTTGGAAGCAAGTACGCATTTTTAATCATAATGAGAGGAAATTGAAAGCTACTGCAAATCTCTTCTGTTCATTGGCTTGATTCGTATAATACTAATGAATCTTGGTTGTACCGGATTTGAACTCTTGTGGCTAGAGACACAACTTTAAATTACAATCTGCAGGAGGAGGAGGCTCATCTTTGGACTTGTCTTTGTTCTCAAGTAAGCAATTGAGTCGAGTTGGGTTATCCAATTCCAAGTTGATTTGAGTCGCCACGAAGAATTTCGTCAACCAGTTGATTGATGGCATTTCCTTTGGCCTACAAAATTGACAGTATATCTACTGTTTTAAAAGGGCATCTGGGTTGAGGCGACAGACAGAGACCTAGACATATATCATGCATTATATTACATGTATAGTTTACCTTAACTCCAATAGCAATGGCTGTTTTAAGTTTGACAAGTTGACCCAGTCTTAAAGAAGCTCCCTTGTCGTCTTTAAGAAAGATCAAGGGGACCTTCCTGGACATGGCCAATCTTGGCAGATGCTTTGACAGCCATCGTGGGTTGCAATCAGAAGCTATCAGAACTGCCTGAAGCTCAATATATGGTGCTTTACGATGAGCTGATGAGCTTGGTGTCAATGCCGACGGCGTCATTCGTTCAAGGACGCGAGTCACCTCGTTCACCCCTATTGCGAATTGTTGCTACACAAAGATAAAACAAAATCAACATAGTGAGTGAGTTAGAAAGCATAATAGAAATCATCAAACACCTTAGGAAACACATATATGCAATGATCTGAATCCAAATATAAGAACCTTGAACCGCATTTTTTCAGGCAGAGACTTGGCATCCATAAGCCTTGCTGACTCTATGCTTCTGCACACGATAGAGGGCATTCAATTAAATTTATTGATGTTTGTGTCATTAGTGGATATAACAATGTCGCTGGAAATTGAATCTATTTGCTCAAAGTACATAACTTCACCTCTGAATTGATTGGAGAAGACGATCGAGGCGTTCCCCTTCATAGCAACTACATATTCAACACAGATTAAGTTAACAATCTATTTGTCGAAAAATAGTTGGAACTCTAAAGTGTCAGACACCCAAAAGAAAAGGATCCACGAACTCTTGGTCTTGAGGGGCAAATCCAGACTTGGAAGGATGGATGGCACGCCCTTTGGAAGCTTTGTTTCCGAGTGGCATGTTTATGCTCACTACCTGCTTGATAAAAGACCTCAACCAGCCTCTGTTTGACGTGTTAGATTGCTTCGGCTCAATGAGGGGACCAAATTAGCGATAGCGGGCCCAGGATCCTCTCCTACTATTATGATCGTCCTCGTCTCCCTTTAGTTATCAGGCCCACACATGATTTTGGGAATAAAATAATATGTCCTACATAAAATTTAGATTAAATTAAACTTTGTACCTAATTTTTTATATGGAGTTTGATAATTATATTTAATTTTTAATTTTTAAATTTATTTATTTTGAACTCTTAAAAAATAATAATTTAATTTTATATTAATTATTTTGTTAAATAATTTGTTAAGTGCTAGTGTTACATATAAGACACATTATTTCATTTAATAAATAGTATAGACATCAAGTGTGTTTATCCTTTAGTGATAAAAAAAAAACTCATCATTTTTTAGAAATTCTAGAAATTCTAGAAGAAAAAAATATATAAGAAGAAGAAGAATGAACAGAGAATTCAAGATAAAATGAAAGATATACGAAGAAGAATAATGAACCGATAAGAAATAAGAAAGAAATAACAAAAAGAAGAAGAAAGAAAAAAGACAAACCCAAGCAAAAAGGAAAAAAAAAAAGGATATTGATTATTGTGTAGAAAAGGATATTAAATTAAACTCATCATTTTCTTAACAAAAAGAAAATCGTTAATACTCACAAATTTTCAGCACAAAATATATGACTATTGTGTTTTGCAAGAGATTTTCCATGCACGCTTACGAGAGTACTAGAAGCCCTTTGAGACACTTCTAGTTTTATCCGTTTCTTGAGTAGAAAACGTCAATATATTTGGCTTAACTAAAAATAATAATATTAAACTGTTCCCAAAAGCCAGATTAGATTTTGGCAAGTTTTGGAAGGATAATGATACACAAAGACAAAGTCGTCCAACTTCAACTAATCAGATTCATATGATTTCATTTGGGATTCATAATTGCTTGCAGACTTGGGAGACTTGCAGCTACCAATTTCAGTTGGCGAATCATCTTCGTTCCGTGATCTCCATCGCCATCGCCAACCTATATACCCGCCACCCACGTTTTACTTTTTGCCTTTGAATTACTGATAATTTTTTTTTCACCGATTCCTACTAATATTCGAGACGTTAAAAAATTAAAATATCCATTTCCTATTAATAAAAAAGAAAAGTACAAAGTTAGAATCTCCTGCAATCGGCCGCTTTCGTTGTTTAACTGGCGCGTGGGTCCGTTTCCCTGAGTTCTTAACCGACGGCAGACGTCACTGATCATGAAGCTTAAAAATCGTATTTTTAAATCTAACCACCGGTTTTGCAATTATCTGCAGGTCTGCGCTGCTTCCTCCAAAGTCCAAAGGGGAGAGAATCTATTCCATTTCCTTGGTTTTGTTCGATGGAAAACGAGCCTTTTCTCGGCTCCCAAACAGGGTCAGAGTCAGGGCCTGAACACCGCCTCCATACCATAATCCAAGACAACACTGATTTTTCATTCAGACTCGCTCCCTCCCTCAGCGACCCAAATCTGCCCTTCTTCCGACAACAGCCTCAACAACATGCTCAGGCACAGCAAGACCCACAGCCGTCGTCCTCCTCCTCCTCCTCCTCTGAATTATTAAGCTCCCAATTCGGAGCCCCGAATGCCCGTATTAAGAAACCGGGCACTCTCCACCGTTCCAAGACAGCCCCAGCCATGGCCGTCATGCGAGACCTCAACCCGAAGACCACGACCCCGCAGGTCCCCAAGCCGCTCTCCGAGTCCAGCTCCATCGTCAAGCAAGGCGTCTTCTTGCTCCTCATATATCTCTCGCTCGGTGTTTTAATTTACTCTTTCAACAGGGAGAAATTTTCCGGCATAGAAACCCACCCGGTGGTCGACGCCCTCTACTTCTGTATAGTGACCATGTGCACAATTGGGTACGGTGACATTGCTCCCACTACAGCTCTCACAAAGATTTTCGCTTGCGTGTTTGTGCTCGTTGGGTTTGGGTTCATTGACATTTTGCTAAGTGGGGTTGTCAATTTTGTGCTGGACTTGCAAGAAAACATGATCTTGACTGGAATTCAAATGGGTCAAACTAAGAATCATCGATTTACGGCTAGGGATTATATTGTTGATGTGGCAAAGGGGAGGATGAGAATCAGGCTCAAGGTGGGTCTGGCGCTTGGAGTGGTGGTGTTGTGCATTGGCATGGGAGCTCTGGTGTTGTGTTTTGTGGAGAATTTGGATTGGATTGATTCCATTTACTTGTCAGTTATGTCCGTTACTACGGTTGGGTACGGGGACAGGGCCTTCAAGACCCTGCAAGGGAGGCTCTTCGCCGCCATTTGGCTTCTGTTTTCGACATTGGCGGTGGCTCGGGCATTTATGTATTTAGCTGAGTTCAGGGTGGATAAAAGACACAGGAGGATTATCAATTGGGTTCTGCAGAGAGACATCACTGTCCAGGATCTGCTTGCTGCAGACATCAACAATCATGGCTTCATCAAGTGCGTTTCCAATTCCATTTTCTTTTTCTTTCCAACTATCTGTTTAAATTCTTATATGCTGAAACTGTTTAATCAACAACCAGTGATAAACAATCATGGCTTCATCAAGTGAGTTTCCAAGTGAGTTTCCCTTGCAGGGTCTTAAGCGTCACTAGCTGTTTAATCAACAACCAGTTCCTGGAACTGAAAGTTTATTAAAGGGCCCTTAGTTAATAACTTATATGTGTAGCTCAGCTGTTATGTACACACTAAATTAAACTGATAGTGTAATACTCAACCCACACTAAGTTGCCAAGATGGTAACACAACAATCTAATTAATACCCTCCAAAATCCAATTGGAGTTGGAGTTGGAGTTGGCACTTCAACTGCTAACTAATATGTTAAGATACTAGTCCAATGTCTGTGATATCTAAGTTGTATTGTATCATCAATCTTCACGTAATGAAAATGCTAGCTAGCTGCTGTAGTGGAGGAGGATATTTGTATTGGATATATAGATCATGTAGCCTTGTGTTTGAAATGAAAATGTTGTATAAAATTCTGACGTTCTTCTGCTTCATTGCTTATTTTAGTAAATCGGAGTATGTTATTTACAAGCTTAAAGAGATGGGGAAGATAGGGGAGAAAGATGTACTACAAATCTGCAATCAGTTCAATAAGCTTGACCCTAACCAGTCTGGGAAGATAACACTGCCTGATCTGTTAGCGCATCATCGCTCATAACCCAAAAGGTTGAAACTGGTTTCTGCTCTCTCATTTCAAGAAACAGGACCGTTCCTCACATTCTGTTGAAAGCTTGGATACAGTGAAGAGTACTGCATATTCCCAGCAAGATATTCTTGGAAGGTTAATGCAGTGCATACAGTCAAAATCATGCCTTGCAAAAGATGAAAGGTGGATAAATGTTACTTTGCATATAACCAACATCATTGCTTTAGTGGATAGATGTAACTTTGCATTGAGCTTTTGAACGAGGAGGAACAAAGACGAAGATGAAGTGCATAGGGGCAGTTTGACCATGTTAGAATTTCATCTTTCTTGTTTTCATGTGTTACACTTAACACTCTAATCAAAGCAAAGAATGTACTATTTCCATCTTGTACTTTCTGTTAGAATATATTGAAAATCTTTTGGACTTGGTTGTGCCTTTTGAATTACGATCCTTCTTTGTTATCTTTTTCAATTTCCAGAGTAGGGCTGGTTGCTGATTTCTGATTTCCGAACCGGAAATAGACCCGAGGCAGCTAGGCAGCTAAATTGCTGGCCTTTGTTTTGTTGAGGCCCATGTTTCGGACTGAACTTTGTATCCACCCAAGACTAAATGGACTTTGAACTATAATGAGTTACAACTATAAGGTCTACTAACAACAACAAAAAGGGCTGTTTTGGGTTGAAGTTAGTCACCTACTTAAGCAATCATAATTAAGTACTGAATTCAATATAAATGTGAATGTTATTCCTAATTCGTATGAACTGAATAAATCATAATTAAGATTTTTTTTGTCATCGACACAGTATTGAAAAGTTTCAACTGATAATTAATCTATATCGGGGGTTGTGAATCTCTCACAAAGATATTTCAACATTTCATTAACTACAAGGCAAATGTCAATTTCGTATCTAGAACTCAAATCTAGTGAACAAACTTGATTTAGAACCCAAATTTCCATTAACATCGTAATTAAGTATTGAATTCAATACAAATATAAAATCACAACCGGCATTTATATGAATTGAACAAATTATAAGAGAGTATATACGAAATTCAACATAGGTATATATGGTCTTCGATATTCATTGGACCCGACCTTGAGATAATAGTGCTGTTAATTAATAAAATAACTTAATATAAATATAAATTGTTTCGTCATTCATTTATGGTTGTGGACCTGTGGTATTGGTAAAGTACTAAAGTCAAGGAGCAATTAGATTGATAAGAAGATATATAGGAAGTCGGTTAAGTTTGTAATAAATATGAAAGATGGTAGTAGCGACTAGCAACTAGCAAGCGATTAAAAGATAGAATACATATGACAACTTGCAATAGAAGAAAACATATGATTACCCCACCAGCCACCACCGGCAGTCAAAAACCACCATCTGCTTTAACAAATCCATGCATCCTATCCCTACAAAGTACAGTCCTAGCCGGTGGTTTTGGTTTTGTTGATGTTTGATCGAAAATTGGACCTAAATATATGTGGATATTGCACACACATAAGAAACACGAGATGTATGTGGTTTATTTAGAATAGGCTACGTCTATAGTGGTCTACTCCTCTCATTATCAATAATAGTGTTTATACATAATACGTTAGACATTGAGCCATAGGAAGACTAAAATGTATTCTAAAGGAAGAGTGTGAGATGTAGAGAGAAGTGAGAAGTGAGAGCTCCATTCTAGAGAAGAGAGTGGAGAGCTTGCACATATAAGGGAGGATGACCCCCTATTTATACGAATTGTCTAGCGTTAAGTCATGTGCCACATGGGTGAGCTTTGTATATGGGTCTTGATGAGGTCTTCCTTCATGGATCATGGTGATGGTTTTGGCCTTGCTCCAAGTAGTTTTGCATGCTGTGATGGGCTTTGATGGTGGGCTAGGTCTAGTTCGAGTGATGTTTCAAGTTTGAACTTAATCGATCATATGATATCAACAGTTGAAATTGAGAGGATAAATGAAAAAATTAAAATTAAACTGTAGTTGAAGGAGTTTGATCCCCTTTGATCCCCTGCTGAATTAGGAAAAGGAAAAAGAAGAAGAAGACTAAATACAAACATGGCAAAACTAAAAAGTAAAGCGAAAGGATCCTTTTTGCTAGCTAGTAGCTACTTCTTTTGAAGAACTTTGGCTACCGAAAGAAACAAAAATAACGTCGGAACAAGTTCTTAATGAATCAAAATTCAAAAGAATTGAAAGAAAGTCAGCTCAAAATTAAAAAGCATATTAATAATAATATCGTTAAATATATACTAGCTAGTACGATATTTATCTTATGCAAAATATACCCTGCTCTAGTTGCACCCGATCCAATAAGCAAGCTAGCTGCAGTCATGCAAGTTGTGAGGGAGATAAAATGACTAGGTTGCACAATCTTATTGAGGAGTCGGTAGGCATATGATTACTCAACTTACATGATTCATTACATGATAATCCTTATTTGTATTTAATTTGGTTAACATGATAAAAGGCTGATCAGTCCCGTTACAATGATACTTAGCCTTCAGATCAACATAAGTACAACAACACACTGCACAACATAAGATACATCCCACTAGCCTAATCATGAACAAGTACATCTAAAACTGCTATGTCGACTAGATTTGGTCAGCCTATTTATCTCTCGGCCTACCTATCCTTCGATTGACCGAGTCGAACATAACCATGCGATTCGATATCACCACGACACATGAAACTCTAAGAGCATGGATATTTATCGGATATGGAACTGTTCCACTTACAACATTCAGTGTCTATATTATAAATATACAAGGGTACTTTTCAATCAAAAAGTAATGATAATCTTACCATCACGTTGCCAAAATTATTACAGTACCCTCTTCACTTAAACTAACTTAAGTATCGGAGACTGTTAGGTAGGCACCACATCAGTGCTCATTTGCTCTTATCTTATCTCTACAAGTCTTATTATCTCGAGAAAAGCAAGTCAAGCGAACTCAATGAATCAATTCTAAATTGGAACATCTTGTGTGTCAACCATCATAATAATGATAAAAAAATATATATGGCTTATTAGACTAAATGCTCATTGAATTCGTATGTTTGTCACACTTTACACCCCGTACTCGTTATTCGCTCATTTAGCATCCTGAAATGGCCGAGTTGACTCACTCAGCTCATTTTCTGTTAAAATAAACCATTTGCCGTCAAATTTGAAGGTAAATTACTATTTTAACCCTTTTATCTTCTTCTTTCTCAAACCCATCACCACCAGTAACCCATTCTTCTATCTTTTTCCTTCTTTCTTTCCCAATAACACAAAAATATTGCACGAGAAAATTGCCCATCTTTTGCAATATGATTCATTACCATTACCAAAAGAAAAAAAAACGAGGAATTTGAGATAATTGCTTCTAGCCAAACATCGCGATTCACAAACGGTGAAATTGGAACCAGAAAGGGAGACAATTGCTTCTAGCCAAACCCGCACTACAAATGAATCAGAGCTTGAATCAGTCGCCTTCACACGTTCTCCTCTCTCCCTCATCGTCCTCACACTTTTTATTTATTCTTTTTCTTGGGTTTGCAAAAGGCGACTCTAAACTCTCTCCCTTATCTTCCTCGCACGATTTCGATCTCGCCCTCTCGCGAATTCGGGTCTCACGTTGCTGGGATTGCAGGGATTCGGGTCTCGCGAATTCGGCCCATGAATGGACTACAACTGAGTTTTTGGCTATGTCGAGCTTACCCAAGAAGCCGATCTCTGCAATGACCACAAGGGCAATGATCAAATGCATCAGGTTGAACCATCTTCTCTTGGGCGCCACTGAAATCTCAAAATTTTATATATAAAATGGCATATGCAAATCTGAATGTTACATAAAAAACGATGCAGTTGACATCCATATGTCCAACTTTTTTCGCTTATTTTTATGTTCATTCATGAAATATATGTTTCCTGAATCGAAATGCAGTTGAAAGAAATGATTATGTTCTTGGACAAGAACATTTCAATTTGAATGACAAATAATCTCTCTTCTTCATATATGCATGAATCGCGCCACCTTCATGCCATGCGCAAGCCAAGGGGATGTGGGGGTCATTTTCTGAACACCAAGGCGATGAATGACGGGAATGGAAATGATGGAAGCACATCGGTGATGGGCAGGAGCTGTTTAGGCACTCTGGGCATGAGTTAGAGGAAGAAGAAACCAGAAAACTAGATGAGGAATAAACCCAAAAATTATTCGGTGTTTAAGGCTTAAGGAAGTGAGAAAAGTTAAAAATTATTTATGACCCCAGGATTAATTTGAACGATTAGGATTAAAATATTCCTACTATTAGTGATCCTGGGTATGATGGTGATCTAATAAAATGACAGAATTATCCTTAAAATTGACAGTTACTTAACAATTTTAACGGAAAAAGAGCTGAATGAGTCAACACGGTCGTTTCAGGGTGCTAAGTAAGCGAATAACGAATACAGAGTACAAATTGTGATAAATATACAAATTCAGTGTGCATATAATCTAATAAGCCAATATATATTAGTTTGGGTAATGCCTTCTGAGGAGCGGTACGTCACCTCGTGTACCTCCATATCTGTTAAAATCCACGTACGACATCGATTTACAGGCAGCTTCTGAGGATGAAGATGCTGCTCTGCTGCTTAATGGTCGATGCTTATAGTTATATCGTATTCTTAGAATAATTTGTATTAACTCCTCCAAATGTAATCTACAAATAATCATTACATAAATGCAGCATGATTATGTCGACTAATTTACAACCAGTTAGTTAATAATTTATATTACTTAATTATAAACATAATCATCATTAGCTAGCAAGTAGCAACCTACCTAGGTTGGTTTTGTTTGTGGGATACACATATACACTAAAGGTACGCTATGGACGATAGGGACCAAACTCATGCATGCCCAGTTGCCCACGTTGATGTCGGACGGACTACATATTGAATTTTGTAAACTTATAACATTTGTTGTTCGGCCTACGTACCTATTCCTCGGCCTACTAAGTCCATCATAACCATGTAATTCGAGACCACAAGGATACGTGTCAACTTCAAAAGTAGGGAGATTTATTAGATATTAAACTGTTTTACCTACAACATTTAATGCCACTATATAAGGGCACATTCTCTCTAAAAGGGTATGACAATCTTATTTTCACGCCGCCTAAATTATTACAGTATTTTTCTCACTTAAACTAACTTAAGCATTAAAAATTATTAGGTCATTATTATGCTAGTGCTCATTCACTTTTACATTCTTCCTAGAGGTCTCATTAGCCCGAAAAAAACCAAAACGAAACAAACTCAATAAGGCGATTCTAAATTGGGCCAATATTTTTAGTATCAATATGCTTCATTATAAACATAATCATCATTAGCTAGCAAGTAGCAACCTACACACCTATAGGTTTGTTTGTGGGATACACATATACACACTAACGGCTGCCATATAAATTATTTATATAAGAGTAAATCATTATTACATCCTTAATAATTTTTAGTTTTATTTAAAATCTTTAATACTTGTATATTAAACAAAATAAGACCTTACTTAAAACTTTTTTTATTCAAAAGCCCCTAAACAGAAATTATAAGTAAGAAATTCCACATGTGCATTTTTTTTGTCTTTTTTTGTCTTTTTTACCCCATGTGCCCCTTAGTGTTTGATTTCTTTAACCTCTTGGAGCCTTTATTATATTATACATAAAATAAATATTATATATAGTTACGATTGAATTTTTTCTAGAAATAAAAAATAAAATCCGTATTGTTTGGGGTTCAACGGTAGGGTATAGAAATTTTTTTTTTGGGGTGGGGGGGGGGGGGGGGGGGGGTGGTGGTGTGGAGATGGTGGTGAAAAATTAACCAAATTATTTATTATCGGAAGATAAAAAAATTTTAAATTTTAAAGTATTTTTGAAAAATTACTGCTTTTAATTATCTTACTTTAAGTTAGATTAGATATTCATATTATTTTTAAAATGAACAAGTGAAAAAAATATATATAAATAGGAGTAATATTTTAATAATCCTCAATATAATCTTATAATAAAAAAATAAAAAGTAATGTTGAAATTATGATAAATTTTGGTAAGTGTTTTTTAGATTGTTGTTGGATTAGTTTACAATTAGATGGCATTAGATGTAATTTATATAAAAACTATGGTCTATTTTAAATTGTATAGTCATTTGATTAGTCAAAGGATTTATGAGTTTAATTTTTCTATATGCAAGTTTTTGAATAAATTTACATGTTAGTAGGGACCTATGAGTTAATTGCCCTTTATATAATCACCTAACTAACTATATTATTTTCGAAAATCAATTTTCATCTAAACATCGATGAGTTATACCATTTAATTTACGCTAAACTAAATGAGTTAGTTGTAATCCCTGCTCTATCAAAATCAATATCATAAGAAATATGTTAATAAAATTCTCTAAACATAAAGTCTCTATATAATCTACTTATAACCTCTTGATTCAACACTACTTTTTAAGACAATTCTTTTTAACACTTCGTTTTTTATTTTATTATTATTATTATTTTTATAAAAGTAATAATTAAGGTATCTTATTAAAGAAATTAGTTACATCACATTCTGGTGGTACCTCCTCTTATTACTTTTTCGATTTATCGAATTGTTTTTATACATATAATATAACTAAAATAATTCATTGTCCAAATCATCATATCAAAATATTTTCCGCAAAAAATCAACAAGATTGGAAGTGATTTGGTAATTCATATGTATCAAATAAATCAACGTTTTTTTTTATAAGAATTAAGATTCTCATTGTAAGATCCGATCTTGGAAGTAAGAATGGTGAGTAACACCTGTGAGCTTGAGAAGCAAGAACGGTGAGTAAGACCTGTGAGCTTGGAAAGACAAGATCGGTGAACGATCCCACATCGCTCCGCGAGGGAAAGGTGAAGTGTCTTATATGTGTGGCACGTATCTATCTAACACAATGCCTTTTGGGAGCTCACTGGTTTTGGACTCCTTGGGAACTCTAAAGTTAAGCGAGTTGAGGCTGGTGCAATCCCAGGATAGGTGACCTACTGGGAAGTTGCACATCAGCTCCCGAAAACAAAATCGTGAGGACTGTGCCCAAAACGGACAATATTGTGCTAGATGGGTCGGGTCGTGACACTCATGGTCAACTCTCAATTTACTTGATATACATGAATGCCTAAAGTATCTCTAATTTTGTTGATTTTTTACTTAAATGATTTTTACATGATGATTTAGAAAATAAATGATATATATGTAAAATAATAATTCGACGAATACGTAGTATGAGATGATATTACTAAAATCAGATGTAAGTACCATCCTAATTTTTAAAAGCAATGCCAACCGTAACATGATGTTTCTCAGAAAGTTCGTTGTGTCATAGGTCACAAAAGGAGACGTAATGTTCATTCATAGAAATTTGTTAGTTTGTTACCCTTCACCACAAATTAGCGAATCGGAAATAAATACAATTTGTTATAAGTCCGTCATTGATTTTGTTTTTGACGGTGACATATTCCCGGTTTTGCTTGCTTTTAGGCAAATTCCAGTTTGGCCTTTTCCGTCATTTTGCCGTAGAGATGCCCCACGCCTAACAAACAATCGGTGTGTTATGTCGAGACCCACAAAAAGAACAGCAGAGCAGATTGATTTATAGTAGCTTCTAGTTGGAGTCTCACAATCAAACAAAACAAAGGCAATGGTTTCGTAAAGGAGGACAAAGGAAAAAGAAAATCACACAAAAAAGGGGCTTTCTTCGTCTTTTGAAAGTATATAAAGTATAGATGTGATGAGATTTGCAAGCACCAGTGAGCACGAGCTACCATTTCTTAATAATAACAGAAGAAA
This sequence comes from Prinsepia uniflora, assembly GCA_032719365.1. NCBI lineage: Eukaryota > Viridiplantae > Streptophyta > Magnoliopsida > Rosales > Rosaceae > Prinsepia > Prinsepia uniflora. The sequence continues at coordinate 3,332,891 of CM064876.1, read as the reverse complement.
AACCAATGATGTTTCTTCTATTACCATTTACAATTTGAATCAGAAGCAGTAATATTATGTTGATAACTTGTGGACAAAGTTCTGACATTTTTAGTTGGATTTAAACCGTGTCCTACTTATTGTTTTCTGTTACAATTTTATTTACAGGTTATAATGTATATTTACAGTTTTAACGAGATTACATTTTGTATTTCAGTAGAAAACAGATGCGTAGAAATACTCGTATTATTTAAAGAAGTAGAGAGAAGTGGCAACATCCCCACTTCACCAGCAAGGCTCAAAATCTGTATGGCATTATAAAAAGGCTGTCTCCCTGAAAGAGCAGATAAAGAGAGGAGGGGAGAGAAACTATGAGGAATGTGTCATTGTTGTTGGAGGCATATGTTCTTCTTCTGTTCATCAATTTCCATGGCGGTTTTGGGAGAGATTATATCTCTGCTGTGGGAGATCCAGGAATGAGAAGAGATGAGCTGAGAGTGGCCTTGGAAGCTTGGAACTTTTGCAATGAAGTTGGAGCAGAAGCACCTGGAATGGGCAGCCCAAGAGCAGCTGATTGCTTCAATCTCACAAGTAAGTCAAACCACCATACAAGAACAGAGGAGCAAGAGTGGGTTTTTATTTATTTATTTTCAAAATTTTATTTTATTCATATGGGCACTCATTTATATAGCTTACCAAGTGTTTGATAGATGTTCCAGGACGTTATTATGTTAACTCATTGATTTCATATTGTTCGTTCTTTATGATGTGAGCAATGGGCATGCAGGTTCATCTTTAAAGCATGGAGTGACTGAAAAAGAGAACAAACTTGGGGTGGGGACACCATTCCCAGGGGTAAGCCAGGAGGCATTGAACAATGTAGACCTTTACTCAGCGGAGAAGGAGCTCTATCTGGGTTCTTTATGCCAAGTTTCAGACTCTCCAAAACCATGGCAATTTTGGATGATTATGCTTAAAAATGGCAACTTTGACACAAAGGCAGCTTTGTGCCCTGAAAACGGGAAGAAGGTGCCTCCTTTTACTAGTAGTCCTGGAAGGTTTCCTTGCTTTTCTGAAGGATGTATGAATCAGCCCACTGTGAATCATCAAGAGACGGAGTTGTTGCCAGATGGGGATACAATGATAGGAAGTTTCAAGGGGACTTATGATTTAGGAGATCACATTAATGGCGGACTTGACGGGGTATCTTTCTATGAGGTGATTTGGAAGAAGAAACTTGGTGTTGGAGGCTGGAAGTTCCATCATAAGCTCAAGACTTCAAAGAAGTACCCATGGTTGATGCTCTACCTCAGAGCTGATGCAACGCAAGGATATTCTGGTGGCTATCACTATGATACAAGAGGAATGCTCAAAACCGTAAGTCGAATCGATTCATTTGGATATGATTTTCTATCCGGTATCTAATTGGTATTACCTTCAAATAATCTGCAATGCCCTAAGAATCCAATTTAGTTTCCTAAAAAAAAAAATCAATTGTCTTATTGTTTGTCTTGATGAGAATTGACATATAAATGTAATGTGTCTGGCAAATGGAAATATGCTTTCCTTGGGCAAATAACAAACTATGACAGAAAAAGTCCATAATTGGACGGCCAAGATAGAGAATCTGTCTGTTAAGCTAACCGGATTTTGCAGGTGTTTATTTATTTACCTGATCGGTTTTCTATGAATAATTAATCTTTTGATCTGTCATTGTCCTTTTTGCTTGAATAGATTAATTAATTCCTGAATATTGCTAGATACCAGTTCATACCAAACTCTAGTCACAGGTGTTAAAAACTTTCCCTTCTGGAACTTATTTAATTGGTGCTGCTAACTGTCTGTATTAGTATTAGACCTACCCTGAATTAATATGATCATCTGGTGAAGGTTACAATTGAGAAATTATAAATAATCTTTGTTTTGTGTTTGTAACATTTTAAAGTAAAAAATTTGTTTCAGCTTCCAGAGGGACCAAATTTTAAGGTGAGATTGACCTTGAACATAAAACAAGGGGGAGGACCCAAGAGCCAGTTTTACCTAATTGATATTGGTGGGTGTTGGAAGAACAATGGGAAACCTTGTAATGGAGATGTGCTAACTGACGTAACAAGATACACAGAGATGATCATAAACCCAGAAACTCCAGCTTGGTGCAGCCCTAAAGCACAAGGAAATTGCCCACCATACCACATTACTCCAGATGACACAAAGATTCATAGTAATGACACAGCCAACTTCCCATATTCGGCTTACCATTACTATTGTGGTCCTGGGAATGCCAAGAAATTAGCAAATGGGACAGGCGCTTGTGATCCTTACAGCAACCCTATGGCACAAGAGATCATTCAGTTGCTTCCTCACCCCATTTGGGGTGCCTATGGCTACCCAACCAAGAAAGGCCAGGGTTGGATTGGAGATCCTAGAACTTGGGAGCTTGATGTTGGTGGCCTATCCAGCAGGCTCTACTATTATCAGGTTAAGCACTTGATTTGATTTGATTTCGGAAAATTGAAGGTTGTTTTTGAATGCTTATGCAATGAAATGCGATGGATTGTATATAAAGAAAACATTTTGTTTGTTCCTTTGGGTTTGCAGGATCCAGGCACAACTCCTGCCAGGAGGATATGGGCATCAATTGATGTGGGCACAGAAGTTTTTGTTAGTGACAAAGATGAAGTGGCAGAGTGGATTCTAAGCGATTTCGACGTTATTTATACACCCCAACAGGAGTGATTTCATTATCCCAGATGAATTCACCAGCAGTTTTCCTCAAACATTTATCTTGTTTTTTTTTTTAATTTCTTCATAGATTTAGAGATTAGTTAGAGCAGATGAAAGAAAAGAAATGTCAAATGTGGTTAGGTAGTTGATTTATTATATAAAGGGTGGGTGATAGGAGTAGGAAAGCCAGAACAAAGCCTGTAAGGGTGGCTTTCCCATGCCCTGTCCCTCCTTTGATCTTGTCTCGTTGGCTTAAAGCCTTTCAATTGAATAAATTCTCTTCAACTCCAAATAAGTCTCTAATTTTTCTCTATTGCAAATTCCATGCAAACACATATGAGAAGACCGTCTAAATCCTGAAAGGCTTAAGCAACATACTCATTGATATCTTTCTGTGCGATAAGGTTCGGTAAGAATAGAAGGCGGATGCAAAAGCAAATTGCAAAATCATCAAAGGTTGTCTTCTACATTTGAAGCAAGGTCACGAACGACCACCCACTGTCAGATGCCACTGCTTGGTTTGCAAAATGTACCAGGCTACAAGCCAATACGTTTGACAAAAGTGGTCAGAAATTGACAATTTTGCATCGTTGCTTGTCATTGTCGGCATCTAACTTAACTTCAACGCAACCCAAACTAAAACCAAAGACTTCGTAGTCACGAGGTCGATCTCACAACTTCCCTTCGTGTTGTCAGTAGGCTAATGTTAATTGGGGGAACCTTTTCATGCATAACATTTTGCCACAAAACACAACTTCTATGTTCTATCTATGAATTATGATGATGCTTAGCTTAACAACAAATTTCATTCCTCGGTTTGTTGGTTACTTGGTTCAATAGCGTATTATAAACACATGAATATTAAAATTTTAAATTTAACATAGAAATTTAAAAAAAAAATTAAAAAAAAATTATGATATCGACCTCATTTTTTAGGGACTCAAAATTTACTATTACATACAATTAAAAACACACTGTATATGATACAAATTTTCTGCAATTTCATTTTTGGTTAGTGTTAACTTATTGTTTAAGAAAATTTCTTCGTATATCACAATTTACAAGATAATACACTAACTGATGATGTTTAGGATAGAATTTAAGAATTGACCCAAAAAAAAAAGGTAGAGCTTAATAATAAATTTCAGCATGACTAGGAGGACCGTTTTCTTTTCGGGCTTACATGAGAAATCCGGACAATTTTAATTAATAACTATTGGTCAAATGTGATACAAATATGTAATCTCTCAACATTAGCTTACAAACAAACAGTAGACGTGCTCTTAGAAGCAATGGTGGGCTTAAGGGTTTAGTTAGTGCGCATATGGGTTGGGTCGGTTAAATGAAGATTGGCCCAGGCAAGACACAACATAGTACACAGACCAAGGTTCACACTTTTTAATGGATAGGACTTGCCTGGATTGAGTAGGGTCAAAGACAAAAGCTGGGGCTATTCTAGCCTCCTCTTGCGGTCTTGCCTAGGTTAGGCTAGGTGGCAGCAATAAAAAGCTGCTACATGGTCAAATATTGTATTTTTTTTATATCTTTCATATTTATATATTTATTAATTTAAATTAATATTTGTATATTTTTATTAAATTTATAGTATTTTTAATATAATTTAAATTTTATTTTATTTTGGTAAAATTTAAAATTTTATAAAATAAAATTACTTCATTATAAATATTTAATTATTATTTTTTATTTCTATATACATTAAATAAAATAAATAAAAATTATATTATATTTCATATACATTATATAATAATTCTATATTATTATCTTTTAAAAAATAATTTCTAAAAATTTAAATTCATACCCTTGTATCTCCTCCATAGAAACTTAGTAACTCTCCTCATTAGAAATTGAGTAAATAGCATTAAGCAAAATGTCATAAACACGATTATGAGAGGGCGAAAATCCGGCCTCTGCCACTGAATATGCTGTAGCCGGCTACCGGCAGAGCTCCCAAAACCCTCCCTCTCCAGTCTCACACCCTTTCTCCCCTTCTCAATGTTCCCATAGTTAAACTCAAACGCATCTCTCCTCCCATACCCATATATTCATCTCCGAAGACAAATTCCTATCCTTTATTCCTTTTCGGCTATTTTGTAAGTTTTTTTATGAATTTGTACTTTTGTTTTGAGAGTTGAACCATTCATGTCATTCTCTGGAGGAGAAAGTTTTGCTTTGCAGAAAAGTTTCTAGCTTTGCTCCTATTTGGTTTTTTCTGTTTCTTTGTTTTAGTTCCTCCATATTAGTTTAGTTAGCTCTTTTATCCTTGGTGCTTTGGTTCCTGTGAGCAGTGAGCTGAAAGGCTTGCAAGTCTTTGACTTGTTTGCTTTTTCGAAATTTTGGTTGGTTTTATTTTCAGTTGAAAAACAAAACGCAGTCCATGTTGTATATTATTTAATATGTGAATTAAAAGCATGTCAACATGAATTTGTTGTATAAATAAGAAAATGATTGATTTGGGTTAAATTTTTTGCTTTACAGTAGACTACAGCAATCCAACTCTAAGACCCTCTGTCTTTCTCTGTATGTTTGATTTCACAGCTTAAGCATTGGCCCCAATGGCGGCCTTCGAAAAAATCAAGGACATGTATGATGTTGCTCTAAAGCCTCGTCTTTTGCACAATCTCATGAGAGACCATGTTCCTGACAATAAGCACCCGTTTGGAAACCCATTGGACCTTTCAAAGGTAGTTTACAGGATCAGAACCTACAACCTCCTTTCCAAGTTTGTACAATATTCGACTGACCAGAAGATAACCAATAATTGGAGATCCGCCATTGATTCCTGGGTCAACCGGATGTTGCAGCTCATTGCCAGTGGCTTGGTATGTATCAATTAACTTTTGAAAAATACCATTCATTTAAAGATGTGTTTTTTTTTTTTTTGTTGAGGAATCTGGTCTCCTAGAGTTGATTAAAACTTAGGTTTAGTACTAGAGAAAAGAAGAATGTTTTCATTTTAATGCCAATCCTTGGGACTTCAATGCACCCTGAATTCCAATTTATGCCTTGGGTGGGTATCCTTTTGTCTCCCTCTTTCTAATTTTCAGGTTGGGTCTATTGAATATAGGAGTCTCTTTGAGGAGGTTAAAATGGAAAAATGTATTTGATTTGATGAATGAGTATTAAAGTTGATGAATTCATTGAGCTGCAAGAGAAATTACGAGAAATTGTGAGTCTTCATATGTGAGATATGGTGATTTTAGATACGAGATTTAGTTCACTGGAAGAAGCCAAACCAAAGAAATTGTACTGTGATGAGTCACCTTTTGTAATTAGCAGCCGTAACTAGAGGCATACTTAACAGTTTTACACCTTTTAGGCTTTTAGGGCTGGGGTGAGAAAGAAAGATACTGTGTATTCAACTAACACTTTAATTCGTCTTGATATTTCATTTCATCATATGGTTTTTTTTAAGCCAGATAAATGTTGGGCAGGAAATAATAGGGGGTTAAGGTTGAAGCCTGAGGGTGGTTCAACTAAGAACACTCCGATGCATAAGCCAGTTTAATCGAGAGAAATAAACCGTCAGAGTTTCTGTATGAGTTTTTGAATTAGCTTTAGAGGTGAGGTGAGGTCCGTATTTATAATCAAGCCTTTAAGGTCACTGAAACATCTGATTGGTTAAATAAGATAGCGTTTAATATGTGATTCTACCGAGAGAAATCACTATTTTTAACGATATAAATAATAATAAATAACTCGTAGAGAGATTATTTATTATTGACATTGATCTGATTAATTAATATATTTAATTGATAAATATATTAAATTATTGCGTAGATCGTGTGATGCCGTTATCATATTTACCAGGGATAATATCGACATTATGAGCATATGAGCCACGTGGCACCTGCATAATTTTCAGGTGATTTACGGATCCACAACAGGGCATGTCCCAAATGATATATAATACTTTGACTAATGTACAGTTAAAATATTCAACAAAATTCCAACAGATGCATTTTTTTTACAAAAACTGCGAGCTTTAACTCAGGTTTTTAGTCGATTTGTGAAATTTCAACAGAAGTATCAAAATATTTATTTTATTTTCATTCTCTTCACTCCATAAGATACTTTGAAGTTGTAGGGGATGTTTTCTAAAGACTTTCGGACCCCATTACAAAATTTTAATTAAATTCAAGTTTTATTGTTTAATAAATACATAAAAATTAGTTAATGGACACTCTGAATGACAGAACATGTCCCAAATGGCATAATACATTGGATAATGTATAGTTACAATATTCCACAAGATCCCAACGGATGCATTTTTTACAAAAGCTGTGAGTTATAACTCACGATTTTTAGTTGATTTTTGCAATTTCAACAGAAGTATCAAAATACTTATTTTATTTACATTCTCCTCACTATATAAGATTCTTTGAAGTTGGGGGAGATGTTTTCTAAAGACCTTCAGACTATAGACTCACTTTGGACCTCGTTAAAACATTTTAATTAAATTCGAGTTATTTTGCAGAAAATATACATAAAAAATAGTTAAAGGGCACCATGAGCGACATGGCATGTCCCAAATGGAATATAATACTTTGGTTAATGTACAGTTAAAATATTCCACAAAATCAAAGCGGGTGCATTTTTTACAAAAATTGTGAGCCCCCACGATTTTTAGTTGATTTTTAAAATTTCAATAGAAGCATTGAAATACTTATTTTATCTATATTCTCTTCACTCCACAAGATATTTTGAAATTGTGGGGGATATTTTCTAAAGACTTTCGGACCGTTGATTCACCTCGGACCCCGTTACAAAATTTAAATTAAATTCGAGTTTTTTTACTTAAACAATATAGAAAAAAATAGTTAATGGACATCATGAATGGCAGGACATGTCCCAATTGGCATATAAAACATTGACTAATGTACAGTTAAAATATTTTATGAAATCCTAACGGATGCATTTTTAACAAAAACTGTGAGTTATAACTCACGATTTTTAGTCGATTTTTGCAATTTCAACAGAAATATCGAAATACTAATTTTATTTCCATTCGTCTCACTACAAATAATTCTTTGAAGTTATGGGGATGTTTTCTAAAGACCATCGGACCCTTGACTCACTTTGGAATTCGTTGAAAAAATTTCAATTAGATTCGAGTTATTGTGCAGAAAATATAGAAAAAAAATAGTTAATGGGCACCCTGCATGACAGGACATGTCCCAAATGGCATATAAAACATTGGCTAATGTACAGTTAAAATATTCCACAAAATCCCAATGGATGCATTTTTTACAAAAACTGTGAGCTACCCACGATTTTTAGTTGATTTCTGTAATTTCAATAGAAGTATCAAAATACTTATTTTATTTTCGTTACCTTCACTTCATAAGATGCTTTGAAGTTGTGGGGGATGTTTTATAAAGACCTTCGGAACCCGTTATGAAATTTCAATTAAATTTGAGTTTTTTTGCTTTAAAAATACGTAAAAATTAGTGAATGGGTGCTCTGAATTGCAGGAAATGTCTCAAATGGCATATAATATTTTAACTAATGTATAGTTACAATATTACAAAAACTGTGAGCTATAGCTCAAGATTTTTAGTTGATTTTTGAAATTTCAACAGAAGCAACTAAATACTTATGTTATTTCCATTATCTTCTCTCCATAAGATATTTCAAAGTTGTGGGGTGATGTTTTTTAAAAGACCTTCGAATTCTAGACACACTTTGGACTCCGTTATGAAATTTCAATTAAATTCGACTATTTTTTGCATAAAAAAATAGTTAATGGGTACCCTCAATGGCAGGGCATGTCCCAAATGAAAAATAATATTTTAGCTAATCTAAATTAAAATATTCCACCAAATCCTAGTGGATTCATTTTTTTTTTTATAAAAACTGTGAGCTATAACTTACATTTGTTAGTCGATTTTTGAAATTTCAACAGAAGCATTGAAATACTTATTTTACTTCTATTCTCTTCACTTAATAAGATACTTTGAAGTTACGGGGGATGTTTTTTAAAGATCTTCGGACCCTAAACTCACCTCAGACCCTGTTACGAAATTTCAATTAAAATAGAGTTATTTTGTTTTAAAAATACATAAAAATTTGCTAATGGGCACTCTGAATGGAAAGAAATGTCCCAAATTGCATATAATACATTGGATAATACACAGTTAAAATATTCCCCAAAATTCCAACGGATGCGTTTTTTACACAAGTTGTGAGTTATAACTCACGATTTTTAGTCGATTTTTGTAATTTCAACAGAAGTATTGAAATACTTATTTTATTTACATTCTCCTCATTCCATAAGTTTCTTTGAAGTTGAGGAAGATGTTTTTTAAAGATCTTCAGACCCTTAACTCACTTTGGACCTCGTTAAAAAATTTCAATTAGATTCGAGTTATTTTTCTGAAAATATAGATAAAAAAAATAGTTAATGAGCACCCTAAATGAGATGGCATGTCCCGAATGACATATAATACTTTGGCTAATGTACAATTAAAATATTCCACAAAATCCCAACGGATGCATTTTTAACAAAAACTGTGAGCTATATAACCCACGATTTTTAGTTGATTTTTGTAATTTCAACTGAAACATCTAAATACTTATTTTATTTCCGTTATCTTCACTCCATAAGATACTTTGAAGTTGTGGGGGTGTTTTATAAAGACCTTCGGACCCTAGACACACTTCGGAACCCATTTTGAAATTTCAATTAAATTTGAGTTTTTTGGCTTAAAAATACGTAAAAATTAGTTAATGGGTGGCCCGAATAGTAGGATATTTCCCAAATGGCATTTAATATTTTAGCTAATGTACAGTTAAAATATTCCACATAATCCCTACGGATGCATTTTTATAAAAAAACCGTGAACTATAACACACGATTTTTAGTTGATTTTTGTAATTTCAACAGAAACAACGAAATACTTATGTTATTTCCATTATCTTCTCTCCATAAGATACTTTAAAGTTGTTGGCGATATTTTTTAAATACCTTAGAATTCTAAACACACTTCGGACCCGTTATGAAATTTCAATTAAATTCGACTATTTTTTGCATAAAAAATAGTTAATGGGCACCCTCAATGGCAAAACATGTCCCAAATGACAGATAATACTTTAGCTAAGGTACAGTTAATGGGATATACTTTAGCTATATCCCACAGTTTTTATTCAATTTTGAAAATTTCAACAAAAACATCAAGATACTTATTCTATTTTCATTGTTATCGTCATGTTAGATACTTTAAAGTTAAGAGGGATGGTTTCTAATGACCTTCAGATCTTAGAGTCACTTCCGAAGCCCGTTATGAAATTTTATAGAAATTTTAGGTTTTTTGCTTTAAAAATGAATTAAAAAAATAGTTAATGGGCACCCTAGATGGCATGACATGTCTCAAATGGCTTATAATAGTTTGTCTAATATGCAGTTAAAATATTTCACAAAATCTCGACGGATGCATTTTTCACCCACGATTTTTAGTCAATTTTGAAAATTTTAAGAAAAAACATCAAAATACTTATTCTCTTTACATTCTCATCATCACTTTAGATATCTTTTTTAAAGGAAAAAGAAAGTAAGAAACTTTAGATACTTTCAAGTTGAAGGGATGGTTTCTAATGACCTTCTGACCTTAGAGTTATTTCCAAATGCAATTACGAAATTTTATAGAAATTTGAGATTTTTTGTTTAAAAAATGTATAAAAAAATAGTTAATAAGCGTCTTAAATGATACGGCAGGTCACAAATAGGTTATGATAATTTGGTTAATATGCCCTTAAAATATTTCGTAAAAACAGAAGAGAGAAGGTCATTAGAAAGGAGTCCTCCTCTCCTTTATTCCAGTAAGATTTCCCGTCTACAAGTACTTTTCCAAAAACATATTCGAAGTCGGTTTTGATTTTACCATTGGAAAGGGGGACAAGCTGGTCTACCCATTTATTGTCTACAAGTACTGTGCCAAAACATATTCAGAAAGTGAAATATATGTGGTCTGTTCCTTCCCTAGACCATCTAATTTGCTTCTTTTAATTTAATCTCATAAAAGGCAAAGAAGATGACCACCGGTACAAAATTGTACACATTTTTTAAAGATACAAATTATATATGAGATGATGAATGAGAAAGAGTGCATTTGGAGAATGGAGGGTGAATCTTTCTTACCTTCTTACAAATCAAGAAGAGATTTTGAGGCCATATTTACAATAAGCAACTCATTTGATCAAACTATTGCTAAGTAAATAGCAACCTTTCCTCCATCAACTGCACATCAATTCAAGTCCAACTGAACTAGCAAACTGTTACACAACCATGTTCCAAAACGTATCAGAAACCTCAAATTATCAACAAACAACAAATGAAGTAGATTTGTTAATGCTTATGCCAGAAACTGTGTTACCTAATGGCTATGATGCAATCCAGACTTGTTAATTTCAGAAAGAAGAGATGATTGCAATGAGAAAAGGCAAATGATGATAAAAAAAGATTTTGGGATTTTGACATACTTGTTAAGTTCATCAGCTGTCCAGCAATTAAGCGAGCGAGGATGAGGAAGAAGAGGAAGAAGATGATCCACTAGCTGTATATGTTGAACATAATTATAGTCTGGCTGTTGTAGTTTGTGATCCAAAACCCCAGATTCTATAACTTGCAAATCCTCCAAGAGAATGACATAATGTTTGTGAACATCCTCTGCACTTTTGTTGCCTCCAAGCAAGGCTGCAACAACTTCCCATCGACGAGGATGTAGTTCATCGACCACAGCCAAAGCCAGCTCAAACAACTTGTTCTCCTCCCAACTCCACCCACACTCCAACTTTGGAAAAACATTCACCTCCATCTCACCTGTGAGACCCAATTACAAGTTGATTTTTTGGAGAAATTAAGGATGACTCAACCAGACCAAGAATTCACATATTGCTAGCTACGTACCAAGTGGCAGGATGAGCCTAAGATTCCTTTCAGACCACAGATTTTGATGGCTGTGGGAATTATAGTAGCCCCGCTAATGCTATCAAATATAAATATGACCTGTTTTTATAGATATATGTTACAGAATATTGGTCTCCTCCACTCCAGTGGCCTTAACTCAGATCTAAACCATGATCCAAAGAAATTATTGTAAAATGAAACATAAGTTAAATATGTTTGGTCCAAAACAGGAAAACCAATAATCATCAAAAACAGACAAAAAGTAAGACTTCACCAACCATTTCTTGCAACACCAAGAATATCGGTTTTTTTTTTTCTTTTCTAAACTTTTGTTTTCGTTTCCATTTCTAGCATATTTAAATTACAAAGCATTGGATTCTAGATTTCTAATTGGTGTTAGACCCTTCACTACGGCATCATCACCGATAATTTTATTTTATTACCCCACGTAATCAGACCAATAATGGAAGAATCCTTCATCAATCTTTTCCCTTCCGTTTACGGAGTTAAATATGAGTATCTATCAACTTTTGTATTAAATAAAAAAAAAACTTCTGTATTAAATATAATGTAGTCGTTTTTTTATTTGTTGAAAATACAAACGCAGTCAAATAAACAAAGAAAGTAACCTCCGTTTCTCTCTTCCTAGTCCCAAAGAAAAAATAAATTAAGAAAGAGAAAAGAGAACATCATCTTCTTTCCTTCTCCTCTCAACTGTTTTTCTTTTTTCCTTTTAGGTACATAATAAGAAACTTTTTTTGTGTAATATCTTCTCCCAAAATATTTGTTATTGTAGCTTACCTAAAATATTCTCCCAAATCTCATTGTTGTTGGAGAAATTTTGATGTAATATCTTCCGTTAATTTTGGCTACAATAGTTAGATTAAGAATTTTTGTGAACTGTGTGGCTGGAGTGGTCTGTGTCATACTGTCATCTGTTGAGGCGATGATCTGGAGATAATCAATCATGAATCACGATGATAGCTAGTCATAGCTAATTAGCTAGTGTTATATATAATATATCTTAATATATATTTGGGTTTAATTACGTTAACAGATAACAATATATATTAACGAAATCCACTAGCTTATTGCGTGGGGGCGGGGCAAAGCCAGGTTTGTCTTGGATGAGGTAGCTAGCTAGCGATGACTTGTGAGGACAGAAGATAAGGAATATACGATAAGGGGGCCTGCAGCTGACTTATCATATCACCATTATCCAACTTGTTGTGAAAGATCAGTTTTTAATCTTAACTTATATATTTTAACAAAACATCATACGAATTCATCACTTGATTGGGTGGCTAAAGTTGGAGGAATATCGTCCACTCTGTTACTTCTTTGGAGTCACAGAGCTCCTTTGAATTTGAATCACGGAATTTGAAAGTTACGACATGCGTAATAATCTCTAGTTGAATTTAAATGGCAAAATGGCTTAAAGAGGGCTCTAAACTTGTTTTATTTCCTTTATTTTTATGAGCATAGCAACTTAATTATAAGCAGGCACGGGCCTATGCAAGGAGATGGTGTGTGATTCAGCCTTCAGTCCACTCAAAATCAATGACCAATAAGAAAAATTCATGTAATGTTAGTTTATATAGCCAATTTTATTAATTAATTTTACACTTAAATGAGAGTAATAATGATTTTTTTTGGGATCATATGATATTTTGTCTGTGTAAAGAGGATTTTGTTATAATTTAAATGTTTTATATTATATTTTATGATACAGATTTTGAAGTAGACAATTAATCCTTCAAGGCACATGGTTAATTCATCCATCCTTATTTCCTTGATGCATTCATCTTATTTATTATAGTCTAGAATTAAGTGATTTCAAGTTCAAAAAGTAATTATGTATTGTGGGTTTTCAATGAATCGTGTGTATGTTTCCCATGAATCATTCACGTATCTTATTTATTAAAAAATCAAACATATTCAAAGGGAGGATGTCTATGACTAACCTATAAATACTCATCTCATGGGGGATGTCTATGACTAACCTATAAATACTCAGCGCCAGAGCAGTACTGCTACCATTCTGAAGCTGATCATGACAGATGTCACAATATTACAAAGGGAGGCGACTCAGCAAAATCTAACCAAATGACCATTACCGCCTTATTTTTAGTTCTTTTTAATTCTTAGCTTTGTGCCTGATTATAAGTTATAACTAGATATAGACCTGGCAACATGTCAATGTTATTTAAGGATGTTAGTCAATTAGTTCATTAATTATTAAATAATTTGTCCCTCGCCATGTGAAATCGACCTGCAAAACTAAAAATGACTAAAAGCTAATTCATATATAGCATCGATATTCTTGCGGCTGCTTCATTACATGCATAAAACTAAAAGGGTTCCATAACCATCCCTTATCAATTTCACTAGTTCAATAACATTAACTTAATTAACTCTTATCTCTTACTCGATCTATGTCTATACGTATGTAAAATTCCGCACCCATCGAGATCTGCATGCATGCACACACGTACGCACGCGCACGATATTTATATTCAATTAATTGTTGAGATGTAAATCGGCTATCTGATTTAAATTGAAGATCAGAAGCGCTGTTTAAAGCTTCTGCGATGTATTAAAGTTGAATTGAAGAATTTCAGAAACTAGCCGTCCTTCATTCAAAATTCTAGCCCTAAAATGACTAGGGTTCTTAGTTCCTTTCTATGTCCTCCTTTATTGGATCATAGTCCAATGAGTATTCTAGAATTAATGTAAGTGTGTGACATTGTGATGATTGCAACATATAATCAAGCGCTGAGATGAATCAAATTGTGGTTCTCTCTTGATTTCTTGCCCACCAAGAGAAGTCGGTCACCGGATTTAATATTTTATGCTTAACCTCTGATATTAATTAAGATGTATCGATGGATATATTCATAGATATAAGAGAGAGCTAGTTGTGCATGCTACATTTGTATACATATAAATTGAGTTAGATTTACGGTGACGCGCTTCGCTATTACTCGATCTCTTCTTCTCTCTCTAAACTGGACCACTTTCACTGAAAATGAATTTGAATTGGAATTAGGCACCCACCAACCCAGGGAGGTAAGGAATATTGGCGAACTTCAACCAATGATCAGCCAAGAGCGCCGGCTGGGCGGTGAACTTGTCCGCCGTTGCCCTATCCATCTCACCGTAAAACCCGTCCCCACTCCACTTGGCTCTCTTCGCCACGTTGGCACCGGGCCCACGGTTCCTATACTCTCCGAAATAGGCGTGCTGTGTGTTCCCGTCCTTGCCGTCCCATCCGATATAACCCTCCGGCCTGATGAAGTCCGCCAAAGTAGTCTCCATTAACACAGCTCTAGCGTACGTCTTCCAGGGCCGCCCCAAGTACGTCCGTACCTGGAACCGTGTGGGGATCAGCTTCTGCTCTGGGACGATTCTGCAATTATGAATAATTATGGCCCCGATCTCGTGCCTGAACATCCTTCCAGGGGCTGTAATAAACGCCTGATTTTGCGTCGGAATCGACGACTTCCTCACCACAATCAACGTGTTCTGAATGAAAGCACGTGCGTCGCCGAAGATGAAGTCCACGTGTCCCGAGATGACGCAGTTCCCGAAAAACTGACGTCCCGCCTGCATGTACAGCGTGTCTTGGTATCCGCTGACTCTGCAGTTGAAGAAAGTCATTTGGTCTCCGACCGTACGGAGAGCCACGGCCTGTCTGCCTTCCGCTCCGGCCGTGTTGCTGATTCCCATGGACCTCCCGACGAACCCGGCCGCGAAAACATGCATTGTAGCACTGGTGGAGATTTTGTCGCCGGTTCCCGCTTCGCTCTTCCGTCCGGTGATCACGGTGGCTCTGGGCCCGTCTCCGTACATGTACACGTTTGTCATTTTCTTGTCAACCGTGACGTACTCTTGGTAAACTCCGGATTTCACGTAGATGATGTAGCGCCCTTGTCGTCCGTACGGGTACGCTTTAAGCGCGTCGTTAATGGTCTTGTACTGACCAGAGCCGTCCTTGGCCACAACCGCGTGAGGCTTGAGCCTCCCGTTGTCTTGGAGCGCCATGAGTTTCCTGTCGGAAGCCGAGAACCATGTCGGGAACCTCCCGTCGGTGTCGAGCTCGTTTTGTAAAAGTCGGCGTTGAGTACCGGTGGTGTTAGCAACCTTGTCGCCCACTTTGATACCGAAAAGTTTAAGGATGTTGGTGATCTCCCCGACAATAGCCAAAACGTTGTCAGTGATGGCGGAAGCCTGTCCGATGGGATCCTTCAACGCCTCAAAGATGCCGTGGTCCTCTTCGCCAATGATGTCAAGACAGGTGGAGGAGTAACTGATGATGGTTCCAATCCAGACTTTGAGTTCCATGACGCGATCCTCCATGGTGTGCAGGTCGGCATCGCCCACGTATGACAACACGGCCTCCAGCTCTGCAGCAGCTTCCTTCAACATGTCCTTGCACTCGTGAAGCGACTTTTGCGCGCTGCTGCCGTTTTTAGCTTCGGAAAACAGCGACTCCGACACGTTTACGGACCGCTTGGCCCCCTCCGAGATGGACAGCAGCGCGGCCTTCACGTAGTCTTTGAAATCCGCACTGCTGTTTTGCGCGATGGGGCCCAGACTCTTCTGGCACTCGGACTGGTAATCGGTGTAGTTACAGATTTGGGTCACCATTTTCTGCTGCGCTGTTAGGGATTCGCCTCCCGGTTTCTTGTTGTAGTGGACTATGGCCACCACTGCGCCGATGACCGCACCCACTACAAGTATCAGGGAGATCCCTGATACAATTACTTTCTTACTAAGCGCCATAATATGATGTATGTTTTTTTTGTAGGGTTTTCAGTTTGTTCGAAACCCGGTTGTATCCCTCCGAACCGCCTCCCTAGCTACTACAACCTCAGCCGGGGAAACATGAGGCAGCGGATCGGAGAGAAAAATAATTGAGAGAGGAGATGAGAGTAGAGATTAATAAATCCTAATTAATCTATGTAGTTTTTATTTTTTATCTAGAGAGAAATGAGGGAAGGTTGCACTGATAATATATATAGTTGTTGGATTTTCCGAAATTAGGGTTGGATGGGAACCGAATGGATGTTAAGGTTGCATGGTTGACCGGCTTTTGAGTTTGATTAAATGGAGGAATATATATGCATGGACATGAATCATGATATGGTGGCTTGGGTTGGCAATTGACACCAACAGTTAAGCAGCAATGCATGCCCGTTAACGTAATTAGAATTTCAAGTTAATGGTAACACTTTATAAATAATACTAAGAATATTTTCTATTCAAATAATTTTATAATAATATTTTGAGAAAAAAATAATATAAAAAAGGGAATTATATGAATAATTGGATCATAAAAAAGGTTGTAAATTTCAATACACTACAAGTAAATTATATATATAGTTAATTATTCAAAGGAAATTTCAAATGGAAATTTCTTGCTCAACGATGTTAATTGGGCAATGGTTTAGGAATTTTATAAGTACATATTTATTTATTTTTTAATATTAATTGTATTATATTCAATTTAAATATCTAAAAAATAATTGTTTATGCACTATGTTGACACCATATTGGCCCAGACCGACCTGAGGCCCAACACCTCCAACCCAAGCCCACTCGGATAGACAAACCCTAGTAAGGCCTGACCAAACCCTACACATGGACAGACCCCAGGCTTCCACGTGTAGGTCTCACAATGAATGCTCATTGTCTCACATCAGTAAAATAAATTCATTGCATACATCATACTCATACAAAAATGGTTTACTTTTCTCTATCAAGGTAACTAGGCATTAACTATTCACATCTACTTTCACGAATTACTATTCACCACTCACTTCTTCACACAGACCCACCACAGACTTGTGTCGGAGTACTCTTAGGCTGGTACCACACTGGTGCCTACCTCTGACTGACTAACCAGTTTCCCTATTTTATAGGTCTGTCTAAGGATACGTGGCTGAGCAGTATTCGTACCCTAAGTTGGCACACTTTGTGCATCACCAATTTGGCGTCATCTGTAGGAAAGCTGATTAAGTTTGCCTACTACTCTACTAAGCCAAGCACCACATTCCCTTGTCATCAGTCAACATGTAGGACAACGTGCACAGCAAAGTTACACCAGCACCGAGTCGGGGACCGAGGGACACCTACCCCGACGTGATTTGAGCGTTGAAAAGTCTACAACGTGACATGGCCGAGATCAAGGCCAATGGCACTCAATCCGAGGTGTGCTACACCGAACTGAGCGGACAGTACACCGACGTGGTGGCCCAGCTGCGGACCACACAAGCCGAGCTAACCACTCGTCTAGCCCAGGACGAAGCTCGAGGAGCCGAATGGGTCGTGGATGACTGCGTCGAGCGTGCCGAGCATGTCCGACGAACCGTCGGGAAGGAAAAGGCTGCCACCACGGTTGCACCAATCGCCAAGACCTCCAAACTCCTGGTAATCCCTGAGCATAGTTAATTACTGCGGCGTACCTGATTATTCTTGTTGGGTAGGTCGAGCACCATTTTTGTAAACTGGTATCTGTGCTCGTGTTATGTAGTGTTGTATCCCTTGTCTGACACTGTAGAATCCTAAATCCTGATTTATTTGTGTTTAAACCTTATATGTGAATCATTTAAACTTGTTAAGGGCATTTTGGTCTTTCTCTGAGGTTGTGTCAGACGGGAACATGGCGCATCCACGTGGGGTTCCAAGGGGATCAGGATGGGTCATATCAATCCTACTTCCCCTCCCCCACCCCCCAGCGAGAACATGGCGCCTATGCTCAGCCCATGGTCATTCGCCAATGGGGACTCGACCTGATAGGAAAGATGTCGATCGGCAAAGGATAGACCGAATACGCGATCCTCGCAGTTGACTATTTCACCAAATGGATCGAAGCCTAGGCTCTGGCCTCCATCACCACTCCAAAGATTGTGACCTTTATTTTTCAAAATAGAATATGTTCATAATAAAATAGAAAATATAGGGAAAAAAAAATATAATGATATTAGTATAAGTGGATATGTATATAATACACGTAGCAGGGGAAAAAAAAGTCAACTGGGGACCTGCTGCCCGTGGGCTTCAAGTGGGTCCGCCACTGTGCACGTACCGCTTCATTTTGTTTTCTCTCGTGTAGCGTGGGACTGGGTGGTCAAAGTGAAACATATAGCACAACGAGGACTGAGGAGAAATGAGTCGAATCACATTTGTGGTGGATGGAAATTGGAATCCACCTGTTTGTGCACTAGCGAATAGCCGAGGAGAGGGGATCATCAATTCTCAATATCAATTTATTGCCCTGTAAGTAACTTTGGATACCATCCAATGCACTCAATGGAGATACAAATTTAACAAGCTCAATTTTTCCTTACATTGATACTTACAAAATCCATGCATGACACTCTGCAAAAGTGTCTCCCATTAGGAATAAATTTTCCAATCTACAAGCTTGATTCTAGGAACCACCTATTATAATGTGTGAACGGAGCCACAACGTCAATATAACCAGCTTATTGACTGATTAAGCCCAAATCCACGTACCCACCATTCCACAAGTAAGAGAGAATATGGTACCAATATAAGGCTCGAATAGAAGGAATCGGTGGAGAAATTCTGTGTCGAAGCAACTGATTAAGCCCAAATCCACTTACCCACCATTCCATAAGAGAGAATATGGTACCAATATAAGGCTCGACTAGAAAGAATCGGAGGAGAAATTTTGTGTAGAATTGGATGCCCGGCTAGCCGGCTAGGGCCTATATGACATGATTGATCAATAGAAAAAGTAGATCTTATATCATGCTACTCCAAAACTGAACCCACTAATGAAGCTTTCAGTTGCAGACAACCATGCATATAATAATTAACGTATGAACAAGAAACAAGAAACAAGAAAAATAATGGAAAGAGTGTAAAATGGACTTGCAATATTATTATAGCAATACCGGGTTCCAGAAGTCGATAGAAAATAAAATACATCAAAGCTCAATCTAAATTTACCATATACTATCATTGTAGCAACAGGTTCCAGGAATCGCATACGTACAGAAATGTAATAGTAGGATTACGGCTTTACCTTAGAAAATAAGAGGAACCCACAAAACCAGTCCCGTCAAGATACTTTCTTTAATGAGCAGAGCATATATTAAGTTCAAGCTTTTTCCCTCTGCCAACTTTCTTCTCATCGCCAACTGTGAAATACCAACCATGTGCTGAAGCAATAACCAACATACAACGCTATGCACAAGGTCTCACATACCTCATGATGAACTAGTCTTCAAACCAGCTTTATGTGCATCGGCAGTTGAGTAACAATGTCTGGAACAACATATATCACGTCAGCCCTGATCCAGGGACATTATCTGGATCATATTTTCATATTCTTGGCTACACTTTCATATGCTAAAACATGATATTACCTCTTCCTGATGCAATTCCGACCTACTTGGCAACTTAGAAGCAAGGCTTGGACAGAATCATGCATTGATTTGTAATGGACAAAAGGCCTCATAATGCACGCAGTCAACTTCTTCACATAGGCAGCTCATAAAAACTTTTGAGGATTTACTAGGGTACATTCTATTAGCATCATTTTTATCCATCTTTATAAGCTAATTAAGTACCAGCATCCCCAAGAGACAAAAGGAAAAGGGAAATAACCGAAGAAGAGAAAAAGAAAGATAAAGAATGAAAAAGGAGATAGCCACCGAGTCGTACTTGCCTGGTTGACAACCTAAAGGTTTTCATTCCCTTTAGATCTTTAGATACTCTAATAACTATATTTTTTTTTTGTCAGAAGTAAGATCCAGTTGATCAAGGTCAATCAACGGATAATACTCTTCCATCTAGGGAGTTGTTGAATTAAGTACCAGTTTCCGCACCTGTTTCAGCGTTAGTCTCTTCAAGGGTAATAGTAATCGGTTGCCATCCTGATTGATGATGGATGATCCATTTCTTCATGCTGACTATCATATTCAAGATCTGAAGTACACTGCCTAAAGCAAGCTCTTCAGAGCATGCTTTTTTCAAAATCGTAGCTGCTTCATATCTGTAGAGAACAAAGTCATTGTGAGAACACAGCATTCCATTAAACAAGTATCTGAATACCGTATGAATAACGTTACCTGCATTGAGAAGCCATTATTGCAGCTCGTCCATCTGAGGAACCGAGAAAGTTCTGTATCCGGTCCCATATGGCTTTAGGGTAACAATTAAGATTGCCACCTATGGGGTTCACACACTGCCATAATTTCTGATTTTTACCAACATACAACTGAAGTGCACCCAGCTTCTGCTTCACTACCATATGTTGCTCTATTGCGTAATCCAAGGCTTTCCTGACATCGCTATTCCGGTGTTTCAAATCACCATAACGAATGCAATCAGTAATGTTCGCTTCAGTAGGCATAATTTTTTCAACTTTCAGAGTGTTTAGGGCTAGTAAAATAACGCCAATAAGGCCTTGAACATATTCAGATGGTGGTGTTCCGCCTTGAGTTCCCCACATACCATTATTAGGATTCTTGTTTGCACCAACAGGGGAGGATTGAGAAGGCCGAAACTCAGGACCGCGAGGATACCTGTTGTTCATAGAATCATGATGAAACCCTTGGCCATTCTGTAAATTCTGACCTTTATGAGGTGAATTTTGTGAGTCGCTAGATCTTGGTCTACTATACTCTTCTCCATTTCGAGGAGGGAACCTTTGTGAGTTTTGAGTATAGTGGGCGTACTCAGACATATTTAGCTTACTCATATCTGGCAAATTAGTAGGTGGGGCAGAAGAAAATCTAGGGCCATCAGGTCGGAAACCATGACCATGAGAATTAGGAAGGTGCATACTATCCGGACGAAAATCAAGTTGCATGTGGAAGCTGTTCGGCCTTAGAGGAGGAGGAAATTGGTTTTGCGGACCTAGGAAATTATTGCCATTGCCGCCTGAAGTATCAGAATTTATTGGGAAGAAATTGGGAGTAGACCTAATATTGGAGACTAGATTCTCACTAACACCAAAGAATTCATGGGGGGCTTTCTTAAACTGCCTTGGCTGTGAATGGTCTGACTGGAAAGGGTAATCATCATTCCTGTCGTCTTGGACCCCAATTGGCCCACTTGATGCTCTTGATATGTTGGGTTGATTTTGGTTTTTCCGGTTGATTTTCCCTTTATTTTTTGGAACACCAGGCCTACCGTTGGTAGAAGGCTTTTGGTTTCCCAAAGAAGGATGTTCATAATAAACTGGCGGCGGGTTTATCTCGAACTGTTCAGGCATAGAGTACTGAGGAATTTCTGGGTTATAAGAATGGTTACCATTTGCAAGTGAAGATGATTCCCCACTTGAAAGTGGAGGTCCTCCAGCCGAGAGGCTCGTCCAAAGCCATACGCTCTTTGCTGCAGCAATGAGGGGCGCAGAAGCTTTTTGTGGTTGTGCCAGAAGAATATTATATCTTCTCATGCGCAACTGGTGTAGTGCATTGGAGAAATCCCTGTCTCCAGAAATAAGGAGGTAGTTGGCTGGAGCAGGGTTATCTACTGCCCAGAAAAGCATATCGACCAGAATCTTCTTATCACTTGCATCTTTCACACCTGTTTCAGAACATGAGCTGTCAATTAAGATGATGATGATGATAAAAGACTATAAAGATCAAGGGGAGACAGCAAGCACATAATGAATCCACAAGAACATATATTCCATTATCATAACAGCCAAAAAAAAATGCACAAGAAACAAGTTCGACACTAGGATGAAAGAGAATGGAATTAGAAATAAATTTGATCAGTTAGGTGATGAACAAAACAAGGATTGCTTCTGCAACTAATGAATTAGCCAAAAATGCCACCATATTGATTCAATTACTAAAATCATCATCACAGCAATAAGATGGTTTTTAAACTAGTATAAAGAAATTTGGTGTATTCGATAGGTAATTTTTAAGTGATTTTAATAGGGCTTGAAATTTAATTGTATTCATGTATTCAATCAGGATTTCAAATGATTTATTAAAAATCTTGGTGTCAAATCGAATTATTTAAGAAACAAATTATTTAAGGCCCGATGAAGATCGAACACAAAATTACAAAATAGTAATAAATAACAATAATTTGAAGTAAAAGAAGAAGAAAAATACCAGCGGGGACGTGGTTAAGGGCGATCCCGGTGCTGGAGAGCGCGTGTTGAACGGAAGCAGGTATGCGATTGGTGTCGCCGTAGGCCGAAATGGAGACGGGGCCACAGTAATTCATCAGGACGAGTGCAGAACTAATGTTCTGTGCGATTGCATGAGTATCGCAGGCCCTGGGGACCTGACAGTTCTCTATATCCCACCACACCGACGTCTTGGCCTTCTCGTACTGCGCCTCCGCCTTACCCGTCGACGTGGACTCGCCGTTCGCAGACGTCCTGCTTCCGCTCATATCCCCCCGCATTGGCGCTCTCCAAAAACTCGAGATCTGAGTACTGCAGACGAGTTAGACGACGGCGATTCTTCGAGAACCCAAATCGACAGTCTTCGAACCCGAATCAGCAAATTTCAAAAACCAAATTCCTTGGTTTTGGTTGATTGCGCGGCTTCCTCTCCTGAATTTCCTTTGTTTTATTCCTTTTCTTAAACCAAATCGATCTCTCATATGATAGATTTTTGTAAAAGTGTTTGGATTCCAGCCGCTACTTTGGTCCTCCTTTATTCTTCTCTTGCTACTTGCTTCTTCAAACCACTCTTGCTTTATACTGCCTCCTTACCTATTATTATACCACCACGATATCACATCACCAAAATTTTATTCCAGTATTATAGACTAGTGCGAGTTGAGGAGGGGGTACTTTGTCTTCCTACTCTTCTTTTTGAGTGGTTGGCTGGTGGCGGATTTTTATCATTTTGCTTTTTCTAACGCCAATGCTGGGCAAGACTTTTGCTTTTTTTCCTTGGTGAAGACCTGGTGAGAATTTGACCAATCTATCCCAAAAAAAAAAAAAAAAAAAAAAAATCTGACCAAAAAACCCAAGGAAGAGACTGCAGAGTCCGAGAGACCGTCATCGGTCGTCCCACCAAAAACCTAGTTGCCAATTGGCCACCACATTTCATCTTACCATAAATAAAATAATTAATTTTATACCAATAATTGAGGCTAATTAAGGAAGAAATAAAGGAATACTTTATCCTTAACCACAATGGCAATCGCAATGGCACTACTTGTAAATTAAATGAATATTTGTGTGCACACAAAATAGTAATTATAGATTAACTGTGCAGTGTAGTTCAAGTTACTCTTTCTTAATGACGTATTTGAAAGGTAATTAGAGGTGAGAAATCTGGCCCAATCAAATAATGAGTTGAGTATTAGATGTCAAATTCTACAAAACGTATCATCAAACTCCTCTGATTATAAATGAAGACAGAAGGGATACCTAGATTGTATATCTTGTGTATACAAATTGGAAGAGATCTCCACTTTTTTTACTTTTATTCATTGATTTTGCTTTGATTTACTCGGCTAGAATAAATGAGAGTGCAAGAAGTAAAAATGGAGTGTGAGAATTAGTTATCATTGTAACAAACTTGTCATATATATATATATATATATTAGTATTTTACTCATGTTATAACGGTTGTATTTGACAGGGCTCATCCTGAATTTCTCTTCGAAATCCAAGTGAAACTCTAGTTTCATCTCACGGCACATGAAAATTCAACATAATTCCTAAAATACAATCATCAATCCCACAAAGACTTACGAGAATTCCATCGAAAACTTGACAGAATTTTCCCCGTGATTTGGATTTTCAAAATGCATTTAAAAACGTCAAAAGTGTGAGAGATTTTGGAGAAGAGTTTTTATTGGCTGGTGACTATTATTTTAAAATGCAACAATTTTATGTAAATTAATAATTACACCCTTCAATTGAATTTAAAAAATTAGTCGGTGGGACCCACACATTCCAAATTAGCACGTAACTGAGGAGAATAATGGAAAAAAATAACGGAGGGTTCAGGTATAACGTTTTTCAAAGTATGGGCTAGTAGGTGGAATTTTGTTATCTAGTGTGAACTATAGATTAGTAAAGTGTAATTTGTCTTCTCTTTTATGTGCAAGTTGTAAAACGGAAATGGTTTTCACGTACTCTTTTACTTTCATTTATTGATTTCGCTTTTATTTACTCAATTTGACAATTAGAAAAATAGAGAAATGCAGGAGAAAAAAATAGGAGCGCGAAAATTAGGTCTTTATAACAACCTTGTCACACGTATTATTATTTTATACTTGTATTATAATGTATGTATTTATCCTTATTCCATCACTACACTTGGAAAATATCAACATTATCATTGTTTTTTATTATTATGAAACAATAATTAACAACACAAATAATTATTTAATAGGGATTTGAAACTCGCTAGAAACACTTTGTGGCCAAACGCAAGCTACACCTGGTCTCTAAGACTCTCTCTTTCGTTTTTTGGTCAAACTTTTAAGCCAGGTTTTCACCAAGGAAAGAAAAAAGTCTTGCCTTGCATGCATGTTAAGAGAAAGATTAATATCCGCCACCATCCAACTACTCGTCGTATTTACCAAAAAAATTACCTAAAAACATCCTTTCAAGTTCCAACTTCTCTTAAAACAATTAAAAAATTACAAGTATTTGAAACACAAACAATTATCTAAAAACAACCGTTAAATTCAAACCGAACCGTTAAAAATATATTAATTTTTATTAATATTTAAATCTATTATTAATACAAAGTAAAAATAATAAAAATAAAAGGATGTCTAGATACACCCATATAAGTATATGTATACTCATATAAGAGAATAATAAAAGATTATTAAATAGTTGGTGTATTTGATAAATCTTTGTATAGTGATAATGTTTACAATTCAATACTTAATAACCTTAATATATAAAATTTTGAATATTAAGTATTAATTTTTTTTTTATATTTTTATTTTTTTATATATTTTTTTTATTATTTCTTAACGGTTGTAAAGAAAAAAGGCAATAACTTAGTGAAGATAAAAAGCTACTGATTTGCCAAAAAAAAAAAGGAAGAAAAAAGGTGAATAGGTGAATGGATTTTGACATGTTGGGTGCACGGGGCATGCATAATATATAATGTTTTTTGTTTTTAAGAACATACTTCGTGTAAATTTGGACAAACGGAAAAAAGAAGAAGTTATGCACGTGTATTGCACACATCATTATAAGTAAAGGCAAATACTTGAATTCGATATTTCCTTACACTATCCTTAATTATATTTATTGAATTGTATATATATACATAATATAATCGAAATCGTTTGTTATATAAATCATCATATCAAGAGTATTTTAATAAAAAATCAACAAAATTGAAAATCGTTTAATCATCTGTATATATTATCTAAAACGATGATTTGTCATGAAAATCTTAATTTTTACTAAATCGTTGATTATTTTGACATATATAAATGACTAAACGATTTCTGATCTTATTTTTTTTCTTTACATAATGATCTAGATAATAAATATCTGTTGATGATATATATATAAAAATAATCTGATAAATTAAAATAAAAATAAAAAAATACTAGCAAAGTAAAATACAAATATTTTCCCCTAATAAAATATCAATGGTTGAACCGCAGACAAAATTGTAAAGAAAAAAGGCAATAACTTAGCGAAGACAAAAAGCTAACGATTTGCAAAAATAAAATAAAAAAAGAAGAAAAATAAAGTTAATGAATTTTGATGTGTCATGTACACGGATCTCCCCAACCACCAGCTATGAGTCTATGAGCCGTTGGATTGAGCCTCATCGTCAAATCTATGTCAACAATACTTTCACACCAAACAAAAAAAAATTAATATAACAGCAAATTATACCAAATAAATAATCATAATATTATGCATACCGCTTTTTTATCGCTTAATGGAAGTTGATTTTCAAACTCTATATTTTCTTTTTTTTTCACAAAATCCTAAAGTAAAATAAATCAACTCCCCAAAAAAATCACTATTAGATAAAAAAAAAAATTCACAAAATCCTAAAGTAAAATAAATCAACTACCCAAAAAACTCACTATTTGATAAAAAAAAACGCACGAATTTTAGAGATTTATCTAGTAAGTATCTGTTTTTATTTTTGTACGAATTAAATTTGATATCTTCAATTGAGAAGAATATTGCTTAAACTATAAGTGTGTTTAGATGAAGGATTTTTAATTTATTGGGAATTTACAAATTTCATAATTTGCAATTCCGTATTTATAATTTTATTATTTGTAAATTCTAGTGTTTGAATATCAATTTTAAAAATTACGGAGATTACAATTTCACTTGTTTCAATTCATTATTTGAAAAATTTTGTCCCTGAAGACAGAATTTCAACTCATCATTTGAGATCCTCAAATCCCCCAAATTTTCCTCCGAAAATTTACCAAATTCTGACTCACTTTTCCAAACGAAAGAAAATTGATTTTCTGCTTACCAAATGCTCCATTCACGCCGAATGTCAACGTACCCTAAAAGAAAGTTAACAATTCGCATTTATTACCCTAAAAGAAAGTTAACAATTCGCATTTATTTTCCAAGTTACGATCTAAAAATGCTTAGCAAAGAAGATAGAATCTTACATCGAAAACTTGAGCGTAAAAAATATAATCTCTAACTATAACCTCCAAATTTAGCAAAGAACAATGGATTGCTTCACAAACTTCCACTCATCGGATAAACCCTAGCATCGAAGTTAAGATAAATACTCTTAATTTTTTGAGTTACAAATCTCTCTCCTTAGTTTCTTTGTAGCTCAAGATCTAATTGATGCTAGCATGTGAGTCACCAGCCACGTGTATTTTAAGTGGACTAGTCAAAATAGTCAAACTATCAAGCTTCGAATTATCCACCATAATACTAAGCCATTTGTTAATAATTTTTATGTTTGGTGCATGTGAAATTTTGGTTTCTATGGTGCCATTTTTTCTTGGTTAGGTCGGATAATCAAGCATCAAATGGAAAATGCATAAGCAGTCGCAATAAGAGAAGAAAAATGACCCTATTACAATTGTGAACACATAAAATACACGATACTGCACCGCGAATAATGACGCGATAAATATACTACATTTTTTTTTAAGTAATAACAAAACCAGCATATAGAACAATGAGCAAACAATATACCAACCACCAACCTCAGAAAGAATCCCTTAATTTTGTTACAATTTGCATGCTGAAACTTGAAAGTAGACATACATGCAACACATCACACACCTTCACAGGCAGATTGGGAGGGAGAGGGGGAGAGAGAGAGGGAGAGAGACAGCAGGCAGAAGGAAGAGAGGAAGAAAGAAATAGACAATCACAAGTTTGGCGCTTCACCGGCAGGTCCATGCCGTGCATTTAACAGAGGTTGCAGGGCTTTGACAACAATGCTCATGTTGGGGCGGAAATCAGCTTCGTATTGCACACACAAGGCAGCAACTGCAGCCATCTATGATCAAGATGGAAAAAGTTGTTAGGTTTTAAAAGTTTCAACGCAGGTTCAGTAACATCATATGCTGTCTATATACAATTTCATGGGGAGAAAAATCAGAGATGCCAGTTTATGTACTCCAAATTCATTCTAAATGCATGTGTGTGATTAAGACCATACCTTTGCAACGGCCTTTGGTGGGTAATCTCCTCCTAGTCTTGCATCAATACATTGCCTAACTTTGTCTTCACTAAGCTTTGGTGTAGCCTATCACATTCCAATACTTTAAAGATCAGACTTGTTAACGAGAACAAAAGCATTTTCTTAGGTCTACAATTCAGAAAACAGATAGCTGGTGTTATGCATGTGAAAAGTAGCATAGATATAGTACCCATGTTACTAGACTCTGCTGTCCCCGTGGTAGTGTATGATCAACAGGTTTTCGTCCGGTCAAAAGCTCAAGCAGGACAACACCAAAACTGTAAACATCACTCTTGGCGTTCAACTGTCCAGTCATTGCATATCTGTCATACCACAAACAAAATTAATTAATATATTGGTGCTGCTCATGGAATGCTCCCTGATACAAACTTTGTTAGGTGTGAATATTTAGTACATCAAACTCATGGTCATGTTCATTTCTCGGAAACAAGGAAAAGAAGCAAAATCAAAACCTTACCAAAGAAGCATAAAACACAGACTATTCAGCCTATGTAATGGGGTAGATTACAAAAAATTACAAGTTTCATTTCTTGACCAAAGGATTCTCAGCAATCAAAAAAGGGCATTGTTTCGTTTCAAGTTTAGAATAAAGTAAATGAATAACATGGTTTCCAAGTGCAATCATTGAAGAACTTATTAATAGCTTACTCAGGGGCATGATAACCAAAAGTTCCTAGCACACGAGTGGAGTGAAGGCGTGCTGCATTATCAGGAGCTTGATTGGACAAATCAAAGTCTGCAATCTTAGCAACATCATCATCAAAAATTAGTACATTGCTAGACTTGATGTCACGATGGATGATGTGGGGATCAGCCTTTTCGTGCAAATACTCCAGCCCTCTTGCAGCACCCACGGCAATTTTAACACGCTGAGCCCACGTGAGAACAGGACCAGGTTGTGCTCCTTTAACACCTTTCCTTCCTACATCAGAAAAATAATCAGGTCAAACACCAGGAAATCCAGAAAGAGAAACAATAATAGCTCTCAAGCAATATAGCCTCACTTGAAGAACTGTTCTCAATGAATTCTAGACAATGAAATGCAACATGGTTCATTTCCTCTCCTTTACAATGTATAAAAAACAAGATAGGGCAAGCTAGAAACATCAATGTCAATCCTATCCACAAGCTTTATCTCACTTTTATCACATTATCTCACTCTTACATACCATGTAGAATATCATGAAGAGATCCATTAGATGCAAACTCGTAGGCAAGAATACGCGAACTCCCATCAACACAGTAACCAAGCAATTGAACAAAATTGTCGTGCTTCAGCCTTGATACCATAGAAACCTGTATCAATTATGAACCAATTTAGCAATGAAATTTCGTTTGATTGAATAAGAAGACAACAACAACAATTCACAGGTTCTCATCAGTAAACCTGTGCCAGAAATTCGTCATCAGGTTGCTTGCTGGCATCTAACTTCTTGATTGCTGCATGCTGGCCACTTTTAAGCACCCCATAGTATACTCTTCCATATGAGCCCTCGCCAATCAAAGCACTTGTCCCAAAGCTGTCTGTAATTTCCTTTAGTTCATCAATTGTTATGGTAGGAACTTCGATAGGCTGGACCTTTACAGCTTGAGCACCCCTTGGGGCAGTTCCTGAGGCATGATGACTTCCCTCATTTCCTGAGTGATAATTGATGAAATTCAGCTCAGTTGGAAATTAGAATTGGTCAAATCAATTACAGAGATAAACGAAGCAATATAAACAAAAAAAATATGAATTTAATTTCAGTTGAAGATGAATATATACGAGAATCGTTGCAACACAACAAACACAAGAAGAATTCTACAGTGGATTTACCTGCTGGGTTTTTCTCCATGTATGGACCTCCATGGTCGGTTGCTTTATTCATATCATCATCTTCGCAACAGCCGAAGCAGCTCATGATCCTTTACACGCACCCAAAAAGAAAAAGACTTATGAGTTATTAAAAAAAAGAAGCTAAATTATGCTATGACATGCAGAGATTGAAAATGAAAAACGAAATGGAGATCGAACAAATCACCGGCAAAGCAAGTCTAAAAATGTAAAAAACAAATAATAATAATAATTAAAAAAAAACAAAAAAGCAAATGGCAGAGATTGGGCAAGAATTAGAGTGGTGAATCGGGATTTGAGATGGATGGAGCGGTACCTGAATGAGAGGGAAAAACGAAGTCGGTGCTTGTAAAGTGATCACAGTGTCACTGAGTGAGAGGGGGAGAGAGATCTGACGGAGCTCCAAAGCCGGCAGAGGAAGCGGCAGCGCAGGATAAGCGAGGAAGGAGGAAGGTGCGTAGGATGCGGTCCGGATCCTAAGCAGCGAAAAAGTGAGAGAGGAGATTGTAATTGCAAATTACTATTAGGACCCTTACGATTAAGGGGAAAGAGCAAAGAAGATATTTTTTATTGTAAGCCTTTTTTCATTTTTGGAAGTGTTGGCCAGACTTGACTTGTGAATGAGTTTTCCTTATTTATTTATTTCGAGTTTTTGAATGTTGACCACCTTGCTTCTTGTCGTCGCCGGAATTAGGCGGAGAAGAAATCGTCTGAGCAGAATAGATGAGCCATCGGCGCGTTTGAGCGCAAGCATTTCGGACGTGGCGGATGCCGATTGGTACCAATTAATTTGTGTAAATGGTAAATTCTCGTAGTTTACCTACCAAATAGTAAAATAAGTAAACGTGTTGAATTCCTCACAAATGTCATGTCACTTGAGTTTACAATTTCAAATTGATTTAGTCAGTGACTCAAACAATATTGACAGCCTTGTTCCATGCACAATTCACACATAAACAAAACAAATTATTACATTATTAAATTATTTAATGTGTCAACTCATAGGATATCAATCCATCACTCAAATTAGGGGCATCTTTTTTTTTTCGTTTGTCAGAATATATACGAGCTTGTAAATTGTACGCGAGGAGGACTTTGTAGATTCTCCTCCACAGGGACTCATGAGCCATGACAGACCGGACCGGCAAATCATTTTGTCCTCTTTAAGGCTTTAAGGCTTATATCTATATATGCATATGAAACAAGCCCCTTTTTCTTCTGTTCAAAGTAATCAACTGGGATTCTTTCGCCTTGTGCTTGCCAAATGCCAAGCACAAACTCGTATTAAATGCACGGAAGAAAGATAAAAATTACGAATGGAAGAAAATGAGGTCATTTTGTTATCTAAATTCGTCCTCATTCAATAATATTTTTAAGGACTTTGGTTTTCGTACTCTGTCTTTTTTCATCATCTACTCTCTCAAAGTCGTCAAATTGACCTCAAAGTAAAATCAAGGGACAAAAATGAATGGATAAATGCAGGAAGAAAAATTAATATTGTGAAAAAAGCTTCCTTAATTTCTCAATTTCTTTTTAAATGAACAAAAAATCGAATCAATAATATTTTTAAGGAATTTAATCTTCATAGTCTTCTTTTTTCGTCATGTACTCTCTCAAGTCGCCAAATTGACCTCAAAGTAAAATCAAGGGACAAAAATGAATGGTTAAGTGCACGAAGAAAAAATAATACTAATTTTGTAAGTGATGCGAATGTGAAGAAATTTTGTAAGAATTTCCCATGCCTTCGATATGCTAATTACTCCTTTGTTAGATTCATAACGAAAGAAAGACGAACAATCAAAATTAAGAGAGCAGTGATTTAGATATTGATGTTTAGAGTAGACCACAACTAATCGGACACTCGAAAGATGACAATGTGCAAAAAGGTTTTTGAGTAGAAACGAATTTTCATGCAGGCAATTCACTCACAGTTTGGACAAAATTCCTCTTTCATTATAAAGACACTGGTGATGAAGACATCATATTACATAAAAATGAAATAAGATGGACAAAAGCAAACAATCGAAAGAAAAATAATAAAACCTTAAAATAGTATGAAATTAGAAGATATTAGAGATTTGCTTTGAGACTGTAGACAAGTAGCAGCAGGTAAATACGCAAATTATTCATCCAGCGCCAATTAATAGAGACCATTGAATACCAGTCGATCAACTGCTTAAGCAGATTGAGGCTTCTCCCACTTGAGGGGCTTCACAACCTCCCAGGTGAAGTCGGGGTCGTCCCTACCGAAATGTCCGTAGGCAGCTGTCTTCAAGAACCTTCCGCCGCCACCCCTCTTGAGGTCAAGGTTGATGGTGATCATTCCAGGCCTGAAGTCGAATGTCTCCTTCACAATTTGAAGGATCTCCCTGTCAGGAATCTTTCCAGTTCCATAGGTCTCAACAAAGACCGACAAGGGCTCGGGAACACCAATGGCATATGAGACCTGCACAAGGGCCCTGCGAGCAAGACCATTTGCTACAATGCTCTTGGCAGCCTGCCTGACAATGTAGGCACCACTCCTGTCCACCTTCGTAGGATCCTTTCCGGAGAAAGCACCACCACCATGGGCTCCCCAACCTCCATAAGTGTCAATGATGATCTTGCGTCCAGTGAGACCGGCATCACCATGAGGGCCACCAATCACAAAACGGCCTGATGGGTTCAGGTGGAAGATTGTCTTCTCATCCAGGTACTTCTCAGGGACAACAGGCTTGATCACATGCTCCTTGAGGTCAGCGGCAATCTCATCGTTTGTGACAGTCTCATCATGC
The DNA here is from genome assembly GCA_032719365.1 of Prinsepia uniflora. NCBI lineage: Eukaryota > Viridiplantae > Streptophyta > Magnoliopsida > Rosales > Rosaceae > Prinsepia > Prinsepia uniflora. The sequence goes on along the minus strand of CM064876.1, from coordinate 3,300,011 downwards.
TGGGTGGAGATAAGGACGGTGTGGACACGCACTGGAACCATGGCTCCATTTTCATTGTAGTACTCAACCGTGACTTGGGTCTTGCCATCAGGTCTCAACCAGGGGCACGTACCGTTCTTCCTAACCTCAGTGAGGCGGGCACCAATCTTGGTGGCGAGCACGTGGGTGAGGGGCATCAACTCAGGGGTTTCATCGGTGGCATAACCAAACATGTGACCCTGGTCACCAGCACCAATCTCCTCAGGGCGCTTGGTAAAGTGACCATGGACACCCTGGGCAATATCAGGACTCTGCTGCTCAATGTTAACCAAGACCTTGCAGTTATCAGCATCAAGACCTACATCATCGGAAACAAATCCAATGGTGCGGCAAGTGTCACGAACAATCTTCTCGTAGTCAACATTGGCCTTGGTAGTGATCTCTCCAAAAACCATGACCATGTTGGTTTTGGTGCATGTCTCACAGGCAACCTTGCTGTCAGGGTCCTGGGCAAGGCAGGCATCAAGCACTGCATCAGAGATCTGGTCGCACAGCTTGTCAGGGTGACCCTCGTTCACGGATTCAGATGTGAATAGAAAAGTCTCCATACTCTGCAAATCACAACAGGGCACAAAGGCGCATCAATATCAATATAAGCAAAAATACCAAACATAAAGCATCATAGTAAAGTCACAAAAAATCAACATAAAAAGCAAGCATGAATATCACATCATTCAGTTTTAAAATGGAGAACATCTGATAACAGATCAACTATACTTTCACCGTAGCTAAAGTAAATAATCCCAGAAAAGCATATAAAAAACAACTATATCACAAAAGCATCGCATCAGAACAGGCATTAATCTTACAACATGAAATCAGGTTCATATAACAACAGTTTCAATGAATTAAAACACCAAGGTCATCTTCAACAATAAAGGAGAGTCTGAAAAGATGTCAAAGTTGTCAACCATTAAACAGGCATGCAGATATAATGACACACCAATCTCAACCAATTCTTCAGCATACAAAATAGTAATAATATGCTAAGCAACACCAAAAGCAAAATCTGTAGATTACAAGCAAATGGAATGAAGAGGTCACCAAATCTGCATCATTCACTCGGTCAAATTTCAAAGACTACGATTAGACTAACAAGTGACAGCAACCAGAGACCAAGTGCTAACAAAAACAACACCCAGTCTCCAAGTTCTTTCACATTTCCATATCAAAGTTCACAAAATCTCAACCAGAACTTCACAAATTACCAGATCTGCATGCGTTCTAATCAAATCACAAAGCATACATACAACAAAAAGTAAAATCCATTAGAAAAAAGGCTGAAAATAGTACCTCTGAAACGCAGATCTGGAACTCGAGTAAGTTGGAGGGAAGGAGGCTGTGCTTTTCGAACCAGACCTCTAAGGCAGAGGAAGCGGTAAGTATTCTCTCTCAAACGACTAACACGAAAACGCTTTGTGGAGCCTCAAATGCCTCTTGTTCTCTATTTATAGATTAAACTCACCTCACCGGTTTACCATAATCGTCTGTTTATAATTTTTTTTTTTCGGCGGGTCATCAATCATCTGACGGCTGTCAGTAAACTTGCTTCAAAGCTTAGAAAGGTTTCCGCCGTTGATGCTAGCGAATCCAGGGCTGCGATTAATCCGGGGTTTGGTGAGACTTATCTAGTAATTGCGATTTAAGTCTTACCGCTTAAACCAGTCTTCCACCAACCCTAATCGGTAACCAGCTCATTGACTAGGCTTCCCGGGCGTCAATGGCTTGGCTTGGCTTGGCTTGGCTTGGCCCGGCTCATTGACGCGCAAAATCATTTAAAAAAAAAAAACACACTTTCGTTTGAAATGGTTGACATGGTTTCTTGGAACTTGGCTGGTTCATTTACGGATGAAGATATTTTCCTTGTGAGTACGTTGAACAAGGACACGAAATTGGGTATTATGCATTTTCAATTATTTTTTTATTATGGCAACTAAAAAGGAAAAAAAAAAGGCGAATTCCAGTAATGAAATTAGGAGCCCGAGGAAATATATATTGAAAATCAAATAAGATATTCATAATTTTTAATTTACACAATTTTTCTCATGTTAATTCATTTAAATGAGATATTTGCTTATGCTTTAATTGTCATTTTAATTTATGTGTCATCGTCACTTTTCACTTCCATTAGCACTGTTGGCAGCCGCTGCTTCTTTATTTATTTTTTTATTTTTTATTTGGGTAAAGAAGAAGAAGAAAGATACTGTGGGACAAGCATGGAGTATTCGATTTGTGAAAGTACCAAAAGAGCCTTAGGGGGTTAAGAGTTGCAATGGCATTTTGGTCTTCACAGATCCACCGACAGAACAGTGGAAGGGAACCTAAAAGGCTGAAGAGGCCTTTAGCGTCATTCTCGAAAGGGAAATTACTATATTTCCATGCAAATTGCAAATAGAATTTTCGGTTATTTATTATATTATTGATGCTTAATGGTGAGTAGTTGAAAGAATTTTATAAGCATATATATGTTATCCATTTTCGGAGAGCAATTATGATAATTATTTATTTTGAGTACTGAAAAAATGAAAAATAAATATTCATGTACTCATATTTTAATATTTATTAATTAAAATTTGCTTATTATAATAGAAAAGTAGAAAATTAATAATTTTAACAACTTAAATAATATTAGTATAATTTACATATACATATACAAAAAAGAAAGATAATTAAAAAAAAATTACGGAAAGGGTACGTATGTGACCCCTCTGGTCCCTGTATGGCAATGTCCTTACTGAAAGGTCATTCGTATACAATGGCAGAGTCACCTGAAGACCAGAGGGGGCTTAGGCCTCGCAGTGAATTGTTTTCTTACATGCATATGTATATACAATTGTACTAATATCAGTATAACCTTTTGTCTTATTTTTCTAGATCCATAACAAATAGTATTGAATTATTATTTGGTAAGTATTGAAGTTTGGGTACATAAGTAATTATTTTGTAGACTTTTAATTACTTAAATTTAAGATAATGCAACAGCTAATTGGGAAAGAATAAACACATGGTCATAAAACTCACTAACACATCGCCATTATTTGTATATATTTTTTTTTTTGCTATTATAATTGACGGTATAAAGTTACATTTATAATATTAATCTTTTTTATAATTAAATTAAAATATAGTTATAAAATTATTTTAATCAGAAAATACTCTTAGTATTATTTATAAGATACCCTCACTAACTTGAATTTATAATTACGTCACTGTCCGTATAGTGTCTACCGCAAGTAGACGGTGGAAGAAGATATGAATCAACAATGGTCATTGACAAGATATGAATCAACAATGGTCGGGACTCGGGAATCCTTCCTAACGCAGTTGTTGAGGCTTGGAAATTTGAAATCTTTGGTTGTAGATGCCTTATGAGATCCTCCATAATTCAGCAAGATCTGAATGTGAACATTAAGTTCTGTAATTATGTCGGTCATTGGATTTTTTTTATTTTTTTTCTTTTGTCAATGTCATAGGACTGAATTATGTCATGTACTCATGTGAGGGTTGGCATTTGGCAATTGACATCCATAATCGAGTTGTCATGTTGTTGGGAATTGATGGGGAAACAAAATAATTCCGAAAAACCCCACCTTTGATTCCTTGTCTTGGAAACAAAGAGTAAAAAGTGTGACTGAGACACATTCTTAAATCAAATTACTGCGTGCAGGCAAATTTGAATTTTACTAACCATTCTTCAACAACAAATTAAGCAAATTCAGTTCTATGAGAAGATATATATGTTTTGTTGATTCCATGTTGATTGATTGTAAAAATATTTAACCTTTAAGATGATCTAGCGGTAAATGCACAAATTTGAGATGTTCTAAATTCTGAGTTTGAATATTTTTTAATTATTCTCGTGTGGATACTTCTTAAAGATGTAAAATAATTGATTCGAGTAAAGAGCTGATATCTGAAGCTATAAACTCAAACATAATTTGCTGAGATGACAATATGCAAATGCTCAACAACCTTAAACGCTAAACATTGTATAAGGAACAAAAAAAAATTATTATTAGAAATGTTTTTGAGGTGGGTTTGGTTTGAATCCTCATTCCTCAGCAACTCAGTCTCTTGAGAGGATAGTTATTGTTGGCAAGTCAAAGTCACAGCTTGATGATGAGGCATGGTAAATTGGTAAATTGGTAAATTGGTGAAAAAGTGAAAACTGGTGTTTGGCCACCAACCCCAATTAAGTCATTGACTAATGCACTCGTTTTGTTTTTCTTTCAACTTGAAAAGTTCAAAGAGCTTCATCAAGCCATGGCTCATGGCTCATGGCTGCTGATGCGGATGATGATTGATGATGACCTGGCACCAACCAAGCAAAAGTAAGTGGCATTTGAAGCAGTTGGGATTTGCTTAGAGTTAAGCTAGGTGCGTTTCCTTCCCTACGAACCTTCCCAGGCCACTAAAAAAAATAAAGTCCCAATTTTTATTTTATTTAACGATATTAATAAGATATTTATTTTTTTGTTTAATAGTATGAATTTCAGAACTTAAAACAATATCACTAATAATAAAATGAATAATACTTATATTTTACCCTGATGTATCTTTTCATACCGATCTTTCAATTTATCGAATTATCATTTATCTTCTAAATCATCATGTTAATATAAATTTCATAAAAAATCAACAAAATTGAAAATTATTTAATCATTCACAACATCAATTAAATAGATGATTTGTCATGAGGATTATAATTTTTGTTGCAAAACTATTGATTTATTTGAGAGCTGACTTAAACCCAAAGAAGGCCTAAGACTTGGGCCTTTTAGTGTGGAACGGCCTCAAATTTTAATCCATATGTAGATTAATTCAGAATAAGAATCAAATTTAAATACTTGAAGTCTCAAAACATAACTTAAAATATATATTATGACCCAAATGCTAATATTTTTTTTTAAAACCGAAAGTTCAATAAAATTACTTACTTTTTTTACAAATAAGGCGCATATATATTATTTAGGCTTTTACAATTCTATGCAAAGCCATATATTTTTTAATACATTAATAGTTTATTTCTTTTGTTATCAACAAACAAATTAAATTGGATTAAAACACACAAATTAAATTTCCTTTCTCATTTTATGGAGTGATATTTTTTTAAACAAACATAATATAAATTTTCTTATTTGGATTTAATTGCAATTTCGAATGTAAGATGAATTATTTAGGATAATTTTTTTACCTACGTAATAACGTCCTCATTTTTTTTAGACGATAAAAACATGAAGTTTCGCCTTAGACCTCATCCTCCATTGGGACGGCCTGTTTATTTGATACATATAAATGACGAAACGATTTTCAATATCGTTAATTTTGTTTCAAATATGATATTGACATTATAATTTGAAGAATAAAAAATTTTGATTATAATATATATATAAACAATTAAATATATGAAAATGATAACACCAACATATATAACTAAAATAAGATATAAGTATTTTCTGAATAAAATTAGAGTACCATTAAAAAACTAGCTAAACTGGAAAATTAAGACGTAGTGCTGTATTATTTAGGGTAGGGTCAAATTCCCAAAAGTTTGGGGTAACCGGCAATTGCATGTACGGTTGTGTTGTCTAGTTGTGATTGGTTTGGTTGGTGAGATGGATTTGACAGTATTGGGGCTGTCGCCCTACAAAGTTAGATCCAGACTCCACAATCCACAAGGACATAATTGGCAAGTTCGGTAAAAAATAAACGTGGAATCGTCGCAAGCTAAGAAGTAAGAAGAAGCAAAGAAACCCCGACACATTTGACCCCAGCAAATAATTGAAAGCTTTTTACCAGCCTACCCCATAATTCCCACAGATCCGACCCGAATTTTGAGAAGAGTCAGAAATGGACTGAAATCAACTCGTGATGATCATCCTCATCGTCATCATTCTTGACTGGTTGAATGGGGTTGGTGACGGCCTAAGAATAGCATGGCATGTTCAAATCTGAAATCTCATTTGAGAGTTGAGACTTGTACAAAGTCCAAACAATCAACAACTCCTCATAGTATATGAACCCTTTCCTTGTCTACAAACCTACAAACCTTATAGGATAACACATGCTTCAATTGTCTCACTATACTCAAGTTTTCCGATTCAAAATTTTCGACCTACTGTGAATGAGCCGAATTACTAAATTTGCAATGTAAGATTCACATAATTGACCATTTTATAAGTGATTATATTTAATGTGACACTCAATATGGTATTAATATCTCTATTATTATAAAGTGCCGAGAAGTTCAAAAAACTTCACCAATTTTTTTTTATGAAAATACTTTTTAAATTATTTAGTAATTAAGAATATGGTAGTAAAATCAAATACTAAATTTATAATTAAAAATTATTATTATGGGAAGAGTGGGAAACAAAGGTAGTGGTTTATGTAATTAATTATTAGGAGTCTAGTATATTTATTTAATTTTTTTTATTTTTTTTTATTTTCTTTACTTATATGAATAACGATTGGGATGTATTAATGTATTGAGTTTAATATAAAATTTTGACAAATGAATTATGTGCTCTACACCGGACCCACCTGGAAGAATATTGTGCCATAAAATCCAGACACCTCAAGTTGGAACCAACCTCATGACATCTCAACCATTGATTATTGTAAGTGAAAATGAGCAGCCGATTTTGAACCTCGTTTTTTTCTTTTTTTGGGGGTCGAAAATGTGCATTCAAAAGAGGAGGTGCAGGCAACAACCACACACACTAAACCAGAGAGAGGAAACATCAGAGGGAAAATAGACTGAAACCAACACACACAATTAACTAAGCACAACCTGATTCTGAACCTCGTTTAGGTCCTCTTTCTTATACTTTGTTTGGTAACTGAGAAAACCATTATTTCGCTGTTTCAAAAGGCAACTATGTACCTTTAGGTCTTCGTTTGTAACCTCACAACTGCATCGATCCGCATGTGTTATTGTAGGCCCCTTGATCGGTTCTCACGACTGTTGAATTGTGTGGGCAAAACTGAAGCCATAATGCTCGAGTCCCATCCTCTCACTAGAAGTAGAAGCTGAGAGATCGACCAAGGTAAAATTAAAAGGAGCCGTCTTCTGCTCTCATGCATCTTCCCCTCTGCAAGACTGCAACCACTGATCTTAGTTTCGTAACGACTATAATTTCTTGTACTTTGAAGTAGTTTTGTAGATGTCGCTTTTGGTATTTTGATATTTTTAGTATCAAAGATCGAGTAAATCATTACAGAACGAACGGGGCGTGCTTTGGAAGAATCGGGTTGTCTTACTTTACCGTCGAAAAGTGAAAGAAAACTTCCGTCTCCAAGTTTAACTCAGACGATCAAGGACCAGAGAGTGACCTCATATTTGTTTTGAACAAACACTATTGTCCAAAAAAGTTCCAAATCATTTCAACATATATAATCCGCCATATCTGAAATCCTTGGTTGAATTTGATTGGATGACTCACTGCATCACCCCGAACAACCAATCAGGAGAAGCTTGAAAATACATATGCATTCTGTACAGGATTCTGGATTTCACAAGAGCCAACTATAAAACCACAATTTCAGTTTCTTTATAATCATATCACCTAACAATTCACAACAATCATCACCGACCTCTCTCTCTCTCTCTCTCTCTCTCCAAGATTTAAGTTTTTTTTTTTTTTTTGGTTATCTTGAGCCATGACATCTGTGACTCTCTCCTCCACATTCACAGGGAAGGCCATTCCTCTACACACCCAAACAGAGTTCTCAGCTGTCCAAGGCAATGGCAGAGTTTCCATGAGAAAGACAGCCAAGAAGCCCCCTGTTTCCTCAGGGAGCCCCTGGTACGGCCCTGACCGGCGTCAAGTACCTTGGACCATTCTCCGGTGAGGGGTTGGGACACTGCAGGGCTCTCAGCAGACCCTGAAACTTTTGCCAAAAACCGCGAACTTTAGGTGATTCACTCAAGATGGTCCATGCTTGGAGCTCTGGGATGTGTTTTCCAGCTTCTCTCCAGAAATGGAGTCAAGTTTGGTGAAGCTGTGTGGTTCAAAGCCGGAGCTCAGATCTTCAGCGAGGGCGGCCTTGACTACCTCGGAAACCCAAGCCTAGTGCGCGCACAGAGCATTCTTGCAATATGGGTAACCCAGGTGGTACTCATGGGCGCTGTTGAGGGTTACCGCATTGCCAGAGGACCGCTGGGTGAGACCACCGACCCTCTGTACCCAGGAGGCAGCTTTGACCCCCTGGGACTTGCAGATGACCCAGAAGCATTTGCAGAGCTTTATAAGGTCAAGGAGCTGAAGAATGGAAGACTTGCCATGTTCTCCATGTTCGGATTCTTCGTGCAGGCCATTGTAACTGGAAAGGGCCCCATTCAGAACCTCGCTAATCATCTGGCCGACCCTGTCACCAACAATGCCTGGGCTTACGCCACCAACTTCGTCCCCGGAAAGTGAGGAACAAAACATAGTGTACGGTTGTATGTGAACATAATCCCCCAAAATTGACAATATATAGCCACAAATCGGCCAAAATCATGGTGATGATCCTCATCGTCAGCGTTCTTGAATTGTGGAACTTGAAACGGAAATGCACCACGACATTTTGCAACTTTAAAAGGAAGTAAAAAAAGGAAAAAATAAAAAGGAGGTTGGTGAAGTTGTTTGTTGGCCTAAGATGATGACATGTTCAAATCTCCTCTCATTTTGTACGCGCGGAGTTCAAACCATCAACAACAAACTCCTCTCTTACATTTGTGAAAGACCTTTTCTTTTCACTTGAACGCTTCCATCTTTTGACCAATTATATGTTTTAGTGTAAATAACCATTATCATCTTTACTTTATCTACATTTTATCAACCATATTTAAACTTCAATATTGGAATTTTTTATCATTGAACTATACCTCCATCTCCATGTGTAATGAAGGTTCTTGATGCAATAAATGGATCAACTTAAACTCGCTTCGTTGAGCTCTTTCATACGCTCTTCTTGCGGTGGTGAGACCTGCGATGAGAAGGTAAGAGCAAAGGAGCATCGGTGTGGAAACGGCATAACAAACTCTGATGTATAAATAAGATTAAGTATAGAGGGGAAACACATTTGTATTTATAGTAGTATTGAATGCTGTCAGTGGAAAAAATTCAATTGTGTGATTAATATCGTTGTCTCATGAACTGACATGTGTCCTTGTGTGGTCTTGAGTTGTGTTTCTGATTCGGTTGGCTGAACAAGAGGTAGTCAAGGACAGGCAACCAGACGATCATGGATATCTTTTGTGATGTGGTAAGGCTTGACATTATATGTTTAGTCTAGCCGAGGACTTGAACATAACTAATCAAATTAAATACGAACAAAGATCATTCTGCAAGCACAACAACCTCAAAACCAAATCCCTAATCATCCAATCCCCTAAATAACAAATCGTAGTAAAAAGAAATATTAATTAAATAAATAAAGTATCACGTTTATTTATCTATTATAATTTTATTCATGGTGCAAATACAATTGTATAATTTTTTATTATTATTATTGATAGTGAGTAGGATTGGGTTGGTGCGTCTAGGTTCTTGGGTTGCATTCAAAAAATTACTGAAAGAATAATCTCCACATGTCGAAACGTAATTTAAGGACCATATTTTAATATTGAAATTTAAGATCGAGTGGTAAAATTTGAATAAAATTCAAGCAGATTAAACAACTATTTGCCTTTTTAACCTTTCTATTAGTACTGCAAGCCTGCAAGCATTTTCAATTTCTGGACAAAGGGATGGAAGACTGTCCTTCATGACACAAAGTTCACTAGCAATTTGGTAAGATGCATACCTAATCCCATGGAATTCTTGCAAATTCTTGCTGTTTTGTCTGTAGGTCCGGTCTCACCAGCTGAAAAGGGCCCCTATCTCCATCACACAAGACCTATGATACATTGTTAATGACAATAGTCGTACTCCCCTTTCATATTCGTAAATGAATGGTAGTATCGTAGGTTCAATTTTCATAAATGACGGGGAGATATTTGTCTAGAGTTTGCTACCTGATAATTGGATCATATGCATATGCCAAGTCCGATAGAATTGTTCTGGTAATGATCGATCTTTTGATTTGTTTTTTATACAAGATATTGAAGAATGGAAATACGTATATCGAGTTGAATATCAATCCCGCTCTTTAAGAGTGTTGAATACAAAATTTAAGGATTCTAACTACACAATGTGTAAAAACACTACGGAGGCCAAATATTACTAATCAATAGAGAGATTGTTTTTTCAGCCAAATAGTACCAAGATATTGAAAAATGGAGATACCTAAATTTGACTACTCTACTACATATGCTCTAAATTTACGCCATTCCCGGGTCAGATGAGGTAAAATTAACGTCCGTTTTTTCGTGTCGAATTACGTCAAACTCAACGACATGTCGCTAACGTCCTTGCATTTTACCTTCACTCTCACCCCTTGGCCCATGTCTTTGAGGAATATGAGGACTATGAGGACTAAGGAAAGGCAAAATCATTTCAAGCCATAAATTACAGATGGGTTGTGTTGGGGTTGGTTTGGGTTGGTTTACTCTAATGGTATGAAGGAGCAGAGAGTGACCCAATATTTGTTTTGAAGATACGGTCCAAACAATTTCAAATAATATCAACATAATCCACCATATCTTAAATCCTTGGTTGATTGGATGACAAAGTTGAGGTGGATGCTATAATCACCGTATCACCCCAAGAACCAATCAGAAGAAGCTTGAAACTACTTAACAGATTCTGGATAGGGTTCTGGATGTCACAAGAGCCTCTTATAAGACTAGATATTCATTTTCTGTACAAACATATCACCGAACAATTCACAACAATCATCAACGCCCGCTCTCTTTTAAGTTTTAAGCTTTCTTTTTTGTTTTCCCCAACTTCAGGCCTAGCTTAAGCCATGGCATCTGTGACTCTCTCCTCAACATTCACTGGCAAGGCCATTCCTCTAAACACCCAAACAGAGTTCTCAGCTGTCCAAGGCAATGGCAGAATTTCCATGAGGAAGACAGGCAAGAAGCCCCCTGTGTCCTCAGGGAGCCCCTGGTACGGCCCTGACCGTGTCAAGTACCTTGGACCATTCTCCGGTGAGGCCCCATCTTACCTAACTGGGGAATTCCCTGGTGACTATGGTTGGGACACTGCAGGACTCTCGGCTGACCCTGAAACTTTTGCCAAAAACCGTGAACTTGAGGTAATTCACTCAAGATGGGCTATGCTTGGAGCTTTGGGATGTGTTTTCCCAGAGCTTCTCTCCAGAAATGGAGTCAAGTTCGGTGAAGCTGTGTGGTTCAAAGCCGGAGCTCAGATCTTCAGCGAGGGCGGCCTCGACTACCTTGGAAACCCCAGCCTAGTGCACGCACAGAGCATTCTTGCAATATGGGCAACCCAAGTGGTTCTCATGGGTGCTGTTGAGGGTTACCGCATTGCCGGAGGACCTCTGGGTGAAATCACTGACCCTCTTTACCCAGGCGGCAGCTTTGACCCCTTGGGACTTGCAGATGACCCAGAGGCATTTGCAGAGCTTAAGGTCAAGGAGCTGAAGAATGGAAGACTTGCCATGTTCTCCATGTTCGGATTCTTCGTGCAGGCCATTGTAACCGGAAAGGGCCCCATTGAGAACCTTGCTGATCATCTGGCTGATCCTGTCACCAACAATGCCTGGGCTTACGCCACCAACTTCGTCCCCGGGAAGTGAGGAAGAAGAAATGGACCCACCTAGTGTGATGTGTGTTGTGTGTGAACATAATGTCTTCCGCCCACTTATGTACTTGTTTGTTGTAATTTAAGCTTCAAAAATGCATTAATGGAGAATTTAACTGAATCATGAGAGTTTTTGTAAATCAATTGAAGCTTCGATTATATAGTTTACTTTCAGATATCATTGCTCGTCGCAATTCACAGCTCATATTTTGCATCTCACCCCAAAATCTGTATAAACATTCTAAAGTATGCACTATGTTGGAAGTCATGGGCACAAAAGAGGAGAGGAAAAGGATTAGTATGTAAAAGGGTGAAGACTTACCGATGCTAGAGTGGGGCTATCAGCGATCACCAAAAAAATAAAAAAATAAAAAAACAACTTGAGTCTCCTGCATCCATCAACTGACATCCGAAAACTCAGAGAACTCAAGTATTTGCATTCCTCTTCCAGCTACTGCAATTTGGTAACGGTTCCTGAATATAACAAAAACCATACTTAGTAAAATGACAGAGAGAATGTTATTGTTATGCAGGTATAGTTGTCAATCAATGTTTGTATATGGGCACTTTACTCACCTGCCACACAGTTTAGCATCCAGTGCTTCTGGCTCTGGCACACTGGTGATTAAATAAGCATGCTCAATTAGTTTACCTTCCTCCTCAAGACGCCAGCACCTGACGCGCTGATCTAAACCAGTGGAAAAAACCCAAGATCCGTCTGTCCAAACACCTTCATAAATAAAGCCCACAGTTTGAACTTACAGTAGAAACAATCTATTAGCAAGAGACAACTCTAAATCTACTACTTCAAAGGTTCTAGGAAAGGAGACATTAGAACAAGAGGCCTTTACCTTTTACAGCAGAGCTGTGAGCTGAGGACACTTTATCATGATTCAAGAATTTGATCCAAAAGTTATTGTCTTGACTAGAATGAATGAAGTTCTTTGCATTTCCAAGTTCAGAGACTGAATTTCTGACTTCCAGTTCCAGTGTCGTATTGTCAAATTCTGAGTTGGCGGTCGACACTGACAATTCAAACCTAAGGCAGCTAAGGGCTTGATCATCGCCCCCACTAATTAAATTGTAAAGAACCCTAATTTCAGGGCTTCGACAACCCTCTACTTCTGAAACATGGAGACAATTGACACCAGATTGATGAATGTTCTTGAAAACATGGAAAGGATGTATTTCGCATATGCCCGATGAGGAATCACAAGCATTCACTTCTAAATCAAGGGAAGCAGTATCACTAGCTTGTGAAAAAGCTGTTCTGCTGCTTTCATGATCATTTAGCATGGACGAGGTTCCATCCATAACACGGTTAAGACTATTGTGATCAGTTTCCTCTCCAGCTTTTACCGTGGTGGAGCCAACGTGTAGTCTAGTTTTTGACATGCTAGTGCCTAAAGATCTCCACTGTCGTCCACCCTGACTTCCTCTCCCCGTTCGTGGCCGTTTCTGAAAATCAATGAACTTTTCTAAATGAAGTGCTGATACCAGTTGCATGAAAGCCTGAATGCTCCTAGTGAGATCCCAAAAGGCAATACTTCCATCAGTAGCCCCACTAATGAGAATATACAAGCCTCCAATCTGAACATTTTCTGTGAATAAAAGTTATCAGAAACAATACCTTGAAAACATAACTCAAAGCATCAGGATACTCGGAGTGGTTCAACAATTTCATAAGCTGTATCACCAAGTATGACTGGTTTACAAACTTCTAGGCCCTGAAGGCTCACAAATCACTAACCTTCAGAAGAAAGGCATGTGGGAAGGATGACATACTGCAATGCCAAAACTGGTGATGACAAAGGAAACAATATAGCAACATCAAACCTACCGGAAGATAAAGAAATGAACGTTATAAATGAGGTGGTAAATGAATAATTAAAATGCAACAGGTTAGGCTTTTTCAGAAATTACCATAGCCTATAGGGCAAAACAAGAGCCCGCAATGCAAGTGTGGCATCTGAGCAAGCGACAGCAATAAAACAGATGGTAATCCTGAAAAGAAATCCAAACTCTTGAATTAAAATCAAAAGGGAAATCAGATGAGCAAAACAAATATTCGTCGTTTCCTATTACCTGGAACCGGCACATTTAACTAAAAAAGCAGTGACAGCCAGGTATCTCCAGTCATCTTCATATTTATCATTACTGCCAGATTTCAACTCCATCTTTCCCTTTTCTGAAGACAGTGATATAGATCCTGGATCAGCTTCTGCACTAGAAACATTCCCATCCACACCAACCCTTTTCTCTTTGTTTTCTGGATACTTATGAGCACTAGAATACTTGGCTGGCATATCTGTGGAAAGCCACTGGAAAGACATTGAAGAGGGCTCTTGTGGCAAAACTTTATTGCCATTTACAGTGATGTTATGATGTTCTTCCTTTTGATCTGTCTTCCTACTTCTTAGTAGCCAAGAAGTCAAGACCCGCTTAGCACCAACAGAAATCAATAAAACTGGAGTTTCTCTATTCTCCACTGCTACATTATTTCCATCTCCCGTATCAGGCATGTTAGTCACATCTGATGGAACTAGGTTTATCTTTGATACACAACATATTGATCTCACAGCTGATCCACCAACATGCTCCCCAAGCAATTTCGATGCAGACCAATTCTCAACACCCGGAATATACCTATGGGAATCATTGACGATTAGCTGATCTTGTATAAGCGTCTGATCAATATTACGCATATATTCATTTCCATAGGCACATAACATGTATATATACTGTTATCTAAGCATCTCAAGTTTATAGGTATACTATTACTCAATAAGTTCAACTATCTGACCATTTCTTTTTCTAATTTCAGACCATAAAACTATAGCCATACCTAGTCAATCTCACAGTTCCATCTTCACTCCCAGTTGCGATCCAACTAGATCCAGAGAAGAGGCTGCGCTTCCCATATACTCCAGGTTGCAATCCCTTTGAGACAAAACATATGGAATGCAGCTCTCTCCCATGGAATTGCATATGCAAATTCCTGGAGAGTAGCTTCCTTTCATCATCAAGCACCCATTGTCTATGAATATAAATGATTTCGTCCTGATAAATCAAAGAATAATTGTGCAGACTTTTAAGTAAAATTCAAAAGTAAACAAAGGAAACATACAATCAGTGATCCACAAAAGATAGAATGATGTGCCTAGCAGTAAAACATTCACAAAGCAATTCATGACACAACTAAAGAAACTCATAATCTCATATCATGCAATATGGATGCGTACTTTAAAATGAAATTACCAAGTCCAAACAGGTTGGCACAAACCTTAACATATGCAAAGCAGTTCTTTATTTCTGGTATATCACCAAGATAATAGGAATGAGGACGCCTCCAGCCACCACATGAAATTTGTACAACCTGCCAATAATATGGACCCCTTAGGTACCAAAATAACAGAAACAACTTACAAATCATTTCATGGAGCAGTCCGAGGTACAGGTAGGCACTATACCTTGGTCTCAGTTATTAAGTTCCAAATTATGAAATCCACCGACGCAAAACCAGCAGCACAATGGCAGCTTGAAAATACCTTACCAGAGCTATTACCAGGAGAGACGGATTGAATAAGACTCAACTCTTTCAGTTGTTTCATCCCTGTAAATTCCAAAGTCTTCCTATCTGTTTCATACTCCAGATAGCATATACACCCATCTGCACCTGTCTGGAAAAAAGTGAGAAATTAATTATGATAGACCCCTACATAGATGAAATATTATCTTCCAATATTCTCTGATAAAGGCTATTTAAATGTTTCTAATTTTTTTTTAAAGAAATGAGAAAAAGGGAAAGTTCAAATCCAGTTCTACACACCGAAACAATCAAAAACACTAGAAAGCAAGTGCTCTGAATGGTCTTGCAGACCAAAAGGGACCTTCGACTTACCGAGCGTATTTCAATTTGACCAGAAGTTGGTCTAGCTACAGAAACACTTGATACACTCGATATCCCATGAGCTCCTTTGAAATAAATTGAGGGAGGCAATTTAAGATTAGCTGCCGCCAACGTGCCCTGCAGCATGCCATTCTTCAACGGGAACAAAACAAGATTACCACGTATATCTCCACATACCAATACCTGCAAAATTCAACCAAAAGGGATGCAAAAAAAAAATTAATACATCAAACATTTGAAAAGTTTACCTAAATCACATCTGATTTTCTCATGATCAATGGTTCTTCATGCTTATTCTGTTATAAATTAGATAACTTGTTAATAGATTTCTTAAAGTTGAAGGGAAAGGCTTTCATCTCCCTGTGTAGCTCAGCAGTAGTCATTGCTCTCTTTTATCTCAACATGCTTAAGAACTTTCAAATTCATGATTTTTGTTTGTGTGCATGCACGCTTGTGTGAGAAGAGGCAGGTAATATGCAGAAATACTAGTGCCGGAAGGATCAGGATATATGGCACACTGCGCACCTTGTGTTATATCTTGTCTCAATTTAAGCTGGCTAGGTCAACTCATGTTCCAAGGTGTGGGAGTGGTATTAAACTAGTTTATCTTAGTGATTCTAAATACTCCATACCAATCATAGGACTATATTTAAATGACATTTCAAGAAACAGTAAATGACAAAAATGTGACAAATCCCATTTAAATGAAATTAAAAGAGAAAAAAAAGGATGATAGAAAGCTGGTACCTCTTCCTCCAAAGATACATCCAAACACATGATTCGAATTCCAAAGCTAGATGTGAATTCTGCTATGAGAGACACATTGCAGCTTCTTGAAGAATGGTTAGACAACCTCCAGAGCTTCAATGTTCCTCTATGGTCGGTGGTAAAGATGTACCTACATAGTAACAACGGAAGAACTGATTATTTGAATATTATAAACTTCAGGATTTGAAAGTTAAACCAAGAAGAATTAGATGATGTCCGTCATCGGAAATCCAAGTGGCATGGACATCATCATTCTGCAAAAAGTGTAGCCATTGCAGAATACGGCCCACCTTTGACAATCATGGAGAGTACATCTAGAATCAGAGACCTAGATAGCATCAATCAGCACCCATGGGCAACTTGGGTATTCAAGAGATAATTGACAATTATTAGTGGAAAGAACAAGGCTGAACGTTACCCATAACCTAGTGACTTGCACCAGTATGTTCCTAGGAGTTGCCTCTCTTTTGCAGCCAACCAAGTAAGGGAAAACCCCACTGTAGGAGTACAAGTATCATGTGTAACCCCGACAACTGTCATGTTTCCTTTACCGTCTCCAAAAGCAATCCAATCCTCAACACTGCAGCAAAGTTCAAATGATTCTGACAGTAAATCCATGCAAACAACTGGAACCTCTTCACTGAGGCGAAGAAGTTCAGTCCATTCTACTTCTCCATTGTCTAATAAATTAGCATGGTACAGATAACCATGGTTTGTGGAGACGTAAAGGGTATCCACCCGTGCAAAGCGCAGGCAACGCACATATTCACTTTTGCTGGACCAAATCAGAAACAGCCAATGATTCCAATCAATATCCTTGCAAGGTAAAATAAAATAACTGTATTTCAAAAATTTCAGGAAGAGGACATAAAAAAAACCATAGAACAGAAGGCAAATGTTCGTTTGCGTGTCCTTATGTTCATAATTTAAGCTTGTTGAGTTTCTGAATAATCAAGAACATTCAAAAATTAGGTCTTGATTAACCTTCTGTTGAATGTCAAAAAAGAAAAGAAAAGAAAAATGAAACTACCCGTTCAATTGATTTTTCATAATACTTTAAGATTGTTATGACATATCTACCATTTACCTGACCCCAGGCAGTCAAACTCTTATAATCATGTCATTCTTAGCTACAATGCCAATGAACCAACACCCTAACTAAGCATGTGGATGACCAAATTGTTGCATTTTCATATGCAACAAGATTTTTCCAAGACTACAAATTTGCAAAAGAAATATCAAAATTTTGGAGTTAAGAAGGTTGAGATGGACCTCAAAGTTGTATTACCTGTCCATAGGTCGAATATGCTCTGACAAAGTAGGGATATGAGTTGTGTACGCAATTCTTCTATCAATTTCTTTTGTCTCTGAATTTCCCACCAGTCTCCCAGATAATGAAGTATTCAGCTCATGCACTTTAATTGCAGAGTCAAAACCAGCAGTAATGAGAAGGGATGAGTTTGGATCATACAAACATCGCCATATGCCCCTTCCTCTGTACATAAAAAGACAGAAAAGAGGGAATGATCACGGCTGTCTACCACACAAGCAAAGTTCTTGAACCCATACCAATCATTTTTTCTCAGAAATTATTGAACTATTATGTTGAGATTCTGGATGATCATCCACCATTTCAATTATGCATTCAATCAAATAAAAACCAATGTGATCACTTCAGATTTCAAAATCATCAACAGACAAAGCCCAATCCACTTACATATGCTCCTTGATCATTTGAAGATGTTCGCCATCCAGTCCCCACACACGGCATGTACAATCCTCACCAGCAGTGAAAATCAACTAAATTGGAAAAAAGTTTGGAAATTAGAATTAGCAGTCCATAGCAAATGTAATATCTAGACTAGACCAGCTTGGTCATTGCCACTGGTGGGTCTTAACCACATAATGATTATGAAATAACTCATGTCAAACAGATTAACTGATTTTGAAAATTTAACTCTTATCACGAAACAGAGTGACGCAAAGTGATAAGGCAGCTCAGATTTCGACAGAATTGAACACCCAATCAAATGAAATGTTTTCCCCGGAACAAACTGTCATTAATAGTCTGCTCCTGTATATGGTTATTTGCTTTCCAAAAATACTGTTTTTTGATAGGAAAGAAAGATAAGAAACAAGAGAGAAGAAGAACACATTGGGTATTCATAAGAGTTTTTGAAGCTTACAGAACACTGGGTATTCATAAGAGTTTTAGAAGCTTACAGAACCAAAAATACAGCAGTCCCAAACTCGGGCATTGTGACCGAACAGCCCAAGGCCAACAGATTCTTCTGGTTTCTTAGATTGCTTTATTTCAGTGCACACTTCCCAGACACGAGCGCTGTAAGAATGAAGAGACTAAATCATTGATTTACACTTCGGGAAGGGAAAGGGGAAAAAATGGTACTAGCTTAATAAAAAAAAATTAAAGCTACTTCACCTACGATCATCAGAGACAGAAATCAATTTGGATCCATCAAAGGACCATGCTATGCGAAAAATAGAACCTTCATGTCCAACAAGTTTGGAGATATGAACACTTTCGTACTGGCAATCATGAGGTTGAGCCCAGTTTGAGAATTCATTCCTTTGAGCAGTGTGGTCTTTTACTTGACTCATTAAAGATGAAGCATCATAATGAGGAACCACTTCCCAAACAATGATCTGTGCAAAGCCATTTTTTAAGAAGTTATCCAAATATTAGTTATTTTAGTCATAGCAGTTATAAGAAGACCGCAGCTCACTCAAGAGGAACATTAGGCGGCTGTGTTAAGCATGGGTAACATTAAGATCATTGTAAAAAAATTCTCAACTATATTCATTTTCATTTGACATTAATTATCTTCACAATGATTGAATCAATGAAAACTTAAGCAAATAAAGATAAGCACACACATATTTGAGAAACCATTGTTTCGGTGGTTTGGGGGAATCATGAAAAAGAAAAGATTAGCCACCTCATTATAGATAGTACCAGAAGCAATGCGTAGAGCTTGAAGAGTGCCACCCCATAACCGCATTGAATACAGAAGCGTCTTCTCTACATTTCAATATACAAATTTAGTTCTTGAACTTAAAATAATGAAAAAAAACACCAAATAGTTAATTCAGTTAGAACTAACCAAATAGTTTTTCCCCCTCCCTTTTTATTCATTTTCCCCAATTTCTTTTTCCTCTCCCTTGTTATTCATTTTTTTTCAATTCCCCCCTCTTTATTCATTTTTTCCAATTTTTCAACAAAGGTTGGTCTTTTTTTTTGTTTCATTTTTGTCCAATTTTAAATATATCAATTATTTCCAATTTTTTAACAAAGTTTGATCATATTTTTTCATCTTTTTTTCTTTCCAATTTTAAATATTTTAAACTTATTTTATCATTTTTCTTACAATGATTTTGTATGTTTATTGTTATATTTTTAAATATTTTAACTTTCAATTATAGTAACTCACTTCAATTTATATTTATATTTAATATTTTATATTATTAGTTATCGTCAGAATCATATTACATCATATTATTCATCATATATTTATTATATCGAAGTTATTTTATAATTTTATTAGTTATATATAACCATCATTGAGCACTTAAGATTTTCCCAAAATTTCATTCTAAATTTCCAACTTTTAAATCGAATTTCCGTAATTTTTGTTGATCGTAAACGATATCGATATCGATATCGATATTTAGGACGAGATATCCGTAAATTCGACTAGCGATATATCCGTCGATATCGATATTTTCATCCTTGGTTGTCACTGCACCCTATTGCAAGATAATCACGTTCCTCATCTGACTCCTGCGATCAATTCACCAGTCAAAACAAAAGTATAAAGAATCATACGCGCACACAAACACTAAATTAACAAATATTTTCAGTCAAAATACTGGTCCAAACTTGAGGAAACAGTTATACCTTCAAGAAGGAAACATCCAAGACCCAAGTTCCAAACTTTGGCAAGGACTGTAACAGCGTCAAGGTAACATTCACTCGTTGCTCCTTCATTTCAAACTGTAAAGTAAACATCTTCACTCTCCTTTCACCAAACACAGAAATTTTGAAAGCAACTACACTAGGCAATGTTTCAGTCGAGCTACAACAAAGTATGCCATGCACGCGAATGCCTTGGAACACGTCCAACGAACTTATCATTCTTCCCAGACCCAAATCATACACCAAAATTTGCGAACCGGACCCTGTTTTGTTCAGTAAAATCCACATTATAATGAATTTGAGCTGAAAATTTCAGAGAGCGAGAGTGGAAGGCATACCAGCAAGTAGATAGGGAAGAGAAGAGAAAGCAGAAGGTAGGTGGAGAAAACAAAGGGCTGAGATTTCTCCGAGATATTGACCGCTTTGCAGATGCCATGAGCCGCTCTTTTTCTTCTCCATAGCCATGGTTGGCTACTTGGTTTCGCTCAATTTTCTCAGTTGTCTCATGTCTGAGTACTGAGAGTTCTCACCAGCGACTTAACTGAACGTTGAAGGGTTTAAGCGTTAATGGGCTGGGCCGGGCCCAAAAAAAATATTGTTTTAAGGCAAAAGACTGAAGAAGATAAGGCAATAAAGAGAAGAAAGGCGTGGGCTTGTTTATTAAAGGCGCTATCTTTTACAGTTGCTTTGTGTTCGCGACACTTCTTCTGTCAATCTCTGAGAGTGAGAGACGTCACGACACAAACTAGCAGCCAGAATCGTAGAGGGACACACGGAAGGGACGATGAGTGGAACAAACTCATTCAAGGGCGAATTTCCATTCGGTTTGTTTGTGTTCCCAAACTTTGATCAAATCCTTTTGTTTCTCAACAAAATCAAAATCGTTTTTTTTTTCGATGATGGGTAGTATCTGAGGGCTATATCTGTTTGTTTGGATTCGTGTTAGATCAAAGGCTTGAAGCATCACAAGACATTCTGGCCAAATACCCAAATCGAGTCCCAGTAATTGTAGAAAAGTACGGCAAAAGTGACCTCCCTCAAATCGAAAAGAAAAAGTAAGCGACCTTCCTTTCTATTTGAAAGTCGCCATCTTCAAGGCACATTCTCAAACGTTTTGGAATTTTAGTGTATGAATAATTTATGCTCAAACATTTTGTTGGGTAAAAATATTGTAATCTTATCATATTATACTTGTCTCTTTATGTCATTAAGAATCTTTCTTTGATTTGATGATACTAGATACCTTGTCCCACGTGACATGTCTGTTGGGCAATTCATTTGCATTTTGAGGAGCAGAATTCCTCTGTCCCCTGGAAAAGCTCTCTTCGTATTTGTCAAGGATACTTTGCCTGAAACAGGTCAAATTACGAAACTTAAGTTTCTTCTGTTCTGTGTTTGTAGTTTGTACTTTTTTTATTTGGTAATCATAGTTTGTACTTTGCATCAGCATCTCATGTTTTTCTAGTTTGACTTGCGATAAGGATATCATTGATTAGTCATTAACAATATTAATATTTATTCAAAACTGCCCTAACTATATTTTTGAAACCTTTTAATCCCTAACCACCGCAATATTATTCAAAAACCATTTAAAGCTTTAATTCCTATTTAATAATTTTTTTTTATACTATTTTATGAAAACATTACTCTCACTAATAATTTTTTTCTTCCCTTTTTTCCTTTTCCACTTGTTCCTTTTTTTTCTTTTTCATTTTTTGGTTGTTTATTAAACTTCAAATTTGATTTTTTTTATTATTCAATATTAAAAGATTAGGATAACCACTTATGTTTTAGGATTTAGCTCTAAACCATAAATCCTAAGTCATAAGCACCGCCACCCCTTACCAATCACACACACATCCAACCCCACCACCCACCTCTACTCCCAAAAAAAAAAAATTGAAACTTTCTACTCTACCGTTAAACCCCAAATAACACGGATTTCATTGTTAGTTTCAAGAAAAATAAAATCAATTATAATATATAAGTTTTATTATAAAAGTGTTTTAAGTTTAATTATAAAATAGGGGTTTAGAATCATAGTAAACATATGTAAAAGAAGATGACAATAAACATGCATGGCTAAAAAATAGTAGAATGACCTTAAAAATAAAGAATTGTCCTATTCCAACTTTTAAGTAAAATACAATCTTATCGAGAATTAATTAGTAGTTTACTCTCGCTATAATGAATGAATGATATTAAGTCGGTCGGTGTTGTGAATGTTGTCTTTGCAGCTAATTTGATGGACTCTGTGTATGAATCCTTCAAGGACAAGGATGGATTTCTCTACATGTGTTATAGCACTGAGAAAACCTTCGGAGGGCATCCGACGACAAAGTGAAATGAAGATCATTGCAGTGAGATGTACGTATAGATTGATTTTCCTTTGTTTTCGATTGCATATATATATATGGCAAATTCCACTTTAAGAGATATGTGCTTTCTGCATCTCTTGAAAAAGTCATTATACGATGGAGATGGGGATATGGCTGCACTTCCTGGAATCAACATTATGGTTGCAGTCACAAAAAACAAGATTGTAAAAATAGTTGAATAACTATTCAATCTTGCCATCTTTTCTTCGGTATTTGCGTGCCTTCATTTTTTCTGGATTTTTTTTTTTGTTTTTGGTAGGTTCTTTGCAAGACTTGGTGTTGAACCATTATTTTTTTTTTGGAAAGTTACGTTTGGTTTGGAGAACAAAATGATTGTCTAGAAATAATGCCGAATGTTTGTCGTTAATCCTAAGTGGCTGTTTTAGTGGGGATTTAATTATTCTTTGTATGCAACTGATATTTTAATGTAGAAGTGATTGAATGGAGATTTTAATTGGGTTAATGTTACTTAAAACTTTTATGGTGTGTTTTTTTTTTTTTTTTGATCAGAACTTGGACAAAGGATTTCACACATCATGGGAAAAATAAATTATGGGAATAACAATTCTATCATTTAATTTTTCTTCTATTATAAATTTTCATATTAGACATCATCTATATAGAAATATTTAGAAATGACAGAAATATAAATTCTAATGTTTGGATATTTGTACAATATTTGGTTTAAAATACCTTTTTTTTTTCCTCTGCTTTTTGCCTTAGCACTCAAATGACAAAAATATGCATCAAAGCCTTTGCTTTTTGCCTTACCACTCAAAAGCCTCCAACTTTAAACCAGCCTCCTCCACCTAGACTCATTCTCAAGCTCTTCTTCTGCAACCATGGCTTTGAGAGCTTCCTCCTCGTTTTCATCTTCATCCTCTCCTATCTTGTCCATTCACAAGCTTAAGCCACTTCCTGTCAAGTTCGACACTGTCAAGCCTCCTCAGCCAATCCTCTTGAAATCCCTCTAATGCATCCAAACCCCTCCTTCTGCCGCTCCCACCATGGTGCATCCAAGTCGTCATGGCTCTTTTCGTTCCCACGACGGCCCAAAAGCAGCAAGCTTTTGCTCAGTATCAGCTGCCTCACTCACAGGCCTCTTTGTCAACAAAGATTGATCTTTGATCTCAAACTTGGTTTTTCTTTCTGCTCTCCATAACTCAGAAAAGCTTGGTTTCTCTTTCTGCTCTCCAAGATCAATCTTTGATCTCTAACGTGGGTTGAATTCAGATTGGAGAGGATTTCTCCTTTCCAGGAATTGTGCAATTCGACCTTTTGGATATAATGGTTTCGAACACGTACCCAGAATGCATTGTTTGTTTAATCTACTCCTTCAATTGTATTTGAAGTGACGGCTGTCCAAGTTTTGCATGACAACACTTCTTACTCATTTGAGCATTTATGATTTGGTGCCATATTTTATAGGAGTAAATATTAATTTTATGTGGATACATATAAATTGTCATATTAACAACAATAATAAGGCTGAAAGCTATTCTTAGTATGAATGTGAGTTCAACTCTAACATTCAACACAAACAATACGTTGTCATCCATCAGTGGACACTAGAATCTCAATCGAAAGGAAAAAAAAAAAAAAACAATGACTCGTCAAAAATGATGCGTGCATCTACCAAGCAATAGATGGTTTTCAGGAGAGACACTAGCCGGGACGTATTTGACGAACTGTGCGTCTAAGCCATGTTCCTTCATCCACATCAACCGGCCCATGTCTATAATCTGCTTGCACATAAACCCTAACACAGCCCTCTCCAATACCTTCATATTTCTCACAACGTCTTCAACTCCATCATCCCCACCGGACTGCTTCCATTCACTGCCATGACAGGAAAAGCAACGATTTCAAAACGGGAGAGAAAGTTTATAGCGTAGCCATATAAACGAAAGTTGGAGATGATTACAAGGAAGGTAGATGCAATTTGCAATCAGTAACATCTGGAAGATCTGCACTGTGATCAGCGTCCACTGCCCAACTAGTAAACCAAGTAATTGCATGAAATTCCTCTTTCGTGATCCCTAACTCTAACAGATACTTTTTATCTGCAGGAAAGCCAATTGCCTTCAGTCATTCAACTATCAAAAGATTATTTTTCGTAATGTAAACGAAGCATTAATTCAACTACTAATTCATGAGTTGTATGCTGAGATAAACCGATTACTTAAGTAGTGCTTCCACTGGCAAAGATGATGGCAACATGTTGCTATAGCTAGACCTCTTAGATTTGGGTTAACACTGTCCGATTCAGCTTTAATTTTTTTACGGTGTTCACCAAGGCAACATCTCAGAGTCAGATCTGCATAAGAAATATAAAATTAGGCAATGTGGTTTGGTGAAACAGAAATTTTCACAAGTGAGTTTTTCCTTCTGTTTATCTGTAAGCATTACTGTGACGTCATGGTAAATTTATGGAAATGCAAACATATATGATCACCTGTTGCAGGCCCACAAAGATGTTTACCAATAGCCAGGTAAGGACCTCCTCGCAATGACTCAATGGCATTCAAGTTTAAATCCTCAACTGCAAAAGTTAAACTTTGTTATATCGCAAGGTATCTGCATTCTTACACACAATTATAAACAAAAGAATGGCACAGGTAGTGTTTGAGACAGACAAATGGTGTTGGGAAAAATTAATTTGTAGGAATATAACCATATGTGCAAGTAATTTTATGAAACTAAACGAACACAAAACTGTGCACTTCTGGTATTAGAATATATACGCTAAAAGAAGTATAAATTAGGCTAAATGTTTCAGAAGAAACCCAATTGCTCTAAAGAAGAAGACTTACTATCAATTCTCAAACGCTCCAATGTCAAGCTCTCTTTCTGCCGCAAGGATCGATCAGCCTAGAAGTAGCATTATCAATACATACACAATCAGTAAACTAATAGCCAATGAAGGCCCAAAGTCTAACATCTTCAAAATTGATAAATGAGACAGAGCCAGGCTAGCCTTGGGAAAAGGATGCATTCAAGCAACTAACCTTCAACTTGTATGATTTCCTCTCAACCAAAAAGACTTTTTTGATCCCATAACAATCTGCCAGCAGCTGTGTCAAATATCCCCTACCTGCTCCAAACTCAATCACCGCGGGGATACCACTGCCATCATCACAATCCATTCTCTCTTCTCCTAGAGAACTCTTCAACACACCAAAATCTTCCAAGTTCCCAAGAATTGATACCTGCTGCATAACATGTTTCTCTTGAAATGGCATTTTTCTGCAAACAACAACTTGCTCTTACATAATCAAACATCCACCAACAAGAAAAAACCTAACTTTCCAGCTTATATATATACCTGTCTACCTCGCGATTAATCCATACTCCACAAGCTTCCGGTATCTTATATGAGTCCTGTATATCCTTACATATAGAGTCATGAACAGACTCAATTTTCTCAATCAATGTATAGAAATCAGGTACAGTCATACTATAGACAGCATTCCTCTTCAGTTCCGAAGCAATGTTGTTCAAAGACTCCGAACCTTCAACTCCGGGTATCAGTGTTTCTACTTCTTCTTGGTCCTCTTCTTTGCCAGCATTGATACCCTTTCGATAAAAGGGCTGGAGAGCCAAAGTCTCCACTTGTTTGACTAATGGGCACCTCCTAATATGTCCTTCAACATTCTCTTTAAGTACAGTGCTATTCAATCACATAAACAATATAAAAAACCAAGTAAAGACAATTGAGCACAGTGACCAACACCAGGTGGAAGATTCTAACTTTAAATCAGAAAGATAAGAAGAAGAGAAAGACAGAGCTTACTGAGAAGGGTCTATTGGGCATGGAACCCACTGACTATCGGACCTGGGTGTATGATTTCCACAGAACCTACCATCATTTGTGACTTTTTTATTAAACAGAAGAGAAGAAACCAGAAACAAATTAAGAGCCTGAAGAGAGACTTCGAGCTTACAAAGAATCGTTGAAGGGGACGTTGGCGCAAAATCTCTTCTTTTTTGGAAGCCAAAATTTGCATCGAGCCTCCATAGTTAGTGTTTGAAACAGCTTCTACCTGCAGACAATTTGAGAGAGAGAGAGAGAGAGACGGGTAAGGAAAAGCTTTGTCGTAGATTTTCAACGGCGCGTCGCTTTGTTAAATAGTGAATGAGCCGGGCCTAGCCCATTTAGTGAAGCCCCATCGTCCAGTATCAATAAAAAATGGCCACGACACAGAAAGCCTGCTTCTTCAGTGGCAAAAACGTCATTGAGTCCCAGAGCCCGGTGTCCTCAAAACCCTAACCTCCACCCACCACAAAATTTCACATTTGAGAGAGCCGAGAGTTGAAACCCTAGCCGAATCTCCCTCTCTCTGTCTGCGGGGAAAAGATGCAGATCTTCGTGAAAACCCTGACTGGGAAGACCATAACTCTAGAGGTTGAGTCTTCCGACACCATCGACAATGTCAAAGCTAAGATCCAAGACAAGGAAGGCATCCCTCCAGACCAGCAGCGTCTGATCTTCGCCGGAAAGCAGCTCGAGGATGGCCGAACCCTAGCCGACTACAATATCCAAAAGGAGTCCACTCTGCATCTGGTGCTTCGTCTTCGCGGTGGAGCCAAGAAGCGTAAGAAGAAGACCTATACCAAGCCAAAGAAGATCAAGCACAAGAAGAAGAAGGTCAAGCTTGCTGTTCTTCAATTCTACAAGGTCGACGATTCTGGGAAGGTCCAGAGGCTAAGGAAGGAGTGCCCCAATGCTGAGTGTGGTGCCGGGACTTTCATGGCGAACCATTTTGACAGGCACTACTGTGGTAAGTGCGGCCTCACCTATGTTTACCAAAAGGCTGGTGGCGACTGAGTCAAACGCACCATTTGCGGTTCGTTTTTTACTCTCACTATGTTACGGTTTTGAACAATTGCTTAATTTTAAATAATTTTATTTGGAATTGGGACCTTTTGGGCTAATGCTTTATGTATTTTAGTATGGTACTTAGAATTTAATTTCAGTTTTGGATTTGAATGGTTATTGTCATATGGATTACAATTTTTCTATATTTATTTTTCCTCGATCTAATTTGTTTAATGATAATGATGATAAATGAGCGCATGTGTGGTTATCAAGTTTGTGTATATGGGGTTTTGGATTTCTTTTGGGGCGATTTCCAGATGGAGTGGGACTCCTTATTTTTTGTGGTCTGTCCATTTTGCTTTTGAAGTGTTTTCCATCTGTTACTGACATTTCATTTGGTACTTTCTTTTCAAGTGTTTTGCATTTGGTAGGTAAAATTTCATTCCCACGGCTACTATTAAGTATCAACTAAGTAGTGCTTTGTAGTATGACTTCTTTGGTTAATTCATATTGATTTGGAACTTGTTGCTGCTGGGGCCTTTTTCTATTGTTTTGTTGGTTCAATATTTGTTAAATTTAACATCAACTTGTGTTTAGTTTCTTATTCTGTTCAACTCAATTTCTTCTCAAAAACTTCATCTTATATGGATACGTGCTCTTGTTCTGTTACTATTGCAATTAGTGAAGTGGTTGCTCTTTGAATTTACTATTATTTAATCCTGCTTGCTAATCACATTTGATAATGATCTCTAGATACTGTTTTTGCGAAAAATGTTTTTTGCTTAGACTTTGTTAGGTAGTACCGGAGTTTGTCCTTACTTGGACTCTTGGACTCAGTACCCCAATGCTGTTATTTCCATCTTCTTTCAGAGATTGTTACTCGTTTCTGCTACGGTGTCTCTGGGTTTTGCATGGTCATGTGAAATTACCATGCATTGTTTATAAAAGCAGATGTTGCATTACCAGCTATTTTGTAGTAAGCTTGTCTGTTGCATGTTTAAAAGTTCATATTTTTGTGCAAGTTATGCAATCTTCCAAAAACCAAGATTAATTGTTTCTCAAGTTTTTGCATGATCTTCTACGGGAAGATTGTTTCATGATTGCACTATGCTCATGAAAACTTTAATTTAATTATGCTGCCAATGTCAAATGGAAACTTGTTTGCTCTGTAAATGACAATTTTAGTTCTATATAGGTAAAGTATTTATGGCTGTATTTTGTCCTGTTACTCATGGCTGCATGTTGGCTTCATCTTTTTTCATGGGATGTGTTAGTAAATCCACGGTAATCCCCATTCTTGACCAATCAATGGATGTGATTCTTTCTGGGTAGGTAGGAAATCTTCCTCAATCTAGCCTGTATGTGCATCTTTATTTACATGTATGCGATTGACTTAGAGTTGGGCCTTATGGGATTGACATTTAGTTGATTGGCGATTATTGGATTTAATTTTTCATTTCCCTCCAGTTAGATTTCTGGGACATTGGTTACCCAGTGGCCAATATTCAAGTGCATTTCCGGTCGAGCTAATTATTCTAGCTTTAAACTATGTTATGAACTTTTATGAAATTTGCTTTTTATCTTGAAAAATGGACAGTATTTGCATGCCATTTCTGAGTATCTCTTTATATACTTCTTTGATTTATCCAATTAACTTGAATTGTTCATTTTTTTAAAATTAGCATGTGAAAATTATTTTTATAAAAAAATTAATAAAATTTGGTATAGTTATTTATATGTATAAAATAAATTAGCGATTTTGGTAAAGTTTTTTTTTATAGTGAATCGTCTATTTAATATATATATATATATTTATTTATATAAATGAATGGTTAAATGATCTTTAATTTTATTAATTTTATTAATTTTTTATGGAGATAGGTTTTAATATAGTGATTTAAAGAATGAATAATTTTAATTATAATATATATATAAAGATAATTTCATAGATAAAAAAGATAGTATGATGATGTGTTATAAGGGTAGAATACAAGTATTGCCTAAATATATTGTGAAATCTTGATTAAAAATGCCTCATAATTCTTATTGTTTGCATCATATTTGGATAAACGCATCATAATTCTTATTAATTGCATATTCATCACCATAAGATACTTTAAAGTTGATGGTGATTGTATCTAATGATCTTCGGATTGTAGAGTTATTTTTGGCTCTCATAAAATTTCAGTGAAAATTTATACTTTTTTGCTTAAAAATATTAAATAGACATGATATAGGCAGGTTATGTGTCCAATGCGGACCCTTCGTTTTTTTTAGTCGATTTTTGAAATGTCTTCAAAAGTATCGAAGTACTTATTTTGTTTTCATTCTCTTCACTCCATAAGATACTTTGAAGTTGAAAGAGATGTTTTCTAAAAAAATGCCGACCCTAGACTCAATTCGTACCCTGTTATGAAATTTCAACGAAAATTGTGTTTTTTGGCTTTAAAAAATGCATTAAATAATAATGGGTATTTTAGATGGTAGGACATGTCCTAAATGACATTTATTACTTTGGCTAATGTTCAATTAAAATATTACACAAAATTTTGACAGTTGCATTTTTTTACAAAAAATGTGAGCTACTCATGATTTTAATTGATTTTTAAATTTTTTTTCAAAAGTATGAGTATTACACATAATTCCGACATTTGCATTTTTTAACAAAAAATGTATGATATAACTCACGATTTTTAATCGATTTTTGAAATTTCTTCAAAAGCATTGAAGTACTTATTTTGTTTTTATTCTTTTCACTCTGTAAGATACTTTGAAGTTGAGGGGGATGTTTTTTAAATAAATTCGGACTCTGAACTCACTTCACACCTTGTTACGAAATTTTAATGAAATTCAAGTTTTTTGAATAATATACAGTTAAAATATTACATAAAATCTCAACAGTTGCATTTATTACAAAAAATAATGTGTGTTATAATTCACTATTTTTAGTCAATTTTTGAAATTTCTTCAAAAGAATCGAAGTACTTATTTTATTTTCATTATTTTCATTCTATAAGATACTTTGAAATTGAGAGGGATATTTTCTAAAGACCTTCAAACCCTAGACTCACTTAGCACCCTTTTGAAGAAATTTCAAAAATCGACTAAAAATAGTGAATTATAACACACATTTTTTTTGTAATAAATGCAATTGTTGGGATTTTGTGTAATATTTTAACGGCATATTATTCAAAGTATTAAATGTCATTTGGAACTTGTCTTGTCATTCATGATGCCCATGTAAAATGCCTATCGACTTTTTCTTTCTAATTTTTATGGCCAAAAAAATGAATTTTTACGAAATTTTGTAATAAGATTTTGAAACGACTTATATAACCGAAATAATTAGAATAGAATAAGCATTTAGATGTTTATATTTAAATATCAAGATTAAAAATTATGAACTTTTATATTTGGGAATTTTTTTTTTTACCGACACTCGTCAAATCCATTTGAGACTTATCCTGCCATTGAGGTGCCCACTAACTTATTTCATTGAATTGTTTAAGCAGAAAAACCTGAATTCCAATGATGGCACGGCTCGCAAATTTGGCCTTGGTTGCAAAGAAGGCAGTGGCCCGAACCCAATGCAGAGACCCAATGCAAATTTGGTCTTCGTTCCAAAGTGAAAAAGAATAAGTTTCTGATGATTGAAGATGGCAACTGGGAATCTCCAGATATTCACAGGCTGCTGCTTAATTTGTTCACGCATGGTCAACTTCAAGCGGAATCGTACGAAAGAAAATATGGCGATCCCTGGATATTTGACATCTATAATATATGTAGTTTTATTTTGAGAACATCAGAATTGTATATGTAGATTATTTTAAGCACATCAGAATTGTATATGTAGATTCATACACAAAAGTACGGGCTATTGTGTAGGTGCATTTAGCACCGCACCACGAAATTGAGAAGCTACAACCTTATGAATGCACGGGGAAACAATCTGGGGAGGAATGAAAATTTTGCCTTTATGACCAGGGAGTATATCCAATAACAAGGAATGTGCCACAATGCCAACCCTAAATACCTGTTAAGAGCATACATATATAAATTCACATTTCAGTATTTCATAGACAAAATGAATCTGATTCAGATAATTTCTTTTCTCATAAAAATCATTTGGCTAAAAAGGTCAGATATTCACGAGATCAACGACTAGAAATCAGTATGAAAGTTGGCAATAGTTCAGAGAGCATACCATAAAGGTGCCAATGGTGTATTAAGCTCAAGGAAAGGATATGGCCACCTGCATTGCAACACAAGTAGAGACGAGTATTTCAAAGTTAGGTACTAGTTCTAGCTAGCCACCTCTTTTCATCAACAATTGATTGTCGTCTACAAGATTTGAATTCAAGATCTCGTCTAACAAAGTAGGAAGAAAGCTTACCATTTAACGCCGCAAGCATGAATGACCCATTGGAAAACAATGTAGAGGACGCCAAAGAGCGCAAAATATGCAAAACCCAATTGAGGAAAGGGCTGAAAATTTGACGACATGAAAAACTCAGTAGCATCATTAGTTTAGCGTTTTGGAAACATGGAAAATTGCTCAACTGTCTATAATAATTATGTATAGTTTCATACTTACAAGCTTATTGAGAGCAGTATCCCCAATTAGAAAAACAGCATTCACAGCATGCATGGCACCTATCAACTGCATGCTAACTACAAGTCAAGCTCAATTGAGTTCTGGTGATATCCTAAACAAGAAATTGGAGCTGCTGGATTACTATAGCCGCGGTCTTTATTTCAAGTTTTAGCAATCCAATGGCTCCAAACATCTGTGCTTAAAAAAGAATTCCGAGACTAACAACCATCATCCATGACACTAGACATTTGTGCTACAAAAAGAGGAACTCACCAGGGTTAGTTCAAATTCCATGCTTGTTAGAAATGGCAGTATAAGACACCAAAATACAATGTCTGTCAGCATAACAGCACCTGCACATGTCTGGTTTCGAGAACATACATATTAGCTTCAACCTTGAACCACAAAATCACAATTTGGGAATTGAATTATGCATCAAAGGATTCAAAACTAACTACTCAGTTTCAGGATATATATACATGAAGGGCTTAAGCAACTACTTTGTAGGATGTCTTTATTGTTCAATTACAACAAGCATCATAGGATTCAGCAATCAAAAGTTCACAAAGACGAAATATTGACGGACAACTTAACCTGCCTGATACATGATCAGCATTAGATTTCCAAAGAATCCAGCCTTTTCCCGAATCTCATTTCGATCTTGGCGGCTACTTTTTGATTTGACTCTACCCTTGAGTTTTTCTTCTCTGGAAGTAGACCTTCTAGCCCAACATCCATATGTAGAGACAATTGTCCCAAGCTACATATAGCCATCA
The DNA here is from genome assembly GCA_032719365.1 of Prinsepia uniflora. Taxonomy (NCBI): domain Eukaryota; kingdom Viridiplantae; phylum Streptophyta; class Magnoliopsida; order Rosales; family Rosaceae; genus Prinsepia; species Prinsepia uniflora. The sequence goes on along the minus strand of CM064876.1, from coordinate 3,267,094 downwards.
AAGCTTAAGCAAATTAAAACCAAAGATGCCTGATTTGAAATTTATGACAACATTCAGGTGACAAACATGGTTCCATTGTTGAGTTTATATATGTCATGATGGCTCATACCCCAAAATATAACATAACCAAAGCAAAAGTCCACCTGCAGGCCAATTTTGAGCACAAAATTTAAAAATTAAACAGAAAAAAGAGAGTATAAAGACTACGAATTTAGGTGAAACAAGGGTGAATTAATCAACTTACTGGGTGTAGAAATAGAGGCTAAAAAGCCCATATTGGGAGACCATGTCATAGAGCATTTTGGCCATAGAGAGAAAAGCCAAAGCTCTATACAAGAGAAGCCAAAGAGGATCAAGAGGTCTCCAGCATGTAGCCCACAAGTCAGAAGAAATCAAAGGTTGTCGCTTTGCCTGGTTCACAAATTTGAAAGCTACCACTGCTGGAGCTGTAATAATCAGAGCACAAACAAGCACTTGCCATTGAAGCCAGTAGCCAAGCACTCCTTCTGATTCTTCACTGGACATTTCAATTCCCATCAAAACCCAGTCCACCCGGTCCACCTAGATAACAAGCAGAAGAAGAATCTCAAAGTTAAAAAAAAAAAGAGAGAGAGAGAGAAGCTAGTGAAAATGAGTAGATGAGAAAATGATGAATATCCAATATGGGTTTCGCCTTGTTTGGGTAGGTGGTTCGATTCAAGTGACCCATCCCTTTAATTTGACTACAAATCGATGGGAGAAAGGACCCCACTGATTTGCTCACGGACGTTCTGCCTTGGGAGGTTGAAATTTTGTTTGGTCTTGTATATGTAAACTGAGTTGCCTTGGACTCTTGAGCAAACACAGATTAGACAAAATAAATTAAATTAAGAAACTGGCTTATCATTTGGTGCCATACCCTTATTTTTCATTCTTGTGGGAGTAAAATGAAGCTGCCGCTATTTTGGTGTGTCACCGATTTTACATGAAAGTAACTGTTTGTAGTAAACTATTCTTTCTTGGCAGAACTTTGCAACCCATTCTTAGTAAAATTCGAAGACCTCGTAAATAAAAAAGAAAAAGATACAGAAATACAAACAATTTCCGAAACAATGCATATCCTTCTTCCAATCTTTGACCAAATGGAAAAAATAAGCAGATTCAGTCAAACCCACATAATTTAAATTATGGGGATGTGGCTTCACTGTGACTATGACGGGAAAAAAGAAGCGATGATTGGTCCAGCCATTTAACAAAACATTGTGAAAATATGTAAATAAAAAAAAATATACAACAGAAAACAATCAAAATCACTCCCATGTTTATGCAGTTCTTCATTCATCAAGAATAACAAGCTAAGCTAAAGCGAGTATGGCCTCAAAAAGGCGTGTGGAAACCATTTGGGGAGAAACGTGTATTTTGCTTTTATAATCAAGGCAAAAATCCCATAACAAGGGATGTGAACCAGAGCCATACAAAAATACCTGCCAAATAGAAATATTTCGTTAGATTTTTATGGTTTTTAGAACTCAAAATGAAGGCAAGACATATATAGTTAGTAGTATACCATAACGGTGCCCATGGTGTATCAAGCTCGAGAAAAGGATATGGCCACCTGGAAGATACACAAACTAATGTTATTAGCTATTTGATCACAAGTTGATGATCCTTGTTTGTTGATCAAAAGATGCGGAAGAAAGAAGATCTTAATTAATTACGCGTACCATGGGAAGCCAAATGCATGAATGACCCATTGGAAGATGACGTACAAGCAGCTCCAAAGCACAAAATATGAAAGCCGGAACCAAGGAAATGGCTGAAAGACAAGATGGAAATGACATCATGAAACTGAAGATGAGCAAGGCATGGTAAACCAGATGTACTGACCTAGAAAAATACTTACAAGGCTGTTAAGAGTGGTATCCAGAAGAAGAAAAAATGCATTCAAAGTATGCATGCAACCCATCAACTGCCAACCACGTATACAAGTTAATCATTGATCAATCTATTTACAAGATAGTGGCATTGCGTTCCGTATATGGTGAATGAAACTATGGAAGCATAAAAGAAGTAGAAAGTCGCACCATATTTAGGCCAAGGTGAGAATTTGATAAAAATGGGAGGATAACACACCAAAAGACAATGTCTGTGAGAACAACCGCTCCTGCACAAGTCTGTCACCAAGACATGTCAGATTCTCAGCATACCTCCAACAAAACAGATTCAAGGCAATGTTTAAAATTGAACTAGTTTTACACAACATTAGGAAAAAACGTCACCTGAAATCATTCTGAGCCATTGAAGGATTTTGAGTAATACCAATTTGATAACAGTTCGTTAACGTGTGTATAAACAACATATATACAATTGGAATAAGATACAAAGTACAAAATAAATACAATGCTTGGATCTTGATTAACTGACCTGGAAGGCAATAATCATAAGATATCCCCAAAACCCTGCTCTTTGTTCAATCTCCTCCTGGGCATAGTGGCTTTGCAATTTGATGTTACCGCCAACTCCATTTTTCCTATAAGTATTAATGGTTGCAGTGTTTTCTTCAACATCAATTCTCAAAGATTCAGCCTCTATCCCATTTGCAGAGGGGGATTTGTTTGCAGTCAACCACCAACCATACCCAGACACTATAGTTCCCAACTACGCCAAAAAAAAAAAATAGGTAAAGACAAAGCAGGATCTGATTTGAACTAGAAATGATTTTTCTAATTTATTACTTTAACAATACAAACTCAAATTAGGAGATGTACATTGTTGACATTTGTTTCTATATGTGAGAGTCTTCAATAATAAGGGACAAATCCAGAATGAAAAATAATCTGTTTTTTTACGATAAGAAAGGAAGAAAAGAGTGACATGTAATAGCCTGACATACCGCAAAGTAGACCATAACCAATGTAAAAGTCCACCTGCAGATCAACAAGATCAAAATATGCTGAGATACTTAACAAAGCATTGAATTAATACTCGTAAGGTCAAATAACATGATCAATCATACTAACATAGATCCGGAGGATTACAAGCTGGACATATAACAATTCGGCTCGAACTGTCTAACTACAAGCTGCTTACTTGCCTAGTTTTGAGGCAATTCAACAGATACCTTCCCCATCTTAGCTACTCTCCCCCAAGTTGGGTATTTTCCCTCCACCTTAGATTTATTGAGCATGTCAACGTAGAGTCAACTTGTTGAGTGGGGGAATAGCCCATCTAGTCCTCTCTATATCCACCCATGAATAGTAGTAACAATTTGTAAGGAAGTAAGGAATACTCTGACAGTGAGCTAAAAAAATAAAAAATAAAATTTCAACCCTCGTTCTTCATCATCTCAGAAATCAAATAATCAATCGTTTATGACCAGCTTATACGCACGTTTAATCTTCCCAGAGACATATCAGTATAAAGGTGTGCCTTAATATTGTTTCAATGCAAAAGCCAAGAGGACTCATCTTACTTAGAATAGCCACAAGACAAGTGCCTAATAAAGGAATCCCTTGTCTTCATGCACGTGTGCAAAATTTTGAGTGAGCGTGATGCATCATGCTCCCCACATACTTTACCGTGATTCAAAGTCCCAACCTTTTCATCCAAACTACTAAGGTTTACATCTTTACTAGTAAAATCAAATCATTATTGGTGGACATTTAATTCACTTTCCTAATGTGGGTATGCCACGAAGTAATGAAGCAAAAATCATGATCTTCAGAACTATACAGAGACAACAATCAATTTATTCAAAGTATGAAACTTCAGATGATAAGACCTAATAAATAAGCAGAAAATGAAAGGGCTTCTTACTCGGTGTAGTAAATGAAAATGGAAGCATCCCACTCGACAATATCCCAAGCCAAGAAGCCAGCAAGGGCCAGAAATGAGAGAAATCGAATCGCCAAGAGCCAACCTGGGTGGAGCCCTTTCCAGCAGCTAGTCCAGAGCTGAGAAGTGCTGACATGGCCCCTTGGGAGGGCATTCATTAACACCTGATTGTCGGGTCGGCTCACCAGAAGGCTCTCATACATGGTGCTGTCTTCGAATCTCTTTGAAGCACCTTCCTTTCTCCAAATGACCCATAAGGCACCCAACAAGGAAGCGCCAACAATGCCAAAGCACACAAAATCATACCAGTAAACCTGAAGTGCCATGAAGGGCAAGCGGAAAAAGATGACCTTTCTTTAATCGAGGGAAATCTGAGCCTCCGGAGATGAAAACCCAGAATTTCCAAACTGAGATAAGGAGGCTAATGAGATGGGGAAGCACCACTACCACCATTGTGCTCTTTCTGGAAGTTGGTATTAGTTGATCGTTTGATGGCTCAAACGAAGACTGGTAGTTTTTGACTGTCTGCTCTCAGCAAATATTTTAGACGAGGGAACGCTGTAGCTTACGAGAGCTCCAGTCTTCTTTACAAGTCACTTTGGCTGCTTTGGGCGATTGGTCGGTGACCCAAAAAAAAAAAAAGTACGCTCACGACAAGACAAAATTTTCCCCAAATTTGGGTGTCATCCTATACCCTAAATTTTTCTTTAAAAAAAAAACCAATCCAACCACTATTTTTACGCCGAAGGAGAATCTTAACGCACAGTATACCGCTAAAATTCAAATTTAAAATCATTAATTTATAAATTAAGGCCTAACTTATAAATTTAACCTAAAGATAAACATACTCTAAGGTCTCGTTTGGTATGTCGTACTGTACTGACTATTTCAATCGGATAGACTAATCTGTCCACCGGATAGACTGATTATTTACTCAGGCATTTGGTACTTTTCCGGATTAGAATGCCGACTATATTATACTGACCGGATTATATTATAGTAATTGACGAAATACTTATATCTTAAATATTAATTATGTATGTCATTATTTTTATTATTATTTATTTTAATAATTATTATTATTATTACATTTTTATTAATTAATTATTTTTAATTTTATCATTATTATTTATTAAAATATCATTAATTATTAATTTATTATTAGTAGTATTTATTACTTTTTATTATTAATATTTTATTTTTATTATATTACTATTTATTATTATTATTATTATTATTATTATTATATTTTACAAAATTACTAGTTATCCGACTATTTAATACGGATAATTTCGAGCGTATTATTTTAGCGTGTCTGGACCGTATAAAAATATTCAACTGTATTAACTTATACGGTGACTAATTAATACGACTGGTACCAAACACAGGTTTCGGATTATTTAGTATATACAGATCGTAATACGGTATACCAAACACACCATAAAAGTAAAACGTAAACGTAACTGTCTAATTTTTGTTTAATGTCACTTATTTCTAATGAGAGCTATATAGATCAATGAGCTAAGACTTCTTAATTAATGCATAAAGAGAATAACTTCATTGCTGTCAGAAAATGGTTCAATGTACCTACAAGACTAGAACTGTAAAGACTTTATAGCTTGATTTGTTTTCAATTTGAAAATTGAGCATAACTTTTTTAAAGGTAATAAAAATCTTTAAAACAAATATAAACTTATATTTAGTGTGTATAGCGAAACAAGGAAAAGATAGGCATTGCAGATTACAAGGAAAAAGCACATGGCAAATATTACTTGTAACAAAGCAAGCTTTTGACTTTAATTTTCAAATTATTCAGATGATAAGCAAACCCCAAAAAAAAAACATATATATCACACCACAACTCTAGTGGGCTGAGGGAGTGCGTTCAACCACCGTGAAGCCTCCGTCGACGACCAAGTTGTGTCCACTAACATAAGCCGATTCGTCGGAGGCGAGAAAGAGAGCAGCCTCCGCAACGTGCCTAGCCTTCAACACAATGCCCTTCAAGTTGGCTATATCGGAGCTACGTTGCTCAACCTCACTTGGCTCCAAATTGTATGCTCTACATGAAAGTTGGGTAGCAACTCCGAAGGGCGAAATACAATTTACCCTAATTCCATGCGGCCCCAACTCGCTACAGCTCGCCCTCACCAAACCCACGAGAGCATGTTTGGAGACGCTGTAGGATTGCGGCGCCGTGCCTCCGACAGAGGCCGCAACACTCGTGGTACATATGATCGAACCACGAACAGCGCGGGCTACCATGGCTCGCGCTCCGTGTTTGACTGTTGCCGCCACTCCGCGAACATTGACTGCCATTGTTTTGTCGAAGGCTTCCAAATCGAGGTCCAAAATGCAGTTGAGTGGGCCCATGATGCCTGCATTGCTGAAGAGAATGTGGAGTGCGCCATATTTGTGCAGCGTGAAGGTGACTGCTTTTTCGACTTGGGTTTCTTCTGTGACATCACAATGGCAATAGGTGACGCTTTCTGATCCTATTGAGGCAACAAGTTGATGCCCCAATTCGTCTTGAATGTCGGCAATTACGACGGAGGCTCCATTCGCGGCAAATAGTCTCACTGTCTCCTCACCAATCCCACCGACGCCACCAGTTATCAAGGCCACCTTCCCCTCCAGCCTACTATTATTAATAATATTAATTAATATTCATGCATATAAATATATCTATTTTTTCATTCGGGTTTGAACTTGGATTTGTTACCTTGGCTTAGTCGTCGACATTATTAATGACGATGATGAGGTTTCTTTGTGTTGCTCAAATGCTGAAATGCTCCCAAACTTCCAAATGAAGATTTCTTTTGGTTCTGCCTTTTATAATGTCCCCTCTCTTATTGGTCTCCTACGCTATTTAAAATAATGTTTGATAGGCTGCAGTGCACAGCTCCAGGCAGACACAAGACAAGGACCTTGCTCTTAGGCTGGGAGGGTTGTAGCCTTTATCACTTTCTCTCCTCTCTTTAAGCATTATTGTTTAATTCAATTTATTTTAGACCTTACATTATCACTAATAATTAAAGAGATAATGAAGAATTTGGCGTTTTTAAAGAATTAAAAACCTCATTTAGTACACCACATTGTATTATTTATCGGATAAATAGACTATTTAATCGAGCGTTTAGTTTTCTACTGGATTAAAATATTGACTAGATTATACTGACCATATTATATTATAGTAGGATATATGAAATATTTATATCATAAATTTTAATTATGTATATTATTATTATTATTTATTATTTATTTTCATTAATTATTTATATATTTTTACTATCATTACTATTTATTAAATTATAATTTATTATTATTATTATACTTTTCAAGATTACTAGTCATCCGACTATTTAATACGTATAATTTCGAGGGTATTATTAGCATGTCTAAACCGTATAAAAGTGTTCAACCATATTAATTTATAAGGTGACTAATTAATATGAGTGATACTAAACACTGATTTTGTACTGTATTATTTTATCCAGTCTCTTATACGGCGTATCAAACATAGCGAAAGTATAATTTAAATTTAAAAATTGAAAATTTGTTTTTTTGCATTGTATATTTAATTATGATTTTTTTTGTAATTTTTTTTTTTATTATCTAACAAGTTTTTATCCATGTATATAGATAGATGCACTTAAAAATTAAGACTTAGTCCATATGATTAGGTGTTATCTTTTTATGTTTATTAATGACATACACTCTTATCATCGGCACCTAGCATATAAGTTTAATTCATCTAAAATTCAGGTCAGACACAGTCCAGATTTTTTTGTCTAAAATGAATGGAAAATAGCTAATAGGCACCATAAATAGCGGGTATGCCTTAATGGCTTATAATACTTTGGAAATTGTGCAGTTTAATTATTTATTGAAATCCCAACGGACATAGTTATCACAAAAAACTATGATAACACATTATTTATTTTCAATTCTAAAACTTTCGAAAAATCAAAATCAAAATACTTATTCTATTTCTATTTTCATCATCACATTAGATATTTTCAAGTTAAGGGGTGGTTTCTAATGACCTTTCTAATGGCATTCAAACCCTTGAGTCACTTCCAAAACCCCATTACGAAATTGTATGGAAATTTGAGGTTTTTTTCCTTAACAAATGCATAAAAAATAGTTAATGAACAATTTAGATTAGAGGACATGTCTCAAATGACTTATCATAATTTGGCCAATATGTCGTTAAAATATTTTGCAAAATCCAGACGGATGCATTTTTCATAAAAACTATGAGCTATAATCAAAGATTTTTAGTCGATTTTTCAAAATTCGACAAAAACATCAAAATACATTTCCATTTTCATTCTCATCATCCCATAAGATATTTTGAAGTTTAGAGGATAATTTCTATTTCCCCGCGTACCCTAGAGCCACTTTCGGATCTTGTTATAAAATTTCATTGAAATTCGAAATTTTTTGCTTTAAAATTGAATAAAAAAATAATTAATTGGCACTTTGAATGATAGGGCGTGCCTCAAATGACTTATAATACTATGACTAATGTGCAGTTAAAATGTTTCGCGAAATCCCTACACATGCATTTTACACAACTGTGAGCAACCCACGACTTTTTAGCTAGTTTTTTAAATTTTGGCAAAAACATCAAAACACTTATTCTATTTCCATTTTTATCACCCATGAAGATACTTAATGGACAATTTCTTTTAACCTTCAGACCCTAAAGTCAATTCCGAATCCTGTTATAAAATTTCATTGAAATTCAATTTTTTTGCTTAAAAATTGAATAAAAAAGTTTTAATGGACACACTGGATTATAGGAAATGCCTCAAACGGCTTTTAATACTTTGCTTACTATGCAGTTAAAATATTTCATGAAATCTTAATAGACGCATTTTTCACAAAAACTATGAGCTAGTCCACCACTTTTTAACCGATTTTTAAAATTTAAAAAAGTGTTAAATACTTATTCTAATTCCATTCATTACCCATTAATAAACTTTGAAGCTAAAAGTGATTATTTCTAATGACTTCAGACATTGGAGTCACTTTCGAACTATGTTACAAGATTTCAATTAAATTCGAGTATTTTTACTTAAAAAATGCATAAAAAATAGTTAGTTGGCACCCTAGATGGCAGAACATGCCTCTAATGACTTATAATATTTTGGAAAATGTGCAGTTAAAATATTTCACGAAATAATGATGGACGCATTTTTCACAAAAACTGTGAGCTATACTCACGATTATTAGTCGATTTTTGAAATTTCGACAAACATATCAAAATATTTGATCTATTTTCATTTTCATCGCCCCTTGAAATACTTTGAAGCTAAGTGTGATGATTTCTAATGACCTTCAAACATTGAAGTCATTTCCAGACTACGTTACGAGGTTTCACTGAAATTCAAGTGTTTTTAGTTTAAAAAAATGCATAAAAAAGTTAATGGGCACCAAAATTGCAAGACATGCCTGAAATGGATTGTAATACTTCTGCTAATGTGTAGTTAAAATATTTCATGAAATACCGACAGATGTATTTTTCAAAAAAATTGTGGGTAACTCATGATTATTAGTCAATTTATGAAATTTTGAAAAAAAAAACATATAAATCCTTATTATGTTTCCATCTCATCACCCCATAAGATACTTTGAAGTTAAGGGAGATGAAATTTCATTGAAATTCGAGTTTTTGGATTAAAAATTAATAAAAAAAATTCCAAAATATTTAATGAGCACACAAGATGACATGACATATTTCAAATGACTTATAATATTTTGACTAAAATGCAGTTAATAATATTTAATAAAATTCCAATGGATGCGTTTTTCAGAAATGTTGTGAGTTATTCAAACCGAATTAGCACTTCTCATATTAGGCTAGGCCTTTCCTGCCAAGCTAAGCACTGGGGTTGAACTTGAGGGAGATGATTTCTAATGAAATTCAAGCCCTAAATTGACTTCTTAATCCCATTACAAAATTTAGGCACCTTGGATGGCAGGACATATCTTAAATGACTTATAATAGTTTGTCTAATGTACAATTAAAATATTTTGCAAAATTCTGACGATGAATTTTTCACAAAAACTATAAGAAATATTACCCATGGATTTTAGTTCGTTTTGAAAATTTAAAAAAAAAACATCAACATACTTATTTTCTTTTCCTTTTCATCACCCATAAAAATACTTTTAAGTTGAGGGGGATAATTTCTATTGACCATCGGACCTTAGACTCACTTCCCCCGTTATCAAATTTCATTGAAATTCTGGTTTTTTCGCTGAAAATTTGAATAAAAAAATAGTTAATGGTCACCATGGATAATAGCGCATGTCCTAGATGGCTTATAATACTTTGATTAATTTCCAGTTAAAATATTTCACGAAATCCCGATAGAAGTATTTTTCATAAAATTTGTGAGCTCTAACCAATGACATGTTAGCCGGTTTTTAAAATTTCGATAAAAATATCAAAATATTTATACCATTTATTTTCTTCTTACCCCCTTAAGATATTTTGAAGCTAAGAGTGATGATTTCTAATGACTTGCAGACTTTAGAGTCACTTCGGACTATGTTACGAGATTCCATTGAAATTCGAGTGTTTGTACTTAAAAAATGCATAAAAAACAGTTAACGGCCAGCGTAAAAGGCAGACCTGCATCAAATGGCTTATAATACTTTTGCTAAAGTGATGTTAAAATATTTTTCAAAATACTAACAAATGCACTTTTCACGAAAATTGTGAACTATACATGAATCGATAGTCAATTTTTGAAATTAAAAAAAAAACATCAAAATACTTATTATGTTTCCATTTTCATCATCCCTTAAAATACTTACTCAAATCCTAGAGTCACTTATGAACCCCGTTATTAATTACCATTGAAATTCAATTTGTTTGCTTAAAAAATGAATAAAAATAGTTAATATGCACCTTAGAGGGAAAGACATGCCTAAAAAAGTTTATAATACTTTGACTAATGTGCAATTAAATTGTTTCGGGAAATTCTAACGGACGCATTTTTCACAAAAACTATGATAACGCACGATTTTTAGTCAATTTTGAAAAAATCGATAAAAACATCAGAATACTTATTTTATTTCCATTATCATCATCACGTTCGATACTTTCAAGTTGAGGTGGATGATTTCTAATCACCTTTGGACCCTATAGTCACTTTCGAACTCTGTTAAGAAATTTCATAGAAAAATTGATGGTTTTTGCATAAAAAATAGTTAATGGACACTCTAAATTGCAGGACATGTCGTAAATGACTTATAATAGTTTGGCTAATGTTAAGTTAAAATATTCACGAAATCTCAACGGACGAATTTTTTTATAAAAACTATGATACTTAGGAATTTTAGTTCATTTTTGAAATTTTCACAAAAAAACATTAAAATACTTATTCTATTTTCATTCTCATCACCTCTGAAGATACTTTGAGGTTTAGGGCGATAATTTCTATTGACTTGACTCTAAAGTCACTTCGGATTCTATTATCAAATTTCATTGAAATTCGAGTTTTTCGCTTAAAATTTAAAGAAAAAAAAAGTGGGCACCCTCGATGGCATAAAATGTCTCAAATGGCTTACAATACTTAGCTAACGTGCATTTAAAATATTTTTAGGAATCACGACGGACGCATTTTTTACAAAATTATGAGCTATAACTCATGATTTTTAGTCTGTTTTTTAAATTTAAAAAAAAATCAAAATACTTATTCCATTTACATTTTCATCACCCTGAAGATACTTTGAAGTTGATGGGATAGTTTCTATTGACCTTGGGATCCTAGAGTCACTTTCAAACTCTATTATAAAATTTCATTGAATTTGAGTTTGTTAGCTTAAAATTGAATAAAAAATAATTAGTGGGTCCTTTGGATTGGAAGATATGCCTCAAATGGCTTTTGATATTTTGGCTAATGTGCAGTTAAAATGTTACACGAAATCTCAATAGTCGCATTTCTCAAAAAAATTGTGAGCTATAACCAAAGATTGAAATATCGATATCGACGGATATATCGCTAACCAAATATACGGATATCTCGCTTTAAATATCGATATCGATATCGTTTACGGTCAACAAAAATGATGGAAATTTAGTTTAAAAGTTAGACATTTTTAATCAAAATTTGAGGAAAACTTAAGTACTTAATAATAGTTATATATGACTAATAAAATTATAAAATGACTTTGATATAATAAATATATTATGTAATATGATTCTGATGATGACTAATAATATAAAATCTTAAATATAAATATAAATTGAAGTGAGTTACTATAACTAAATGTTAAAATAGTTAAAAACATAACAATAAACATACAAAAATTCAATGTAAGAAAAATAATAAAATAAGTTTAAATATATTTAAAATTGGAAAAAAAATGAAAAAATAGAGCCAAACTTTGTTAAAAAATTAGAAGTAATGGATATATTTTAAAATTGGACACAAAATGAAAAAAAGGCCAACCTTCGTTGAAAAATTGGAAAAAAATGGATAAAAAGGAAAATAAAAAACATCAAGTTGTAGACAGGGGGTCTAGACCCCCCAAATGAGAAACATAACACAAAGCCAGCTCTGCTAGCCAGCAATATTGTAAACTTAAAACGTCTAATATATAAGTATAAAACATAACAGTCATCTCTTACCTCCAATCGGGTCTGTAACTCGGGTTTTCTGACCCGACGACATGATCCGACTCAATCCTTCGTTTTACGTCCGATTTTCACGAATTAATAGTGCATCTTCATCGTTTTGATCCCAATAAAGGATCAGTGGGCTCAAAATAAGAAAATTGTTCGATATTTTAGCGAATTTCCTCTCTCCCCCCCCCCCCCCCTCTTTATGTTCCGCCAGCCCAAAATACCGAAATTTCGCCGAAATATACTGATTTTTTCATTCATGGCTATAACCTATGACTTTTTAGCTGGTGATAGGTCCTCAAATAAGCATTATTTTATATTATTTTATACCCTTTATACTTGACTTTTAATATTTAAATATTAAATAAATAGATAAAATAATTTATTTTGTGGTATTTTTGTTTAAATAAATAAAGTTTGTAATTTGGAGTATTTTGGCGAAAGAATCTTCCCGATCGGAATTATAACGAAGAAATTATGGACGAATTTCGGTGAAATATTACTAAATTAACTAAATAAATTAATTAATTTTTATTTTGCAGCCCAGCCCAACAGAAATAAAACCCGGCCCGCACGGCTGTGATCCAGCCCAATCCGTGCAGGCCCAGCTGCACAGCCCAACACGCGCGCGGCCCAAGCCCGCATGACAGCCTCCAGCGCCTTTCTTCCCTTCGGCATGCGCGCACCGATCGCCCTCTCACCTTTCCAGCAAGCGCCTGCCGACAGCCTCTGCGCCAGCTCAGTGCACGCCTGCCGGCCACCACCTCTCTTTCCAGCGCACGCCTGCTGACCCACTAAGGACCTTTCCAGCCAGCATCCACCGAATATTTGGCCCTTTTTCAGCTGTTTCTAACAGCCCATTTCCAGCAACATTTCTTTTGTTTTTTTTTACATCTTTTCCCCACAAACACCACCCAATCTCATCATTTCACTTTTTAATATTTTTATTATAACTTTTATTTGTTTTTATTTATTTTTTTTAGTGTAATTAGCTTTTCCCCCCTATAAATAGGGAGGTCATTTCATGTATTTGGGGAGTCCCCAATTAGTTTCATTCTTCCATTTCTTTCATTTTTCTTAGTTCTTAGTTCTTAGTTCTTAGTTCTTAGTTAGTTCTTTTGTTTCTCTCTTTTGAGAGACATTTTTGGGGACCATTTTAACTTCTTGTAGATTTTCTTATTAATTAGCTTTCTTTTAATTCTTGTTCTTAATTTATGTTATTTTTATTTTTCTTAATTTCATTTCTTCTTTACTTTGTTCTTGTGATATTTCTTTGAGATCTCTTAAACACATTTTTATGCTTTCCTTAAGAAATACCTAGGCCAAGTAATTCTAAGGCAATTCAAGAGTTTTAAGACCGAATTCCTCGTATTTCTTCTACCATCTTCACAAGTTTCCTGCCGCTGTTCGGTGATTCTTGTGAAAATCCATACTTCTCTACTTAAATTCTTGTTATTGTTATTGGTTTTACTTATAATTCAATATATGTGTTGGTATTTTCTTTCTAACATTTGTAAGTAAGAATGCAATCTCCATGTGTTTTACTTTTTGAGTTTCTTTTACTTCATATGTTTTAGTGCTTAAACTTCAATTCGAAGCTAAATGTTGATCCGCTGTTCGGGGCATTTAGAATAGAGTTGAAGAGATTTAATGTTTGATCGCTGTTCGGCGCATTAAATCACTTACTTAAGGTGGATCATATTGTAAGTAATAATCCGCTGTTCGGTGCATTTATAATATGAAAAATGTATGCATGTATTTGAGATGATTAAGGTATGATTTCGTGATTGGTTTAATATGAGCATGATGTTAGAGTGTTGGTAAAAATATGTGTTTGAAGAAAGTTCACTAGTACAAAGGTTAAAATAGAAGTAAAATTAAGTATTTAATTATTTTTACTTGTTTTCTTTATTTTATATTTGCAACTCTTTTCAAAACCCCCCTTTTCAATTCTTTATTCTTTATTCTTTTATTCTTTTATTCTTTTATTCTTTTATTCTTTTATTCTTTTTTATTCTTTATTCTTTTATTGTTTTATTCTTCTATCCTTTTCATTCTTTATTCTTTTATTCTTTTATTCTTTTATTCTTTTTTATTCTTTATTCTTTTATTGTTTTATTCTTCTATCCTTTTTATTCTTTATTCTTTTATTCTTTTATTCTTTTATTCTTCTTTTATACTTTTAGTTTATTATTCTTTGATTCTTTCATCTCTTTATTCTTTTATTCTTTAATACTTTTAGTTTATTATTCTTTGATTAATTAATTCTTTAATTCTTTAATTCTTTAATTCATTAATTCTTTAATTTGTTAATTCTTTAATTATTTAATTCATTAATTTATTCATTATTCATTTATTCATTACTCTTTCCCACTAACACATTATTAATATTCCCTAATTTCCCCGGTTAAGAACGATCCCTATTTACCAATACTACATCTACACAAAAAGGGTTTAAATTGCACAATACTCAAATTGCGTGTTTAATTTAATGCGTAGTTTGGGCGTAGTCAATTTTTGGCGCCGTTGCCGGGGAAATTGAAAATCATTTTTAATTTGTTAGTGTATGTATATAAATTGTGCATATTATACTTGTTTATAAATTTTATTTTTGTTAATATTATATTTGTTTATAACATTTACTTACTTGTTTATATTTTATTTATCCATCTTATTTTTGTTTTTATTATTTTTGTTTATAATGTTCATACTTTACTTATTCATAGTTTCTAATTTATACTTGTTCATAAATGTTCATAATTTTTTTTTTATATATTTGTTCATATTCAAATTGTTTATGTAAATTTAAAATTCTATCATACTTGTTCATAATTTAATTTAATTTGTACTTGTCATAAATGCATATTGTACATATTCACTTTTCCTTACTTTTATTTTTTTTTTTTTTTCTTTACACTTTCTAACTTTTTCTTTAATCTATTAACTTTAATTTTATTCCATAAACTTTTTCTTTATTCCTTTAACTTTAAATTTATTCAATTAACTTTTTATTCCACTAACTTTTTATTCCATTAACTTTTTATTCAATTAACTTTTTATTCCACTAACTTTTTATTCCATTAACTTTATTTCATTAACTTTTATTCCATTAACTTTTTGAAATTTGAAATAACTAAAAAAATCTTATCTTAGCTTTATGTTAGTATTAATTCATACTTGTAAATAAATATTGTATATATGTTACTTGTTACCTTTTATACATGTTCATAACTTTTATATTTCTTAGTATACATACATACTTGTTCATAATAATCTTTCATTTATGTTTGTTTATAATTCTCTTACTTATTATTTTACTCTTGTTCATACTTGTACATAATGTTCATTCTTTTTAATTGTTCATAAATGCTTATAGTAAATATTCACTTTTCCTTATTTTTATTTTAATTTTAATTTTTTTTGGTTTTTTTTAATTTTTTTTAAAAGAGCATAAAATTCGTAAAAAAAAAAAAATTCATTTATTTAATTTTTAAATTCCGAAATAAATAAATAAATAAATTATAAAAAATAAAAATAAAAAAATTGTTCATACGTAAATAAATTATTTTCTTTTTCTCTTGCATTTCATCTTTCATTCTAACTTGCATTTCATCTTTCATTTAACTTGCATTTTCACTTAACTTGCATCTTTCATTCTAACTTGCATTTCATATTTCATTTAACTTGCATTTTTAACTTCACTTGCATATTTAGTTTAACTTGCATTGCACTCTTCCTCTAACTTACATCTTTAACTCACATTGCATCCTTAACTTTAATTTGCATATCTAAACTGCATTCTTAATTAACGTACATCTCTGACTAACTAACTTGCATCTCTGTCTAGGCTGGATGGACGTTAAACTTCAAGCGCTTGTTGGGAGGCAACCCAATGTGTTCTCGGGATGTGAAGGAGTCATCAATACAGATTTGCTATCCTTTTACCCTTCACTCTCTTTTATTTTGTTTATTTAATGTTTTCCTATTATTTTCGTAAATCATCTTCCTTACTTTGATTCTATGTTTAATTACTTCGTATTTTCCTACATTGAGGACAATGTAGAATTTAAGTGTGGGGGAATGGTTTACAATTTTGAATGTTCAAAAAAAAAAAAAAAAAAAAAAATTACTGTTTTGAATCTTTTTGTTTTAACTTAGTATTTTTATGAGTTTTTTTTTATATTTTTTTTAATTTTTATTTATGCAATTGAAATTTTTTTTTATTAAGTATTTCTTACGAAAAAAAAAATTAAAAAAAAATAATAAAAAAATATATAAAAAAAAAAGGTGAAAAAAAAAAATTGTTTTCTTGAATCTTTTTATTTTAACTTAGTGTTTTTATGAGTTTTAAGTTGCCATTTAACTTGTCAATGATATAAATGAACGGAAATGAATATGTTATGGCCATAAAGATAATCACTACAACTTGAATTTGTTTGTTAATATTTTGTGATTAAGTGTTATAACTTGAAGATAATGCATGTAAATTGGTACATAAACAAGCATGATAAGATAAGTATGAATCATATGAACCTTATGTGAGCTTTAGAACTTTATATACATCTTTGATGAGTGATTCATAAGTTCTTTGTTTAAATTGATATACATATGCCTCATAACTGCTTGCCATAGCTTTTAATGAACTCTAGAGTACTAGAACTTATTCTATGTGATTTTCAAAGCTTTTAAGTCAATAAACTCTCTGATTTTGGAAATGATTAAGGCATTAGGGTTAACACCACAAATTCAAACATCCATGTTCCCTATTTTGTGCGCACAAGTTGCGACCCCCTTAGTTTTAACCCTTTTGAGCCCACATTAAGCCTTTCTTTCATCACCATGATTATCTAAACACTTGAGCTTAGTATAGACATCTTTTACCCTTGTTCCAAGAACTCGGTTAAAGACATAATGATTGTGTAAAGAGAAAATAATGATGTTGGAAAGACTTTTATGTGAATTATTTGGATTTACCGACTCATGCTTTGTTGTATCATTGACACATGTTATTACCTTGATATAAAAAAAAATTCAAAAAAAAAAAAAATCAAAAAAAAAAAAAAAAAAAAGAGTTGAGTCTCGATCAAGGTAATAAGGTTTGGTTATGTAATGTTTGAGTTAAGTCCCTTGCAATTGTAAATCCGACACAAAGAATGACTATGAGGCCCAACATGATGAAATTAGGCCTATGTTTGAAAGGATGGATTACTGACATCATTGCACTAAGGTTGGGAAGCTATGATACGTTTTGGGAGTCTATTGAGTCTTGGAACGAATTGAGCACCACTTGTCCTATATTTTCCTTGCCTCTAAACTTAGCCCCATTACAACCTTCGTAAAGACCTTATGATCCTTAATATGGTAAATTTTGATTAGTGGAGTCAATCACTTGAGTAAGCTTATGGTTTTGGTTCATTTGTGCAAGTATATGTTGTTTTTATCTTGAGGTGTTTGTTTGAGATTTTGCAAAAGTACTTCATTTCGATTATGTGAGTATTTCTCACATACTTTGAGTGCAAACACAAACCCTTACAAAATTGAGTGAATTTATGAGTGCATATCCTTGTGAGTTGATTCATACTTGTTTTATTCATGTTGAGATCCATTTCACCATATTTACTCATTATCTTACTTGTTAAAACATTTTGTTACAATGTATTAACTCTTGAATTCCATATGCTTAAACGCTTTAAGTGAAAATCTTTTATGCCATGATTGTAATAATGAAATATTGAGACAAATGGTTAAAGGTTACTTGTATTGATGTTGTAGTTTAATTTTAGTATTTGCTAGGGACTAGCAAAGTTTAAGTGTGGGGGTATTTGATAGGTCCTCAAATAAGCATTATTTTATATTATTTTATACCCTTTATACTTGACTTTTAATATTTAAATATTAAATAAATAGATAAAATAATTTATTTTGTGGTATTTTTGTTTAAATAAATAAAGTTTGTAATTTGGAGTATTTTGGCGAAAGAATCTTCCCGATCGGAATTATAACGAAGAAATTATGGACGAATTTCGGTGAAATATTACTAAATTAACTAAATAAATTAATTAATTTTTATTTTGCAGCCCAGCCCAACAGAAATAAAACCCGGCCCGCACGGCTGTGATCCAGCCCAATCCGTGCAGGCCCAGCTGCACAGCCCAACACGCGCGCGGCCCAAGCCCGCATGACAGCCTCCAGCGCCTTTCTTCCCTTCGGCATGCGCGCACCGATCGCCCTCTCACCTTTCCAGCAAGCGCCTGCCGACAGCCTCTGCGCCAGCTCAGTGCACGCCTGCCGGCCACCACCTCTCTTTCCAGCGCACGCCTGCTGACCCACTAAGGACCTTTCCAGCCAGCATCCACCGAATATTTGGCCCTTTTTCAGCTGTTTCTAACAGCCCATTTCCAGCAACATTTCTTTTGTTTTTTTTTACATCTTTTCCCCACAAACACCACCCAATCTCATCATTTCACTTTTTAATATTTTTATTATAACTTTTATTTGTTTTTATTTATTTTTTTTAGTGTAATTAGCTTTTCCCCCCTATAAATAGGGAGGTCATTTCATGTATTTGGGGAGTCCCCAATTAGTTTCATTCTTCCATTTCTTTCATTTTTCTTAGTTCTTAGTTCTTAGTTCTTAGTTCTTAGTTCTTAGTTCTTAGTTAGTTCTTTTGTTTCTCTCTTTTGAGAGACATTTTTGGGGACCATTTTAACTTCTTGTAGATTTTCTTATTAATTAGCTTTCTTTTAATTCTTGTTCTTAATTTATGTTATTTTTATTTTTCTTAATTTCATTTCTTCTTTACTTTGTTCTTGTGATATTTCTTTGAGATCTCTTAAACACATTTTTATGCTTTCCTTAAGAAATACCTAGGCCAAGTAATTCTAAGGCAATTCAAGAGTTTTAAGACCGAATTCCTCGTATTTCTTCTACCATCTTCACAAGTTTCCTGCCGCTGTTCGGTGATTCTTGTGAAAATCCATACTTCTCTACTTAAATTCTTGTTATTGTTATTGGTTTTACTTATAATTCAATATATGTGTTGGTATTTTCTTTCTAACATTTGTAAGTAAGAATGCAATCTCCATGTGTTTTACTTTTTGAGTTTCTTTTACTTCATATGTTTTAGTGCTTAAACTTCAATTCGAAGCTAAATGTTGATCCGCTGTTCGGGGCATTTAGAATAGAGTTGAAGAGATTTAATGTTTGATCGCTGTTCGGCGCATTAAATCACTTACTTAAGGTGGATCATATTGTAAGTAATAATCCGCTGTTCGGTGCATTTATAATATGAAAAATGTATGCATGTATTTGAGATGATTAAGGTATGATTTCGTGATTGGTTTAATATGAGCATGATGTTAGAGTGTTGGTAAAAATATGTGTTTGAAGAAAGTTCACTAGTACAAAGGTTAAAATAGAAGTAAAATTAAGTATTTAATTATTTTTACTTGTTTTCTTTATTTTATATTTGCAACTCTTTTCAAAACCCCCCTTTTCAATTCTTTATTCTTTATTCTTTTATTCTTTTATTCTTTTATTCTTTTATTCTTTTATTCTTTTTTATTCTTTATTCTTTTATTGTTTTATTCTTCTATCCTTTTCATTCTTTATTCTTTTATTCTTTTATTCTTTTATTCTTTTTTATTCTTTATTCTTTTATTGTTTTATTCTTCTATCCTTTTTATTCTTTATTCTTTTATTCTTTTATTCTTTTATTCTTCTTTTATACTTTTAGTTTATTATTCTTTGATTCTTTCATCTCTTTATTCTTTTATTCTTTAATACTTTTAGTTTATTATTCTTTGATTAATTAATTCTTTAATTCTTTAATTCTTTAATTCATTAATTCTTTAATTTGTTAATTCTTTAATTATTTAATTCATTAATTTATTCATTATTCATTTATTCATTACTCTTTCCCACTAACACATTATTAATGTTCCCTAATTTCCCCGGTTAAGAACGATCCCTATTTACCAATACTACATCTACACAAAAAGGGTTTAAATTGCACAATACTCAAATTGCGTGTTTAATTTAATGCGTAGTTTGGGCGTAGTCAGCTGGTTTTTGAAAACTCAATAAAGACATCAAAATACTTGTCTATTTTTGTTCTCATCACCCCTTATGATACTTTGAAGCGAAGGGTAATGGTTTCAAATGACCTTTGGACATTGGAGTCACTTTTATACTACGTTATAGGAATTCATTGAAATTCGAGTGTTTTTGTTTAAAAAATGCAATACTTAATGAGTACTCTAGATGACAGAACATACCTCAAATGACTTAGAATACTTCGACTAATATGCATTTAAAATATTTCGCGAAATATTGACAAACACATTTTTCACAAAAAATTGTGATCTATAATTAACCTGCTTTGATTCTCATCACCCCTTAAGATATATACTTTGAAGTTGAAGGGGATGGTTTCTAATGACTTTTAAGCTTTCTAATGACTTTCAAGCCTTAGAGTCATTTTCATACCTTATTACAAACTTTCATTGAATTTTTTTTTTTGTATTGAAAAATGCATAAAAAAAGTTGATGAGAATGATTTGACATATCTTAAATGGCTTATAATACTTTGATAATGTGCAGTTTAAAAGTTTCGTGAAATGCTGACAGATGCATTTTTTAGAAATGCTATTAGTGATAAGACATTTTTCATAAATGCATTTTTTGACAAAAACTGTAAGATATAACACACGTTTTTTTTGTTAGTTTTTGAAATTTGACAAAAACATTAAAATATTTATTCTATTTCCATTCTCATCGCCCCTTAGATTTTTTGATCTTGATGGAATAATTTCTATTGACTTACAGACCTTAGAATCACTGTGGGACCGTGTTATAAAATTTTATTGAAATTTGAGTTTTTTCGCTTAAAATTGAATGAAAAATAATTAATGAGCATCATAAATAGCAGGACATACCTCAAATGGCTTATTATATTTACTATGCATTTAAATTTTTTTCCGCTAAATTTCGATAAGGCGCATATTTTCACAAAAACTGTGAGCTAACCAGCGAATTTTTAGCCGATTTTTAAAATTACGACAAAAATATCAAAATACTTATTTTATTTTCATTCTCATCACCCTTTAAGTTACGTTGAAACTAAGGGCGATGATTTCTAATGACTTTTAGACATTAGAGTCATTCCCGAACTACGTTATAAATTTCACTGAAATTAGAGTGTTTTTGCTTAAAAAAAATGCCAAACCTCATTTATTTGTCTTGATGGGGGACAAGGCTTAGGCTGGCAGGTTATTACCTTTCTCACCCAGTCTTCTCTCTACAAGAATTTTTGTTTAACTCAATTCATTTCAAATCTTATATGAACAATAATGAAGAAATAATGAAAAATTTGATGCTTTTAAGACTCAAATGGTACATTTTAAATTTAGAAATTGATACTTTTTATTTTTGTATTGCATATACAATTATGATTTTTGTCCTAATTTTTTCTTTTGTATTTTTTATCAAGGTTTTGTTTGTGAATGTAAATAAATGCATTTGAAGGATAAGACTCATTACTTTTTTTGTTCAGCACAATTCTATAACTAGGTAGCATCTTTTACGTTACTCGTATCGTCAATATTTAGTACATAAGTTCAACAGAAAAAAAAAATAACAAAAAATGATAAAGAATTGAACACAAACATTTTACTTGGTATAAAAAATCTCCCAAATACATTTCACTTTGAAAAACTGTAGTATACGCATTCTAACTTTAGATTCGAGTTTATAAACGCATCTCGGGCGTCCATTTCAGGTTAAATGAGGTGAAAACACCATAAAAAATAAATTGCTCACTTTATAGTTCAATCCATGTCCAAAAATGTAGCAGAAACTGAAAACCGGGTTGCAAATAGGCAGGCGCGCTCGAAACCCGTCAGGTCACACCACTTGGTAATTCTCCGTGATCAACTGCGTTCTTTGAGAGAATTTGGGAGGGTTTCCACCTTGCAGAGGTAAAATGTTCACAACCTGCAGCAAAGAGTTTCAGGTTCACAATTCTATACAAGTGCAGGCAAATTGCGCTAAAACACAAAAGATATTCAGGAAGGAATAGAGAAAATATTATGGAGATTAAATGCCATCATCTTCAATTCATAATGTCAGGTGACATGGTTCCTATATTGGGAAGTTTATTCCAACCTCGGTCAAGAATCAGACTGACCAATACATGCACAAAACGTAAAAACAGTTTTGCTTGTTCGCGTAAAACTGTCCTTGAGAGGATGCCTAACCACACAACTAAAATCTTCCCATGAAGTTTGAGACAGTGGCTAGGTTATGCATCGACTAAAGATAGTAGACATATGAAGTGAGCATATATGAAAAAACTCGAGGCAATTGCCTAGTGGATTGTTAGTGCTGTGGGACATATTACAGCACTTGGAGCAACATAACACTTCCAAAAACTCCTGAGTACCAAATACAATAGTCGGTCAGCCTAGAAGTAAAGCATCCACTTGGAATTAAAAATGTATTTGCGCGTATCAGTTATTTAAATCCACCAAAATACGCAAAGCATGATAAGACAAGGATCTTCATCAAATAATTGAAGTTCAAAATGATCAGTTGTACCTTCAGGTCACTGAATGTATTAGTGGCAGAGAAGCGGACGGAAATGGGGAAAAATACTGAAGGGTCTGCTGGCGGAACGACAAACTCCATTGATCCACTGCCAAGGATGCCAGATAGATAACAATCACATTAACATCGGTATAAAAGAATGTTTAGAAACTCAAAAGAATCAGTTAAGCATTTCCAGACCTGCGGTTCGAGTTATCAACAAGAAGTATGGACCACGCCAAGGTTGAATTCCTAGCATCATACCTGCAATATCAATGTCGATATCAAATTTCAAAAATAATAATTTCCAACGTCCATGGAATATTTGTATCTTTTTGCTCCAAGAGGATTATCATCCACCTGGTCATTGGTCATATATCCCAGCCTATTCTATGTATATATGGTTGTAACTACTTAGGATCAGGATCATGTACACACCCCAGGATCAGGAATCTATCCAAGAAATCACAGCAAAGTTTGAGGTAAGGTAGCAATCAGAAGAGAACCCCACTGAATTTGAACCTTTTGTAGCAGTAAGGTAACAGCCGTATTCAGTTATGTATGGGCTGTAATTCAAGGTTCCAATAACTAGAGTACACAAGAAAAATACAGACGAATTTTCTCACCTCCATTCACCATCAATCTGGCTTACTCTTGGAGCCTCTTGGAGAGCTGGAAGAGGTACAGATATGAGAACAGTTCGCAGATCAAACATCTGTGACGCTTCGTATTCAATGTTGACATAAGTTTCATTCCCAGAAACAGAAGGCCAACAGTTGACTGCAACAAAGACAATTGATATTTAATGACCAGAGGAGAAGAAATAAATTGTAAACCAAAATGATGGAAAAATCTAAACCCACTTGTCAGTGGAACCATTGACTCGTCTGAAGTCTGCATTCTCCACTTCAAAAGTCCAACACCTCCTGCATCACCAGCTTGACCAGTGGGGAAAGGCCTAGCAGGATCCCTTAGGCCTAGAATATTTTCATTGGCAAAGAGTTCTTTGTTCATGTTAGGGTGTGTTTTGAAAAGGATTCCAGGAGTCGCACCGGTTTCAATCTGAAAATAAGACAAAGAATATTGCAATTACACAAAGCATGGGACCTAAATTTAAAAGCTCAATGAGCAGAGCCACAAATAGATCACCCACTAAATATTTACAAACAACATCATCCAAGTTTCAAAAGCAACATTCAAAATAGGCATAGCTGTATAAGTTTTTCATGGATAACCATGAAGTTTCTATCTGATAAAGAAAAACCTAGCATTCAAATAAGCCAGTTGTAAGATGTGTCACCTAAACATGACCATGAACACTGAAATGCGAAAATAAAACTAACACCTCATTGTCAAATTTGATCCATACGGCAACCACACAGTACCTCGACTTGGATATGGGCGTCTTCTTGGTTAAGAATCTGCAGGGATAATGTCCCCTGAACATCAAAGTTGCTCATTCCACCATCACGTTTAAGTGTTACATTCAGTTTCTCTTCAACATTCAAAGTGACAGGATCAGTTAGAGGTGGCGCAACTGATTTAGATTGGCCTGATTTTGGCTGTACATCTTCGAGAATAACCTCCCCCTCTGCCTTTAAGGACTCTAAAAATTGGTTGGTCCTCTGTGATTTTCCCAGCTGCATACCTAAGCCCTTTGGAGGAGCAGTGGCAGATGAAGGTGGACGACCTGGAGATGGAAGTGTACGAAGTCAAAACAAGTGATCTTGATTCTACAACAAAAAACTATCAATGCAAAACATATAACCTTGTACATTAAGTTCTTTAAAAAGTATGCTTAAACAAAACAAAGCTATGCAGAGAAATAGATAAACCTTTGGTTTTTGTGGAGAATGAGTCAATATCAGTGGTCAATCCAAGACCAGAACCACTTCCAAAACCACTTCCACCACTAGATATGCTCATCTCACTAAAGGCACTCTCAATTCTCCCAGATCCCATAGACTGCATTGACATAAATCCGCCCTTATCACCCCTGCCCCTATCAATCTGCAGAAAATTAAGGGACGGTAACATAAAACAGAACCTTGAAAGGCCAGGAAATTACAAAAAGCACAAAACTAGTAAAGGATACACCACACGGCCCTAAATAAATACCTTGCTTTTGTCAATCTCACTAGCTTTCCGCTTCATAACATCCTTGGTCTCGTTGATTTTGCTCTGCATTACAAGCTTGTGCAACTTCTCTTCGTGACTCTCCATCTCACAGTACTGCTTAACCTGTGCAACAGTCACATTTTCCTTGTGCCCAAGAGCAATGACTTCGTCAAAAGCAAAAATCAGTTCGAAAGCTGTCCTGCATATACCTTCTTCATCTAGGGACAAAGCATATTCAGGTACCTACAACACTTAAGGAATCAACAGGATAATTCTTTATAACATATTTAATGCAAACATGGAGAAAGAGAAAAGATATGGATCAGGAAAGTTTAAGGCCCACATTTATGAGGACCATGGTACGTTATTGCTAGACTTATTACTCGGTTTGGTTAACGTGAAGATAAATTCAAACCTAGATGAATGCGAAAAGCATAAAAACTTGCACATACATATAGGTTGGAAAGACTTATGCACAAACATTTCCCTAATGGCTTCTTCACTTATGACATCTTAACTCTTTTTAGTTCACTACTAATTATGGTAGTGGAGAACACCAGTTCTTTAGAACAAGATGGTCCGATGAAATGAATTGGGAGGCAATACAGATTGCAGTTCCCAGTGGGTAGGGGAATAATAAAACGAAGGAATGAAAACATAAATGGAATTAAAAAAGAGGATCTAGATCCAAGCAAACGTTGTATCACAATCATAGCAACAGGTCAATCATTCTGCTAATGCTGCAATTACCGACAGATCCAAAAAAGCCTAGTCATTATGGGAACATGAAAGTAATCATAGGGTAGGAAAAAAAGGATACAAGTTTAGAGAGCAGCCGCAGGGTCTCCAAATCCTCCAATATATTGCTCTGCTTGTTTGTAACAAGTAGCAGGTACAAAGCTTCTATTGGCTGATAAACATACCGTACATTTTCTGTCTCAACATATGTATGTTGTTTTCCAGTGCCTACCAACTTAGGAAAAGCTGCAAGAAGACCCTCAATTCTTATACGAGACATGTCCACAAACTGCCGAGAAACAAGCACTGCAAAATAAACAATAAAAATAAACATGGATGATCACTTAAAAACAAAGGATTGAACCATTTGCAATCAATTAGTTACTATAACAAAGGGATCAGAAAGTGAAGGGACGGGTCCTCCAACAGATGGAACCCATATAAATGTGAAAACATCTTCTAAACATTAAATAAATAAAATTAATAATGTCAAAATCTCAAATAGTTCAGCCAAAAGGAGTACTATTTCTTCCCCTAAATAAGCCAGAATATGAAAACAAGCATAATTTTTAATTCTTATAACAACCCACCTCGGCTCTAAGTAGGGAGCTAAAGAATCTAACTCTGTCATAAGCCCTCTTCCCTTTCTCTAATTCAAGAAAGTCCATTAACTAATTCATTGCCATGATGTTAACGTCTCATGATTTCAGAGCATTGTTAATGAGTGGTTAAATCTTACTTCACTGCCGCAAAGACACAGTTCCTTAATTCACTCAATTTCATTCTAATTTACAATTCACCACTCCAAAATTCATCAATTTCTTCGTATGTAGTCCATGAATATAAAAGAAAAGGAAAAAATTACTCTTTTCAACAACCAGCCACTCACATAAACATATGAAAATGAACAGAACTTACCTTTCCCAGACTTGCTAATAATTGAAGAAGCGAGCACAACCTAAATTTGAAGAAAAGATGAAGACCAGAAAAGTGAGAAGAGGATATTCAAAAATAAAAAATAATAAGAATAATTAGGGTTAGCATTCTCATGTTGTTTATACTTAATAAGGAAATTCAACTCAATAGAAACATAATGTATTCAATAAATAGAAAACTCAAACAAATACCAAACAATTTTATATTCAATCAAAATTAACAAAAGAAATTAAACTGAGTATTTTGTGGAGGTATCTTCAGTCGAAGATAAATGAGAGACAGTTCTATGAATAGACCAATATCATATACCACAAAAAGAATACCATTAGTCCACTAAGCACATCACAACACTGTAAAACTGAGAAGAACGGATTAAAAACTTACCATCTTGATTTACTAGGATTATCTTGACAGCCACCAACTGAAAGGCAATAAGAAAGACTGCAGTGAGCACCTTAAAATTGAAAATAATTTGTAACAACAATCCAAATTAACCACCAACACAAGAAGGAAACATAACAAAGCATCATGATCTCCCACCTTTTTGCATTACTCAAAACCAATGTAAACGGAACTCAACACAGGTGTTGGAGTAATGTGTGAACATTCACAATTTCAACTATATACATAAGGATCCAATTGCTATTAGCCTGCATGGGGTCTACTCATTTTACTATCTAATTATTTACCTACGAGAGAATTGAAAAGAGTATAAACAATTTCACCCCACAAACTAAGGTTTTCCACAATGCACTAACCATAAATCAAAATCCAGATCCAACAAATCACACATCCACGCAATTTGGAACGTTATATTACTCATGTAACTCTGACAAAATCTAAAGGAATTACTCTCAGATGACATAACCAAATCACAAAATTATCAAAATAAAATCCTCATTGAAGCTTCATTGCACAAAACAAAACAGCGTGCTAGAATCTAAAGGCAAGGAAAATCAAACCAAAATATCCACCAAAGATCTACACCATGAACGCCATAATCTCAAGCGACACAGAAGAAAGCTTGAATCACCACAAAAATTGGCTCCCAAGAAAAACGAAAGAAAATTGAAGCGATCATGAAATGTTTAAAACCCACGGATCTGGAAGAAACCTAACAATTATTCTACTTAATCAAAGCTGGAATACAACATAACAATCAAACGGAATTAAATAATACCAAAAATAAAGCAATCTCGGAGATCTTACCGGCAGAGATGAAGTTGACGATGAGGAGGAGTCAATAAGTTGATTTGATTGTATAAAGAGAGGGTCGGGGGAGGAGACGATATGAGTTCGAACGAAATGGCAGTTCGGATCTGAGTATTACTCAATTGACGGAGTGAAGTAATTCGACTAACCAGAAGGGTCCCAACAAGAAATCGACACACTGACGACTAAATAAACCTTCTTTTAAATTTTTATTTTTGGATTTCAATGCAGGCCGAGCCCAAATCCAATATCACACTCCCGCCAAGAAAGCCCAAATAAGTCTTCAACAAGCAAAGCTTTTATAGAAAATTTGCTTCGAAGCCATCAGGCCCAAGAACCGTTTTCACGATTACTTTTTTTTTTTTTTTTTTGAACTGGATTTCACGATAAATACTAGAGAAAATAATATTTAAAAAACACTGATAATCATGTACGAAAACATAGTAAGTCAAATTAGTTACAATTAAGGAAAATTCATTTTTTCTCCATAATACTACATCTAGTGGTTTCATTTGCTATGACCTAGTGGCATCTTTTTCCACACGTTATGTGTGAAGGTATCGAGTTTTGTTCTTGTAAAAAATAAGTTTGGTATCCAATGTATATACTATAATTTCCTTTCATAATATCATTTTATCAAAAAATAAATAAAAAATATTATGTATAATAGTATTCGTCTCTACAAGTTGTGTGATGGAAGGTCTCAGATTCCATTTTCAAAAAGGTCAAGGCCGGCCCCAGTATATAATATAATATTTTCTCTAATATCATTATATTTTTTTTAATAAAAGAAAAACCTCATATTACGATTTTACTTATTTCTCCGTGAGAAATCCAAATGGGTTAATTGCTAAGTGACAATCCAAATTTTTTAGAATTTGATTTTAATGTTTTACAAAATTAAGGGTGATTAAATGGCTTAGGATTTAGGATTTTAGAAAGTGTTGAGAAGGGTATATGAACTGGTGTTGGGAAAGTTTATGGTTCCGCACAAAAAAGATCACAAACTCTTAAGTTACGAGTGATTAATTTTTTTATGGACACTAAATATTTTTTCTTAATGGGACTATGTTGAGATTTTAAATTTAGAGGCTATGCGCGTTGTTGGTGAAATTTTTATTTTCAGTTGTCAATTTTGAGATTGGATTATATCATCATACGATTTTTTTTATATAAAAAATATTATTAAAGCCTTTTATATATGGTGTTAATTATATTTTGTTTGACGGAAAAAAAGGTTAATTTAAGATTGATTTATATTCTGAAAGTACGAGAACTAAGTCAGATCCCAACATATATGTAAGGATACTATTTTCCTTGCTACCTAACTTCACAGAAACTAGTCATTCTGATAGTACTGCTAGTACTTCTGAGTGGTGCAAATCCTTTCGCTGTAATGCTACTGCGTCTTAGAGATTTGATTTTGTCACTGGTATTGCTTGTAGAGCTGGCAATCGTGTTGTATCGGGTTTGTATTGTGTCATAAATTATATTTTAGCTAAATATATCCAATCCGAACTCAATCAGTTAGATTATCGTGTCAAAAATATCAATCCGAATTCGACTAGTTAATGACTCTGGTTATCCATGTAACCATTTAATAAATAGATTGTGCTCGAAACTCCAGTTAACACATGACTTGTTTAATCCGTTTAATCTGTTTACCATATTTAATCTATTTAAATTATAAGATTTATGTATATATGTAGGTAAATGAGTAGATATATGAGTTATTAATTGACACGTTTATTAAACGAATTAATATATATGTTATTAATTGACACGTTAATCCAAAATTTATTCGTTTATTAAATAGATTAATAGAATATTATACAAATTAATATATTAACCTGAAATTTACATATTTATTACACGTGATATAATAAATTAACTTGAAAATAATCAAAATTTTAGTCGTCTAGATTGATGTTAATAAATTTTATAGGAATTTCACAAATTAGTGGGACCTATTCATAATTGTAAATAACCATTCGTCACACGTTCCAACTTCCAACAATAATATTAGTGGGTCATCGATTTTGCTAGAAGTAGGAGGAAAATACACAAAGCATAAAGATAAAAAAAAAAATTGATGGGAACTTGACAAGCCACGTGAAAGTTCAAGAAAGAGTGATGAGCGTACAGCTCAGCTTTTAGGGCGGCCCGTTCATACGTGGCACACAGTTGGCACCGGATGACACCTATTACATGCAAAAGCTAGGAGAGAAAATCAACCACTAATTTGGTCTGAACTCTGAAGGAACCTTTTAGAAGCCGGGCCCCTCCCCTGCAAGCCCCATTAGTTTTTAATTCCCAAAAACGTAAATTTTATGTCGTCGATCATGAGACTTGATTCTTCTCTGTCTGGTGATCTTCGTCTTGTAGTTGTAGCAAAAATGACCAGGAGATTCCATGCAAATACCTTTTACCCGTCAAAATCGAATTGAGGAGAACAGAGAAGAGTGTCGATCGAGTATATATACGCTACTCGAAACTCCGTACCCAAAATTTATTTCTGAATTTTGTACCTGAACATATAAAAAAGCAATTAAAAAAAAAAAACTTCTGGAACTCTCAGATAGACGTATTAACAATGAATCTACGAAAACAAAATTTACTTAATAAAAAAAATCTTCTAAATTTACTGAACAAAATTTACTCCGTACCTTTTACCCGTCAAGGATCTAGGCTTCTAGGGTCTTCTATTCCACTTCATTAAAAAAAAAATATATTACTTAATAAAATTTACCAATATGAATTCATTAATTTCATGTCTAAAATTTATATTCCACAACTTTCCCTAGCAGCTACATACCGTTGGATGAGTCCACTAGGACACGTGTACGGCAAACACTAAGCACCATCCCAAAACATTTGATGAATTTGAATGTAGCTTAAATTTCCACCTAATTTTCATTTCATATCCTCGCTTATATAAACCCACCTCCACCCTAATGTCAAACAACCACCACTGCGACATCAAAGCACTCTCAAAGCCACAGCCCTCTCTCTCTCTCTCTATCTCTCTCACACACACACACACGTCATCTCCAGCTAGCTCTCTCTCCCTCGGATACGTCAGCAAACATGGCTCCCGAACTGGTACCCACCATCAACCCTTCCGGATTCACGAAGCCCCCGACCCTGCCGAGACGGGCATACGTCACCTTCTTGGCCGGCAACGGTGACTACGTGAAAGGCGTCGTGGGATTGGCCAAGGGGTTGAGGAATGTCAAAACGGCATACCCGTTGGTCGTGGCTGTCCTGCCCGACGTCCCGCAAGATCACCGTCGTATCCTCGAGTCCCAGGCGGGTTGCATAGTCCGAGAGATCGAACCAGTTTATCCGCCTGAAAACCAGACCCAGTTTGCCATGGCTTATTACGTCATCAACTATTCCAAGCTCCGGATTTGGGAGGTACCTACGTTACGTTCATTGTTTTGCTGACCTGGCTTCTTTATGTGTTTTTTTTCCCGACGTAGACCAAGCTTATACACGTGGCGTTACATGGCATCTTTACGTTATTTTTGTTGCACGTTGACCGTAGCTCTTACACGTGGCGTTCTTGTGGACTAACCGAAGGAAAACTTTTTTTTTTCTCCTAGGGAGCATAAAATTTTGGCCCAAAAATACTTGGTTCTTTTTTCCTATTTGTCCAATTTCCCATTTCTCTTAGTAATTTAAAATTGGATAATACGGATGGTTGTACTTTATTTTTCTATATATATATTAGAATAATATTATAATTAAAATTATTTATTTTAAAATTATATTAAAATTATCTCCGCTTAATTTAATAAATTTAAAATTCGTTTATTTTTTTATATAAATCAACTAAATAAATGAATTATTAAAAAGATATTAAATTTTATTAAAATTATCGATTACGTTGCGATCATTGTTTTGTTTACGTGGCTTCTTTACGTTATTTTTGTCAAGTATTCTTCTTTCGCGTGGCCTTACGTGGCTTCTTTGTGTTATTTTTGTTACACGTAGATTCTCGTTTTTACACGTGGCGTTCTTATGGACGATCCGAAGAAAAATATGTTTTTGTCCAAGGGATCATGAAATTTTGGCTAAAAAATCTTGTTCTTTTTCCATATATTATTTGTTTAATTTCACGCTTTCATCTTGTGATAAAATTTGAACAATTTTAACATAAAAATATTGTTATTACAAAATTGAGCAAATGATTCTCATTACTCATACGTATGAATTTTAAACTGTAAAATAAAATTTGGCAAAATATAAATGAAGTTTTAGACCGATAACTTATATATATAATCCTCCTTGTTTTTTATTGGCTTGGCAGTTTGTGGAGTACGAGAAGATGATATACTTGGACGGGGACATCCAAGTGTACGACAACATAGACCACCTGTTCGACCTTCCGGACGGCCACTTCTACGCCGTGATGGACTGTTTCTGCGAGAAAACATGGTGCCACACGCCGCAGTACAAGATCGGGTACTGCCAGCAGTGTCCCGAAAAGGTCCAGTGGCCCACGGCGGAGTTGGGCCCGCCGCCCTCGCTCTACTTCAACGCCGGCATGTTCGTGTTCGAGCCCGACCTGGAAACGTACCATGATTTGTTGAAGACTCTGAAAGTCACACCCCCGACCCCATTTGCAGAACAGGACTTCTTAAACATGTTCTTTCGGGATATATACAAGCCAATCCCTTTGGTTTTCAATTTGGTCCTCGCCATGCTATGGCGTCACCCGGAAAATGTCGAGCTCCACGAAGTTAAAGTGGTACATTATTGTGCAGCAGTAAGTATATATTCATTTTGATAAATTAATATTTTTATGATAAATTATCTAGTTGATTATATATTTAATTGATATATATAGATAATTAAATGATTTCTAACTAATTTTAGTAGTAAGTATATATTTATTTTGATAATGTAATTTTTTTTTATTTATCGAATTGTCTATTATAATTGGACTTATTTATTTTTTAAATTATTGTGTTAAGATTATTTTTGTAAAAAATTAACAAAATTATAAGTTATTTAGTTATATATATATTAAATAAATTAATAATTTTAATAAAAATTAAATTTTTTATGAAAAATTGTTTATTTAGTTGATATATATGAATGATTAAATAATTTTTTATTTATTAATTTTTTTATTAGAGTAATTTTAATATGATGATTAATTGTGATACGTGAATAAAAATAATTTAATAAAATAAAATGGTGATATGAGAGGATATTATTAGGGTACGTAGAATGTAACTATAATTTTTTTGAGAACGAATAATTTTGATTATGATATATATATATAAATAATTTAATAAATCAATTTAATGATATAAATAGATATTGAATGAATAGTTTTGATTATCTATGAAAATAATTCAATAAATTATAAATTAAAATAGCGGTATAAAAAAATATTATCGGATTGGTTTTAATGCTGTGATGTGGGGTTGATTTGACGACCGCAGGGATCGAAGCCATGGAGGTATACGGGGAAGGAGGAGAACATGCAGAGGGAGGACATTAAGATGTTGGTGAAGAAATGGTGGGACATTTACAACGACGAGTCTCTCGATTACAAGAAGCTGCTGCTGCCACCGCCGCCTACGGCGGTAGTGGTGGTGGGTGAAGCTGAAAGGGCTGTGAATGTACAGCCTTTCATTGAGGCACTGTCGGAGGCTGGGCCAGTTCAATACTTGACCGCCCCATCCGCGGCTTAGATATGGAAGTGGAGGATTAATTGAGAAGCCTCTCCCCATCTGGTCTTCAATACATCGTTTTGGCTTTTGAGGAAAGGGGAATTTGTGATTTGGTGATGATGAGAAGCCTTCTGGTTTT
This sequence comes from Prinsepia uniflora, assembly GCA_032719365.1. NCBI lineage: Eukaryota > Viridiplantae > Streptophyta > Magnoliopsida > Rosales > Rosaceae > Prinsepia > Prinsepia uniflora. Next base: position 3,233,223 of record CM064876.1, on the reverse strand, counting down.
TGGTCTCTCCCCGATCGATATGTGGAGATATGGTCTTCAATGCTTGGTTGTGACTTCTGAGGAAAGGGAGAATGTAATTTGGTGTGATTTGAAGCTTTTGGTTTTTGCTTTGTGTTAAGTTTCGTCGGTAATAATAACCGACCTAAGTTTTGCGATGTGTGTTGTCTATATTTTGTACCATATATAGGCATATAGTGTCCTTTCAATGTAATATTATGCTGCAGTGTATGGTGAAATGAAGTTGACGGGGTCATTAGTTTTACCTTTGCAATGTACTCTTATGCGGTAATATATGGTGAAAAGAATTAATTAAAGAAGTTAAACTTGCTCGCCCTTAAATTTTCTGATGTTCTATTGTAAAAATTTGGAATGTTTCAAATTTAAATCATAACAAGTTGGTGTAATGGTTATGGTGTTCGTGTTCCCGGTATATTTTCAGCTAGTTTTGGATTCGATTCCCTCTGAATTATATTCGATTCCCTCTGAATTATATCTTGATTGTGACTAAAGGTGCGTACTATCGCGTGTGTAAGTCTTATTGGTCTCCGGTACAGATTAGTTTTTGGTTGTCAATTTTGAGATATTACATGTGATTAAGGTGCACTATAACGCGTGTATGAGTCTTCCCGACCTCTGGTGGAGATGTCATCTTTGAGATATTGCATGTGGTTAAGGGGGAGTTATAACGTGTGTAAGATATTGCAACTCTCGGTTCTTGTACCTCTTGTCTTGAAGAACCTTTTTAATAGCAACAGTTTCACCAGTTTCTAAACACTTGGCCTGGAATAGAAAACAATATCAACATAGAAGTTCAGTGATATAAATTTAAACAAGAAGATTAACCTCATTAAAAGCCACAAAACTGTAATAAGAAAATTTACCTGGAAAACCAATCCGAAAGATCCATGTCCAACAACACGTTCAGCCATATAGCTTATTGTCTACAGTTTTTGAAAGGAAAATCACATCATCGACAGTTTGAAATGCTATAAACTCTAAAAGCTGGCTGTACAAAAGGAAGAACATTCATTTCAAAAAGTTACCTGCTTTGGCTGACCATTCTTTCCACCAATAGTTGTAACAATAATATGACCTGCCTCGGTTCCATTACCATCAACAACTGTTGCTTCCATTTCCTGTGAGGAAAATTAAAACAAAGAATTCATACTATAAATTTCACAATCACTAAAAGCTTACATAAGCTGAAGAATAATTAGGCAAAAGCCAGTTGAAGTGACATTATCTACCTTCTCATCCCTAATTTTCATGTCATTCATCTCCTTGAGCAACAAAAGAAAAGCCACAAAAACACTCACAAACACAGTTCACAAGCAGTTGGGGGTATAAAAACTTATTCCTTTTTATTCTTAGATGTAGATGGAAAAAGTTAGGCTGTAAATCAACCCCAAATTGACCTATAACGAGATGTCTTTATCAAAGAGTCCTGCTATTCCCTTCCCAGGGTCACTCTGCTTCACAATCGACTCTCCTACTAAAACCGCCTTAACACCAGCTTCTTGTACATAGCCAATATCATCTGGAGTAAACAACCCGGATTCGCCTACCACGATTATACCTCTTTTACGAATCAATTCCCCACGCTTTCCTTCTAGAAGCTTCTTTGTGTTACTGATATCAACCTCAAATGTTTCTGTAGGCAACCAAAATAAGCTTATCATGCTGCTGAAAAGGGAAGTTATACACCAGTTATCATGCCTGTCATGCATATTAGGGAGGAAATGGCAAAGTTTGAGGATCCCATAAAAAAATTCAACGGGAACTTCGCTATGGAAGACTTTTGAAAGCTCTTGCACATTGTTCCTCAGTATTAGTGACATTGGTCATTTAAAATATGCACATAAATATTCTATGATCAGCACACAGCCATATTAGTAAATTACCAGTAATACCCAATTCATGGAACTCTGAAATTTTACCAAGATTGCGGTTGTTGATGCCAATAAACTCAACCCCATCAATGCCAAGAACACGGTCCATTTCCTTCTCATCATGCACCTGCAATAATGTAACACAGGAGATGTTTTTAAGATTAGACATCATAGATAAATTGTAGCTGGTGCATAACTTTGCATACAAAAGCATCCGAGTATGACTAGACAATAATAGTAACTCATGTCTAATCAAGACAAGGACACCATTTTCTAGTTCAAACCTTACAACATATCCACTTAGAAAAAGTACACAACAGTACTAATGAAGAACAAAGTACAAGTCGAACCTCAACTAGTGTTGCCATGCCAAGCATCTTGCAGATCTTCGTCATGTATTTGATGTCAAGGTCAGGCAAAACAGCAGCAATCAAAAGAATCGCATCTGCACCCTTGGTTCTAGCATAGTAGATTTGTCAAACTTCAATGATAAATTCTTTGCACAAAATAGGGCACTGCATAATTTTCCAGTGTTAAAAGAATAACTTATACCAATAGTACATCGTAGAAAATTGAGAAAAATGGTTAATGGAACAAACCTTTACTCCAGCATCCCTTATTGCGACCATATTTTCATAGCTTCCCTAGATTGATTAAACCAAAAGCTAGTGAGAAATAAGTTTTATTTCAACATCCTTGGAATCCAAATAAAATCATTTGTAGCTTTGTAGGACTATCAAAACACATAAAATGATTTGCTCACCTGAAAATATTTTTCATCTGCCAAAACACTAAGACAAGCAGCTCCCCCTTTTTCATAGGCTTGGGCAACTTCAACCTATCATGAGAAATTATTAGAAGAATAAGAACTGGTAGAGAGAGTATAGTTTTAACATACATAAAAAAAAATACAACAGAGGCAGCATCAGCCCACTGGAGGAAGCTACACTGAGTCAAGTTTTTTATCTTTGTTTTTTTTCGTTAGTGTGCAGGCTGACATCTCGATATAGGTCAATATAGATTTTACCAATGTTGGTAGAAAAGAAACATAGCACACAAACACCCAAAAATACTCTCCAGCACCTTAAACATAAATAAAATGCACTCATAGCTAAGCAATTGTATCCGTAATACACTGCCTTGACAAAGTATAACTGTGGACTATAATTGATGTACTAAGCGGATCCTGATTTCCGTTGAGATCACTGGCCAAAATAAATTCTGCCCTCCAAGCATTACTTTTGTATTAGTCTTATTATATATTTGAAAGTCACCCCCACTGAAATTTCTGTGCTCATCCCTACATACAAACATGCCTTTTTCCCATTCCTACGAAATGAGGAGGTCATGGGAATGGAAGGAAAACATATATAAATCCTGATCATCATTATATACCAAGATGGAAATGGAAATGATGCTTTCATTTCATATGGCATTGGAAGCCACCACCGCTATTCTGATGAGTATAAATTCATAAATTCAACATAATGAATCTAATAACACCAGAACAGGACTAGAAACAAACTTCCAAACACAGGAATCAGGATAAAAATATGCATTAGACTCACAGGATCAAAATTTTCTCTCAAAACTCCTCTACTTGGAGAAGCCTTCTTCACTTCAGCTATCAAACCAGGCAGTCCAGTTCGTGAATTTGCTGCCCTAAGAGCTCCAATAAAATCCCTAACAGGAGGGGCAATATCAAGAGCTTCCTTCAATGAATACAGAGGCTGCCTCTCCTTTAACTGAAAACAGCAATTCAAATTAACAACACATTTTATAAGCAAAACCTGACCAAATTACTCAGCTTCTCCCCAATTGGGTCTTTTCATCCCCATTTTCTTTGGCTTTTATTTTTGACAATCCAGTTCACCAAAAACATAAAGTTGACGACTTCACCTGAACAACCTGAGTGTCCTTGTGCCATATGATTTCCTCCAAAATATTTCGTGGAGTATTGCCCTCATCTTGCAATCGAAACTCAAAGGGTCCAACATAGTGCTGGGGAGGTCCAGTCGGTGGCCTCCTCCTGATTCTTATACCTTGGCTTGCAGCAACTTCATTGTGATACATACCCACCTCCCATTCCTTAATCTTCAGCTCAGTTTTCACCGGCTCCGATTCTCTCTCCAGAAGCGTCGACGGTACATCTTTAGATTCCATCTAAAAAACAAACAAACAATTCCCTCAAAATGTGCTCAACTCGAGCAAAAAAGAGAAACAAACAAACTTAAGAAATTTAGAGATTTTAAAGAACCTGTTGAGCTCGAACAATAGAGGAAGACGAAGACGGGAGAGAGAGCGAGTTCGTTCTACGCAAGTCGAAAGTGGAGCCAGGAATGGACCTCCTGGGTCTGCAAGTGAGAGAAGGAACCGCCCGGAACGAAGCCAAGCCCTCCACTATTGTATATGGATTTTGCAGAGCAAATAAGAATGAGGCTGCTCACTTTGGATTTTGCCTCTTTCAAGGTTTGGCGGTTTACCTATGGCTGTGGCTGTAGCTGTGGCGGTGGCTGGGGAATGTCAAATAATCTGACAGTTACAACTTACAAGTAACGAGAAAGCATCGATCCTTAAAATTTGGAAAAAAAGTTTTTTTAAAATATATAATCCTTAAGTCAAATAATGTATAATCCTGGGTTAGAGGAGTAATTAAAGGGTCAAATACTTTTTTTTTAGTTTCCTCAAATATCTCAAGGTGTATTTTTTGGGTGACGCTAAGGCTTATTTCACACACTACCATGAAATTAAAGGAAAAACAATATATGTCAGAGAACACAGGGGAAAACAGTACATGTAGAAAATGAGGAGGTATTTCGCACGAAGTAACTTGCAGGAATCATGAATGTCAGTTTTGTTTCATGATCATGATAAGAAACGATTTGTTTCATGATGTGTATGAATGAAAAGATAAAGTTAATTAGTGGTAATTATCTTTATATTTCAATATTAGAGTCGTCTATTTTTAAATTTTATTTTAATACTTCTATTAATTTCTCCATTTCACTGAAAAATAATTACATCTAGCACACCTATATTGACATATTTTTTTTTAATAGAATTCGTTTGATAAATAGATAAAGGAACTAATAGAAATATTAGAGTAAAGTTTAAAGAAATGAGACACTAATATTGAAATATAAAAATAGTTATTAAAATTATGGACTAGTGGAATTCGAGCGGTCCGGGTGGGACCACCATGGCTCATCTCTTCTCGAGAATCCATATATCGCTTATCAATATATGGACATCTATCTCTCGAGCACATGTTTAGGTTCGACCTCAATGGAAAAATTAAATAGAACACCTAACAACGTATCTTCACAGACCACGAATTACGAGATCAATAATACTTTCAACTAATTAGCTAAAAGATAATATTAAAATTGTGAATCAGTTTCCATCTATTTTGAATCCTAGAGGATTGGAAATTAGCAGAAATTACTTTTACTACTCTTGATCATCTATTTTCACAATGATTACAGAAGCTGTTGGGATTAGTCCATAGTGGCAAAGAAAGGTTGAAAGTGAGAAAGGATTATAATCAGTGTGAAATTAAAGTCCTTAAGCCAGAGGAGTTGAGATTGATTCCCAATTTCCTATTATAAGAATCAAACTCTTACACTTCATAGGAGAAATTAAGATATAAATTTGAGAGCAAAAAATCTGTATTCTTCTTGGCCATTAGTGAGAAATTGAACCATTGAGAACTGATTTTTGAACAAGTGAAAGAAAATGAGGAGATGATTCTCTTCCTTGAACTCCAAAAAAGTAGACATAAACAAATTAAGTGTAGCAAAATAAATGGCAGCTATTTCATTTCACAAAACAATCGGGAAAACAATGCTATTGAGGTAATACCGTGAGAAAAATTTAGAATTTATGAATTATTCTTAAACTACAAGTAAGAAAGGCACTGCTTGCAAATGAAAAAAAAAAAAAAAAACCACAAACATGGTAAAATAGGGTACTTAAGACAGCAGCAAATGCAGAGAACACCAAGGATTACTGTCAACTTCGTATTTGATCACTTGTTGCTACATAAAATTCAAGCCGAGCCACCTATGCCTGCAATTTAACACGTCGAGACAAACTTCAGGAGAAAGAAATCATTGGAAGAACAATGAGTTTTACAAAATGGAGAAGAATATGAGTCCACCTTGTTTGCAATATTGTTTGAGAGCCAGTCAAGTCCCTCATACAGTCCTTCACCAGAAGTGGCGCATGTGCTCTGGATATACCTGCAACGGATAACTTACAAGGTTAGTTTCCGAGGGAGCACACATGTGCGTGAAAAAATAAGATAAAGAGAAGTTGTTTTTAGTTTTACCAGTGGCGTTGACGAAGGGAGTGAAGGCCAAGCTTATCAGTTATTTCAGCAGCATTCATGGCATTTGGAAGATCTTGCTTGTTGGCAAATACAAGCAGCACAGCCTCCCTTAACTCGTCCTACCAATACAACAAATGCTTAGATATCCAAACATAAAAGATAAACAATCCTATATAGAAACTTAAGCGCAAAATTTTACATCGTACTATATTACATCCTGCTCTTTAGCATTGAAATAAGAAGTTCCAAAGATTATTGATTACCTCATTCAACATTCTGTGCAGCTCATCCCTGGCTTCAACCACACGATCACGATCATTGCTATCAACCACAAAGATAAGTCCTTGCGTGTTTTGGAAGTAATGCCTCCACAAAGGTCGGATCTAGAAAGACAATGCAAAATATCACAGACAATTTAAGATAAAAAGGCAGAAGCTACAAAAACATTCAACAGATAATGAGAAATGACAACAAACTGTAGGAGTAATTGACTTAAAAGTTGGATATCAGGTCCACAATTACTTCATTCAAGAACCATCAAGTTTAAAACTTTATACATTACAAGTTTCGATGCAACAAAGTACGAAGAACGTGTATGTCTCAAGCTAGTAGAAACATTAGAAAGTGAATCACACAGAGAAAAAATCATGTCAATCTTCAATGTTGGTCGTCAATTAGACAAAAACAACTAATCAGAAGCAGATGCAAAAATGAACATTTATAGGTATCAATTCGAGTACGGAAAGTAGCAACATTGAAAAAAAACACACACACACACAAAAAAAAAAAAAACAAAACAAAACAAAAAACAAAGAGAAAGAAAAAAGTCCATACCTTGTCCTGACCCCCGACATCCCACACAGTAAAGCTGATGTTCTTGTATTCCACAGTCTCCACATTGAATCCTAACCAATTAATTTACCACAATTCAAAGCAATTAAAACCTAACATGTACACACGAAAAAGCTAATGAAGGAAATTGAGTGGATCGAGGTAACATACCAATGGTGGGAATGGTGGTGACAATCTCGCCGAGCTTGAGCTTGTAGAGAATGGTGGTCTTACCAGCCGCATCGAGACCCACCATCAGTATACGCATCTCTTTCTTCGCAAAGAGACGACTGAAAAGCTTGGTGAAAGACAGCCCCATTTTTGTTCACCTTCAAAAGATCAAATCCAACCCAAAATTCAATCAATCAACAATACGATCATATCGTACAACAATGGCCTAAATCTAGACAATTCATAATCATTTTGCGCCAAACAGAGAGATCGAATCACATAGACGCAGGTAAATCGAGATCGGAGGCAAATCTAAAAAAAAATTGACGCAAATGGAAAAAAAAAAGAAGACAACTTTGGGATGCAGATCTCAGAAAAAGGAAGAAGCAAACCGTAGGATTTGTTACCTGAGGAAACAGAGATCGAAATTGAAGCAACAAAGCGCGTTAGATCTAGGCCTTCTTCTCCTCTCTTTTCCTCCCTTTCTTTCGAAATTGAAAGAAAGCGTGTGTCTAAGAAAGAAGAGGAGGAGCTGTCCTTCACAGCGATACGCGCGCTGTATCACGATATAATGAGGAATGAGAAGATCTATTACTACCATCTCTGTATTTATAGACCAACACACAGATCCGAAGAGCAATACCACTCATGACTCACCCACCCAATCAAATTTTTACTTTACAATCTCATTATTATTTTTCAAAATCAGCCATTCACTAATTATGAGAAAATTACAAAATGCTTCCAAGTTTTAACCAAGTTGGTTATTACCGTTGATTCGATTCCTTGTTAGCCTCCAAACAACGCTTTCCCTTTGCGACTTGATTACTTATGCTATTTGTTGATCGAGTAACATTAATCATGGCGGCACTAAAAAAATTGTCTTTAAATATTAATTATTTGATTTATTTGTAATAATGATGAAACATTATCTCTCGACCGTTCTTTTCTTTCATATCATAGATTCATAATAGGTTGATTAATAACACTGCGTGACAACTTCTCGAATGAAATCAAGTATTTACATTATTCGGACTACATTGGGCTTGTATTACTTTTGTTATTTATTGATAGAGTAACATTAACCAGGATGACACTAAAAAATTTCTCGTTTTATCTCGTTACCGTCTTTCCATATTATAATAGATCGATTAATAACAATGTGTGACAACTACTTCAATGAGATCAAGTATTCATATTATTCGGATTGCATTAGCCATTAGATTACTGAACAAAGACGGATGAGCATTCACCTATTGTCCATTGACTATTCGTTTTGCCATAATCATAGACTCACGCTCTCTGTGCTACTCAAGACGGCATTGGAGTATCACAAATTTCTTTGCTATTAAAGACGGCATTGAAGTTTCTAATTAGTACACCGGGGGTCCTCTCTAGGCAAAACGCTCCTTTATTGATGCATTTTTCTTAGGATATCTCAATAGTAAGAGCGCAAGATCAATGAAATATTAGGCACTTTTTAAAGGTGATTGCATCTAGCAAACCTCATGCTAGCCTCTACATGCGGGCTTTTAACATTAGAGCGTAGTTCATTCAACGTACGAACATAGTGCTACTAGTCTCTACATGTAGCAAAGTTACTGTTGATATTCCAGCATTATTCCATGAGTCATTTACCGTTCTGCCATGCTCATACACAGGAGAAATAGCTCCCGTTATTGAGCATGACATTTCAATTATCACTTTATCTTCTAAGGATTGCCTTCTTAAAAGAGAAGCTACAACATACAAGATTACTATTACAACTTATTTTTCTCTTCCATCATCACATAACCAGTAGGAAAATAAAAGCGCTAGTCTTCTTACGACGTGATTCACGTACAATCGGACTCAGTTGGAGCTCAAGAAGAGTACACGTCCGACACCCCTCCTATCATCTTCTCCGCCTTCTCTCCACGCTCCCCTGAAAATTACATATACAAGAAACAAATTTCAGGACAACTCTGGAGAGAAGTCATCAATTTCAGATGGCTATACATAGAACTGCATATATCATCTTAATCTTTGATCAATTGACGAGTAAAATGTTACCAGTGCGAATTCTTATTACATCGGAGACTGGCACCACTGCACAGATTAGGAAACCTCATCAGAAAGTTTACATCTGAGACTGTCTCTTTAGTCATTATAGTATGAAAATGAACGATTCACAACTAATAATGATTTTTTGAGTCTTACCAAAAATTTTGCCATCGCCAATTTCTCCAGTCCTTGCCTCTTCAATTATCTTGTCTATTACTATTTCAACCTAAGAAGTAACGATATGCAAGTGTCAATCGGTAAATTTTAATACTGAGTCTCAAGATGGCAAATAGTGTCATATCTTCCAGAAGAATGCACTGCACAACTAAAATTATCGCTACTCAATATACCTGGTCTTTGCTTACTACAATCTCCATTTTGACCTTAGCGACAAAACTGCCTTCAGGAAATTCAGAACCTAAAAAAGCAATAAAAAAACATGTTACAAAGGGAGAATGCATAACAAAAAGTTGAGGACAATAACCAACAGTAGATAAAGTAGAGAAAGTTGAGCGAAGGGAAAACATACCACCATGCCTCTCTGTTGAACCACCTTGAGCACCAAACCCTCGAACATCAGATACTGTAACGCCACGAATACCAATTTTCAGCAAAGCCTTTGGTTTTTGCCAAGGAGGAAAAAAAGGAAAACGTTAGTAATTACGCTATATTACATACAAACTGTACGGAGATTAAAATTGAAAACCACAGAAACATGCATAGTGTCAGTGATACACTTCCTACCATCGTTACTATAAAGTAGTAGATATGTGAAAATATGCATCCAAAAAGGGTGGGTAAAACCAGGGACAATTCATATCCTACTTTCGACGGTAGCCCTACGTTTTTTTTTATAGCAAAAATGAAAGAAGAAAGCATCTTAGTTCTTCAATATCTCTTGATTATCTTGCTTTGCATTTCTTTTGGGCATGCCAAATGGCATTACTTCCGGCACCACAGACAACCCACTCGCATGGCAGCCCCTCAGGGATGCCTCGTGGCTGAAATGAATTGAAAGGTAAGAAGTGGCACTTGACATGAACAAAGAAATTATATAGAGAGAATAAAACTTGATCCGCAATTTCCTCAAAAGGACTGACTGACAATGGGGCTCATATATAAGCCTTCCCTGCTTACCAAGGTATAAATTATAATGGTACAATTAACCACTGCCAACTGATCTTTTGACATGTCATACCACTTACCAGTGTGGCACATGCAATTGAAATTTAAGCGGTCTCCTTACCAAAATTTCAATAGGTCATTCATTAACCCTGCATTACTTTATAAGGTTTCTACTTTTAGAGCTCTTTATATGGATACAATTAACCACTACCAGCTGATCTTTTGACATGTCATACCACTTACCAGTGTGGTACACAATAGTCGAAATGTAGGTGGTCTCCTTACCAAAATTTCAATAGGTCATTCATCAATACTGTGTTCAGAAAGTTTTTACTTTTAGAGTTCCTTATACAAAGTTCACCTCAAAACGATTGTGACTATATGTTCCCTATATATAAATGGATTGAAGTGTGCAAAGATGACTACACAGGGAAATAAAACAGTGCTATCTATCATGTCAAAAACATTTGAGGCACACTTGTATTGTTTTCTTGATTTTAATATCCTAATGCAAAAAACAATGCCAATTGTGCTTAAGGTTCAATAGTTCTTACCGAAGAAACATGTGAAACTCGCCAGGGCCTATTTCGTCACATAAACCATAAACAAAAATTAAGAAAGAATCAGATATAAAAGAAACCCAATAAGCTCACATGTTCAGCAGACAAAAGTAGAAACAAAAAAGCATAGCAGAAGATGACAATCAATCCAAACAAAAGGATGCATGAACAAATGGGACAATCAATATAACAATCAAAATGCATAGAAGAAAAGAAGAATGATTGCTAATGCACCTCAGAATTGCTTCCACTTTGTAAAATTTCGAGTCTGGCCCATAACCTACAAACAACCAACAATATCGACCATGAAAATTTAAAATCCGAGGCACCCGAATCATACTTCGAACAAAATCAGAAATGACATTCTACCCATGAATTATTTTTCCAGAAAATAATCAGAAAACGAACCAGGAGAACTCTGGGCTCTTATAACAGGAAGAACAGACGGATTTCTGGCGTGTTTGAGAGCGACATTGAATTGAGAGAACCCAAATTCTCTGAACTTGGTACGGATCGAGCCTGAATTTACAAGTGGAAGCTCTTTGGGGTGGGAATGGAGGGGGCAAAGCAGGCTTGGTTTTGCGATGGTAGCCATGTTTGTTATTGTTATGAAGAAACAGGGGGGAAAAGCTTCAAGCTTTGTGCGTCCCTTTGAGCGTTCTTCCGGGTCTACTGCCTAGTGAGCCAGTGTGCCAGTGCGTCTCTGCCTCGCAGCTGATGTCGTTTGCAAAGTTTCAAGCTTTAAAACGACGCGTGTAAATTCTTCTAAGAAAGCCCATGTAGCCCAACAGGCTCCAAATTCTGACGGGCCCATGGCCCAAGAAGTAGTATTACACTCATACTCCTTTGGGAAATAATGAAATATATCAGTTCCAGTCTCCTGCCCCAAAAATTTAGAAATGGCTGCTAGTGCGGGTGGAGCTAGGGAAGAATATGTGTACAGGATCAGCACTGCCAAGGAGTGGGAAGAGCTGCAGAGCTCTGGTTCTATTTATGGTGGAGAGCTTGACAAGACTTCTGGGTTCATCCATCTTAGCAACCTCAATCAGGTTTTGCTGCTCAAATTCACATCTTATGTAAATCAATAGTCAATACCCAATCTAATCTAGAATCTTTACTTTATTAAGTTCATTGCATGATTAAATTTATTGGGTTTTGTTTCCTCCCATATATAATTCCTAAAGTTCTTGCCTTTTTGACAATTTCAAGTGCCCAATTTGATGATGTTTACCCTTTGCATGGAAGTCCAAGACTTTAGTCCAAATGCAAGGAATTTTGGGTGGTTAAAAGCATTTGATTATACTTTGTTTAAGGATTGAAATGGAGTTCATTATTGATGTCCATTTTGTATGGTGGGCTATTTTTCAGGTGCAGGGAACATTACAGAATTTTTTCTTGAATGCTAAGGTGGATCTCTACTTGCTTCAAATTGACACTAACAAGGTACTTTGAGCACCCATTATGGCTTTTCTGTTACTTCAGTTTCTAAAATTGGAAATGATCTATATCTGCAACTAATATATTTGTTGTGTAAACTAAAATCATTTGTCAAACCAGTTGAGCATATGCTTTATTTGAAATTTAAAGAGCAATCCTTTGAACTCGATAACCGAATTTCTCACTGTCATATTCAAAGCTTAGATACTTACTCAAGATTTGAAAGGATTTCATGGAAATGGAAATTGTGTAAGTGCACATTAAAAACGGAATTTCTCACTGTCCTATTCTCTGCCCAACTCCTGTTGAATGAGAAGAATGGAGTTCCTAACAAAGTACCTAGGTAGGAATAGAAGTTACATGTAATATGCGTCACTGAATTAAGGCTCCATTTGTTTGATAATGAAAAGGATTTGAAATAACCATATGCAAAAACTAATTTGAAAGCTATTTGCTTTCTTCATTTTCCTTTTCCTTCTCAAAACCAATATGTATTGACCTTTCCTTGTGTTCATTTCATATCCACATGAAAGATCCACTCAACGTTAGTTGACATTGTTTTCCTCTACCTTGTAATCAAAGTATATATTGAGATAAACCTGCTTATTTTGATATTCATTATCGCAGCTTGGCGACGGATTAGTATACGAAGTTGTTGATGGTTCCAATAGCTTCCCTCATTTTTACGGTCCATCTCGAAGTTTCAGTCCTCTCCCTCTTGATGTTGTTACAAAATCAGAGAAACTGTCTCTATCAGACGGCCGATTCAGTTGTAGCATGCTGGAGTAAGCTGCTTAATTAAGCTTTGATTAGGTTTCCTTTCATGTCAGTTTTGTATTGTTGGGGATGTAAGACATTAAACGAGTCCCAACTGATGTGTTTGTTACCAGAAATACACTATTTTACAATGCTTGTGCGGGAGCATGGCTAGTAATGCAAATACCCTGCGATTGTATTTAATCAGAAAGATTCTTTGGGGTGTGGTCTACTGAGAATGATAGACTTATTCAGTGGCAAGCTCCCAAAAATAATCGATTATAAAGTGGTCTCGTGTGAAGAGAAATGTTGAGATACATGAGAAAAATAAAAAACATATAAGATAATATCTAATGCGTTGTTTTATATAATGCATGGTTCTACTCATAAAAAAAAAAAATACAATATATAATGAGTGTTTTATTCCTAATAATACTGATGACTTTTGTGATTAAACCCTGATGCCTCTCGGACCATACAAGCTGGAACTAATCTTCATTAGTTGGAAGGCTAGTAATTTTTTGACGAAGTTCATGTTATTGATGTTGAATGAGTGGATCGCTGGCCCGACTCTGTACTCTGCATTCAATTGCAATTTGAATATTAGTCGGTACTCTGCATTCAATTGCAAGGAAGGATCAAAGATGATAAGCCGGGATGGAGTTCACCACACAGAAGCTGGCAACAAAGTTTTTGCTTCAAAAAGAAATTCTCCACTAACCTTTTTTTTTTTTAGGGCCAAATCTCCACTAACTATTCAACTCCTCCACTCAGCTTTGATTATTTTTGCAATGCCTAAACAATCATATATTTATGGTTCAAATCTATATCTTATTCTCAATGTTTAGCTATAGCCAGTGTTAGGTTTGTCATGTGCTTTGGTTTTAAGCTTCATACTTATTCATGTAGTATGTTTGTCGATCGGCTTCAGAAAGTTCAACTTTAAAAATAAATAAAAAATTCATACACGAATATTGATCGTAAAAATTATATGTACATATAGAATATTAACTTCATTTACAAAAGTTAAATTCAAAATCTCCGAAAAAGTGTAAGTAGTATATATTGTCGTCTTTTTAATAAATTTGTATAAATGATCAAGTGAAAATATTTGTATTTCACTTTTAAGGGAACGTTGTTGTTCCATCCTTCTAATTTATAAGTGAACATTTCATAGATGTATGTCATAATTAATTGGAACTATATGTTCATTTTCTTGCTATATCATCATTTTAAGATTATCTTAGCGTTCAAAAAAAGAAAAAGAAATTTGAAGGTTTTTTTAGTCATTCACATATATGTATCAAATAAAACAATAATTATAATAATAATTAAGATCTTCATAATAAATCATTCATTTAATTTATACATATGAATTTGATTAATAAAAAAAATTAATGAAATTAATTTTTTATATATAAATAAATTTAAAATGATGATTTAGAAATTATACACTTCCCATTATTAAAATGAGTGTAGGGATATATGTTTAACATATCTCCTACGCTCATCCAATTGAATAAAGTGATGAAAATGGGGGTTGTTATAGTATAAAGTGATGAATTAGTGAGGGCATGCTGTATCCTTATGTTGATATAAGGAAACCTAAATGGTAGGTAATTGCCTTTTTCCTTTTGGAGTAGATAGCTAAAATGAGTTGTTCATAGCACATGGCCAATACACAATTTGCAATCAATTTTTATATTAAACGCATGAGTGAAAATAACATCTACACGAAATTCTTTAAAAATATTTTGTGGTCAAGAATAAGCCGTATCTTGAACAAAAATTTTAGATTCATCTTTTCGGACCAGGCTAGATATTTGGTTTCGGCCGAGAGAGCTATAACCCTTTCCACCCAAAAGGGGACTCAAAAATCATGAAACGAACTTAGTACAGCTAATGTTTTTGGTTAACTGTGAGTATCGATCTAATATATATGGTGCTAGCTAGGTCGTTTTGAAATGTCTATAACTTCATTAGTACATCTCGATAAATGTTCTTTTCCATATAGCATCCCTAAAAAGGAAAAAAAAAATACACCGTTTTATATGATATTAAAATTGGCTAGGCCATTAGAAATAGAGGTGTGTGCTGAAAATTAATGGTGTAGAATAATAATAATATTGGCATCAATGTTATGGAACAAAGAACAACATGCATTATTATTAATCGGTCCAAGATAATGTTACACTCTCTCTCTCTCTTTACGCACTGGACAATGCCGATGACAGTGAGATTCATCTCCATTATTCCCTTGCGACCCGCAACGCTGTCTCTGTCAAATCTGTGCATATATATAAATATTTAGAATTTGAGACCTCTCAATTGGTGTATATATACTTCAAAGTATACTCTTGAGAGCACTAATTGGGAGGGACGTCTTGGCCTCCATCTCTCAGATTCTGGTGATTCTGGCCGGCGATACCTCTCAAAGTATTCCCGCGGCCATCTTTTGTTCATCGGAGAGAGAGAATACGTACATATATATAGCATGGAGGAGACATTTGTGCCTTTACAGGGCATCAAGAATGACCTCAGAGGAAGGTTGATGTGCTACAAGCAAGATTGGACTGGTGGCTTCAAAGCTGGATTCAGGTACAAATTAAATTATAAACCTTAAAAAATCAATTGTTCTCTCCTTCCCCTATTTCTCCCTATAGCTTCCAGCGACGCATATTCCATAAAATTATAAACCCTAAAAATTCAATTGTTCTCTCCTTCCTCTATCTCTCTCTAGCTCCCAGCAACGCATATTCCATATATGGCAGTAAGACGCATAGTTTAAGATTGAAAAAATAGAGTCAGATCAGTGACGAGAGTTTGAAGGAGCCTATGGCAAAAAGGGTCTCCATGGTAGCGAGAACTTTGTAATTAAGGAACCCGATGCTACTGAAAGAGGGAGAAATAGAGGTAGGAGAGAAGGATTTATGATTTTATTGTGTTTTAATTCAATTTGTTTTAACTTTTAATTCGAGATAAAAAATTGAAAATTTTAATGACATATATATAGAATGCATGTCAGATGCCAATTAAAAATGTGGTCGTGACAAAAATTTTAATTTTAATTTCAACTTTTTTTGCTATTTAGATTAATGTGTGGTGGTGAGAAAAATGTTGCTGATTGATGTTTTTTTTTTAACCAGGATTTTGGCTCCTACCACTTACATATTTTTTGCTTCAGCAATTCCTGTCATTTCATTCGGCGAACAGCTCGAGCGAAATACTGGTAGGTGCAGCAACTCACGATCGAGCTACGTACTAAAAAAAAAGAGAGGCTCATGCATGTTAATATATTAGATCTACAGTAATTAATTCGCAACATTAATTTAATTAATTATCTTTCGTTTTTAACTTATATATTATATAAAAATATATGATTTCGCATAATTAGATATTACGTGGAAATTTTAAAATATAATTAAGTAGTTCTTGTTAGTTTTTTATGTTAAAATGGAAAAAAAAAGAAAATTATTACCTAAACTATAATATATTATTAATGATTGGTGATATATGCAGCCATGAATGAAAATATCCGCAATATTTGTAAAATTTTCGTCGATATATTCGTATTTGAAGTCTCGATATTAAAATAAAATGGAAGAAATATCCGCAATGTTTTCGGTGAATACACCGTATTTAAGGGCTTTGACGTAAAAATAGGGAGGGAAAAAAATCTCCTCTTAATTTTCACGATACATGTATTATTATATTTAGTCTTATATAAATATTATTCGGTCGTGCTTAAGTTTTTTTTCTTCTAAAATTTCATTTAGAATATTTTCAAGTTTTGAACTAAATTTCCAATATTTTTTTATTGAGCGTGATCAATATCAATCAATATTTTCATAAATTTATTTATCGACATTTGAACTAAATTTTCAATATTTTTTTACCAAGTGTGAACAATATCGAAATCGATTTTTCATAAATTTAATTATCAATATTTCCGTAAAAAAATAATATTTTATCCATGTATGCGTCTATATATATATAGTTAATATATAGAGATCGTATATATATTGCAGATGGAACGTTGACAGCAGTGCAAACCTTAGTTTCGACGGCAGTTTGTGGGATCATACACTCCATAATTGGAGGTCAACCCTTGCTCATATTAGGTGTGGCCGAGCCTACCGTAATCATGTACACCTTCATGTTCAACTTTGCCAAAGAAAGACCAGACCTGGGTCCAAAGCTCTTTCTTGCTTGGAGCGCATGGTACGTACCTATATATACAATTCTATAATTAATTAAACCCACCGTCACTTATTTTTATTCTTATTTTTCTAAAAAAAAATCAAAAAAAATTACTCACTCAAGCACGTTTTTATATATCTTTTTAGGGCCGATTCAAGTTCAAGGCGAACAAAACCTAAAATTTGGGCATCATATTATAGAAGTGCATGCCTTAAATTTAACTCATGTATAAATTTATTTAAAATAATATTCACTTTTAAATATTGGAGGCCTTAAAACATAACTTAAATTTTTAAATTTTATATTATGACCTAAATGCTAATATTTTTTAAGGCCCAAAGTTTAATAAAGTTATTTACTTTTTTACAAAAAAAAAATGCCCATATATATTATTTAGGCTTTTACAATTCTATGCAAAGCCATTTTTTTAATACATCGGTAGTTTATTTGTGTTTTTATTAAAATATAAATTAAATTGGATTAAAACACACAAAACTAAATTTTCTCTCTTATTTTATGTAGCGATATTTTTAAAATAAATATAATATAAAGTTTGTTATTTGAGTTTAATTGTAATTTTGAATGTACGACAAATTATTTTAGATAATTTTCTTACCTATGTATATAATAACATCCTCATTTATAATTATCAATTGTTTAGACTATGAAAAAAATAAAATTAATCTCGTCTTAGGCCTCATCCTCCATTGGGAAGGCCCCCGACTCTTCTTCGATAAATTAATTTTCCTTTTTCTTGTTGTGTATTTGTTTGACTGAAATCACATTTTGTAGGGTATGTGTTTGGACAGCTGGGTTGCTGTTCTTCATGGCCATATTGGGAGCTTGTTCCATTATAAATAGGTTCACAAGAATAGCTGGGGAGTTGTTTGGTTTACTTATTGCTATGCTCTTCATGCAGCAAGCCATTAAAGTAAAAATCATTCTTCTTCAAGCTATTCAGTCATTGAATTTCTCTTTTTGTTGTTGACAATAATTGAAAATAGAATTAAAATTTATTTGTATAAAAAAAAATATTAATTCTTCTACTCACTAGTGGTTCAATGAGTGGATATCGTTTTTTTTTTTTCTTTCACTGTTTCAAGTCCGTTTTCTGATATATTTATCTGCAGATCTAGATTTTATTTTAATTCCAACTATTTATTAATTATTATAAGAAATCAACGATTTCAAATTATCATAAATTTAATAATCAAATACAACATCGAAAGAAATACAATATTTATTATAAGAGTGGATGTTAGTATTTTCTATAAATAAACAAAGGGAGATGAGAATTTATCATGAAATTGACTGACTTGTGATGTGATTTTTTAGGGACTTGTGGATGAATTTCGTGTACCGAAAAGAGAAAACACAAGTTTACCGGAATTTATACCTTCATGGAGGTTTGCAAATGGCATGTTTGCTCTGGTCTTGTCATTTGGCCTTCTGCTCACTGCATTAAAAAGTAGGAAAGCAAGGTCCTGGCGCTACGGGTCTGGTAATAATTACGATCGCTAATTAAGTATCGTCTCACTTGTTAATTACGTGAAATTAACTAAACGTTGAATAAACTTGTTTCATTTTGTGTAATATATGTGACAAGTTTTAATCGGGTATATATGTGACAGGTTGGCTTAGAAGTTTTGTAGCAGACTATGGTGTACCACTCATGGTCCTGGTGTGGAGTGGTGTGTCTTACATCCCAACCAGCAGTGTCCCTCATGGAATCCCACGGCGACTCTTTAGCCCTAATCCATGGTCACCGGGCGCTTATGAAAATTGGACCGTCGTTAAGGCATGTCTAATCCTGCTCTGGTTTCTTTGAACTAAATCAAGATTTAAGCAAGAGAACGTACTTTATGTTTTTGCTTTGAGATTAACTGAAATGACGTTTGAAATTAAATTACAGGACATGCTAGATGTTCCGGTTCTGTATATCATCGGAGCATTCATTCCTGCAACGATGATCGCGGTTCTATACTATTTCGATCACAGTGTAGCCTCCCAACTATCTCAGCAGAAAGAGTTCAATTTGAGAAAACCGTCTTCTTACCATTATGACTTGCTTCTTTTGGGGTTTCTGGTACATAAATGCATACCCAAATTCTTCTTAATATCCTCATTTTTCAGTTTCCCCTTTCCGCAAGCAACCACATAACACTCTTTGTATTTTCTTTGGCAGACTTTGATGTGTGGTCTGCTCGGAATCCCTCCATCCAATGGAGTCATCCCACAGTCTCCAATGCATACGAAATCCTTGGCTACTCTTAAACATCAAGTAACTAATCAATCACACAACGATCTTATCTACTGTTTGCTTTGTTATTTTTTCGCCGGTGATTTGATCAGAATGGTATTTTCTTGCGCAGATACTTCGTAATAGACTTGTCGCAACTGCTCGAAACAGTATGAGAAAGAATGCCAGCTTAGGACAATTGTACGGAAATATGCAAGAAGCCTATCGACAAATACAGACCCCTTTAATTTACCAGGAAGCCTCTGCTCGGGTAGATATATATAACACGATTATATGCTAGGGAAATCACATTGCAAACCACGTACTAATATGGGTTGAATCGACCATAAATTATGCAGGGACTTAATGAATTAAAGGAATCGACGATTCAGGCAGCTTCAAGCATGGGGAATTACATCGATGCCCCAGTTGACGAGACGGTGTTTGATGTAGAGAAGGAGATTGATGATCTACTGCCGGTGGAGGTGAAAGAACAGCGCCTTAGCAACTTGCTTCAGGCAATGCTGGTGGGAGGATGTGTTGCAGCAATGCCCATCTTGAAAAAGATCCCAACTTCAGTTCTCTGGGGCTACTTTGCCTTCATGGCCATTGAAAGTTTACCTGGAAACCAATTTTGGGAAAGGATCTTGTTGCTCTTCACTGCCCCAACTCGACGATACAAGTAAGAACATCTTCAACAAATTCTCTATTAGTAGTTAGCTATTTTTTTCTACTAACATCAATGCTCTCTATATCTCAAAAAGAGAAGTTAAAATTTTTCCGAAAGTTCTTAGTGCACCTGCAGCAGGCTCTTCGAATTTGACCTAAAATTTGTGGAGAAAAATCAAAACAACCCTTCAGCAGACTCACTCATTTTAACGTTAAATTTGACATAATGAATAGTAGATGGCTAATTGTAGCTAGTCATATGGATTTGGTGATTTTGGTCTTCGCTTTTTAATGTTTTTGGACAAATGTTTTTGGGTTTTGGACAAATTTGAAGAGTATCTTACAGATGCTCTAAGCTCTCAAAATCAAATCAAGATCAAAATTGTATCTTTTTAATTTATTAACGATGATTGAAATTTGACGATGATTTTGGTGCAGAGTGTTGAAGGAGTATCATGCGACATTTATAGAAACTGTGCCTTTCAAGTCGATTGCTTTGTTTACCATATTCCAAACTGTGTACTTGCTGGTGTGTTTTGGGCTTACTTGGGTTCCCATTGCTGGGGTTATGTTTCCCTTGATGATCATGCTCCTGGTTCCTGTGAGACAATACTTGCTGCCCAAGTTTTTCAAAGGAGCTCATCTTCAAGACTTGGATGCAGCAGAGTACGAAGAGGCTCCCGCTTTGTCATTTAACCTTGCAACGGTAATAATACTAATCTCCGGTCCTTTCTAGCTTCGCCAAAATTTCATACAAATTTCCCTGTCTTATAGTAACTATAAAGCCTATATATTTAAGACTTCATGACATGTAGGTTCTTGACAACATTTTTTTCACACATAATGAAACTGTTAGCAATCAAGGACAACTTAGACTAACATTTGATAAATAATGACAAAATGTCAAACTAACACTCACATAATCTCTATCTACCAAATTTAGAATCCCTACAAATGCCCTAAACGATAAAAGAATCGGATTAATCTAGAGCTTAGAGTTTCATTCTGTCAGAAATCCGAAGATATACCAAACTCTAAGTAATAAGCTCTCATGTACCACTACCTAAATGCATCTGCCTAAAGCTCGAGGACTAACCTAAGCCATCAGCTCCCCCAATACCTGAGAACTAAACCTAATATAAGCCAAAGCTCTCCCACCACCGTTATTACCCAAACACCCCATCCTCCTCCCCAAAAATTTCTGAAATCCTAAATTCTAAATTGTTAAACTCCAAACAACAACCTTGCTTTCATCAATGGAAAATAAGCAAAATCATATATAATTATAAAAAAACTAGGGTTGGACTTAGTAATTAAGTGACAGTCTTATTCGTTGCCTAAAGGAAAAAATATATACTTCGGGTTATAATTGTGTGGTTAGACATAATTACGTGTAAATTTGAATGGTACATGCAGCTGGAGACTGAAATAGGAGGTGGAGCTGCGTATGCAGGGGATGCAGAGATATTAGATGAGGTTATGACAAGAAGTCGAGGAGAGTTTAGGCATGTAAGCAGTCCAAGAGTGACAAGCTCAACTTCAACACCAGGACATATTCATGCTTCTAAAATCCTTGTTGGGAGTCCACAGCCCTCCTTCGCTAGTCCTCGTGTAACCGAGCTCAGAGGACAGCCAAGTCCTCGTTCTGGCGGAAGAGGAGGGACCTCATCACAGAGTCCAAGGACACCCGCTCCTTCTTCTTCTATCTTGGGCAACAGCCTTCCCTAGTCCCTAGTAGCATCTAACAACACACCACATGCACACATATACGATATTGACATAGATGGTTTCTTTTGCTTTGTTTGTTTGTTTTTTTTTTTAAAAAAAATATTTTTTATAATAGGACAATACTTGCATCCCACTTTAATGACATCTCTTCATACAATTCTTTCTATTTACTTACATATATTATAATTGAAACTGCTTATTCTCCAAATCATTATGTTAAGATCATCTTCGTAAAAAATCAATAAGATTGTAGGCCGTAAAAATCAATAAGATTAGAGGTCATTTAAGTGTATCAAATAAATGGATGGTTCACATGAGTTTTTAATTTTTACCAAAACCGTTGATTTATTTGATACATATGAATGACTAAAACGATATCCAATCTTGTTGATTTTTTTACGAAGATGCTATATATTGACATGATGATTTAGAGAATGAACGATTTCGATTATGATTTATGAGCAAAAATAATTCGATAAATGAAAATGGTGGTATGATAAGGTATTACCACAGTGAAATACAAGTATTTTCCTTTGTAAAAAAATTGATTTCAATTTTTTTCCTTATTTTGCTTGTATATCTTAACGCGAGAATTGTAAACTTAGCACATTCATTAGCATATTGTGTTTATTTATTGTAAGAGCCTCATATTTATTTATACCAATATCGTTGATATCACTGAATTTCTTATATTTATTTGACAATCGATCCATCATATTCTTACCTTACTGTTTTCTGGAAATGTACGTATAATTTTATATATATGTTCTGTACGTGGTCCTGATCATCGATCCAAAAGCCAAACTCTGATGCATAATATTAAATCAAGCATATTTCTCATTTCAGTGGAGATAATTTTTAAATTTTCCGTTTTTAAATACGATAATTGAAATCGTTTATTCTTAAAACATCTCTATAATTGAAAAACGAATGTCATATTAGAGGTAACATATTATATATGAACAATTTCTTATGTGTTTGATTTCCAGCATATCGATATAATTTTGTTTCGTTCAATAATCCAAGATATTTTGGATTTTATATATATTAATATGTGCCGCCTTCGATCTCACCGAATGATAAAAAGTGAACACCCGACACTTTTCTTGCATTCTATCATGTAGTATCTCTTTGTATCACCTTCTCGATTTATCTAATTATTATTTTTACATATATCATAATTAGAACCGTTCATTCGTTAAATTATTATGTCAAAATCTTCTTTGTAAAAAAACCGACAAGATCTAAAATTATTTAGTCATTCATATATATCAACTAAATAGAGGGTTCATCATGAAAATCTTAATTCTTACCAAGATCGTTGATTTATTTGATAAATGTGAATGACTAAACGACCTCCAAATTTATGGATTTTTTACGGAGATAATCTTGACATGATGATTTAGAGAATGAACGATTTCGATTATGATATATATGTACAATAACTATTCAATAAATTAAAAAAGTGGTACGCAGAAGTACTAACAGGTGGGATGCAAGTATATATGTTCCGTTTTGTTAAATATAATCGAGCTTCATGCATCATGTTATATTCTCCTGGGATTTTCTAGTGATCAGAAAATCATGTGCAAACTTTATTTAACTTCTTCACCACATTCATAAATATTAATATGAGAAATTGATAGAGCTAGGTACGTAGATGATGAGTTATAGAGAAAGGCTAAGATCTAAATTATCTTGTTTAATACAATAATTTTCTTTCGTACCGCAATCTCCTTGTGTGCTTCGATGAGCAGCAGAGGGGATTTTGAAGGGACGAGACTCTCCCATTATGAAGCCTTGAGGAGCCTCATCATCCATGACCACCTTGTTCTTTTCGACTTCTTTGTCGTCGTCTTCGTTCTTCTTCATCTTCTTGCGATTTGATGATCTGCCATTATCAATCGGTGCATTTGAACCATTCATCAATCGGTTACGAGCTTGGCGGATGTTGTCGATGAGAGCAAAGAACTTGCCAATTTCGTCTTCTAATTCATTTTCATCATCGTCATCTTCAACGTGGTTGATATTGGTGTTGGTAATGATCATCGTCTTCCTCTTCTTGTGGCTCTCATTGGTGTCCATGTGAATAATCTCAGAGATGTGATACACGTTTGTTCGGAGACTAGAAAGGGCCAAGCTACTTCGTTTACATGAGAAAACGTACACAAGAATTATTAAAATAGAGTACTACTCAAATGTCAATCAATTTCTAGGTTGCTTCTACGCTCCTTCTTGGCATGGCACCTCATTGTCCGTGACACACAACCACATATAGTTATATGAGACCATGGACCCCAATGGACAATGATCTCCTAGCTTCCATTCAAAATTTTGATACAATTATTGATACTGAAAACTTTGATTATCTATACGAAACGAGTCAAATTTAAAATCAATCCACTACATAATGAAAATGAATAGAATTAAACTAGTTATATAATAAAAATAATAATACCACTAAATCGAGTGCTACCAACTCTTGACTCTTTGTTTATCTAATGCACAATTTCACACACATACACACAAAATCGAGCACTACAAGACCTACTCTTTGTTGATATAATACACGCATAGGCACTCACATATAGTTAGGATAATACTTATGTCTCATCCTGGGTTCGTGCCTGATCATCTTCTACCCTTCTCTCGATCTTCAACTATTTTTCTTCTTTTTGTTTTAAGTTAGTAATAAGAATTTTTTTTGGTGGTAGCTGTTTCAATTCCTTATTATGTTATTCTACAATTTGTTTCAATCTAATCTTTTACTCAAAATCTTTCTTAAATTTTTTTTTATTTCTCTCTAAATTTCGTTTTACCTTACTATTAAAGGAATTTGCATAAATATTTCTCATTAATTTTTATCATAGTAATTAAATTATAATTTTTTACTTTTTACTTACGTTAATGTATAATTGGATCGCTAAAGAATAAATTTTCTATTATTATGAAAACGTGAGAGATATATATAGAGAGAGAGAGCTTGTCGCTATAATTAAAAAATGAGTGGCGGGGACCAAAGGGAACTGGGAAGTGGCCAACGAAACTAACATGTCCTTGGACCATGTGGATGTATGTTGTAATTAAATTTCGCGGAAGGTGGGCGATTGTCGTCGGTGATGTCCATCCTAGTATCACCATGCCCTCACCAGCTACCACACCTATGTATCATTACTCTTTTGTCCCTACAAGTCAAAGGTATTTTTTTTTTTTACACGGAGAACCCTCGTAAGGTACCTAGAATCTTGTGAACTCATTCTTATTCGGTAAATTAGATCCATAGTACAAAATTTTAACAATGTGAATATTCTAATTAGAACTCGAGGGAGATAGTGAGGTGACAAACCAAGAACCAGAGGCCGAAAGACATAGTCCTAGTTGAGCCACCTGTCATCTTACTTACGCCCATGGGTTCAAATCAAATGTACATATTTTTATATATGCCTTTGATCACGAGTAATATTTAACGGGTTTCAAATTTTATACATTTAAGCATATTAAATCAAGAAAATATATTAATTAATTAGAAAAACTCAATAATACAAACACGAATGAAAATATTCAAATTAAAAAAACAAATAAACTGAAACATAAAAAAACCAAAGCAACTAAAATTCCAAAACATTACACGGCCTAAATAAACCCTAGAATCTAAGAGGATCGAGCTTCACGAGCCGTCATCTCTGAGCAAAATGCCACTACAACAAAATACAAACTAGTCCGAAATCGAAGAGATCGATCAATACAACATGAATTGGAAATATAAAATCACTAAAGATCGGCATACTTGGACAATCATAAAGATAAAAAAATAACCTACAAATGAAATTAGGTAAGAATCACTGTGTTAATTTCATGATTCGGCGGATCCGATCGCTTGGTCTTATTTATTGTTTGGTTGAGCCCTCTATGAACTTTGGGAAAGCAAGAAAAACGTCCTCAACACGATGGAAAGAAACTTGATTTGGACCGATCTTGGCCAATTAGACTCTCTACATCCTTAATTAATTGCTTTCTGCATCGGCTCTTTTTCGTTTGCTTAATTTTGACCTTTTTTTTTTTCAATAGATCGATGATGGACTTACCACAAAGAAAAGCAAGAGTCATTAACTTTATCATTGCTCGATCTTTTCATTCTTTATGATTATCTAAAATTACGTCGCTGATCTATGCCCGTACAACCTTTTTAATAAATCAAATTTATGTTATACATATATTATAATTGAAACCATATATTCATTATCTATATCGTTATTTCAAGATAAGTATCTACATAATAAATAAATAAATTAGAGATGTTTTTAGTAATTTATATGTATTAATTAAATTAACATTTTTAGTAATAATTAAGGTCCTGATAACAAATATTTCATTTAGTTAGTACATCTTAATAACTAAATGATCTCTAATATGACCAAATTTTTACATAAATAATCTGGAAATGAAAATTTAGAAATTAAACGATTTTGATTATGATATATATAGTAGAACAACGTAAAATTAAGAGAAATCGAAAGCTAGTAACCTATCAAAACGTAAAGAGCACACATAATTATAGGTAGAACCTAGAGAGTGAGCTTAAGGTCCAATGACCCCAATTGCAAACCATGATCATCTTCTTTTAGTTTCCTCGTAGTACCAGTAGTACTACTACTGTTGTTACAATTAGGAGGCCATGGAACCTGCTCTGTGCTAAAATCCTCCAACTCGAAACGTGGCACCCAATTTCCACCTGATCGCCTGCCTTCCTCCACGTCATCATCTCTCTTTCTTTTCATCTTCTTCTTCTTCTTTTTCTCCTCCAACATTTCATCCTCCTCCTCCACCGGTGGCAACGGCGGCAGGTTTCTTAATCTTAGACGATTACGAGCGTCGAGGTAGCTTCGAATCAGCGAGAAAAACTTCTCCATCTTCACCTCCTCGCTTTCTTCATGGCCGGCATGATCCAAGCGTTCATCGCCATCATGAACAATCTTCTTCTCATCATCATGTTCCATGCTTGATATATGAATTTGATTTGGTTTGGTTCGGTGGTTTGGTTTGGTTTGATTTTGTTGGTTTCTCTTTCAACTCTGAACAACTCGTACATGGATTTGGTCCTCTTAAATTTGTTGCATCGTGAAATCGTGATACCTTAGGAAAACGCCAAAAGACGACCCCCGCCATCCAACCCGGCCTATTTGGACATTTCCAAGGTGAAATTCGATTGGGTTGGGTGGGGTTGGGTGGGGTTGGAAGGCAAAACGTAAACCCAACCTTACTTCAATCTTCGCAACTCGTTTGGTTGATGTAGGTTTATGCGACCCAGAGTCGACTCGAATTTTTATGAATTTCGTGTTGACTTAAATTTCATCCATAAAATTTCACTAGTTTAACGAAAATTCATAATATTTCTTTGAATTAAGTAAATAATTTCACAATTCTTTTATGATTAAAAGCTTAAATATAGTTTTTTTTTTTTGTGAGTATCATGATTGTTACTGCCTGTTTAAAATGGTGGTTGGCTAGTCCGCTTACGTTATATTTAGGCACTCTAATGTGAAGAACCGATCCACATATTGGTTAGGCGCCTAGATGGATTTGCTTGTAAATCTTTTTAATTTGTAAACCTAATTTAAAGTCTATATATATATATTTAGCTATATAAATTATTTTATAAATATTTAGTTAATAATATAATTATTAATTAAAATAAAGATAATAAAATAAAGAAAATAGAATGTAGTATAATAAAATTAATAAAAAACTTAAATTTTTTCCTAAATAAATTTATTTATCTAGATAATTATAATTATTTAATAATATTAATTTATTAAATTTTATCTTTTAAAAAAAAACATGTCTAGATTCCGCTAAATAAATACCTATGTTAAATTCGCGTTAAACTCAATCAAATTTGTTTTTAATTCCAACCACAAATCGAATTGGAAACAGATTTTCTTTTGGTCAAAATCGAATAATTTGGAAGAGATTGAACCGATCCAAATTGTAAAATTACACCTCAACCAGAAAAAAGCGTGACGGCTGACTGGATGACGTACGCCATGGTTGTCACGTGTTAGGCATATGGAATTTTAGGAACCCTAATTAATTTAAGGGATAAAAAATCAAATGGAGTGTGACTGGTAATCCAAAGTCCAAACCATTCTGTACACTTACTGCCTTCCTAGTTCGGCCTACTTTTTTATTTTTTTAATTATTTTATTGGGTTGATGCTTCCCTGCTTGAGTGCACTCTGTGTGTGTGTGTATGACATAGGCGCAGTGACGTGGAGCTTCCTTACGTTACGTTTCAGATTTCATTCGTATTCTAAACCGACGGCCCCTTATTTTTTTTCATTTTTTTTTCTTTGAAAATTATTCCCTATGATTTTGAGCCTTTACCATTACCACCATCGATTCGCAATTATGAGATTCTTTATTAATGTAGCTGAATAATCAAATTCATGGTTCAGAAAAATAAATATTATTCCCATGAGTCTTCGAGATAATCATTTCATTTTAATCTTTTAATTTATTAAAATAGGTTAATTTTACTTTGTAGTCTCAATAATTTAGATGGAAAATCTCAAATTCGACTCTTATAAATAATGAAATCGATTTCCAACATATGTATATAATATAATTCCTCTCTTATATCATTGTTTTAACAAAAAAACTAATTATACTTTTGAGAAATCATCAAAGTCTAGAAGGGTAGAAACCAAATAAATAGAAATAGTCAAAATCCTAGGTTCAAATTAGCCTTATACTCGACCTCTCTAACACGATATTATCTGTTTTGAGTCTAATCCTTACAGTTTTATTTATGGGAGCTCACGTGCAACTTTCCAGCGTTAGTGAGTTTTCAAAATGTCTCGCTCTAGAAAGATACGTGCTTACACATATAAGATACTTCACATTTTCCTCCCCAAACAATGTGGAATTGTTCACCGTTCTTCTCAAAACACGAATCTTACGTACGTTATCACCCAAAGTGGAAATACTAAATAAGCAAGATAATTTCCATTATTTCTTATGATGGGCTTTAGAGGCCATGATCCTCTATAGATAGATATGGGTCATGGCTTATTGGCATGGGCTAGGGTTCGGAATTTTTTGATCAGGGTTCGGAATTACACTCATAAAAATTGGCTTCTAATAGATATGCCCAACCCAACAATGTGTTAGTGGAGTCACCCTACATGACCTCAAATGCTCAACCAAAACTCTCACTTTCATCCATCCTCTTTATCTTTTGTAATAAAATATAGAGATTTTTTATGTAAGTTTTCATCGTTTTCACAATATATATATATATATATATATATGTTCCTCTCTAGCCAAGTTTCCTTTCGGTTGTTATTGTGTTCTTCAATTTTCTCACTCTTCTCTCTCAAAATGCAAATCCAAGCCGCATGGCAAACAACTTTGTTTCTGTACATTTAATTTTAATGTGTGGATCTAGGTTTGATTCTAGATGGATATATACACGGCTTGAGTTATGTCGTTCTTATAGGTTTGGTTTGCCGGTTTCTTTGGGGGTACTTGTATTTTGGTGAATTTTCTCGTCCCTAATTCATAATAAGCAATAGTTTTTATAAACATATATATGTTTTTTGTATATCAATGTTAGTATTATTTACTATTCAAAATGACGGTCGTCTAATTTGCTTAAGCAATACTTAGGCATTCGAAAGTGAGAAACCGCCCTACATATTGGCTAGACACCTGAGTTGATTTACGTGTATATCCTTATATATATTTAGTTGTATAAGTTATTATATATATATATATATATATTTAGTTTTATAAGTTATTTTATTTATTAAATACTTAGTTAATAATATAAGTTTTATTTTTTAACATTGTTATTACTTATAAAAAAGAGCATATAAAACAAAATATTGTGGTGGGTTTTTTTTAAATGATAAGAATGAGGCAATTAAGGATTAACCGAGTAGAATTACATACACACCATGGTTTAGTTATCAGACGGTTACATTAGTTTACCCTCTCAACAACAAGGGTTCAGTTATCAGAATGTTACCTCAGTTTGCACGTACCTATCAATGACAAAGCATTTGAGAGGGACTGAGCCCCCTATAGAATTGCCCCCCATCCATTTAACACTCATACTAGCAAAAATTTATTAAAGGAAAAGAAATACAACGAGAGGGACATAAAACCAATACCTTGCAAATAGAATACAAAAAATATCAATACCTATATGAATCGGAAGTTGGAAATACCCAACCAATTATTATGATTAAAAATGTGAAATAAAAGTTGAGGGAGAATCCCACAAACTAAACTCGGATCTCATAGCACCATGATTTGCCAAAGTATCTAGGGTTAATAATGAGAGAGGTGATATACATCTGACATATGTTAGTGGGGTTTCTAGGTAGCCGCTAGATTCCTTTCCCTTTTTGGTTGAACTTTAGAAGCCTGCGATGCCCATATTCATGCGACACTCTAGCATTTCTAGCTATGGCAGTATGTGAGTCATCAGAATTTCAGATCAGATCTCATGCTCTTGGGATTTTTGCTTTACTCATGAAGCTGCAGCTGGATATATATATATATACAGTACGTAGCACTAGCAAGGTTGCCAAATAAGTTCAACTTTCAATACCATTCACCATTTATGCTTCGCACAATATATGTTGGTTCAGATGTGATCCTTTCCTTGTGGGCGCACATTATCGATCGATCATCATCAATCTTTAAAAATCAATTCAAATTATTCAGATGAATGCATGAATGGAGTCTACACTAAATAACATGTTATGGAACACACACACATATATATATATATATATATATACAAACATTAAAAAACAAATTAATGTTATGTACGTATATTTATCTGAATTTTGATATCAAGTTGATAACCATTGAACGTATATTGATAACTTAATTCCTAGTTAAACAGTTTAGGTTAATATATAGACTAAATAGTTAAAATTGTACGTCCTTGAATTTTACCATATATAGGTGATCGTCTATATATTTTAATATTATTAGTGTTCTTCGTCTCTGAACTTTACGTACTCTAATGTTTCTATTAGTCTCCCCATCTATTTATTAAATGAAATTCGTTTAAAAAAAGGGGCAAAATCTTCATTTTAGGTGCATTCTATATGTTACTTTTATTTAACGAAATTCGTTTGAAAATTAGACGAAATAACTGACGGAAAATTAAGGTAAAATTCAGAGATGTGAGACACTAATATTGAAGTGTATATAAACACAGTTACTAAAATTATAGTAAAATAACTGACGATTATAACTATTTAACTTAATATTATAGTAAATTTTATGGACCATGATAACCATTTAGCCTAATATATAACATAGGTGAATACTTAGGGAAATATGTATATTCTTTTGGGTGATAAAGAAACTAATAAGAAGAATGGCATGGGCCAAAAACTGAGAAGTTTTTTAATTTCTTATTGAAGTTATATATATCATCGGCTTATTCACCAGAAACTGTAATCGGTAGTGCTGAGAATTTTGTACAAAACTACAAGTAACCCCCATGACACACACTATATCAGACCAGATCGATGGAGAAATTAGTTTGAAACCAAACTAGATACATTATATTTGGAGTTAAAATATTTAGCTATGGAGAAAGATGGTAAGGCAAGTTTGGTGGGTGGCCATTGGACATTAGCCCGTGCCACCGACCTATACTTTATCAGACCACACATTTATATAAAGTAGCCTGCGACCTCCTCGATCTATATATACAAACTCTACACACTACTCCAGTACTGCATCATATATATAATATACATATCACAGAAATAACTCCATGGACACCATTGAAGGCTTGAAGAATGAATCCATCATCAAAAAGCCAACCACTGCGCGTGCAAGAAAGCTACACAAAAGAAGACTCTCTCTCTCTCGCTCTTTCTCTCTCTCCATTTCAACACCCAATAATTTCAATTGAAGTTAGTGCTTGCTGAGTGCTGACTGCTATATATGGTCGACAATCCTCGTAGCTTCACTCACTCTCACACACACTCGTTCATATTATATTATGGACAATATTTGTATCTCTCGTGATATTTTTTCATATCAATTTTTCAATTTATCGATTTTTTTTAAATATATATTGTAATATGAACCGTTTATTTTCAAAATTATTATGTTAATGTCATCTCCGTAAAAAATCAACAAGACTGAAATTGTTTAGTCATCAAATAAATTAACGATTTTGGTAAGAATTAAGATACTCGTGACGAACCGTACATTTAGTTGATATATATGAATGACTAAAAGACCTATAATTTTGATTTTTTACGGAGATAGATATTGACATGATAATTTAGAGAATAAACAGTTTGATTATAATATATGTATAAAAATAATTCGATAAATCGAAAAATGATATAAGAAGTAATATCAAAATAGGATGCAAGTATTATTTTTTATATTATTTCATGATATTATCAACACACTAAATCCTTTATTGCGTAATTATTTAAATCAAAAAAATCAAAATTTCGGCGTGAAAAAAAAATAAAGCACCAACTCTGGTTCCCTCGTTATCTTCATTTCTCATGACAGGACCCGTCCCAACTGGACGTCAAAACCCGTGCCCGGTCCTGCTCCCGTCTGACAAGTCAACTAAAGGTCTGAAACTCCCCTTCAGTGCTTGCCAGACAAAGGATGTTTGCGCGGATTTCTGCTGCTGTCATTGCCTCACGATCAGTCCCGAACGTCGTACCACGGCCTGGAGGGTCATAAAACAGAAAAGGTGTGAGTGGACAAAAATGACCTTTGATAAAAACATTTATCAAAATACAATCTTACCCTCCAGTTTTCACAATCTTGCATGCATATCGTAAAACATGAGTGACCGATAAATTCAAAACATATTTTCCCATGGTCCATAAAACTCATGCTCACCAAATCAGTTCATGTTATAAAACATCAAATCCCGGCTCTCAGGCCAAAACATGTGAAAACATAATCACCTGGCCACAAGGACCAAAAACCCGTACTCAATACCAGTACATCATCACAATCAATACCAATCAGCATTACTTACCAGTGCACAATAAATATATCAATCCAATCAATCCGCACTACTCACGAGTGCATAAAATATCACCAATCACATCTGCACTACTCACAAGTGCACAATCAATCAAACTGCACTACTCACAAGTGCACAATCAATCAAACTGCACTACTCACAAGTGCACAATCAATCAAACTGCACTACTCACAAGTGCACAATCAATCAAACTGCACTACGCGTAGGCCAATATCCAGTCACTCTCTCGGGAATAAACACCTCTGGGCTCAACCCCCTCGGGCTCAGTCACCTCTGGGCGAACACATCCCCAGGATCAGACACCTCCGAGTGGTACATCCAGGCTCAGTATCATCCGAGAAGCTGACTACCATAGGATCAACTCCCGATCCTACAATCACATCCCCCAAGCTCCGGTCGTCTGGGTAATCCCCCCCCAAGCACCGACCGTCTGGGAATATCACAATCACAATGAACACCATCCCGGGGATTACATCCCAAAACATTTCAATCAAATCTTGACTTCATACCAAGTCAAGGTCATTCTCAACTGGGTCTCAAGCCCAAAATACTTTTTACACATAAACCGTTAAAATCACATTTAAATCAATAGAACAATCCGGAAATCATCATTGACTCACCAACCAAGTCAAAACATCATTTTAGAAATCATTTAGACTCCGGGCCTAGTCCAAAACATCATTTGTACGTACCTCGTAAAACGTGCCCGAAAAGACTGATTAAAATAATCATAAAATCACAAAAATCATTAATTTCATCAAATTCACAAGTGACTCCAAAACCGAGTCAAAATCACTATTCACTTGGGTTATCATGCCCAACATATCATTATCACGCAAATCCTTGCGTTGCAACCTCCGTTGCCATTTTCACACAAATCCACAAAATTGACCCTCGACTCATTCCCGAGTCACCACATCATCTTTCAATCCATGACTCAATAATCCGAGTCCAAACATTATTTTCAATCAATTTCAATCCCGGACTCATAAACCAAGTCCAAACATTATTTTTACCAAATTTCGTAATTTCTCGAAAATCGCCCAAAATAATAATATAATAATCATAAAACCGAGAAATTACCGGATTGAAACACAAATCATGCCCAAGCATATAAAATCATATAATAAGGCATTTAAATCATATATGCATGCATCACTGTTAGAAAACAAAGTCCACTCACACACACCGTCCAAAACGGTCCGTTTCCGAGCTGCACGTTTTTCCGTAAAATCTGGAAATCACAACTCCTGTCCAAAATCATTATAGAGGGTTACTAACATCTCAAAATACAACATATAATTTTCCCCAATTTTTCCGGGATTTAAATACGTATTTTTAACGTAATACAAAACTTCGGATACGCGGAACATTAACGAAACAATATCCGATTTCATCGAAATCAACGTCAAAATGTTCGTTACACTGAGAGGATCAAAAGTCATGTTGACCTCACCTTGAGACTAGGCCGGACGCGCCCCCACGCGCCGCCGTGAGTGGCTGCGCGTGAAATCCACGCGCCTGCTACAGTGTCACCGTCCCAACCCGTTTGTCTGGTAAACGGGTCGTTTAACCCGCGATCAGACCCGGTTCCAATCCTATCAATTCGACACTGAATTCATCAATTGATCAATCAATTAGCTTCTACTTAAGTCCAATTAGAGTTCTGTAACAATAATTCCATGAAACATTACCTCAATCCTCACGATCACAGATGATCAATCGAAGGATATCCGACCACTGTTCATCCTTCTAAAACCATCAAACCTTCTTGATTTCGTTCAATTGATTAACCAGTAAGCTTCAATGGACTCAGGTAAGTATTTTCCCCAACTCAATTGCATCAATTCGTGGCTCAAACGCCACGACTCAAACTCGATTCTTCGTCACTGTGCAACCATGGAGTTCAGTCAATCTCCAGCGTTTTCCTTCAATTGATGGATCCAGAAGCATCGTGGGATCCTCAGGAACACATTCCCCACATCAATTACATCAATCGAAGCCTCAATTCCCTCGACTCAACCTCAAATTTCATCCTCTGTCACCAAGTGTGTTCAGAGTCAAAACAACACCAATTTCCTTCGTTCTTTCGACGTTTCTGATCGTAATGATCCCAGGAAGCTCGAAGTGAGTTCAATTTCGATCCTCACGGCTCAATTCCCAGTATTTGAATTTCCCCCCAATTTTTCTAAATTTTCGATTCTCAGTCTCCAGCCTTCAATTAATCCCCAGTGTTTTCCCAGTTTAATCCACTCTCATAACTCTCAAATTCCCCTCAAAGCTAGTTGTGAAAGGGAGCTCAATTCTCCCCAATTTTGATGCCCAAAGTCCACGGTTTAGAAAAACAAAGAAGAGGGAATTAAGGAGAAAATGGAGGAAATGATGAAGGATAAATGATGATGTTGTAATGATGGTGTTGGGAGGGAAACATGGACCAGATTTCAGGGGATGGGTGACACTTGTCACTCATCCGAATGTGCACAGTCACCGGGTACTGTTCCTATTAAAATATTATTTTAATTCCGGTTCGTTCGGTTAATCGAGCCCGATTCCGTGACCATAACTTCGTCGTCGAATCTCCGATTTCAGCATGCCGCCTGTCGTTGGATTCGTATCGACGAGACCTACGTAACGGTCCTTGGCCCTCGTCCATCGGACCTCCCGATCAAAAAGTCAACATTTGGCCCCTACTATGCCAAATTACCAAAATACCCCTCATCTTCCGATCATCATAACTTTCACTACGAATGTCGGAATCGAACGTGCCACATGTCTATGAACTCGTGACGTCCCGAACTACGTCACAGTCATCGGTTAAAGTCCATTTGACCGCCCGAACTAAAAGTCAACATTTTGCCCACACCAGGGGCAAAACGGTCATTTTGCACGTTTCGTCCGATTTCACTCAACTAATCCCCGATTAGTCATTCTAAATCATGATTAATTAATATTCAATCCCGATATTCGGGACGGGTCATTACAACCTTCCCTCCTTAAAGAATTTCGTCCCCGAAATTCCAACTATCCGTATTCCAAAACAAATGGGTCTCACAACACGTGTACACCTGTACACCCACTAGCCAATGCAAAACTCGTCTGCACTCAGACGTCACATCACAGATGCACGTCGCACTGACTACACTCGACCACCCCGAGTGAAAATGAATCACCAGAAATTGGCAATGTCATCACCAAGCTGACTCCTTCAGCCTGTCGGTCCCACGTAATCACTAATGTGCCCTGACATCCGCTCTCATAGAGAGTCACCAAAACTCACTTGTCAGTCCATGCTGACACCACAAGCCAAACTGTCACCACCAAGCTTTACCACCCTAGTAAAGCGCCAATCAGTAACAAGTCAGTGACAACACATCATACTACAACGTCCGTCAATGTAGCGTATGATCATCAACATGATCTCCCCTCGCAGGGCAAACTCAATCCTGCGACAAATACCAAAAGCAGTATCCACAACTGTCACCCCCTCAGCGATCCCAGATGCTGGTAAGGTCACGACAAGGTAACATCTCGCCGCAAAGCAACTTGCGGTCACACTAACCACCAACTCACTCATCCTGAGTATATGCATACCGTCATCACACTCAAACAGACGGTGTAACTGGAACACATTGAACACCAGCCTAGCAGTGGTCACACAACCCATCACTAGAGTTATACTGGCCAACCATGGCTAAGAGCACCTGCTCAAACAATCACTGAAATCATCAGAATCACCCTGCCCAGTACATCGTGTTCAATGTCCAGTTCACGTTCACAACCCATCCAATGGTATCAGGATTAAGCCGACTACTAACACGTTCACCAACGTACTACTGGTATAACCCGTATACCGTCACCCGACACCACAAGTCTGCAAAGTATCGTACCCCAAACCATAAACAAGGTACATACATCTATCCATTGACAAGACTACAACCACCTAGGTCATAGCCAAACATGTTCCAATAATGGAGTCCATTTGCCCAAACCAGCAAGAGACAAATCGAAACTCCACCAATCAGCTAATTCCAATTCCGAATTCGAATCCGCAATTTCGTAGGAAATCCCGAATCCGAACCCACACATCACATTTTTAATTCATGTCCAAATCCGAATCCGAAATCATTATTCCGTAAGCTAGCATTTGGAATAATCATTCCGCACCCAAATCCAGTATTCCACTTTCAAGTTCTAAAATCGAATCCTGAATCGTCACCCAGAAATTCGATTCCAAAACCCGAAATCTCGTTCACGTCCACTCGGACGTACCAAAACCGAACCTATCGGTTACCCATTCATTATACTCGGTTGACTTCATAAGGAGGCCAATCCAACAACCACACGGTTAAGGTTGACAAAATCCGACCACTTCGGAAACCTACTCACTCGTGTAATATACCATAAAAGGGCTCCACTTCGAAAAGAAGTTCAGTCCCGTCATTTACGACTCACATACCGGAGTAAGAGTG
This sequence comes from Prinsepia uniflora, assembly GCA_032719365.1. Taxonomy (NCBI): domain Eukaryota; kingdom Viridiplantae; phylum Streptophyta; class Magnoliopsida; order Rosales; family Rosaceae; genus Prinsepia; species Prinsepia uniflora. The sequence continues at coordinate 3,195,718 of CM064876.1, read as the reverse complement.
GCAAACTCTCTACCCAACTGGATCATCAGGATCACAGTCCAGATCCATCACTACATCAGCTCGCCATGAACATCACGATCCTAGATCGTCACAATGCCCAATGTCCATGACATCACAAACCCGATCCACCTAGGGAAAACCAAGGATGATCCCAAAACGATAACACCAATATTCATCCCCAGGTCAAGTTTATTCTGGGCCCAACACGCCCATCTATCTACAAACCGAACTGTGAACAAAAACAACCATCCGGACCCACACTAGTCCGACACACCCAAAACACATGATACAATATTACAACACAAATGGACAAGACAAACCATTTACAAGGTATCACGAAAACATGCATCAATACAATTATTCTGACCTACGGTCAAGTCGATCGGGGCAGTTCCTTCGCAAATGTCCAAGTTTCCTACAAAAGTGACAAGTGGCAGTGCTGAGGCGACTTGCCCCACCACGCCGCTTACTTGTCGACTGGGTTGATGTTCCACCCGAATGAACACCTACCGAGGGTTGCGACACAAGAGTATGAAGGCTAACTCGCTTCGTTGTTTCCTGACTTATCTGTTTAGTATCCTGACGCTCTCGGCGTCGTCCAGAGCCCAAAGATTGTTCTGACACAGGTAAAATAGTAGCCTCCACTCGGATAGCAGCATCCGATAATTCCCTCAGGGTAGAATACGAGCCAACAGTTACAGCTCCTCGTAACTCATTCCTCAATCCCTGCTCAAACCTTCGACACTTATCCTCCTCTGTAGCCACATACAGAGGAGCGAAACTAGATAAGTGCAAAAATTGCTGTTCATAATCGACCACTGACCGATTCCCTTGCTGCAATTGGAGAAACTCAACCTCCCTAGCGTTCCGAAATGAGCGAGGATAAAACTGATCCAAAAATCGCTCTCGGAATGCATCCCACGCCAAGGTACGGGCATCCCAGCCAGTCAACTGTAAACTATGCCACCACCTGTAAGCATAGCCATCCAAAAGAAAAGTGGCCAAGGGTACCATGTCCTCTAGGGGACATATCATAACCTCAAAAATCCTTTCCAATCGAGTAAGCCAATCTTCGGCACCATCCGGCCCCGAATCACCACGAAACATAGTGGCTCCCAACCGTCGAGCTCGCTCAATATCTGGGCCTTTACTAACACTACTCTCGCCCCTCCCATCTTCAGACCGTGTACGGGACGCACGACTCGGAGGCATGACGTATCAACAGAAATCAAGAACCAAATGCTCTGATACCAATTTGACAGGACCCGTCCCAACTGGACGTCAAAACCCGTGCCCGGTCCTGCTCCCGTCTGACAAGTCAACTAAAGGTCTGAAACTCCCCTTCAGTGCTTGCCAGACAAAGGATGTTTGCGCGGATTTCTGCTGCTGTCATTGCCTCACGATCAGTCCCGAACGTCGTACCACGGCCTGGAGGGTCATAAAACAGAAAAGGTGTGAGTGGACAAAAATGACCTTTGATAAAAACATTTATCAAAATACAATCTTACCCTCCAGTTTTCACAATCTTGCATGCATATCGTAAAACATGAGTGACCGATAAATTCAAAACATATTTTCCCATGGTCCATAAAACTCATGCTCACCAAATCAGTTCATGTTATAAAACATCAAATCCCGGCTCTCAGGCCAAAACATGTGAAAACATAATCACCTGGCCACAAGGACCAAAAACCCGTACTCAATACCAGTACATCATCACAATCAATACCAATCAGCATTACTTACCAGTGCACAATAAATATATCAATCCAATCAATCCGCACTACTCACGAGTGCATAAAATATCACCAATCACATCTGCACTACTCACAAGTGCACAATCAATCAAACTGCACTACTCACAAGTGCACAATCAATCAAACTGCACTACTCACAAGTGCACAATCAATCAAACTGCACTACTCACAAGTGCACAATCAATCAAACTGCACTACGCGTAGGCCAATATCCAGTCACTCTCTCGGGAATAAACACCTCTGGGCTCAACCCCCTCGGGCTCAGTCACCTCTGGGCGAACACATCCCCAGGATCAGACACCTCCGAGTGGTACATCCAGGCTCAGTATCATCCGAGAAGCTGACTACCATAGGATCAACTCCCGATCCTACAATCACATCCCCCAAGCTCCGGTCGTCTGGGTAATCCCCCCCCAAGCACCGACCGTCTGGGAATATCACAATCACAATGAACACCATCCCGGGGATTACATCCCAAAACATTTCAATCAAATCTTGACTTCATACCAAGTCAAGGTCATTCTCAACTGGGTCTCAAGCCCAAAATACTTTTTACACATAAACCGTTAAAATCACATTTAAATCAATAGAACAATCCGGAAATCATCATTGACTCACCAACCAAGTCAAAACATCATTTTAGAAATCATTTAGACTCCGGGCCTAGTCCAAAACATCATTTGTACGTACCTCGTAAAACGTGCCCGAAAAGACTGATTAAAATAATCATAAAATCACAAAAATCATTAATTTCATCAAATTCACAAGTGACTCCAAAACCGAGTCAAAATCACTATTCACTTGGGTTATCATGCCCAACATATCATTATCACGCAAATCCTTGCGTTGCAACCTCCGTTGCCATTTTCACACAAATCCACAAAATTGACCCTCGACTCATTCCCGAGTCACCACATCATCTTTCAATCCATGACTCAATAATCCGAGTCCAAACATTATTTTCAATCAATTTCAATCCCGGACTCATAAACCAAGTCCAAACATTATTTTTACCAAATTTCGTAATTTCTCGAAAATCGCCCAAAATAATAATATAATAATCATAAAACCGAGAAATTACCGGATTGAAACACAAATCATGCCCAAGCATATAAAATCATATAATAAGGCATTTAAATCATATATGCATGCATCACTGTTAGAAAACAAAGTCCACTCACACACACCGTCCAAAACGGTCCGTTTCCGAGCTGCACGTTTTTCCGTAAAATCTGGAAATCACAACTCCTGTCCAAAATCATTATAGAGGGTTACTAACATCTCAAAATACAACATATAATTTTCCCCAATTTTTCCGGGATTTAAATACGTATTTTTAACGTAATACAAAACTTCGGATACGCGGAACATTAACGAAACAATATCCGATTTCATCGAAATCAACGTCAAAATGTTCGTTACACTGAGAGGATCAAAAGTCATGTTGACCTCACCTTGAGACTAGGCCGGACGCGCCCCCACGCGCCGCCGTGAGTGGCTGCGCGTGAAATCCACGCGCCTGCTACAGTGTCACCGTCCCAACCCGTTTGTCTGGTAAACGGGTCGTTTAACCCGCGATCAGACCCGGTTCCAATCCTATCAATTCGACACTGAATTCATCAATTGATCAATCAATTAGCTTCTACTTAAGTCCAATTAGAGTTCTGTAACAATAATTCCATGAAACATTACCTCAATCCTCACGATCACAGATGATCAATCGAAGGATATCCGACCACTGTTCATCCTTCTAAAACCATCAAACCTTCTTGATTTCGTTCAATTGATTAACCAGTAAGCTTCAATGGACTCAGGTAAGTATTTTCCCCAACTCAATTGCATCAATTCGTGGCTCAAACGCCACGACTCAAACTCGATTCTTCGTCACTGTGCAACCATGGAGTTCAGTCAATCTCCAGCGTTTTCCTTCAATTGATGGATCCAGAAGCATCGTGGGATCCTCAGGAACACATTCCCCACATCAATTACATCAATCGAAGCCTCAATTCCCTCGACTCAACCTCAAATTTCATCCTCTGTCACCAAGTGTGTTCAGAGTCAAAACAACACCAATTTCCTTCGTTCTTTCGACGTTTCTGATCGTAATGATCCCAGGAAGCTCGAAGTGAGTTCAATTTCGATCCTCACGGCTCAATTCCCAGTATTTGAATTTCCCCCCAATTTTTCTAAATTTTCGATTCTCAGTCTCCAGCCTTCAATTAATCCCCAGTGTTTTCCCAGTTTAATCCACTCTCATAACTCTCAAATTCCCCTCAAAGCTAGTTGTGAAAGGGAGCTCAATTCTCCCCAATTTTGATGCCCAAAGTCCACGGTTTAGAAAAACAAAGAAGAGGGAATTAAGGAGAAAATGGAGGAAATGATGAAGGATAAATGATGATGTTGTAATGATGGTGTTGGGAGGGAAACATGGACCAGATTTCAGGGGATGGGTGACACTTGTCACTCATCCGAATGTGCACAGTCACCGGGTACTGTTCCTATTAAAATGTTATTTTAATTCCGGTTCGTTCGGTTAATCGAGCCCGATTCCGTGACCATAACTTCGTCGTCGAATCTCCGATTTCAGCATGCCGCCTGTCGTTGGATTCGTATCGACGAGACCTACGTAACGGTCCTTGGCCCTCGTCCATCGGACCTCCCGATCAAAAAGTCAACATTTGGCCCCTACTATGCCAAATTACCAAAATACCCCTCATCTTCCGATCATCATAACTTTCACTACGAATGTCGGAATCGAACGTGCCACCTGTCTATGAACTCGTGACGTCCCGAACTACGTCACAGTCATCGGTCAAAGTCCATTTGACCGCCCGAACTAAAAGTCAACATTTTGCCCACACCAGGGGCAAAACGGTCATTTTGCACGTTTCGTCCGATTTCACTCAACTAATCCCCGATTAGTCATTCTAAATCATGATTAATTAATATTCAATCCCGATATTCGGGACGGGTCATTACATCTCATCATGGAATATTTTTGTGTGTGTCCACTTTTGCTTTTGAGTTTGGAACCTAATTTATATAATTCTAATTGTCTCTATCTTTCATGCACAAAAACAAAAATGGAATACAATGAATTAGAATATTCTGTATTTTAAATAAGCCAAAAAATTAATAATCAGGTTAAAAATTGACCAAGGGTATTGAAAATCTGTCATCATTAGCCAAATCCATCACTAATTAATTCTGACTAGCTATGTCACCAAAGCCTTAAATCAAGCTTACAATTAAGAATCCACAACTTTCCACAGTTTTTCGAGTTTAATAGTGCATCAACTTGACAAAAATTCATCAGAGAATTAAGCTTTTAATATACTGTGAATGGGTAGCTTAATTTTGCAGCTCCTTATTATTCCCTGATTTCTTTCACAAGAATAAACAATAAAATGTGTGACAAGCGTAGGGGAATAGTCCAAAATTAATATTGATAATTAATCGAGTTCATGTATTTTTTCTGATGTAATGCAGAATCAGAGATATATTGCTATGCCATCAATCTCGATTTTCGAATATATTTCATGCATTCCACACACTTTTGTGTTGTACACTGGGTGCATGTCATGAGGAAAAAGGAATCATATAAGGTCATCCATAAGTGTTACGTAACTTATATTTCAATATTAGTATCCTCCGCCTGTAACGTTTGTTCTAAGGTATTTGTTAGTTTTTTCGTCTATTTTTTTAACAAATTTCGTTAAAATGAAGGTAAAATTGTCAATTCATATGCGTTTCACGTTACTTCTTTTGATGGAGTTCGTCTGAAAAATAGACGGAATGACTAATGGAAGCATTAAGGTAAAGTTCAGAAATAGGATACTAATATTGAATAAAATTATAGTAAAATTTAAGGACGGTTGTATTTATATTGCCTTATTTCATATTAATCTATAGAGTAATTATCACTTTATCTTATGAATTTATAAAATATATGAAAGCTACATTCCATTAAAAGAAAGCTACATTCCTCAAAGATCACATTTACGCATGTTTCATCAAAACTTCCATAGAAAAAAGTCATCGATCATCAAATACTATTCACGATTTAATAGTGCTATTTAATATTTTTTATTAATTAAATTTAAAAAATTTAAAAAATGTAGCCGTACTGAAAATTGACCATTAATAATAGCTTATTAGAAGAAAAAAAATTACTAAAATAAAAGTTCACACGAAATGGCAAACATGTAATAAGTGCTAAGAGCCAAATTAAGGGCGTAACTTACATTTGATAGGGAGCACATAAAACACCACTCCTCTATACTCACATGCTCACATTATGAGTTTTTTATTATTATTTTTTTTATCATCATGTTTCTTGTCAGTTTCATTCATTATCTGAAGTGAATTAATTTTGTACAAACATGGATTAATATTACTTTAATTACATCGAATCGATCAGCAATGTTCTATTTCATCGTGGAGCACATTTCTTGGGACCCCCTCCAACAAGCAAGACACGAGAGGAATCGTCGGAGTCAGAGTCTCTCCATAAGCATTCCAACAATAAGGATCCGCCACTGTGTCACCCACTGCAGGATACAGCTCCACTTCTGAGAGAGTCAAGTTCGTGCATGGCAGAGCGTCACTGCATGCAAAGTGTATCGGTGGCTTTTGAACATTGTAGGTTCCTTTGATGTTCGAGTAGAGGATGTCGGATACGAAAACGGCTGATGTTTGGTTGTTGCAACCTTTGCTTAGGCAGTAGTATTGGTCGATCATGATAGGGTTTCGGACGTTGTCCATGTGAATGTTGTTGAATGTTACTCCAAATACTGATCCGGATCCGCCCTGCCATGTCTTGATTCGGACTCCGTTGTCGGAGACTTTGATGATCGAGTCTCTAACTGTGATGTTGGTCACGCATGCCCGCGAGTTGTGGTTGCCTAAACTCCCGATGCTGTAAATAGAGTATTGAGTTAATCACTAATAACTTATGATTTATCTTTCAATTTTTGAGCTCGAGAACTCAACTCTGAGCCATATAAGTTCTCTCACCGCCTCCCTTATTCGAATACTTTTATTTTTTTTATGAAACTTTCTAAAACCCTAGGTTATAAAACCGTTAAAATAAGTTTATTTCAGTTAATATATGAATCGTCTCTATATAATTTTTGTTTTTACCCTATTTATTTTTATGGAGTAAAAAAAAAAATAATACCTTATACCATGCCCAGGTCCACAAGTGATGTTTCTTATGTCTACATCATAACAGCCTGATCCAATTGACACACAATCATCACCTACAGAAACAAGAACAAATCAGAGACAATTCAGTATTAGCAAAACAGGAGTGGCTGAATGAAATTTCATTACAAAATGGGGGTTAAAATAGAATATCTGAAAGATTATGGCTAACCATTAGCAATGACTGAGTTGTAAATTCGGACATCATTCGTGTTCTCTATGTGAATTCCATCTGTGTTGGGGCTTCGAGCAGGGGCTGAAATAGAAATAGATTCTACATGCACATTCTTGCAATTATCAAATCTGAAGTGAAATTGAGGGCTGTTTTTAATTCTAAGTCCTTCAACCGTCAAGTTCGAGCTCATGAAGAACCTGATTGCCTGCATCACAAGATCGTTATACCAGATTAAATCTACATCATATTTTCGGATTGAGTCGGGTCAAGTCGGGTCGGATATAGATAGATTAAACATTTAATCAGGTAATATGTTGCAACTTACAGTTGGGCTGTCACATGGTCCAGGCAATGTGGTTCCATTGACTCCCTATGACATTATTACAAATTTCATTGTGTCAAATAATCACAAATTTTTTTTTGACCAAAACACGAACAGTTTTATTTATCGACCAAATTACCTTATGGGGTTTGCAGGGGAGATCCCACCATTTCTGTCCTCTGCCGTCAATGACACCGCCTCCTTGCAGCGACATGTCGTTGATTCTGTAAAACACAAGCCATTGTCGCCTGCTGTTGTTCTTGGGCCACGCCTCCGGCCCTTCAGGTGGCACTACCGCGCCATCAACTTGTAACACAAGGGGTCCGAGGCAGGGGCCGGTGAAAATGGTGGATTGAATCATGAATGAGAAGCCTTGGGGCACAAGGATCCTCGCCGCGGCAGAGCCACTCTGGCAGGCTGTGTCCCACGCCATCTTAAACGCCGCCGTGTCATCTGCTTCCCCATCCCCAACAGCACCAAACGACCTCACATCCAAAACACCGGAGGAGTTTGCAGGCGCCGCCGCCGCTTCGGGAGGAGGAGCTGGCGAAGGAGGCTGTGAAATGTAGTTGTGAGGAGGGTGGCTGCGCTTGTGCCTGTGGCTATGGTTATGCCATCTGCCTTGGGTGCACGCTGACAAACAAAACAACAAAACCAGTAGTGACAAAAATTCGCAATGCTTCTTCATGTTAATTCCGCAACTAAAGCAAAAAATTCTTGTTCTTTCTCCTGAAATCTTTGTCGGAATGTTCGAAATCGTCACTGAAATTGAAGGAAGTGATAAGTTCATGCAGAATGAATCAGATGGGTTTTGTATTTATAGTAAGAATTGGTAAGTGGTAGACTGGTAGTGGAAATTGGCTCGTCATTTTAACTATCATTTGTGTTGCTCTTCTCTTAATTTATTAGTTTTTGGGGGCGGGAAAGGGAACCGACCAATACCATTTAAGGCATTGCCTTTATTTTTCTTATTTTTTGACGTTGTTTTGATAAATTTTTAGGTAACGGAATAAGAAGAATTGGAAGTGGGTTGGGCAATCCACAAGCCCCCCCACAATGTTCTTCCCATAACTGTCACTTTTTTGGTCCCAAATTTAGTTATTATAATGCCCTTCATCCTTCTAATCCTACTTCCCCTAAGTCATAACTCTCGCTCTCTTCAATAATCTTAATTTACCTTTTGTACGAGTTGTCAGACTCATTCGGTTGGTTACAGGTTACTTTTGCTTCTCTTTAGGATGTACAAATTTCGGAGTTGTTCGAGAGTATGAAATATGATAGCTTTTTCTTTTTCTTGTTAACAACAATAAAATATGATTCAAAAAGAGCTGAGCAGCGTTTTCAATGTTACTAAGAAATTTGAAAGGTGGTGATTGGTAGTGGTACTAGTTAGTTATGTTCCATTTTTGGACGTGAGACAAATGCCTAATCTGAAGACTGAAGTCAAGAGACCAACACGATTGAGGTAGTTGGGACTTGGGAGTTTGCGGCGCATAACTAAGTGGAAGGGAAAACAACTTGGATGTCTAGAAGGCCATTTTTTTAAGTGTCCCCGCCGTCCTTTGTGACTTGGGACATCATGCGTTAGCGCTTCATGTTTCTTATGAATTTGACGAATGTAGATAAATTTAGTGCTGGTTTGGTAATCATTCCAGAATGGAACGGATAAGAACATTATAATGTTTTCATGGACGAAATCTGAAAATTAAAACGAAATAATTATCAACCGTGGCTTGGCCGATAAGGTTTCCAATAAGAAAATATAAATATGTAGAAGTGGCGGAAGCCCATGTCAACTGAGCCTCTCTGTGTATGGCCATGGACATGGCGAGGGCTTTTCTCAGTTGCTTCTTTTAAATGGTCCATTTTGTGGGTGGAGTTTTAACTTTCACGTTTCAATTGTCTGTGGGGCGGTGGATAATAATAATATTACACCAACAAAAACAACCTAGGAGATAGATAATGAGTGACTTAGTACAATCTCTTGGATGTCTATAACATTTGAGGTTTCAGAACATATTGTTCGAAAGGTGGGAGGGTATAATTAAGGGTGTAGAAACCCATTAATGTTTGAGGAGCATGAAAAGTAGCAGAATCTTCTTAGTCTGCTTTCTTCTACATACAGAGCTTTGAGCTGATATTTATAGGCAACATATTAAGGGAACAAATAATGAAAAGGGATTTATGGAAACAAATATTACAGCTTCTGCAGCAGCTCACATTTTTCTGTGCAGAGCGAAATCAAACTAAAAAGAACGTACTCACGACCCAAAGAAGGCACATTGCTTTCTTGCATGCTCCGGGATCAGCTTAACCAGCATCTCTGCAGGTACTCCCTTCAGCTCTAAGCAATGCCAGGATCAAGAACAAAGTTACTGGTTAGGATCCGGATGGGTCAAGGAATGAAAATCAAAGTGAGAAAAATAGGGTACCCAAAAAAGCTTATTACCGTGAGCCTTAAAGTTGAACAGCGGGGGGAGGAAACGTCCATTTGGCAAGAGGGTGTTGGGGTCACGCAACTCATCAAAGAAGGGATGAACCAAGGCTTCCAACTGCATTCAAAGCATAACCCTTTTTTAATAAAATCTTGATACTTAATTACCACAATAAGAGCAGAAGTACACAGATTAAAATTGGATCCGTATCAGAATCAGTCTCTAAGGCATATGCCCTATGTTGGATAGAGAATGATTCCACATGGATATGCGCATGCAACACAAAAGCAATGGGCATTTCTTAGGATGAGGACAACAAAACCTAAACAGCTTGGCATTGACCTATAATGAAATATTTGTTGTTGGACCAACTGAGGCCTTTTGGTGATTATAGGTGATGATAACACATCAGAAATACTCACAGCTGTACTTCGGAGGTTGGGTGAGTACTGCAGTAGCCTTGATACGAGATCCACAGCTTCAGGGGGCATGCGCTTGTGGAATATCTGAAGACCAATGATGTTCAAAATAATATTAATATGCAAGTTTCTTAGGTAGCTAACAAACCACAAGTAATATGTCAAGAACCTTGTGCCATGGGTGAGCTTTAATTTGGGGAAACTTAAACTCTGTGTAGTTGGGGTTCATGCACTTTATTTCCTCTCTCGTTGGGGTACCTAATACCTGCACGATAGTTATATAAATCATTATGAGAACAATTAATTACCATTATCCTAATAGCTCAAGTTTGTAAAAAATGCAAAGCTTGCAATCACCTTGATTACTTCAACAAGCTGGTCTACTCCACTTTCTCCGGGAAATAGAGGCTGCAAGAAAGAGAGTTTACTTAATTAGCACTAAAACAGTAAGCCTAAAAGATGAAGGAAATTAACGTACTGAACAACAATAGCTACCTGTCCAAGCAGTAGTTCAGCTAGAACACAGCCGGCAGACCAGATGTCAATGGCTGTTGTATATTCAGTTGCACCAAATATAAGCTCGGGTGCTCGATAGTACCTAGAACAGATGTAAGAAATGTTGGGTTCCCCTCTTATCTGTCATTTGTACAACAAATTAAGTCTTTGTTCATTAGCCATTGAAAAAAAAAACATACTTAGAGAATGCATGGATGTAGAAAACTAACCAAGACTTTTGCACTCCCAAAGTCACAGATTTTAAGCTGGTGAGTATGTGGATTGACCTGTAATAAAGTAGATAAAACATCAATTAACTTAAGGATACAGATTAGAGCCAACATAAAGCGGAGGAAGGACCAACATACCAACAAATTTTGCGGCTTTATGTCCCTGTGGCACACTCCAATGCTATTGTGAATGTAAGCAAGCGCTCTACAAATCTGAAAAAATACATAAGGAATAAGATGTACGAGCTAAAATGTTACCAATTGTTTTTCTAATACATTAAGTGGCATTAACAATTCCTCAAAATGTGTATCTATTGTATTAACGAAGTGTTAAGAAAACAGATCTCATCTAGAGACATCGCAAGTAATCCTCTACAATTCAAATGGTATCTTATACAAATCATTTTGTACCAAATTTAAAAAAGCCAAACATACCTGGTAAAAGTAAAGTTTAACATATATCAATGGCATCCTCTGGGTCATCTTTGTGTAGTGTTTGATCACCCTATGGACAGTCTCAGGGACATACTCAAGTACAAGGTTAAGGTATAGCTCATCTTTTTCAGTTGTTGAAAAGAAACAATGTTTAAGAGACACAATGTTTGGGTGGTCTAGAAGGCGCATGGTTTGCAACTCTCGGTTCTTGTACCTCTTGTCTTGAAGAACCTTTTTAATAGCAACAGTTTCACCAGTTTCTAAACACTTGGCCTGGAATAAAAAACAATATCAACATAGAAGTTCAGTGATATAAATTTAAACAAGAAGATTAACCTCATTAAAAGCCACAAAACTGTAAAAAGAAAATTTACCTGGAAAACCAATCCGAAAGATCCATGTCCAACAACACGTTCAGCCATATAGCTTATTGTCTACAGTTTTTGAAAGGAAAATCACATCATCGACAGTTTGAAATGCTATAAACTCTAAAAGCTGGCTGTACAAAAGGAAGGACATTCATTTCAAAAAGTTACCTGCTTTGGCTGACCATTCTTTCCACCAATAGTTGTAACAATAATATGACCTGCCTCGGTTCCATTACCATCAACAACTGTTGCTTCCATTTCCTGTGAGGAAAATTAAAACAAAGAATTCATACTATAGATTTCACAATCACTAAAAGCTTACATAAGCTGAAGAATAATTAGGTAAAAGCCAGTTGAAGTGACATTATCTACCTTCTCATCTCTAATTTTCATGTCATTCATCTCGTTAGGCAAAGTATCGACGCCAACTGTATTTGCACTGGGTTCTCTTAGTCCACTAGCAGGAACCACGCTTATGGAAGCCATGGGCTCAAACAAAAAGAACTGAGATAATCACTTTCTAGATTTCCTTTGTAACCTCAAGACAATAAATCAATAGTTTACCTGCAGAAAATGTATCAACCCATTAAGGCAGTTACCAGATGCAGTTTATATTAAAGGATTAGCAATTTATGTTAAAGCATTATATTATGCCCAATGGTTGTGAAATATAACATTTGCATGGGTCGACAAGAACACGCTATGAAGTGTCATAATACATAAAAATTCGGATTAGAGAAACATAGATAAGATAAAACCGATGCCCTGAGGGGACATTGAGACACATTTCCTCGTATTAATAGATTCCCTAATTAGTCTACCGAGTCTAACAAATGGCAATGACTTGGATATTAATTAAACAAAGTCAAAAAAAGCATCCAGTATGAATTTGTTTCCAAAGAAGCAACAATTCAACATAGTCAACAAATCAACATTACACTAAATAGAGAGTTAAAATCAGTAACAATTAAGGAGCACAAAATAAAGGACCCATTATCTGACCAATCAAACAGATGCAGGACAAGGGTCTCCTCTACAATTCATAAAGTTTCAATTTTTGTCATTTGCCTAAGCTTTCTTGGCATCCAAACATATTATAAATTGAAAGCAACAAGGGAAGAGATAAAGAAAGAAGGAAAGTAATTTATTTTTAAACCCAACAAGGATTTTGATTTGTATGTACGCATAATCTAATCAAAGAAAAAAGAAAAAAAAAATCAACAACCAATTTGATAAAAATGAAAAGAAAGCACGGTAATTTGCGATGAGAAATGAATGGATAAGAAAAAGGAATTTACCGATCCGCTTGGCCGGTGGGAAGGAGGGGATCGCCGGGACGGCGCCATGACCGCCGTGGATTAGATGAGATGTGAAACTAGAAATGTGTCAACCACTCAATTTGATTGAAAGATGAAAGCTTTAGTAAGCAAAAATAATAATTAATAATCAATGATAATAAGAAAAGAAAAGAGAAAGATTTGAGATTTGGATTTTGGAGAAACTACAAAGAGGAAAGGGAAAGGTAATGAAATGAGGAAATAAGAACTGAATTGATTTGGCTTGATTGGTTTGGTTTTGCCTGTTTGGTTTTGGTTTGGTGAAGGCTGAGAGATAGGGAGAGAGGAAGATGCAGTCAAAACTCTAAACTCAAAACACAAGACAAGAGCTCAAACATTTATGTGTCTTTTTTAATGTTAAATGAAATCAATCAATGAAACCGATAAATAATCTCTCACTGCCTCGTTCTTCGTTCCTGAATCCTCTCTCCTTCTTTTCAACTTTCAACACACACTCTCTCTCCTTTTTTGACCGTTCAAACTTCAAACCCTGGGGCTGGGGTCCTGCCTGCTCCTGCTGCCCCACTTTCAAGTTTCTCTCACACTTAGATCATGGCAGTCGGAGACTTGTCTAACCTCCCATGACTTTTTCGTACAAGAAAAAGCTAACGAGACAGGTTTAACATATAATATGGACAAACTTAATATAATGGCTTAATAAATTGGTAAAGTGGAATTGATGCCCAATAGTTTTTTTAAAAAAATATTATTATCAAAAGATAGAAATTTAATACGTTTTACACGATAAATATAACTTATCAATACATTCATATAAAATTCTCTTTAATTTAAAATCATATTTCTTGGTCTGTAACCCCAATTAGAAGAATTTCTTAACAATAGTCAACTAAGGTCATACACGACAAGGAAATACCATAAGGCTGTATACTTGTATTACTGGTGGCTAATCTCTCTAAGATTTAAACTTTGAATCTCATCTTTTCAATTTGATTTGCGACCAAGCTTCCAAGAAGGGTTTTTCCAGTCCAACATGCTTGCAATAATCACTAAGAATGGAACGTATATGTATTATGCATAGGTGATATAAGCTTTGTAGGTAAATGATATAGAACTTACATGTTACTCAATTGAATCAGAGTTGGAGTTACAAAATTCCTTGAGCAACAAAAGAAAAGCCACAAAAACACTCACAAACACAGTTCACAAGCAGTTGGGGGTATAAAAACTTATTCCTTTTTATTCTTAGATGTAGATGGAGAAAGTTAGGCTGTAAATCAACCCCAAATTGACCTATAACGAGATGTCTTTACCAAAGAGTCCTGCTATTCCCTTCCCAGGGTCACTCTGCTTCACAATCGACTCTCCTACTAAAACCGCCTTAACACCAGCTTCTTGTACATAGCCAATATCATCTGGAGTAAACAACCCGGATTCGCCTACCACGATTATACCTCTTTTACGAATCAATTCCCCACGCTTTCCTTCTAGTAGCTTCTTTGTGTTACTGATATCAACCTCAAATGTTTCTGCAGGCAACCAAAATAAGCTTATCATTCTGCTGAAAAGGGAAGTTATACACCAGTTATCATGCCTGTCATGCATGTTAGGAAGGAAATGGCAAAGTTTGAGAATCCCATAAAAAATTTCCAATGGGAACTTCGCTATGGAAGACTTTTGAAAGCTCTTGCACATTGTTCCTCAGTATTAGTGACATTGGTCATTTAAAATATGCACATATATATGCTATGATCAGCACACAGCCATATTAGTAAATTACTAGTAATACCCAATTCATAGAACTCTGAAATTTTACCAAGATTGCGGTTGTTGATGCCAATAAACTCAACCCCATCAATGCCAAGAACACGGTCCATTTCCTTCTCATCATGCACCTGCAATAACGTAACACAGGAGATGTTTTTAAGATTAGACATCATAGATAAATTGTAGCTGGTGCATAACTTTGTATACGAAAGCATCCGAGTATGACTAGACAATAATAGTAACTCATGTCTAATGAAGACAAGGACACCATTTTCTATTTCAAACCTTACAACACATCCACTTAGAAAAAGTACACAACAGTACTAATGAAGAACAAAGTACAAGTCGAACCTCAAGTAGTGTTGCCATGCCAAGCATCTTGCAGATCTTCGTCATGTATTTGATGTCAAGGTTAGGCAAAACAGCAGCAATCAAAAGAATCGCATCTGCACCCTTGGTTCTAGCATAGTAGATTTGCCAAGCCTCAATGATAAATTCTTTGCACAAAATAGGGCACTGCATAATTTTCTAGTGTTAAAAGAATAACGTATACCAATAGTACATCGTAGCAAATTGAGAAGAATGGTTAATGGAACAAACCTTTACTCCAGCATCCCTTATTGCGACCATATTTTCATAGCTTCCCTAGATTGATTAAACCAAAAGCTAGTGAGAAATAAGTTTTATTTCAATATCCTTGGAATCCAAATAAAATCATTTGTAGCCTTGTAGGACTATCAAAACACATAAAATGATTTGTTCACCTGAAAATATTTTTCATCTGCCAAAACACTAAGACAAGCAGCTCCCCCTTTTTCATAGGCTTGGGCAACTTCAACCTATCATGAGAAATTATTAGAAGAATAAGAACTGGTAGAGAGAGTATAGTTTTAACATACATTAAAAAAAATACAACAGAGGCAGCATCAGCCCACTGGAGGAGGCTACACTGAGTCAAGTTTTTTATCTTCTTTTTTTTTTTCGTTAGTGTGCAGGCTGACATCTCGATATAGGTCAATATAGATTTTACCAATGTTCGTAGAAAAGAAACATAGCACACAAACACCCAAAAATACTCTCCAGCACCTTAAACATAAATAAAATGCACTCATAGCTAAGCAATTGTATCCGTAATACACTGCCTTGACAAAGTATAACTGTGGACTATAATTGATGTACTAAGCGGATCCTGATTTCCGTTGAGATCACTGGTCAAAATAAATTCTGCCCTCCAAGCATTACTTTTGTATTAGTCTTATTATATATTTGAAATTCACCCCCACTGAAATTTCTGTGCTCATCCCTACATACAAACAAGCCTTTTTCCCATTCCTACGAAATGTGGAGGTCATGGGAACGGAAGGAAAACATATATATATATCCTGAGCATCATTATATACCAAGATGGAAATGGAAATGATGCTTTCATTTCATATGGCATTGGAAGCCACCACCGCTATTCTGATGAGTATAAATTCATAAATTCAACATAATGAATCTAATAACAATAGAACAGGACTAGAAACAAACTTCCAAACACAGGAATCAGGATAAAAATATGCATTAGACTCACAGGATCAAAATTTTCTCTCAAAACTCCTCTACTTGGAGAAGCCTTCTTCACTTCAGCTATCAAACCAGGCAGTCCAGTTCGTGAATTTGCTGCCCTAAGAGCTCCAATAAAATCCCTAACAGGAGGGGCAATATCAAGAGCTTTCTTCAATGAATACAGAGGCTGCCTCTCCTTTAACTGAAAACAGCAATTCAAATTAACAACACATTTTATAAGCAAAACCTGACCAAATTACTCAGCTTTTCCCCATTTGGGTCTTTTCATCCCCATTTTCTTTGGGTTTTATTTTTGACAATCCAGTTCACCAAAAACATAAAGTTGACGACTTCACCTGAGCAACCTGAGTGTCCTTGTGCCATATGATTTCCTCCAAAATATTTCGTGGAGTATTGCCCTCATCTTGCAATCGAAACTCAAAGGGTCCAACATAGTGCTGGGGAGGTCCAGTCGGTGGCCTCCTCCTGATTCTTATACCTTGGCTTGCAGCAACTTCATTGTGATACATACCCACCTCCCATTCCTTAATCTTCAGCTCAGTTTTCACCGGCTCCGATTCTCTCTCCATAAGCGTCGACGGTACATCTTTAGATTCCATCTAAAAAACAAACAAACAATTCCCTCAAAATGTGCTAAACTCGAGCAAAAAAGAGAAACAAACTTAAGAAATTTAGAGATTTTAAAGAACCTGTTGAGCTCGAACAATAGAGGAAGACGAAGACGGGAAAAAGAGCGAGTTCGTTCTACGCAAGTCGAAAGTGGAGCCAGGAATGTACCTCCTGGGTCTGCAAGTGAGAGAAGGAACAGCCCGGAACGAAGCCAAGCCCTCCATAATTGTATATGGATTTTGCAGAGCAAATAAGAATGGGGCTGCTCACTTTGGATTTTGCCTCTTTCAAGGTTTGGCGCTTTACCTATGGCTGTGGCTGTGGCTGGGGAATGTCAAATAATCTGACAGTTAGAACTTACAAGTAACGAGAAAGCATCGATCCCTAAATTTGGAAAAAAAAGTTTTGTCCTTGGATTAAGATTTGCATTAAGATTAATAAATTAAAAATTCAGATATATATATATATATATATATATATTTTAAGATGGAGAGGGAAATTTTTGGACGATTAATTGTTGTTGGGAGATGCATGCGTGATTTCTTTCTATTAAAATAAGATTGTGCTTCATATTCCTTTCACTTCTTTGTAAGGATTTCTTTTCCTTTTTATTTCATTCCCATTTTCTTTTTAAGAGTGAATGTATGAATAAAGGTTTTGTCCTTGGATTAAGATTTGCATTAAGATTAATAAGTTAAAAATTCTTTAAAACCAAGATTTTTTTTTTTTTTTAAGATGGAGAGGGAAATTTTTGGATGATTAATTGGTTGTTGGGAGATGTATGTGTGATTTCTTTCTATTAAAGTTATACGATTGTTGTCTTTCATATTCCTTTCACTTCCTTGTGAGAATTTCTTTTCCTTTGTAATTTCCCCTTGTTTTTAAGACTGAATGTATCTATTCATTTTCATTGTTTATCTGCAAAGCAAGAGTAGAAAGGTGAATCTGATATGCTTTTATCTAATACAGAAATGAAATTTCAAATTTAGAATTGTTCTAATTTCGAAAATTGAGAAGAAAAGTATTTAGTTTTACTTGTGTAATGAAAAAAAAAATGTGTTATGTTTATCTCTCTGCATGAAAAATGTATATAATTGTTTATGTATTTTATATTTTTGTCAAGAAATGTGAAAAGATGTAATAAATTTAGAATTGATTGGAAATTTGTGTAAGATGACTGACGCATGTATAAAATTATCAAATTAACCAGACAATTCAAAGTTACAGCATTTTTCTTCTGGCATTAGATCCTTTCGAACAATCCCAACTCCTTTACAAATGGCTCTGTATTGAATAACTCATAGATGATTTTTTGAGAACACCAGAAGGCATCTCTCTGGAGGTGAGAACTGCAAACATCACACTTGAAACACTTCCTCACTTGAAAAACTTTCTGAATCCATTGAAGATCGTGAGAGCTCGAAGTTCACCTCTTCTTATGTCCCTCAATCTCCTCCTCAGTATCTGAAACCAGGCATATCAGCAAAATAAATGAAGACATATATTGAACATCTCCTGTTCCAGCACGACGTTGTCAGCAAAATAAAGCAGACACAGATGAGAGACACAATGCAAGCAGAATCATTAGGTTTCACAGATAACAAAACATTCTCAAGAACTAAGCAACGTCAAAACTTAATCCAAAATCACAGTAGTTATATGTGCCAAATGCAACATGCTTCACATTCTTCATAGATTAGACCAAAAAAGATCATTGTCTTACATATTGAGCACGGAATAGGATTCTTCGCTCACTGGTAGACAAGTCTACTGCTAGCTGTTTCAGAAACAACCTTCGGTTTAGCTGCTTTGGAGACGTGACATCCAAGTCCATTGATCCACTTGCCTGTCAGCATAAATCAGTTACGAATTTATCAAATGCTTTGATTTTGTTTTCATGGACAGATAAAGAAAATCCCTGCTTACTTGTAAGAACTTGTTATACTTTGATATGCTAGCTTCACAACTATCCAATATAAACTGTAATGCTTCTTCCTCTATTTCGCTGTATCCTAAATCCTTCTTGGAAGTAGATTTGTTTGATGCTGCAGCGGCCATCTACAATGAAAGTTCTTTCAGATAGGGTTTACAATATTCAACAATCTTGTGTATCAGGAAAGCTAAAACTACCACACCTCTTCAAATTGTCCGCTCATACTTGGCGGACCAACGGCTAAATAAGCATACGCCATCAACTCCAATGGCCAACCAGTGACTTGTATAGGATAGCATTGAGATCTGCTTAGAAGACAACATAAAGGAGGGACATAATTTTGGAATCAACAAAAATTTGACAATGTTTATGACAATATGAGGTGCAAGAAGAGATTCAAAGCTAAATATAATTTGTCTGAGCTATCAGGCACTCACGCTGAGAGCCCGTGCTTTCTCAAAGCTTCCAGCTTCTCCTGATAACATTTATCAGATTTCGAAAGTGACACTGGTAACTCAACAGAATCTTTAGGGTTGGTGCCCTCCCTCGGGACAAACCCATAGGATAGCAATAACTCTCCATTAGATTTCTTCCCATATGAAATAAAAACCTGCATCAATTGATGAAAAGCATCATTAGGGATCTTGATGGCTTTCAATTGTTTCTTTCTTTGGGTACTTGTGTTTGCAACTTTAGCAAGTGACTTCGACCTACAGTTGCCAAAAAAAATCATTGTTTACCTGCTCACCTGGCTCATATGGCGCATCTGTTGAAAAGACAACCCCCTGTGATGATTTATCGTAATCCAAAAATGCATCTACCTACACCAGTCAAATTAAGATGCATATAGTGAGTAGAATTTGTGCGGGTACTTGGATCATGTTTCTAAAGAGAGTCATCGACAAACCTTACAACTATGGTTCAGCATATCTGCCCAAGGAACCAGCGCAACTTTTCCACCCAGTGATGGTAACCGAACCTGTTAGGAGAAAAAATATGTTAGGGTCATATGTTTCACAAATCAAATGTTGCTTTTCAGCATAGTACGAAATATCCAATATCAAATTTCAAACAACATGATATTTAACTTCCAGGACAAGCGGTAACCAGAAGGTTTTTGGCGAATTCCTTCCTTTCCAGATGTGATATCAATGATGAAATCATAAAGCTAGTTCTAATTTACTATTTCATTGTACATCAACCAACTAGATCACTTACCAACCGTGAGAAAAGAATGCCAAATGACCATTTGAAGGTTTCTATGTTGAATACCTGTAAATAACACAGGGAGCACAGTCAAACAATCACACATAAAGCAAAAATCAAAGAAGGCATGCAGTTATAATCCAACAGTAGCAAAACATACATATTACATGCATTGAAGCGTAGAATGCTCACATCGATATATAAGATATACACAGATGAGTAAACTTAAGGTAAGCGGAGAAGTTGATCGAGAACTAATCATTGATTAAGGTATGCAGAGAAGTTTTGTACCTCTTCGGGAAATAAAGCAGGATACTTGGAGAATATCCTAAGCCTTAAATCATTGTATCTGCACAACAGATAGAAATAACTATTTAATCAGCAGTTACAAGAGAATGAATTCACCAGAACATTGATACGAAGTTGACACTGATACAGGGCAAATGCAAATGAAAGAACCAAGCTTTGAAGAAACAAACAATAGAAATACGAGGGCATACGTTCCAACAACATTAGTGACCCTTTCAATTGCCCGTTGCCTAATTTGTGATGCCTCCAAGTATCGATCAAGCTCTTCGCGAGTCCTGAAATGATAGATAGAGGCTGTAGAAAAAGACTGCGAGTAGACTCTTCCCATGGTAATGATCATACACACATGAAACCTCTATCTTTGGATAAAATCATGGAAATGAGATTCTAACTACTTACCAATACAGAAGTGAATAAGGCTGCCTTGGTAAAGCAGAAATATAGTTACTCCACCTTGAAGATTTAAGGCAACTTGCTTCGCTAATCAGATAGGTTGCCAAGAATGGCCAATCAGGTACACCATTTTGCTTCAGCACCTCACCAGCCTCCCCACAAGTCCATTCCTAATTTTTTTTAAAATACCACATCCACAAAATCATAAACAGAGAGAAGCATTTTTGTACGATAAATTTGCACATATTATTAGCAGCTAAAACATTTTACAAATTAGAAAGATAAAGGGTTCTTCACAAATAAGCTCGCCAAAACTCTCTTTCATGGTAAAAAACAATTGCTCCCAACACCCAAATATAATTGGACATGCTTGTTTTTGTACTATAGGTGAGGGTTTTTTTGGTTACTTATGTTTGATTCTTAAGTGTTACTAACATTATCAGTTGTTAGAGGACTAAACTGAGTAACTTTAACAAACAAAAGTTCTAGAGAAAATCTTACTGAGTCAGCAGTGATGAAGAGAGAGGGAGGCACAAAGAGCAGCTTCTCCCCCTTCCTGATATTTTTCAGAGCAACAAGTCCTCTCTCCCCAACCTCAACTTTTTGTAGGGCCATTTTCTGGGGAGGAAGACCTGAATCCGTCAGCCATTTCTGCAGAGCAGAAGCATTTTCCACGGAATCACTGTCACAGCCCCATGGGATCTTCTGGGTTACCGTCGCTTTGGTGCTGTCGCTTGTGGAGACTGTGCACTGAATTGTGTTTCTCCGGAAGCTCAATGGGAATGACTGAAAGGTGTGAACTTTATGCTGAGGATGGAAGCCGGGAATGAGAGTCGTCTGCAAAACTCTCGAAGCTTCAGCCATGGCCATCCAAAGCCAGAGAGTCGAGAGTCAAAGAAATGCCTTATCTGAGTTTATAAATGGTTTGGTTTGTGGCCCTTTTTGCAATTACAAAGGGGCCGTTTTTACATTTCTTGTCTTGGTGCGAAAGCTAACCGACGTCGTTTTAAGGGATCAGCTTACAGTTGAAAAGCTTGGAGCTTGAATTGGAATAACAAAAATCCTACACTCGATCTTCCGATATGTTGTTGGGTAATTCCAGCCTCATCTGCTGCAACTTCTCCGCCTCCCCATCTCCTCCACTCAAAAACCCTACTGTCAGAACTTCACTCCAAATCCAAAGCCTCAGAGTTTCACACTTTCACATTCCAAAACAAGTCCAAAAGTTTCAATCTTTTCTGGAACCGACAATGGTAAATCTTCAATCTCTACATTTCGTAAGGGTCCTCTTCAAATATGTCCAGTTCTGAATGAGAGTGAAAATGGTGCTGATGGAGGAAACTGGACAACCTCAATTTTGCTCTGTGTTGTGGGGTGCACTCTTGTACTATGTCTTCAATCTTTCTCCAAACCAAACACCGGTAATGATAAGTCAACTTTTTGAATAAAGTGATAATATGTGCTTATGTTTAATATCATGGTTTTTTTTTTGTTTGGAAAATTAATATCATGGTGTTTATTGTGATATGTGCGTATTAATGATGCAAATGCAATATTTTCTGTTCAAGTAGCTTAGTAGGCGCAAAGACACTTCGATTGCAATCTATGTGGTTGTTAGTATTTAACATTATTTCGTGTTGACTAGATTGCTTAGAAAGGTTTAAGAATGTTCCAAACTTAAATGGTTACTTATGTCAAAGACACTTCTATAAGCAATAAAAGTTGCTTGGAATTTAAGACTTTCTTGGCTGAATGTTGTTCCTAAACTGAATTATAGCATCTGATAGTGCTTCAATCTGCTGGGCGAAACTGTGAGAGCGATTTGCTAACATTTGAATTCCCTGTTGTTCAATGGACCTTTTGCAATGCCTAGAAATAGACTATTGATCGTCCCCTTTCATATTCTTAACGTCTGGTCTTTTAAATTTTTCAGTCAATGGACATGTATTTGTTAAAGAAACTCTTGAATTTGAAGGGAGATGATGGTTTAGAATGAACGAAGTGCTTGTGTCTGTTTGGTACATAATGGGTTTGTGGCCTTTGGTGTATAGCATGTTGCTGCTTCCAAAAGCTAGAAGGTAAATATCAACTTCCCGATTTTTAGGTGCTTATTAGTTTTATGATCTTATGTTCTTCTTGTCCCACAATGTTCCTTTTGTCTTCCAAGTATAATTCATTCGCAATGCATCTGAGATTAAGTGGTCATTCCGACGGAGGAATTGGAGTGTTTAAATAACAGTGCAAATAACTTCTCTCAGAAATTTCTTGATATAATAGATCGTAGGCATTGGTGCCTCTCAGCAACTTTAGGATCGACATCACTTCTTCGTATTCTTTAAGCTTCGTGTTCATCAATGTTTGAAAATTAGATTATCCAAACTATCCATCCTTTTATATGTAGCTCAAAAAGCAAAGTTCCTTTCATGCTTTGGCGGGGCTTATGCTCTTCTTCCCTATTTTGTACTGTGGAGACCACCAGCTCCTCCTGTTGACGAAAGTGAGCTCACAAGATGGCCTCTCAACTTTCTGGAATCTAAATTAACTGCTTGGGTAAGAAACATTTCACCTCTTATTCATGCTTTAATATTGTTTGTGATTAAACATGGAGCTATGTCATCGATCACATATATGAATTATGTCATTTAGCCTCTGGGAGAAACATTCACTTGATCTCAGTGACTATGATGATTGATATTTCCTCTGTCTTCTCTTATGTTTCAATTACTCAAAGATAAATGGTTTGCAGCGTCAATTGGAAATATTTTTGAATTTGTTTGGAAAATGCAAGTAACTCCATTACACATCAGATATCACTTGCTGCAGGACTGTGTTTAGTCACCTATGCAGGACTAGCTAGTGGGGATGACTGGAAGGAATATTACCAGTACTTCAATGAAAGCAAATTCGTAAGTCGCTTCACAGATACTTCAATGATGGATATTACACTTCCCTAAGAAATTTTGTATCCTCGAATTTAAATCCATTGAAGTTCTACAAACACTTAAACCCTTACTTTTTTCTGGTTCAGCATCTGGTTGTATGCCTGAAAATTTAAGTATACTCAGTCATTTGCTCGAAAGCTTCCTTATTGGTAGTGTGATACGAACTTATGCAAAATGGATCCTTCATGATGCAGATCCATGTGATGAGCCTCGATTTCACTCTTCTATCTGCATTTGCTCCATTTTGGGTCTACAACGATATGACTTCCCGGAAATGGTATTATTTTGCTGATTGTCTAAATCCCTCCTGAATTGAATGCAATATCTATTAACTTTCTTCTTGCGTACAGGTTTGACCAAGGTTCTTGGCTTCTGTTTTTATCGTTGGTGCCACTGATAGGCCCGGCTTTACATCTTGTCATACGACGCTCGGTATCAACTGAACCAAGTGCTCTCAGCCCTGCCGAACAAGATGGATCCCCAGACAGGAACTGATTTGAGTCATCAGGGACATGTTATCCCAATAAACCTTTGTGCGTGTGACCACCATATGACCAGCTACCCGTGACATCATTTGCTTCTCAACAATTAAACTGAAATCCCAATATACGGTTGTCCGAATTTGAGGGCTATGAAAATAAAAGCCAACTAGAAATCTGATACGCTTGTAAAAAATTCCTCGCTTTATACTTCACAACTCTTATGTCAAAGTGAAATGTTCGAGAGACCGAATTTCTGGAACATTAAAAAATTTCGGTAGACAAGTATCCTAGCTATGAAAAGTAATACAGCACAAACGAGGAAAATACGTTAGCCATTTGTGTTTACGCATACAACTTCTGAAGCTCGTTCCTGAACTTGGCCTTGATCTGTTCTCTCTTAATCTTCATAGCGGCTGTAACCAACCCAGACTCGGGTGTCCATGGATCAGGCAGCAAGTGAGTCTTTGCAGGGATTTCGAACTTGTCCAACTTTGATGTCTTCCCCACCTGTACAAGATTTCTTAGACTTAGATGGAACAAAGAAGCTCTTAACTCTCAGAAATCATTTAGCAGATGACTAGACCTTGGAGAGGGATTGCTGAACCTCATTCACTGCCTCAGGTTTTTCACAGAGCTCAGAAAAATCCTTGTAGTTGACACCAGCTTCCTGGGCCCACTTCTCAAGAGCCTGACGGGCCGGTACAATTAGAGCTACGCAGTAGTTGTGAGAGGGATCTGCATATGCCATGATATTGTCCACATAGTTGCTTGACGCTAATGCCGCCTCAACCTGCAGACAAGGCAATGACCAAAAGTAATTAGCATCGCACAAAACTTACACGGTACTTTGTCTGGCATCATAATTTACCACGAACCTTTCCAAGGGAAATGTACTCTCCATGCTGTAGTTTGACGATGTCTTTCTTCCTATCTATAATCTCCAGGCATCCATCGGGATGAAATCTTCCAATATCACCTGTATAAAACCAGCGCATGCCCTTCTCATCCACCTGTTTGCACGTAATGAGTCATCAATATCAGTGCCCCTATCAAGAGAGGGCGAAGAATGAAGATCATGATGCCCCAAATATGAATACACCATAAACACACACGGGCTCGTTAGAAAATTCACCTTGTACACCTCATCAGTCTTTTCTTGATTCTTAAAGTAACCAGCAGTTACGCTAAATCCCCCGACTACAATCTCCCCACGAGGCATAGGCTTGTCAGAAGACAAATATCCTCCTTCTTTCCAGGAAACAAGCTGCATGTCAAGTAGAAGTTAACTTTCTCTCATCAAAAACTTCTAGTGAGCTTCTTTTTCCAGAAAATAATTAATGTAACATACCTTAACGTAGCAACAGGGAAGGGGTGGGCCAACACGACCTGCACTCGTGTCATCCCACTCAGAAAACGTAGCTCCAGCAAATGTTTCTGTCAAACCATATCCTTGCCCGATAGGAGCCCTGTTTATAAACAATGCCATGGAAAATTCATTACATTGCATACATGATGAGAGTAGCACCTTTGTGGCAAGATGCATTGCATAGAAAGAGAAAGAGAGAGAGAGAGAGAGAGAGAGAGAGAGAGAGAGAGAGAGAGAGAGACAAATAGGTACAAAAAAAACTCCAATACAACAGAAAGATAACTGTTTATTCTAACTGAAAATGGATTTTCCGTGCTTAGGAATAGCCTCAGTCGAACTATCAGGATTAGTATCCATGAAGAAAAAAGAGAGATTCATTCATCCAACTATGTGGGTCTAACGTGAGAAAGCAATTACCCCATGCAGACATTGATGAATCTTTGTGAATCAGCAGACAAAGGAGCACCACCACAGAGCATAAAACGAATGTGTCCTCCGAGTACTGAACGTATCTTTTTGAATACAATGGCATCCCAAAACATCTTTTCCAAACCCCAAGCCCCAAACCAGCTTCCTTCAACAGCTGCCAGTCTCCGTTTAAATCCAGTCTTAAAAAGATTATTTGCTAGCCCACCTTTTTCCTCAACCTACAATAAATCATAGTGATTAGTGTAGAAAATATGAATAAACAACAGATCCATGTACAAGATGAACAATATCCACTCACCTTTTTCAGAACTCCATCTCGAACACGATCTAAAATTGCCGGAACTGCTGTCATGATGGTTGGCTTTAACATAGTTGCATCTCCTTTTGTTCCTTTCTTAACTTTATTTGAAGTGTCAGTAAAAGTCAATGCTGAACCATAACCAATTTTACAACCTGCAGCCATCATCACAGACTGGACAACCACAACATATTTATTACCATTTAACAAAATGTGAAGCAAGTAATAATGGAAATATTGAAACAATGTTACCTCAGCTGCAAGTTCGAAAACGTGAGCTAGGGGCAAGTACGCCAAGTATACATCAGTGTTACCGAGACTTGGAACCACAGTCATAACAGCTGCAGTGGTGGCTACAATATTGCCATGAGTTATCATGACTCCCTATATCATTACACAATGAATCATGTTAAAAGAAAAACGAACAAACTGGATTAAAAAAATAACAAATCATGCCCAGTATATTATCCAACTAACACTGATTTGAGCACGGGCAAGATAGATAAGGCCTGTTCGATACCAGAGTAGAATCTGCAATAAGGGGTAGGAAGGTAGCGAAACAAACCTTAGGTAGACCAGTACTGCCACTTGTATACATGACAACAGCAATACTATCCTTGGAAGGTAAACTTGGAGGAACAGGACTTGTTGTCCCAAGCTCCTCCACTTCAGAAAAGGATGCAACTTTCCAATCATTCATACTTCCAGCTATGCTTGTATCTGAACTTCCCTCATCTTCGAAATAGATAACATTTTGAATAGTGTCTAAGCGTGAGCTTATTGAAGCCAGCTTTTTCAACTGCTTGGAATCACAGATCAATGTAGATACCTGGGTCTGTCAAGATTTAAAAGCTCTACATGAGGACCAGCCACGTTCTTGTTTTCAATCATTGAACATATACAGTAA
This sequence comes from Prinsepia uniflora, assembly GCA_032719365.1. Lineage (NCBI taxonomy): Eukaryota > Viridiplantae > Streptophyta > Magnoliopsida > Rosales > Rosaceae > Prinsepia > Prinsepia uniflora. The sequence continues at coordinate 3,168,372 of CM064876.1, read as the reverse complement.
AATTTATAAAGCATTCAAATGTTAGCAATTAAAATAGCTTAAATAAGAAAAAATCAATGATTTTGCCACCCACCTCATTGAGAGAGTGAATTAAGGCATCCTCTCCTAGGGAAGCATAAATAGTAACAATGGTAATATTCTGCCGGAAGAACCCCTGGAAACCAAAACCAACTATTTTAAGCACACATGTGTACTCACAAGTACTTAAGACAGAAATTAAACAAATGACCAAGAACAATAACAGACACCACAAGGTAGATATAATAAGAAAATTTTGAAGGCTACCTGAAAGGCTATGAACCACTCTGCACGGGTTTCTGCAAAAATGGCAGCACGGCTGTCCACATTATGACCTAATTTAATAAGCCCAGATGCAAAGTTGCAAGCACGATCAAACACCTCTCCATAAGTTTGCCACTCATATTCTCCCAAGTGAAGCTTCTCAAACTTTCTACCATCACTAGCTGTTACAAATTCTCTTTCAATAAATTTCCTTGTTCCAAGAAACTGATTATGTGAATTCCTTTTACAAGATTGCTCAAACAAGGCTGCCACAGTTGTGGCCCCTTTCTGAGGAGCTTCAATCAACTCGGATGCCCGAGCATTGCGCATTGCGTAACCCGGCTCACCACCAACTTCCGCTGGAACACCTCTTTGCTTCCCCCTTTTCTTTCCCGTGAACAAAGTGGACAGAAACACAGGTATAAGTACGGCAAAAACAACTGCACCAGCAATGCCATATGTTCCGTAGCCTTTCAGAACAGACGAATCATCGCCAGCAACCAAGTTTTCTTGCACTGGCGAGTTGAGCAAAACTTCCTCTGAATCCCCCATCACAGAATGTTTATTTAAATAAATTTACTCCTTCCTGGACAGACCAAATAGTTATCAAAAAAACACGATTCTAATTAATAATACCAACAGTTTAACTATATGTGAACAAAAACAAAATTTGCAGTACCTAATATCTTGTATTACAACGTTCTTGTGTAGAACTAACATATCACATGTACACAACATAAAACTAACTCATATTCCACAATAAGTAATAGATTATAGTAATTAAAAACGCCACCAAATGAGTCAACTGAGTCAGAATGCACAAAAAAAATGCATAATCAAACTAAGAAAGTAAATGTCCATTTCGAAAATGATATGAACAAAATATTATAGGATCATACTGCTAAACCTATCACGGGCAAAATAAGAAACTATTCAGAGCAACACTACTAACCATACCCAGATTACGAAACACCCCTATCGTTTTTTACTCTTGAATTAAGTCAAACATACAGCGTAGCCAACGCCCATGATGTAAAATTGTTGAACTCGATCAAATACTCACTTGAACCTGATCAACAGCCACCTTTCTATAGCAAACTATTTCAATGGGATACATCAACTAGAAAACCCAATTCCCAAAAGATCAAAAATATTATATTTTCGTATTAGTCATCTACAAGAAAAAACCAAACTTTGAAATAATCAACCTTTGAAAAAATCAAATCTTAAAAGAGAAGTAGAGAACACCACCAATCACAAATAACATACAGAAAGGTTCTTCTCCACGAGAAACTAGTGCAAAAAACGAAGATGGGTCTGAAATAGAAACATGAAATAGGCCGAAGGCTCACCTCTGGAGTCCAAAGAAGGGCAAACGAATCTTTGGATGCTAACAAAAAGGCTCAATCTCTGAGCTTGAAATGAGAGGAAAGTATACGGATGTTGCAGATAGACGAAAGGTTGGGAAAGACGATTACTTATATGCCATCGTGTTTATAATAAATTTATGAAAACGACATTACTGATATAATGGACGTTGGAATGATGACAATGCTTAGTGAGGGTTAGTTTTGGAATTTTGGTCCTATCTGATTACTGGGTTTTTTATAAGTTCTCTTAACCGTAAGGTCCAAGTATAAATATCCTAACAAAACAAAAATTCGGGTATCCGACTCCCACCCACGTGTCGCAAGAATAGTGAGTCTGCTTGCTGAAGTCACGTGCGAACTTTGTACGCATGTCGTACAGAGTGACGACTCGAGAAGTGACACGTGGATAGTTACGAACTTCGTCGACATCGTTTAGCATCCTATTCCTCTCCTTGCTCTTACACTTACAGACTTTCACAGTTTTGTATGGATTTGATTAGAATTTCCCTTTTAATCTAAGTAACTGTTTCATTATTTAATTAATCTCTAATATTTTATTACCCTCTTAATTAAAGATTCAAGTATGAAAACCTCATATTCGACCCTCCTAGACGATGTCATTACCCAAAATATATACACTCCCAATATCGTCGTATTAAAAAAAAAAATTGTAAGGAGTATCCTAAGGAGCTAGTTTTCAAGTGCTAGCTAGCTAATAGCCTATCATTTCCTCTGTATGAAGAAAAAATCTCTTCCTTTATATCATCACTTTATACTTCATTTTCTCTTTAGTTTAATTTACTCTTTCGTCTTGGAGATCCCCATGAGGACCTAGTAGTAATCTGAATACACCTACAAATTACTCTTATGCATTGCATATGCTAATACAACTGGCCATAGCAGTTCTCTTCTTTTTTTAAATTGAAGATTAAGGCTCCAATTTTGTTTAGAGTATTACAATGAATGCATGCTAGGATTTGCAGAAGAAAATTGAATTTCAAATGACTTTGTGAATGTAGTCAATCCAAATACATCTAGTTATTTGAACCATTCAAATCTAGTATTTTTCTAGTTTTCCTAGCAAATAAGCATTGTTCTCAAATCCAAATCCAAATACCTTCCAATAATTTTGAATGTCACAAACGGACACTACTCTAGGCTGATTGATTCTATCAATATGTTATGGCATGACAGTATCTAACTCCGAAAGTTCTTGACAATCATTGATACAAAACACACCATAAAAAAAAAAGCCTAGCTAGAACCAACTGCCAATGATTTGACAAAGTCTCTAATTAGTGAGATAATCTAACAGTGGCTGTCCAAGCAATACTTCAACTAATGGTTCATCTGATCTTCTAGCTTAGTGCCTCTTGCAGGTGTGCCTAGTGACAATGGAGCCATATGATGCAAACAGTGATGACATTGGAACCTGCATGCAACTTCTATCGAAAAGTTTAAGCATATTTTACCGTCCATAAGGATGGTAACGACTACTGCCACCATATCCTTCCCTACCACCAGCAAATCCTTCCCTACCACCAGCAAATCCTTCCCTACCACCACCATATCCTTCCCTACCACTACCATACATGCCTCGGGGTCCACCATAACTAGCACCAGGGCCTGAATCATAGCTAGCACCAGGGCCAGAATCATAACCATCAACGGGGCCAGAACTCTCATAGCCACCATAGCCCCTAGCTTCACGCCCATATGCACCTATCCCACTACCACCATATCCCCCACCAGGCCCTCCACCATAGGAGGAACCAAAGTGACTAGAATAACCAAATGGCGGCTCTCCACGATAACCAGAAAAAGCACCACCACCAAAACCACCGCCAAAATCATGACCATCAGGGTATCCACCATAATCACCAAACCTACTCCCATAAGCACCAAGTGACCTATAAGAAGCAGGGCCATAACCACCAGCACCATAACCACCAGGACCAAAACCACCCAAGGAGTCGCCAAATCCACCAAAACTATCATTGTAAGGGTGTGCCCTAGAGTCACTACCAAATGCAGGAACATGTGCTGGGTTTGAGGCCTTCTTTGGTTCAGCCTTCTTGAGCTCAACCTACAATAAAGAAGTGAGTTAACCTAGGCTTTTACTCCACAAAGTTTTTGTGAGACCTTGATTTAGGTAAAGGGAGAAAACCGAGCACAAGCCCACTAATTGATGAAATATGAATAATAAAAAGGCAAACTGACTGAAACTATGATGAAAACACACATCAAAATTACAAATCTGAGAACAACTTAAGAGGAAAACCTTCATTTATCCCATCATACATAAGATGTCCATATACACCCAACACAAAGAATGACCATTGCCAATAACTCACCTGTGTACCCGCCAGTTCAATCCTATTTCCATTTGCAAGAACATTATCAACAACTTTTTCACTGTCAAATACAACAAATCCAAAGCCTCGAGAGCGCTTGGTAACATGATCACGTATGATCTCATGATCCACCACCTTTCCAAACTCTGAAAAGAAGCTTTTGAACTCATCTGACGTTCAAAAGGAAAATTTGAGTGAAAAGAGAACAATTCATCAATTGTGCAGCATCATAGCATCCAATTGAAACGAAAAAGAGAATAGAACACCAAACCTTCAGTTACTGCGGTTGGAATCCCGCCAACAAAAATTTTCTTTGTTTTGAAATCATTTCCATGTCCAGCACCTTTTGGAATCGTTCTCTTTATTTCAACCTGGTTAAGAATTCATGCCACAAGTCACAATCAAACTATTGTGCAAAAATTATGTTTCTATCAACTTTTAACCAGAGAAACATCAAAAGAGCTTAAAAGAATAGAACCTTAACACCTAATTAGAAACTCAATAGCAACTGTCACAACTTGATAAAAATAATCTCTGTGTTTACAAATTGAACCTAAGACATTATACCAGATAACTTCCTACCTCATATCATATCATACCAATACCAAACATACATAAGGCACACTTCCTAATTTGTAGGGAAATTTAAACGAACATCAATGCAAATAATGTCCATTGGTTTCATTATCAAAGAAACAACACCATAACCCAATGAGACTCCAACAATTAGTAGAACCAATTAATCAAAGAAATTGAAAGGAGCATCAATGCAGATAATGCCCATTGGTTTCACTATCAAGGAAACAACACATATAGCCCAACGGAATTAGGAGACTTCAACAATTAGTAGAACCAATCAATCAAGGAAATTGAAAGGAGCATCAATGCAGATAATGTCCGTTAGTTTCATTATAAAGGAAAAAACACAAATAGCTAAATGAGACTTAAAGAATTAGTTGAACCAAACAATCACAAATGTCAGTTGAATTTTGATTGCTTTTGCTTGAATATACTAGATACCAGTTAAAACTCAGAATTGTCTTGGCAGATGTTTGATCATGTTCCTAATCTCATACAATCAATCATTGTTCATGGCAGCTAGAGGAAGAGGATGACGAGTACCTGCTTGTCATTTATAATATGAGTCTCTTCGATAACTCGGTCAACAACAGAAGGATCCGCATAGGTGATGAACCCAAATCCCCTAGGTCGACCAGTTTGCCGGTCTTTCATAATCACAGAGTCTATTATGTCCCCATACTTCCCAAAGTACTTAATGAAGGTATCTGGCAGAATAATACAACAAACACATTGCATGAAGATATGAGAAAATTGAAGAAAAGACATCAAATTTAATAGCAAATCAAAGTTAGAAGATGTTGATTGTTAACAGAATCCATAAATCATCTATATAACTGACTTAAAGACCATAGCAACCATTGAAGTTGTCAAAAAATTACTGGAAAGCAAAAAACCAAAATTTTTCTCAGAAACTAAAAACACCAACGAGATTTCGACGAATATCATGATAGAAATTGTTCACAAAGACTAGAAAAAAAAACCATTGAATCGCGGAATTAAGCAGACCCATTAAAGTTAGTACAAGAAATCTTACCCAAGGTAGTGTCTTTAGCTAAGCCACCGATGAATATCTTTCTGCTCCAAAGAAACAGACAAAACCAAAACCCATTAGCTTATTATCAAAGTTAAAGTAATACAACCATTAGAGAGAAAAAGGGAAAGGGCGAACCCAGGGCTAGCACCATCGCCCGAGTGGGGGTTATGGTTAGTCTTCTTCGAAGCCATGGCGATTTGGTTTGAGTCCTCGTTGAGAATTTGAGATGTATCAACAGCGAATTTGGTTTTGGAGCCAACAAGTAATAACGAAATAAACTGTGTGCTTCGTTTTAGGTGAATCTGAGGACGGTGACGAATACTGGAAAGCTAGGGTTGGGCTTGGGCCTTGGGCCTTGGGCTCGGACTTCGGGTTGTTCAATCAAATTCTACAAGAAATTCTAATTTACCCCTAAGTTTTCCTTTTCCTTTCTTCCATGGGAATCCAATTCACTCATCTAATTTTATAATGAAAAACAGATAATCTTGTTTAGTACAAATGAAAATCATTATACAAACCGTATCTTCAGGTAGCGAATTTCCTAACTCCTAACTAATGTTAGTATGTGTGGAGTATGATTGCAAAAAAGTTATCCTTGAGACGGATTCATAAGTATTTGTGCAAGAAAGTTGTCCTTGAGACGGATTCACAAGTATTTGTGAAGTTTATTACTACTAGGCGTGATGTGGAGGCCAACATTGAAGGAATTATGCATGACATAATAGGCTTGCAGGCTCGCTTGGAGAATGTTCAGTTCATATACATTTCTCGTAAACATAACGATGTAGCACATCATATTGCAGTTTTTAGTAAGTGGTCTAACCGTCGTTTGAGGTGGGAAAACCGTGAGGCCCCATGTTTTTTTAATCTTTTATCTAAAGATATAAATATTTATATCCACCTTGATTAATAAAATTCCTCCTTTTGACAGAAAAAAAAAATAAGGCAATTAGCCATTTGTCTAAAAAAACTATAAGAGATCAATCAATAACAAACCCTAAACCCTAAACAAGTCGACAAAGAGATTTGTATCAACTTAATCATGTAGTTTAAAAAGTCAAGTAAGAAAGTTAAGGCATAATTGCAGCATTTAGGACCTCCCTAGTAAAATTAGCAATGCTAATGATTTTTTTAATTTGTTTAATGCAAATAGTAATGCTAATAATATAGAAATACATCAAACTTTGCAATATTAGATTAACATTAATATAGTCATAGTGGTCGCATATTCTTCACCGCTAAGATATACTAATCCAACGGTTGGAATATGCACCATCAAATTGCGATGATACATTTATACCTTTTCAACAACTCAAGTATATTCGATTTGGTCATTGCATGCAATTGGTCTAGGAGACTAGGAAAGGGTTCATCATAATCATGGTCTAAAACCAGCTGATTGGTTTTATAATACGGAGCTAATCATTCGATTAGATACGATTTATAAGCTAATGTGATAATATTATGTAATTATTTATTTTGTAGTTCATTATTTAAAGATCGTCTATACAAAAATTTACCAAATTCGGTAATTATTTTGACTATATAACACAATAACTAATATATAAACGAACATATTGCGTCAGATGCAATTAATGCTAATAATCGAATAACTAAATGATTTCCAATTTTGATGAAAATTTTCATGGATGATATTTAAATAATGAGTTATAAAATGAATGCTTAGTTTTCATGGAATGGATTCAAATAAGTGGCTGGTTTCTTATTATATAACCAATTTGAGTATTTGTGTACATATCATATTAAATTGTGACATGTATGATTACAATAATATAGGACTAAAAATTTAACTCCTGGGCATAGGCGGGGGTGACAGGGGCTTCCAAGTGACTATGTCTTTCAGTCTCTAGTTTTGAGTTCAAACCTCACTATCTTCCGACGAGTCATGATTTAAGAGTTCACATAATTGATGGTTTGGTTGTGTGGAACCCAGTTTACCGGTCAGTATTGAGTCTGAAATGCTTGACTTTGGGTGAGTTCTGGGTACAAAAAAAAATATAGGACTAAAAATTTAAGAATGGAAAATTTTGAGTAGTAAAATGAAGTTGATCCAATTTTATGTACAAAGTGTGAATGTTAAAATAGATTCATTTGGAAAAAGCTTGCTTACCCAATTTTTTTTGTAAGCCTTCCACTAATCGGTGAATACCATGATTGATATATTGAGATGGCCTTTAGAGGAGGATATGCATTAAGATAAAGAAATTATATACGTTTAAGAATCGATTCCACTTTTATGAACTTTTACGTAAAAAAATTCAACTACAAAATAAAAGGATAATATTATTAGATGCTTATTAGATTATAATAAATTATCGTATTTCATAAACATTAAATTTGAAATCCCTTATCATGGGGTACTCACACATATTGAAACATCTATGTTGACAGTGTGACTTTTGCTTCATGCCAACGCCATGGTGCTGACTGCTGACTTGGCCTAGCTCCTAATGACCAAAAATATCAAAACCACAAGTCGACAAGTGTTTTTACACACATGTAAAAACTGAAATTGCTCCAAAACAAGAAACACACAACCATTAAGAAAATGGAATCAAACACAAACAAAAGAAAAAAAAAAAAAAATTAGGAAAGATTAAAATAATAATAATAATAAATAAATAAACAAAAAGCCCTACACTCCAAAAACACTTTCATTTAGCTCCCTCCCTCGCTCTCCCCTTCTCCCTCTCTCTCTCTCTCGCTTCTCCTTTCTTCTTGTTCTTCTCTTTTTGCGTCTCTCTACTTGTCATAGATCAATTCAAATACCCACAAAAAGTTTTTTCTTTTTCATTTTTTTTTCATCATTATTTTCTTTTTATTTTAGTACATGTTCGTTTAGAGTCCCAATCCTCTCTACCCAGCAATTCATCTTCTCCATCTGAGTCTCTCTGTTACCTTTGTCCTATTTCGACATTCCCACAAACTCAGTCTCGGGTCTTTAGGTTTTTGGGGGTTTGGAAAGATGACTGGCGGTGGGTTTAGGATTTCAATCCCAAACAGTGTGAGGAAGACGATCCAGGACATTAAGGAGATCACGGGCAATCACAGTGAGGAGGAAATCTATGCAATGCTCAAAGAATGTAACATGGATCCCAACGAGACCGCCCAGAAGCTTCTCCTTCAGGGTACATACAATTGTTTTTTTTTTCTTTTTTGCTTGGCTCCTTTGCCTGTGCCTATAATTTTGGTTACCTGGGGTCGGTTTCATTCCTTTCCTTGGGGTGATTCGGCGTGATCCGCGTGTTAAAATTCTTATTTTTTGCTATGGTTCGTGTTGGTTGAGTGTTGTTTCTTGTGGGTTTGCTTTGATTCTGATCATGTGGTAGGCTTTGAGTTGGGTTTTTTATTTGCTATAATGGGGTTTCACTGTTTGTGTGCTTTTTATACGGCTTAGTTGGATTCTGATATCATATTAGGGATTGAGCTCTTGGTTCATAGCAACTGTTTTCCGGCATTTCAAAGTGACTATGCCAATAGTGATATGTATTTGTGTAAAAATCAGTAGTCTTGGACTTTAGTTTTACAATTAGTTTTTAGTTTTACTTTAAACTTCTGGTAATTTTTTTGGGGTTCAGAAGTAAGCTTTAGCTTTCGCTCATTTCTTATTGAAGTTAATACTCAATATACATGTTTTTCGAATTAGTTCTCCATTTGTTAGGTTTGATAAACGGTGAAAAGGAAAATAAATTCAGGATTCTGTGTTGTTTTGGTGTAGAATTTTTGAAAGCTAGGTGGTTGTTGAAACATTGTTGACAGTGGAAGTGGTAAGCTCCTAGAAAGTTGAAAAGTAAAGACTACTTAGGAGTTGGGGTCGAGGATCCCTGGAACGAAGTCCGATATTTTGCTTCGTTGTGGTATTTGTATCATTAGGGTTTAGATATTCATCTTTTTTTTCCTCTCACTATTCTGTAGATTACAAGCCTTGCTATACTCTAGCTGGTCTTTGGTCTCGTCTTTTCTTAGAGTTGTGCATGTTCTGAATGAGGTTCTGGAGGTCTACGATGAATATTTTTGGTGGACTTCTTGCTCTGTCTATTTGTTTTCTTTCCTTTTAACTAAAATAATACTCTTTATGTTGGTCCGCAGATCCATTTCATGAGGTCAAAAGGAAACGTGACAAGAGAAAAGAGGTAAGGAACTAACCACAAGCTGATTTTCCATCAGCTGAATAAGTTAATTTGGGATTCTGGGGGTAAGGTAGTGTAAAAACTCTCTTGTTGTTTCTGAAGAAAGTGGTAGTTGAGTTTTTGTTGGTATGATTTTTCTTCTAATTCATATCCCATTTTATTTTTCAATTTTAAATACCAATTAGTTGTCTTATATCTTGCAGATTCTGAACAACAAAGAGTCCGCAGAGTCACGATGGAGACCTGGAACGCAGGGACGAGGGGGTAGGGGCGGTCGGGTCTCTTCTCATCGTATGTCACAGGGTAAGTGACGTTAATTAGAGCACACTTGAGGGTCACTGTTTCATGTAATTTTTTTTTTCTTTCACTTTTTTACCCTTTGCGGAAATCCTGGGTTCAATTATATGGTTTTCATTATGTTTGGCGATTAAGGAAATTTTTTGTCTTTGTCTGTTGGGTATGCGTTAATCTAACATTTCCAGAAGAAGCTTGTCTAGTCTTGAGCTATACCTTTTATTTTCTTGGTATTTAAAACCTTGTGCGGAATCAAGGGAAACATTATCTCCCCCCTATACCAGATAGAATTGGAGTTAATAATATTGTAGATTTGAAAATGTTTACTTACGTTCTTGACTATTGTCACAGTGTGAACCTTATTGGGCCACAAAGATTAGTCATACCTGCGATGCTAACTTTATTCTGTGTACTTCTTGGTAGATGCTGAAGGTGGCAGAAGTTTTGCTTCTGGAACTGAAAATGGACCTAGTCAGGTTGCAGAGAAAGGCATCGCTCCCGCTTTGCCACCCTCTCGTGAGACAAAAAATAAAGAGCGAAGGCTGTTAACAAGGTGGCTATAATTTAAACCCAACACATAGTTTCCATGTCCATTTGTCTTGAAGGCAGTTAACTTCTTCTATACAACTTACATGTTAAATATCGTTTGCAGCTCTGTACCGGTCATTGTGGATGGTCCTGCCAATGTGGCTTCTAGAAGTGTTAGTATTGTGCATCCCTCCCATTTATCTGCTGGAAGTGGTCCTGAAATAAGTTTGTCATTGGTTGCGGATAATTGGGGAAGTTCGGTTCCCCCAGTGGATGCAAACCAAAACCCCACCGTCACATTTGGAGATGAGGACTTGCATGAGCAGCCTGCACCAAGCTTCAGTAGTGGCTCGGTGTTGCCAACCCCAGCATCTACAACGGCAGTTTGTTTCTCATCTACAGTTCCTGTACTTGTGCCATCTAATGATTCACGGCTCCCAGGTTCTGTGGGCACAATTAAATGTGAAGTGGGGAGTCATCATCCTCCTGGTGAGTAAACATCCCTTCTCACAGCAGTTATGCTTGAGATGTTGGCTTTAACTTATCTTCGCATTTGACATTATTGCAGGTTCTGAGATTAGTAGTACTCCAGCTCAAGGAAAAGTGGCAAGCAAAACACAAGGAGTTGGGAAAGTACACCTTGCCGATCTTCCACACTCTTCATCTACATCAACTCATGGTGGTTCGGGTATTCGGCCATCATCTAACTATAGTAGCCGGGCACAACAATCAGTTTGCACTCAAAAAGGTATGATTTGGTTTTGTTTGTTGTTTTGTGTGTGCGTGTTTTCCTTGTCTTAATGATTATGTTGTGTACTAGAAATTGTCAAGATGTCTTATGGATCTCTTTGCGACAATACGGGTCTGTTGAAAGTTAGATATCATACCTCCAAACAGATTCCTGGGGAGAAAGGAGAAAATAAGATGACCTGCCATTTTCTTTTGTTATTTTATAAATTTGTTTTTGAATTATACTAATGCTCGCAGTTTTGATCTGTTTGAAGCATTCAAAACATGAATGATTGTCTTTGAACTATTAGTCGTTATATGTGCGTTGATAATGACTGTTGATTAATACTTTCTACTTAGCAATGTTAAACTTGTATGGTTATTAGCATGGTTGATTGACTTTCTTCTGAATTTTGAACATGCTTTGCTACTTGATAAATAAGAGTTTTGTCTCTTTGTTTTGGTCTCTTTTTTAAAATACAAGGATATTGGGGAGGGGTAGTAAGCCCTAAGGCCTCCCGATTAAGTTTCATACAACTGAGCAAGAGGGATGTCAGTGTACGCATTAGGTATCGACCTCGCCCGTCACAATTGTCGAACTTGGGACTTCCCCCTACACACAATGAGGAATACCGCTAGACCAGTAGGACAAGTGGCATTTGGTCCCTGTTGTGTAGTTCACTTTTTATTGCTTAATTTCTTTAAAAAGAAAGAAATCAGAATTAGTCCAGTCTTTGGTCATTCGGGACATAAAAGTGTTGTGACAAAAGATCATTTTCTGGCAGATAGAAAAGCTAGATGAATTACAATCGAAATCTAGAAGACATAATTTCCTAGTTGGTAAAGTTTTCTTAAGAAATCAAGTACACATAATATGACTTCATAATTGTTCTTGAATACTTATCATCGTTTTTGACTTGCACAAACTTTGATTGATTTATGATTCAGCTGTTGGTACAAACAAGGAGTGGAAACCAAAACCCATTAATACTCCTGTTCAAGGTCCAGGCACAGCTGGTACTGCTACTGCATCTGATGTTCCTGCTGATTCTGTAAAGGTCCCTTCCAAGTCACAGCCTGTATCAAATGTGGTTGATTCGGAAGAAGAAACTTCAAAACTGCAGAGGAAGCTAGAGGAATTACACCTTCCACAGCGCAAACTAGTTATTCTTCCAAATCACATTCACGTTCCTGAATCTGAAAGAACCAAGTTGAGTTTTGGAAGTTTTGGGGCTACTTTTGGTGTAACTACTGGCTATGTCAGTGGTCCCGAGACTGATAAGAGCTCAACACCTCGGTCTGAAACTTCTCAGGTTATTGAAGGAGCTGCCGAGGAACTGTGCTCAAGGTTTGTAGTGCTGATTTGGTTAAAGTTTCCACTTGTTCTTATGTGGCAATACACGCATAATGAAGTTTGCAGTAGTAATAGGAAAATCATTCTGTCGAATAATGGGGTGGTTGAAAAATTTAAGGGTAGCTCTTTTGCAAGGAACATTTTGGATATTGAAACTTGATCATTGTCCAAGGTTTTCGGCTCACCAGTGCCTTTTCTGTCTGCTTGTATTTAAGCTGGCTTGCTATAGATCATTGACCTATCTTTATCTGCTTAAGCTTTTGGGATTAATGGTAAACCGCCTACTTATTATGGTATTAGAGCAGGTAATCCTGAGGTCAAATCCTTGCAATTGCAGCATCCTGATATAAGTTGAACTCCACATGTTGGACTCTGGTTGTAGAGACCTAGATTTGAAGGAATAGTGATATAATTTGACTGTTGCTTACTTCCTAAAAGCTTAATCTTTGGGATTTCTGGTAGCATGCTAAAATAACCATGGAATAAAGCTCATTTTCAAGCAAGTAATCCCTGGCCCCCTTTCCATCACTTTGTGTAGCCTCTGTGAGGGTTTAGCAATCTTAGCGTGCCTCATGCAACTCTCAAAATATACACCTTTATGTTCCCTGCATTTTTATCTTCAATGTGGTACATTTTCCCTTTCGTTAAGACGTGCTGTTGTTCTTTTGTTCTCTTGGTTCCAGTAATCAAAACGCATTGGCAACTGCTGAGGACGGAGAATACCTTGATCATCCCCAATCACCTACTCCTGTATCTGAAAATATATCATCTGGCGAGGGTGATGTCTCATCCAGTGCAACCCCGGGACAGAATGAAGCCCAGCATGCCGCTGCATTGCCATCTGGAGGCCATCAGTTCTCGGTGGCTCATACTTCCCCAAACTACAGTTTTGGGTTTGTGCCACCAATTTTAGGGAGTCAGCTTCCACCATTTGAAAATTCTGAGTCTCAAGCACGTGATATTTCTCGACTTCCAAGCTTTGTGGTGAGCTCTCAAACCTAACATTCCAATTTTTTTCAAATATAAACATATTGTGACTGCTTATGAGTTTTTGCATTGATGCAATTTCTTAAGTCTACAAGCCAATTCAAAGATATTCAATTGATGGCAATCTTAACTGTGTCCATAGATTCAACAACCCTTTGATCCAACAAGTTATTATGCCCAATTTTACCGCTCAGGAGCTGACACCGATGGCCGCCTTTCTCCGTTTCCCTCTCCTGGGGTTTCAACCAAGTACAATGGGAATGTACTGCCTCCAAGTTCTCAGTCGCAAGAGGTATGCACTAATAAGCACATAGGAAGCATGTGTTGGCCATTAAACTGCTGCCATTTGATGCTGTGATATGACTATTTCAGGGTGGGGTTTTATCTGCATCTGGCCCAACACCATTGGTGACACAGGCTTCTGCTGTTGTGCAGAGTTCAATAGGTGTAACCCAGCAGCCTGTTCCTGTCTTTCGACCACCAGCTGGAATGCACATATCTCATTATCCTCCTAACTACATTCCTTACAGTCATTATTTTTCCCCATTCTATGTTCCACCTCCAACCATTCCCCAATTTTTGGGCAATGGTGCATTTCCTCAGCAACCCCAAGCTGGTGGTGTGTATCCAGCTCCACCACCAGCAGCTGCCACAGGAGTCAAATACTCAATGCCACAATACAAAGCAGGATCTAATACAGGCAACTCTACACATATGGGAATGGCAAGTGGTTATGGACCATATGGCTCCTCCCCAGCTGCTTATAATCCCAGTTCTGCCACAACAGCAGCAAACTCTACTGCTAATGAAGACCTTGGAACATCTCAGTTCAAGGATAGTAACGTATACATCGCTGGCCAGCAGGTTGGTTTTTATTTTTTTCCCTACTTTTTTATAATGCGCTTTGTCCTTTGTGATGTCAAAATAATAGCAATAAATGCCAGAGCTTCAACTTTTCATTTTTTTGCGTCGTTGGTGAATTTGGACGGAAAAGAATAGTGGATGTTTGACAAAGCAGAGCATTTGGTTTTACAGACAGAAATGTTTCTTTGGGATGCTTTTGTTTTAGATATTTTCTTTCTTGCCCATTTTATAAAAACTTGGTGTGTTTTGATGCTCTTTTATAAGTATTGCACAATGGTGTTTGTACCTTTGGTATGTGAAATGTAGACTTGTGATATTTCTACTGAGCACAATGCCTTCTAAACGCTTTTGTTGATTTGTTTTCATTTTATTTGGAAGTTCTTTATTGACTACCCGGTTCCATTTAAATGTGCTTTATTGTTAAATAGATTAATTTGATAGGTAAACGAAATAAGACTTTTTTTCCCCTTTGAATAACTTTCTTTTGGATTTTGGATGGGGAATAAATTTGTGCCTCAGGCGAGGCATTAGGGGGGAGAGGGAGGGAGGGAGGGAGGGCTAAATTTATGCTTGCTGGTTGGATCAAGCTTCACTAGGGAGCAAAGCAATGGCTTGGCTTCAAGGGTTGATTTGGTTTACCTAATTATGAGTGCTGCCATCGGGTTGGGAACCAACCCAAACTCACAATTTCAATACCGACCCAACAAGCTTTCGATACTGACCCAACCTGCTCAAGTTCGGGATCTCGATAGTTGTGAAATTTGACTTGGTAGGATTAGAGCAAGAGGGGCAGAGCAATGCTGCCATTGAAGCTTCACACTGTGATCGACTTCAAGTCATCGCCTCTCTCCTACCCATACAACGTTCCTAGTGACGTCCAATAATGGCCAATCTCCCAACATTTCCTGCCTTCTTTGTCGTCGAGAACATCTATGGCGAGATCGCTATTGCAATCTAGAACCCATCCACTGACAACCCATCGCCTTTGATGGTGTACGATGGGTTTGAGGCCATCGTCGAGGGATTTAGTGGCTTCAATGATGACAATGTATATGATGATGAAGACGATGAAAAACGATGGTGGTGATGACGATGTAGGTTGATGGCGATAGCGATGGTTGTGATGATGATGACAACGATGACGTTGAAGATTGATCATGATGGGTGTGATGATGGCGATGGTGGTGACGCTATTGATAACCGTGTTGTCAGGTTCAATCCCAATGGCTATGACTGGGTGATCGATGGGGATGAAGATGGGGTTATCAGAAATCCATGGGAATTGGGGATGAGACATGGTTTAAAAATTAAAATTTGGGTCAAGTGTTCGGATTCCGAATGGTTTGGATCCTATACCCGCTCCTGCACTTGTGGAGGTTTTGTATCAGGTCAAGAATCTCGTGTTGTATCTTGGGATACTAGCGGATCGGGAAAAAAAGGATTGGGGATTGGGGTCGGGTCAAAGGTTGGGTTGGGGAGGGTTTTTAAGATGTTATCCCGGCACTAATCAGGACTACCCAATGCCTATGTTTGGCTGTAGATGATATAGTTATTGAGAAATCCATGGGAATTTGGGTCAAGTATCTGGATTCCAAATGGTTTGGATCGTATACCCGCTCCCGCACTTATGGAGGCATTGGGTCAGGTCGAGAATCCCATGTTGTGTCTTGGGATACTAGCAGATTGGAAAAAAAGGGATTGGGGACTGGGATCTGGTCGAAGGTTGGGTTGGGGAAGGTTTTTAAGTTGTTATCCCAGCACCAATCAGGGCTACCCAATGCTATGTCTGGCTGTAGATGATATTGTTATTGTAAATAAGAGGTTATGTGTGTTTTTGAACCCCTATTATGGAAATGTTATAGGTACTTTCATGGTTAAATATAGTCATTTTAATTAAATTTGCAGCAGGTAGTGGTGGCCAAAATAGTGGTTTGTGGGGATGGCATGATTTAGTTGGTAATATTGTTGTCTCTTGCAAATACATTTGCGGGTGGCTGCTGTAAACTTTATCAAAATTTTCTGGGAAACTTTATATGTGCTTTATATATCTACTTCAATTACGTTCTCAATTTCATTATAAAGGTTGTGTGATTGTGTATTTACCCTGATTCTGTATCTACCCGGTCTGATAACTTTGTAGAGATGTGCATCATTTTTAAGTGGTACTAATATTTATCATTCATTGAGATTGTTTGGTTTTCCCATCGTTCTGTTGTGTTCCTTCTGCATCAAGTACTGCTATTTCCCCCCACGATACATTGCATGACATTTACAAATTGCTTTTCTACAGAGTGAAGGATCTTCTGTGTGGGTTGCTGCACCTGGCCGAGAAATATCCAATTTACCAAATTCGTTTTACAACCTTCCTCCACAGGGTCAGCATGTAACTTTCACCCCGACACAGGTTGGGCATGGAACCTTTGCTGGTATCTACCACCCTGCACAGGCAGTAACAGCAGCCACTGTTCACCCGCTTTTGCAACAGTCCCAGACCATGGCTGGGGCTGTTGACTTGGTGGGACCTGGAGGCAATGTTTATCAGCAGCCTCAGCATGCACAGATGAACTGGCCGAGTAACTACTGAAACAAAAGTATGAGTTTTTGTAAACTTCAAAAAACAAGAATTGCAAGTCCAATCTTGGGAATTCTTTTGGGCAACTCCAACTAGTTTGGATGGAGGGAGACATCAAGAAGATACGAAATTGGCATAGATTGAGTGTAATCTGTAAAAGGAGGCCGGAAAGAAAAAACGCCAATAGCATCTTCTGTTGTTTTGGGTTGAGGACATAAAAGGTGCAATCCACCTGTAACTGATATTGACCATTTTAGTTAGTCAAGGTAGGCATGGCAGGTCTTCTCTTTCTGCTGCTTTGTGGTGTTGCCATTTTTTCCCTTCATAGTTCCGGGTCGTCTCGCCCTCTTTCCTCTCACTCCTTTGTTCTGTCTGCATTTCTTTTTGTCGAACTTAGAATTTACTGTTGAGTGGTTGAAAATTTCTTTCATTCTTTCTCTTCTATATATGAGGTTTTTATAGGTTTTGGAAGGTAAGATATAGGCTGGTGAAAAATTATTCCATGCCAACTGTTTTTGTTCTTGTCTTTCTGCTGTCTTACCTGTAAAGTGAATTTTGATAGCAAGAACTGTGTACTCAACTGTTGTATTGGCTTAACAGAATCAGACATCAATTGTATTAGTCAAATCAGTTCTCATTAATGCAGGGTTTTGAGGCAGATTTCTTGTGTTCCAAGGAAAATTGTCTAGTTTGATTCCGATACCAGTGCATAATATTCCCTTGATATATGCCTTCTCCATTCCTTGTAATGTTCCCTAATCAGGTTGAAGATTGAATAGTGGTCGTATGATGGGTGACGGATGATCCAGGGATTGAGTAGGTAAAGCTTGGCACACTTGATTATAGCCCTGTTAATTGATTTTTCAGTTTGGTTTTTTTGCCAAAACTGAAACCGAACTAGGTTGAGAATCGGTTCCGGTTCGGTCCAATTCTTAGCCTCAAAACCGATTGAACCGAAAATCGATTAAATCGGTTCGGTTTTAAACTGGTTTTGGACCGATTTTTTGTTTCAGTTCCAAAATGGCAGTACACGAACAAGGCGAAAGCACAAGAAGATCGAAACCATGATAGATATACAAAAATTTCAATCTCAATTTCAGTTTTCAATGTATACAATTTAAACTAATTAATCATAAACCTAATAAAAATACAAAAATTAAATACCCATCAAATACTCATCATATACCCATCAAATAATCATCATACAAAAATCAAATATTTATAAAAATAAAATCAAATACACATCAGGCGATGAGATGCGAGTCTGTGAGGCAAGGTTGCAACTCGCGAGGTTGCGATGCAAGGCGACTGGAGAGTGGTGAGGACGCGATGTGAGGCCGTTGGGTGAGTGACTGAGTGAGGTTTGAGATTTGAGAGGCCCGAAAGAGAGAGATGCGGAAGAGAGATGAACGATGAGGAAGAAAGATGAGAGACGATAGATCAGAGATTAGAGTGAGTGAGTGAGGTTTGAGATTTGAGAGATGTTTTTGTTTTTAGGTTAAAGGGCTTCGGTTATTAGCTAGGCTTTTTCTGTTTTGGGCTAAAGGGTTAGGCTTTTTCTGGTTTTGGTTTAGACTTTCAGAGTTCAAAGTTCAAACTTTCAGACTTCAGATATGGACTGGGCTTTAGTTATGGGCTGGGCTTCAGTTTTTCGGTTCAGTTTGGGTCTTCAAAGCCATCAACCGAAACTAAACTGATTATGGTTCGGTTCAGTTCAGTTCGATTTTTTAGTTTCAATTCGGTTTTCTTTCGATTCGATTTTTTACGGTTCAATTTCAGTTCGGTCCTATTTTTTAGTCGATTTTTTTGAACCAATTAACAGGACTACTTATCATTAAGTTTGTCCAAATGAGCACAAGAAGTGCGATTAGTTTGATCTTTGATGTGGTGTTGCCTCTTGCTTTGTAACATGCCTTGCCTCTTGAACTTAGCTGCCGGCCAGAGCCAGACATGGACTCCGTCGCTGTCATGCCTAGATCTAGACCTTTCCCTTTGTACCCATTGTTGATCCTAACTCGGACCAATGGGGACTAACCCAAAAAGAACATAAAACTCTGGCTTCTTGTACTCATCGATCCACGAAATGTTATAAGGAAGTGGAGTGTCTCTCTGCTAGACTTCTAGGGCTCTCAACATGCTCCAGAAGTTGCTCAATGTACATAAACTCAAACCCTTCTCACGGCGGGCGCAGCCCAAGCAAGTGCCCTGCAGCCAATATACTGGAGAAGTACCCTTCTTTCTTACGAGCCCAGCCGGAAGTGTTCAGGCAGCCATGGGCTTCGGTAGTCAAGCATGACGAGATGCTCACTCCCGGCGAGAAGCTCCTCCTTGTCCCCCGTAGAACTGTGAGGAAGCTCCGGCGCAGAATCAGAAGACAGAATAAACAATTCTTAGCCAACTCTTTCGTGTCTCAAACTTCCATCAATGTGTCAACGGACGCAAGTTCGCAGCGGAAGCAACATGGTAGTGGTGCAATTAGTGTTCAGCCAACACTTCTGTCTGCTGTATCATCAGAAGAAAGAAAGCAAGTGTTAATGTTGGTAAAAAACATGTGACATTCAGTGGCATTGTTGTAAAAATTAAGTATAATAGTGGTGAAATGGAGTATTCAAGTGATCAAAGCAGCTCAAGTTCTCAATCTCATGATACAAGGAAGAGGAGGGTGAGATGTGCAATGACATGGCAGCCCTCCCTTACAGCAATAACAGAAACTCAAGGGGCTGATTTTCTCAACAAGGAATAATATGCATGACTGAGTATGACTCTATGAGTGACCCAATTATTACACTCTTGTTTCTATTTATTTTTATTCAATCATAGAATAGGTTAACTCTTTTGTCTATGTTTTAGGCTTCACCAAATATGTGTGCATTTTTTTTTACATTGAGAACAATATATGGATGCCTAATCTTCATTCTCTTCACTCTGTAAGATACTTTGAAGTTGAGAGGGATGTTTTCTAAAGACCTTCATACTCAAGCCTCAATTTGACCATGTTACGAAATTTCAATGAAATTCGAGTTTTTTTTTGCTTAAAAAATACATAAAAATAGTTAATGGGCATTCTGAATGGCGGGACATGTCCCAAATAGTATTTAATAATTTGGCTAATGTGCAGTTAAAATAATTCACGAAATCTGGACAGCCGTATTTTTTACAAAAAATGTGAGTTATAACTCACTATTTTTAGTGGATTTTTGAATTTTTTTCAAAAATATCGAGATACTTATTTTTTTCCATTATCTTTACTCCGTAAGATGCTTTGAAGTTGAGGGGGATGTTTTCTAAAACCCTTCGGACCCTAAACTCAATTCAGACCCTAAACTCAATTCGAACTCTGTTACAAAATTTCAATTAAACTCGAGTTTTTTGGCCTAAAAAATACGTAAAAATAGTAAATGGGCATCCTGAATGGCAAGACATGTCCCAAATGACATATAATATTTTGGCTAATGTGCAGTTAAAATATTTCATGAAATCCTGACAGTTACATTTTTTACAAAACATGTGAACTAACTCGCGATTTTTAGTCGATTTTTGAAATATCTTCAAAATCATTAAAATAATTATTTTATTTCCATTATCTTTATTCTGTAAGATACTGTGAAGTTGAGGGGGATGTTTTAAAAGGACCCTCTCACCCTAGAGTATATTTGGACACTATTACTAAATTTCAATGAAATTTGAGATTTTTTTTCCTTAAAAAATACATCAGAAAATTTTAATAGGCATCGTGTATGACAAGACATGTCCCAAATGACGTATAATACTTTGGATAATGTGCCGTTAAAATATTTCACGAAATCTCGGCAGTTGCATTTTTTACAAAAAATATGAGCAATAAAACTCACGATTTTTAGTCGGTTTTTCAATTTTTTTTTTAAAATATTGAAATACTAATTTTATTTACATTCTTTTCACTCTGTAAGATTCTTTAAAGTTGAGGGAGTTGTTTTCTAAAGACTTTCAGACTCTTGACTCAATTGGATCATGTTACGAAATTTTAATCAAATTCAAATTTGTTGGTTAAAAAATAGTTAATTAGCATCCTATATGACAAGAGATATCACAAATGGCATATAATACTTTGGCTATTATTCACTTAAAATATTTCATGAAATCTTGACAGTCGCATTTTTTTACAAAAAACGTGAGTAACTCATGATTGTAGTCGATTTTTGAAATTTCTTCAAAAGCATTAAAATACTTATTTATTTCCATTCTCTTCACTTCGTACGATACTTTGAAGTTGAGGTGAATATTTTTTAAAGACCTTTAGACCTTAGACTCACTTCGGATCCTATTACGAAATTTGAATGAAATTCAAGTTTGTTTGCGTAAAAAATACATTAAAAAATAGTTAATGGGCATCCGGTATGATAGAACATATCCCAAATGGAATTTAATACTCTGAATAATGTACAATTAAAGCATTTCAATACATCTCAATAGTTGCATTTTTTTACATAAAATGTGAGTAATTACTCACGATTTTTGGTCAATTTTTTAAATTTTTTCAAAAGTATCGAAATACTTATTTTAGTTTCCATTATCTTCACTTTGTACGATGATTTGAAGTTGAGGAGAATGTTTTCTAAAGACTTTCATACTCTAGACTCACTTCGGTCTAGACTCACTTCGGATCATGCTACGAAAGTTCAATAAAATTTGAGTTTTTTTGCCAAAAATATATAAAAAATAATAAATGGACATTCTGAAAGGCAGGACATGTCCCATATGGCATATAATACTTTGGCTAATATGTAGTTAAAATATTTCACGAAATCCCAACAGTTGCATTTTTTACAAAAAAATGTGAGTTACTCGCGATTTTTAGTTGATGTTTTAAATTTCTTCAAAAACATCGAAATACCTCTTTTATTTCTATTTTCTTGACTCCGTAAGATACTTTGAAATTGAGGGGGGGTTTTCTAAAGATTTTCAGATCCTAGACTCACTTCAGACCATGTTACGAAATTTCATTGAAAATTGAATTTTTATTCATAAGAAATACATAAAAAATAGTTAATGGGCATTTTATATGGTAGAAGATGTTCCAAATGACATATAATACTTTGGCGAATGTGCAGTTAAAATATTTCATGAAATCTCGACAGTTAATACTTTGGCGAATGACATATAATACGAGGCATTCTATAACTCACGATTTTTAGTCAGTTTTTGAACTTTCTTCAAAAGTATCGTAATATTTATTTTAATTCCATTGTTTTCCCTCTATAAGATGCTTTAAAGTTGAGGAGAATGTTTTCTAAAGACTTTCGGACCCTAAACTCACTTCGGATCCTATTACTAAATTTCAATGAAATTCAAGTTTTTTGTGAAAGTTATAATAATGTAGATCTAAATTTTTTGATAAATTCTACAATTTTTTATCAACTTTAAAAATTTCGACAAAAATATAAAATAAAATAAAAACTTGCACTAATTCCTCGTAATATTTGTCCCCTAAAGTTTTTGTCGAACCCCTTTAGCAAATTTCATAAATTAAATATTTTTTGACTTAAAAAACTATTAGGGTCAATAAATGGCAGCACATGCCCTGAAGTCTTATTGTGTTAAAAGAGTCTCATTTGCAAAAAAAATGTTAACATAACTTATTCTATTTTGTGTTAACAAATGACACGTTAAGTGGGTCTAGTTCAGTTGATTTTAGTGTTAACTTATAGATAATTGGTCTCAAATTCGAACCTCAATGACATATTGTATAAAAAAATTCCAAAATTTTTCTCCT
The DNA here is from genome assembly GCA_032719365.1 of Prinsepia uniflora. Classification (NCBI taxonomy): domain Eukaryota; kingdom Viridiplantae; phylum Streptophyta; class Magnoliopsida; order Rosales; family Rosaceae; genus Prinsepia; species Prinsepia uniflora. The sequence goes on along the minus strand of CM064876.1, from coordinate 3,145,520 downwards.
CCCCTATAATAAAAAAAAAGGTAACAAATGACACTTCTTATATTTTTTGAACCCTAAATCACTTTTATGTCGTCCTAATAAATTTCATTGAGCCTAATATTCTTTAATTTAAAAATTATGAAAATGAAACTAATTACTACTTTATAAATAACAAGACGTGTTTAAAACATGGCAATCGTACCTTACAACAATCACCGAAACTTAAGGACCTATTTTAAGTGACGATATCTTAAAAAGTTTGTTCAAAATAGGGCAATTAACTTATAGCTCTTTAGGAACATATAATTTTATTGAAAAACTTGCATATAGAAAAATTAAATATATATGTAATTTGAATAGTTGAAAGACAATACCGTTTAAAATATACCAGAGTTTCTATATAAATTACAACTAGTGACATTCAATTGCAAACTACTCTAGCAACAATGCAATAAGCACATACCAAAATTTATCATGATTTCAACATTACTTTTTTTTTTAGATTATATTGAGGATTATAAAAACATTACTCATATTTATAATATTTTTTTTTCATTTGTTCATTTTAAGAGTAATATGAGTATTTAATCAAACTGAAAGTAAGATAATTAAAATCAATAATTCTTTAAAAATACTTTTAAATTTTTAATTTAAATTTTGTTAACTTCATATATTAAATAATTTGGTTAGTTGAAATTCAATAATTAAACCATATGTCGTACGATTTTCCACCACCATCTCACTCATTCCCCAAAACTTTCTATACCCTAATATTGAACCCCACACAATCCAGATTTCATTTTTTATTTTATATAAAAAAAATCAATTGTAACTATATAATATATATATATATATTTGTATATATATATATAATATTTATTATATGTATAATATAATAAAGGGCCCAAGAGGCCAAAGAGGCCAAACGTTAAGAGGCACATGAGGTAACGAGGGTCAAAGAAGACAATATTGTTTTTAATTGTTTAAAAAACTTTTCAATAACCCCTTCATTCTCTTTATTGAAATATAAAATGGCATGTATAATTTGTTGCTTATAAATATTGTTGAGTGACTTTTGAATAAAAAAAAAATTGAGAGAAGATCTTATTTTATTTAATATACAAGCATTAAAAATTTTAAATAAAAATAAAAATGGTAAAAAATATACCAATAATTTACTCTTCAAAATACAACTTTCACAGTATAAAATCTCGACGGCGGTATTTTCCGACACATTCTACACTTTCTCCCTATGCCAAATGAGAAAGCTTTCGTTTTGGCATCCTTCAAAGTTCAAACTAATGATAGCTTATTCTCACCAAAGAAAACGATAGGTGGAAGAAAAAAAAAATCACTAGTACACAGAGGATGGGCCTAGGTTGCTGTGATGGATGGCAAAACATTATGGTCAATTGGTCATTGTGCATTTTTTTTTTCAAATAATATTTCTACATAAAAAGGGACAAGCATATATTCCAAATAAATTCTTTACCAAATACAAGTGGATACAAATATTTTCTCTATTTTATGTAATTTTAAATAACCAAGAATATTAGGTATTTTTTTAGGGTGGGTGTAATTTGGACCTTTAGTGATTGTCCTCACTTTAGGTGTTTGTCTTCCCTCTATATTTTCTTGTGACTGCAGCATCCTTTATAGTTTTTATAATCATACCAACCCATGCCTACATTAATTTTTTTTAAAATGATTAAACTCACTTATATTTGTGTCTTAATCCAAACCATATTCACTAATCACTTTAACTTATTGAGCATGTGAAGTTAATCTTCCTTCCAAACAGACACGAATTTAGAAATTAAAAATAAGATAGGCTAAATTTACGGTAAATTTTTATTATCAAATTTCGATAGTATTAAGTAAATTTTATTGAGTAAAAAATACACATGGTAAAGTTACGTACTTTATGCAAAGAAACATCAAATAATTATGCAATAAAATGCAATCTAAACCATTTAAATTGCAGTAAGCTCATCTTTTACATTGACAAAATATCATAATATCTCAACAAAAAAAAAATCATCTCATTTATTTTATTTTTGTTAGCGTAAAATAAATTAATAAAGTGTGTTACAACCCGCCTTGGAAATCCAAATGTATACGGAGTCACCAGTAGGGTTGTCAATGAGTCGTATCGTGTCAGGTTTGTATCGTGTCATAAACTCTATTTTATCTAAATATGTTCAACTTGAACCCGACATGCTAATGACTCAGGTAACTTGTGTAACCTATATAATAAAAAGATTGTACTCGAAACTCAATAAAACATATGCCCGTTTAACTTGTTTATCATGTTTAACCTATTTAAACTATAAAATTTAATAGGCATTTAAGTAGGAAAATGAGTAGATATATCGATTAATAATTGACACATTTGTTAAACGGGTTAATATATAGGTTGTTATAAGGATTAATAAGTTAGACCTGAAATCTATCAATTTATTAAATGGGTTAATAGCTCATTATTAAAGTTAACATGTTGATCTGAAACTCACCAATTTATTAAACGAGTCATAACGGATTAACTAGAGAATAACTTGAAATTTTAATCGTACGGGTTGACTTGGATAAATTTCGCGCGGATTTTAAGTCGTATAAAAAATTACCACCTTCTAGTCACCAGTGTTGACTAACACCTGGATTCCGCTAGTGACTTTACGTATACAATTGAATTTCCATATCAAGGTGTAACAAAGCGAATTATATAAACTAATATTATATAATTCTTTTAAGTCATCAATTTCGGGTGAGTTACAATACAACCTAACATCTTGCATTGCCTTATGCTTGCTTCCAAACAAGAAGATATAAACTCACATTTACATAGAACAACAAAACACATCATGAACCCATACAATGCTTTTGTAATCGTTCATATAGATTGTTTGATTTGTTCATATATATATATATATAATTAACGCTTATGTATATATTTAGCTCGTTGTGAAAGTGTTAAAAATGGTAAATCCTATTAGTTGAAGTCTCTACTTTTGGGAGTATTTCATATTTTTTTTTCTTTTTCTTTTTGCTTTTGATGTAAAAATAAAAACATAAAAGAAAAAGAAATAAAAAAAGAACATAAAAGAAAAAGAAAATCCAAAGATACATCATAAAAGAAAAAACTCCTCTTATTAGGAGACTGAGAGACGAAAAGAGACGGAGAGAGATGGGAGAAGAGGAGCAAAGCTCAGTAGGAGCTGAAGAAGAAGAAGAAACAAGAGAGATGGCAGAGGAGGAGGAGATAGAGACATGGAATCAAAGGAAGCAAGCCCTGATACTTGAAATCTCCTCAAAACTCATCAATGGCGATTTGGAGGCCAAAATTGAAGCCGCCAGAGACATCAGAAACTTGGTCAGAAAGTCTTCTTCTTCGTCGTCTTCGTCTTCTTCAAAGACTCGGTCAAAGTTAGGGGCGGCAGGTGTGATTCCACCCTTGGTGTTGATGCTGTGCTCTCCTAACCCAGATGCGCGCCAAGTCTCCCTCCTAGCTCTCCTCAACCTCGCTGTCCGAAATGAACGGTACTTTTTGCTTCCATTCCTTTAAATTTCTTTTTTTTTTGACTGATGAACTGTGAGAAAATTGTTTCTGCTAATTTTGTTGATGGGTTTTGCTAGCTCTTTGCTTATTTTTTGCTGATGTGAATTAGTAACAAGGGAAAGTGGGAAACTTTTTGTGTTTTGCGATTGCCCTTTTGTTCCCTTGGAGATGAAATCAGTTGATACGCTATGGGTTTTCGGTTTTTCTTACGTGGGTTGGCTTTGCTCTGGATTTTGATTAGACAAATGAACAGAATTGTACATTTCTTGTCAACCAGATGGGTTTTGATTAGGTGGTTTTGTTTTTTTGTTTCTTGATTTAGCTTCTGGATTCGATATGCTTCGTCTTTGTCTAAAATTTTGTGGATTTGATCAGTTCCTTATTTACTAGCTTAGGGAGAGTGAGCAGCAGAAGATGATATTGAATTCATCGTATGTATAGTTACTGAGGGTAGGGTTGGTCCAAAGATTTGGTACTTAAAATTGATATTTGAGGAACAATTAGATCCTTTTAGTTCAATTTAGTGAAACTTCTTCCCCTCGGTGGTTATTGAAACAAAAACAAACCAACAAAAGATTGAAAGGACAGTACTTGAGCATGCCAAGCTATTTCGGAAATAGACCATTAGCAAGCCTTTTTTTTTCACTGATACACAAGAACATCCAACTAGATCTTGATTCCTAACTTTCGAGGATTTTTCGCTCTCTTTTTTGCTGCAAATGAAATGGAACGCTCAATACTTGACAATGGGATGGCTTTGTTAACATATAATATCTACAAGGGTGTGAGGCAGATCTGTCCACTTTGAATTTTTGTTTTGCTTGGTAAATATGGAAATTACTATCTATGTGATAGTTAATGGGATAACTTTCTTCTCAAAGTTTAAATATTTTATTTTAATTATTTTTAAGTTTTTCAGAATGCAGTGGCAGAATATGGGCAATTCCATACTATCTTATCCTTCTCTTAATGCTGTACAAGCATTCTGTACTTAAAAACCAGTCCTCAAGTCCTTTTGTTTTATATATTTTATGTGTAGATTCTCCTTAACTGTTTATTCATGTGAGTTCAGTGTAATAGGTGTGGTTACAGTATTTAATGTGAATTTAATTGCTTACTGCTATTCTTTTTATTTTGGACATTACCCTCATTGTAGGTAATTGCTTTTACTTGTATAATATTCAAACATGTTGCCAGTTTATCTGATTGTGTCCTTGTTTGATGCTTATTAGAAATAAAGTCAAGATTGTAGCAACTGGAGCTGTCCCCCCTCTTGTTGAGATTCTGAAGTTCCAAAACGGTAGTTTACGGGATTTAGCCACTGCAGCTATCTTAACGCTCTCCGCTGCTGCACTGAACAAGCCGATTATTGCAGCTTCTGGAGCTGCACCTTTCCTGGTTCGGATCCTCAGCTCTGGAAGCGTTCAAGGAAAGGTCGATGCTGTGACTGCCTTACACAATCTCTCTTCCTGCAAAGAGAACTCAACTGCCATCCTGGATGCAACCGCAGTTCCCCCTCTTATCAACCTCCTGAAAGAATGCAAAAAGTATTCCAAGTTTGCCGAAAAGACTACTGCCCTTCTTGAAATCCTATCGAACTCCGAGGAAGGGCGTGTTGCAATCACAAACTCAGATGGTGGGATACTGACCTTAGTGGAGACTGTTGAAGATGGATCCCTTATCAGCACTGAGCACGCGGTTGGAGCTTTGCTGTCTATGTGTCAGAGCTGCCGTGAGAAATACCGGGAACTCATTCTTAACGAAGGTGCAGTCCCAGGTCTGCTCCGATTGACTGTGGATGGCACTGCTGAGGCCCGACAGAGAGCTCATACACTGCTATATTTGCTCAGAAATTCTTCCCAGCAAAAGCAATTAGCATCGTCTGTCTTGGAGAGAATTGTGTATGACATTGCCACAAGGGTCGATGGAGTTGACAAAGCAGCTGAAACCGCAAAGAGGTTACTCGAAGACATGGTTAAAAGAAGTATGGAGCATAGCATGACCCGCATCCAGCAGAGAGCTGCATCGTGTACACCTTCCAATACTCCATCTACATAATATCTCATCTTTTTGGCTGTAGGAGCTTCACAAAACAACTGGGTTAGGGTTTTAATCTGAATCTATGTATTTGTTTGGCCAGTTAAAACTCTTCACCCTGGTTAAAAAAAAATCTCTCTTGAGATCCAGATCGAGTTAGAAATCACTGGAGTTGAAATGTTGAAATTACTAATTAGAGTAGGGGGTGATAAAAGCGTCATTGTGGGGTTCATTGTATATCTGAAGCTCTCAACTTTGTTCATGTATATATAAATCATCTGCTATTTTGCTGCACTTTTTCTTCTGTGTTCAATTCAATCCCAAAATCGAAGGGTGACTTGTAATTAAAGCAACCCCATATTTGAAAGTGTGCTCCTTTACGCACATGGGGATGCTGCAAACCCATCATCTTCCTTAGCTGAAGAAGGACCCGATTCACTTATTTAGGATCACATAAGCCTTATCCACTATCCCATTAAACAGTATGTGTAGTCATGTGGAAATGTCATCCCCCCATCTCCAATTTAAGAAAACTCCCATTTTTTTTCCTCTCAAATTTCTCTAAATTACGAAAGAACCAACCCGAAGAAAGAAAAGGAGACCAAACTACCCTAAACGGCTAAACAGACTTACTCAATTATTAATTAGCCATCATTCTCATTACGAAAGCAAAGCAAAATGTGAGACGAGCCACTTGTGCTGTAAAGATCAACAACTTAAATTTACATATTTGCCACTGTCGGTGAAATTTGTAGTTGTGTGAAGTAGGCACCTCCCTTCAATAAACACCAAACTACATATTACGCCCTCAATTTATATATATATTTTCCTAATCTCAGTCTGGCAAAGTCTCGGCATAATAGATTGGGCTTGGGGTGCGCAGTACGCCAGATAGTCATCTCCTTCCACGTGGTCGTGCTCTCCACGTGGCATCATCGCACCAGATAGGCGCAGTACGCCGTCCGCGCGCTGTAGGATACAGTCTCATAGTTTAATCGTCAAAATCGGTGTTATTGACTAACCCACAGTCACAGACTTTGAGAAATTTATAGTAGCAGCTGCCCACAGCTCACACCCTCACCAGTCATCACACTCGCATTCGAGACGCAGAGGCACCAAGTAAAGATAGAGAAGACAAAAATGGTGATGAAATTGAAACCTTCTTGATGGTTTTGCTCCATCTTCGTGTGAAAACACAAGGTAATTCTTACAGCCTCGTATCTATTACTAGTCTTTGGCTTCACTCATTGGTAGATCTCTCAAATTCCATTTGGCATTAGTTTCAAGATCTGAAATTTGAGAAGTCAAATCGAACAAATCCCCATCTTTTTCAACGCCAATACCTCAAATCCATTCAACTCTTTTGATTTTTAAATTCGGTTATAGGCGTTTATTTTGGCTATCTGGGTACGTTGGTTTTGTTCTAGATAGTGGATTTGGGTAGTTGTACTCTAGGCTTCTGGTTTCGAAAAATGTTGGGTCGGTCCTCATTTTCCAGAGCTGGAACCTTTAGGCCTGAGAACTTGGGGCCAAATGCCCTTGCCTTGATTGGAAACCTTTGCTTCACGCTTTTTGTGGCGGGAGTGCTAATCTTCACCATCATTGCCGCCACCTATGAACCCGAAGACCCTTTGTTTCACCCATCAACCAAGATCACCACTTTCCTCACATCTAAATCCAATGCCACCTTCAAATCCGATGACACTGTGGTCAGGACTGGGGAGAATTTCATGGCTTCCAACCAAACTGAATTTGCAACCTTTATTAACATGACTGATGTTGTTAACTTAAGCGAGGGTGATAATTCAGTCACTGAAGCTTCTGAAACAGAATCTACTAGTTGCGAGGGTCCCATAGATTGCCGGGACCCGGAAGTGTTCCATTTGTTGATGAGAGCCACCATAGAAAAGTTTCAGGATATTCATTTTTATCGGTTTGGGAAATCAGTGAGGGGTTCAGATGATAATAGTTGTGATATGGCTTGGAAATTTAGACCTAAGGAAGGGAAGACTGCATCCTTATACAAGGATTATAGAAGGTTTACTATTTTGAAGTCCAAAAATTGTACTCTTAGTGTGGGTGGCATTGGAGAGTACCATACTGGTGTAAATGCGAGGAAGAAGAAGAGGAATCAGACGGCTGGGTTTGAGAAGCCTGGGAAGAAAGACGTTAATTCTTTTCCAGTTGTTGGGGACATTGTGAATGATACCCTTCCTGTGGTTGAGTCCGAAGGTTCATTTAGTCGTGGGAAGTATTTAATCTATACAAGTGGTGGAGATAGGTGCAAGAGTATGAACCATTACTTGTGGAGTTTCTTGTGTGCCTTAGGTGAAGCTCAGTACTTGAACCGAACTTTGGTCATGGACTTGAGTATTTGTTTGTCTTCAATGTACACTTCGTCGAATCAAGATGAGGAAGGGAAGGATTTCAGGTTTTACTTTGACTTTGAGCATTTAAGGGATTCTGCATCTGTATTAGACGGAAAGCAGTTTTGGTCGGATTGGGATAAATGGCAGAAGAAAGATAGGTTGGGTCTTCATCTTGTGGAGGACTTTAGAGTTACACCTATGAAACTTAATAATGTCAAGGATGCTTTGATTATGAGAAAGTTTGGGTCGGTGGAGCCTGACAATTATTGGTATAGGGTGTGTGAAGGGGAGACAGAGTCCGTTATTCAACGGCCATGGCATTTGATATGGAAATCGAGAAGGTTAATGGATATAGTGTCTGCAATCTCATCAAAGTTGAACTGGGATTATGACTCTGTGCATATTGAAAGAGGGGACAAGGCGCAGAACAAGGAGCTTTGGCCTAACCTTGATGGCGACACTTCACCTAATGCACTTCTCTCAACCCTGCAGGACAAAATTGAAGATGGGAGGAACTTATACATTGCAACAAATGAACCAGATACATCTTTCTTTGACCCTTTGAAAGACAAGTATACAACTCATTTCCTTGACGAGTACAAAGATCTTTGGGATGAAAACAGTGAGTGGTACTCCGAGACCACAAAGCTTAACAACGGAGTTCCAGTTGAATTTGATGGTTATATGAGGGTCTCAGTTGATACCGAAGTGTTCTTGAGAGGTAAAAAGCAGATAGAAACTTTCAATGATCTCACTAATGATTGCAAGGATGGCATCAACACTTGCAGCACTGCAACCAGCTGATCCCACGAGTTAGGTTTGACATTATCCCATATGCTACATTGCGAACATTCACATGTATTGTTTTAGCTATTTTTATGTGTTGCGTTTGAGAAATTGTAATTCTCTCAACTCATAGTTTTAGCATGAAGTAGCTTTATCATGAGTTTTGTACTAGTAGAAAAGCAACTTTCAATATTTCATCACTTTTGTTTTTATAAGACGTAAAATGAAATTCGAATTTGTTTGACGTGAAACTCCATGTGTTGAATCATGTATTGAAGCATTTCTCTCTGCGTTTTCCTGGATTTCCATTTGACTGTAATCATGAGCCTTCAATAAATAGTGCTTTCGGGGACCAAGGAATACCTATTTGTGGTGATTCTTTTGTCGACCAATGCTCCTATTACAATACATTCGATACTCAAGAATCAGAAGGATGTGAACCCACAAGAAACTACAAACCCACAATGTAGAGGCATTCATTGATAATTCAAATATTATATACATCGTTAGTCTGATTCATTACATGAACATTCATAATAACAAACTTGCAAAATCTTTTTTAACCATATGGCATTAGCTTATGAAAATGATGCTACATATTATTGAGAATATAAATCGTCTTCATTAACAAAAAAACCATTTGACCTGCGCTAATACAATGTGAACAAAGCAGTTCTTATGCCCAATTGGGTGCACCAACAGGCTATTAGCCTATTATCAACAGGCTATTATCGATGGCCGACTCTCCTTTTTTCCTCTACATCCTCTCCTCTGATATAGTAACCTTAAAAAGAATCAAAAAGAAAATTTTCTCGTCTGTATACAGCAAACACAATATGGAAAATCTCATTTTCGATTCCATTTCTTGACTTTTAAAACGGTCAACTTCCTGCCGGGATTGTTATTTCTGGCTTCTGCATGTCGTAACATCGGAATGGTTACTTGCTTTTGATCTTTGTGTGCCCTTTCATCTGTAAATGGCTTCACCTCAAATGCACCCCTCGTGAATCCTCTAGCAACCTGAAGGGATGACACTTCCAGCAATCAGTGATTATCAAGGCAAATCACGAAAAAGAACAAGTAAACCCATTATCCAGATGTATGAATCAGCTTCACTAGCCAAGTTTGGGACATGTAAACTACTGGAATTGATAAAAGCACAAGTTTCTCCAATCCTAGCAACTTACATTCAGTTAAAAAATTTAGGGACAAACAAAAAATCAACTTTTAAGCTTTATTCACTTATGCACTTTGTATACTGTAAAGGTCAGTCTACATAAAGGGCAGTGTCAATGGACTTATTCATGCCATGCTACATCTTGAACATAATTTCAGATTTTGAATCAAGATTAGCCAACAATCATGCATACCTTTAGTAGAATCCAAACTTTGAGGGAACTACTCAAGAATGCAAGTCTCGTTTTTTTTCCAGAAGTTAAGTAGCCACACATATGATGGTCGACTCTCAGAATCAATTTTGGCCACGACTTGGGGTCCTCAGGGTCCGGTCTCTGTTCCATCGCCTAATAAAAGCTTCAAATAACTTTTAAGAGGCGCATTAAAAGTCGAAAGAATTGTAAATGACATGGCATTACTAGAAAGTTGGATGGTTCTAAAGCCTGCTTGCATGTGCCAGTTATTCCCAATTGTTTCTGGTACTTCATATTTCAGATTTAGATGTACACAAAGCAATGTATGCAACTATGCACGGGAGTCTTGACTTACTAGTAGTCGAGAAATTTCTTGTTCAATTTTGGAGAAGGAGGTCTCTAGTGCTTCTACTCTCCCAGTGGCATGACAGCAAGTGCAAGGTTCACTAATCATAAATGTCACACTAGGTCGTACCTGTCCAACATGATGCAATCATTCATCAGATAAAACAACTAAACTCGATTGAGCTCATCAACCATTGTGCCAAGATTCTCTAGTTAATATAAAAATCCTGTGAAGATTTACGTTTTGATATAAATTTCTTAATATTAAGTAAATTATACATGTATTTCTAATTTCAAGCAAATATCTTGCCAATCTCAAGTAGTTATGACGGTACTTTGTTGCAATTCTTAACAATATTGTATATATATTGCTCTTTACAGTTTTACTCAAAAGTAAAAGCAAGAAAATGTAAATGCAACATACTCGCTTTCTTGTTATTTCCATAAGTCCGTGCCTAGACAGTTCAGAGACTTTAACCATTGATCTGTCTCTCTCAACAGCCTTCTTAGCTTCTTCATAGACTAATCTTTTATTTGCTGAAAACAAGGCAGTGTCAGGTAAAATTTATACATAAATATTGAAGTTCTCAAAATAAAATGATGGAAACTTTCAGTAAAAAGTTAATAAGTGTCTATTTCCCCATACATAAGTGAAGGTCTCTAAGTTTCTTTGAATCTTGATGACCACATAGCATGGCTTATAAGTTTGATAGACACTTAGTTAAGCAACCTCAATTGTCAACATCGTTATTATTGATATCGGAGAAAATGTTAGTGCTTGTGTTGCATCCTCCAGCATACTTCATTAGCAGAGACACATGCCTGATTATCAGGCATTTCTTTAGCTTTCGTTTAAGCCTAATTCGGTTTATGACCTTTAACTTAATGGACCATTCCTAACTATGACAATCACGCCCATTTCACACGAGAGAGAGAGAGAGAGAGAGTGATATTTGACTTACATTCATCAGCCATATCAATGAAATCTACCACAATTATGCCACCAATATCTCTCAGTCGCAACTCTCTTGCAATCTGAAAAAAAAAAAAAAAAGAAAAAAAAAAGGAGAATCTAACCTTTAGGAAAAAATAGCATATTTGAAAGTCAACCAAGTATAAGAACATAACACATGGACGTCCTTTTCCTTGTAAGCCAGATTTAAACTTTAATGAATGAGTTATACCCATGAGTTCAGAGAAGAAAAGGGAAACAGATCAATATGCTCTGACCTAGCAGGAAATACATAAATCCTCATCTGTGCAAGGAAAACAATGCCAAAAGTGGTAAGTAGAGTTCAGCATCTAGCATACTTGCTTGGCAGCCGCAAGGTTGACTTCTAAAATAGCTTTCTCCTGTGAAGTTCCGTGACCAAACATCCCATGTCCTCCATTCACATCGACAGAGACTAATGCCTCAGTTTGCTCTATAACTAAAGAGCCTCCATTAGCAAGTGGAACTCTGTAAAGAGAGATGTAAAGATCAAAAAATACTATACTCAACAAATTACTCAACTAACCATAAGATTTCTGTAAGTTGTATCTCTAATAAATCCTCACCTTGGAGATATTTACAGGATTATTTCAGAAACTTTCCTACTTTTCTATGAACGGCCAATGAAGTATGAAGAGCTCAGTCTCATTAACATTAACAAGTGGCTTACTATGCACCTTCAGAGCTAGAAAATGTGATAACAGCCAAGTAAATATTGCAAGCCCCACCTTTTACTGAGCATGTTGTTGATCTCCTCTTCGATGTTAAATTCATCAAAAAGAGGATTTCGCTTTGTGTATAACTCAACTCGATCACAAAGATCAGGGGCAATCTCCTGAAGGTAATTAGTAACCTGGAATGTGTAGTAAAAGTCAACTCTCGGTATTTCATAGAAAATTAATGAAGTTTAGTATAAAACATCTTCAGAAGCCAAATGACTATACAGTTGCAATTAGAAAGGCATAAATCATCAGAGATACAGAAGAAATCAATTGCAGACAACTTATGTCTGGAACTATAAAATGATTTTCCAAAACAATTTCTCAGCTCTCCTATCTAACAAAACAATGATCCCATAGAAAAGGAAGAAAAATCCAATTACTGATGCACTCATAGAGTCCTCTCATCCCAAAAACTTCGTGCACAATATTCCATTTACTCAAATAACACTTTATGATAGATTGTGTCATACCCCATGATATGTCCTCGGAGAGTCAACTACCATCTTCTCAACCTGAAGCATCCACAACAAAGAGTGCAAGGGGATAAGCCTGCGAGATTCTTGTAAAATCGATGAAAAGCAAATCATGCGCAAAAAATATATTCAGAAGAATGACTTCGATACAAATTATAGAAAGTCACCGTCTCATTAAAATAATCTTGGACAACTGAAAGTGTCTGTCCCATTGCCCGATGCAGAATTACAGGAATAGCCCCTTCCACACCTTCATCTGCAGCAAGAGCAGCAGATTTTGCATGGTCCATAATACTTTTCCACGTTGAAACAAGACCTTCCAAATCCTTTTGTAATTCCTCTAAAGAGTGACCAGCAGCAACAGTCCTTACAGTTAGACCAAAACCCAAAGGCTGCAAAGTTTTTGCAATGACTTTTAATCGTGTACGCTCACCACTGCCGATAATTTTTTTAGAAATTCCAATTCTGTCACAACGGGTTGATAATACCTGCAAGCCAAGGAACTCAGAGGTGAATATATATATTCATAAGAATAAAGAATAAAGAATAAAGAACAAAGAACATTTAATATGGAGGCAAACAAAACAGGACATACCCAGAATCTGCTTTTTAATTTTGGAAAAGCAGTCAGTGTGGGACCTTTTGAACCCAACCCCTCCTTGACAACTTGGACGATAACTTTTGTGCCTTTCTTAACTCGGGCCCACTTATTCTCATTAGTGATAATACTTGCATCAGTCTTCTTATTTTGGAGGTGATACATTTGAGAAGTGCTAAAACCATTTATAGCAACACGAATAGCACTACTGTCACCCAGATAGCCAGTTTCCACTTCACCAAAATTCAGTATACTACCATTCACGTTTTCCTTCACATCCAAAACATCAAATTCATCCTCAATTTCATGCTCGTCATCTTCATCTTCATCATCTTCATCATCATCTATGTGCATTGATTTTACAAAATCATCCTGAGAGCTAATTTCATTGATGCGATCAGTAACTTCGTGATCATGTGACATACGTTCATTTCCATAGGCAGTCACATGATCTTCACTGAATGGCGGGAATATGAATGGCTCTCTGTTTTGCTTAATGTCCATTAGAGAGGGTCTAGAGCTTCCAATATTTACAAATGCACCGATCATCTTCGGGACAAGGTGCTTAACCTCACCTAAATACACGCTATCACACTGCACTGTACTTTTAACTGGTTCCAGTAGTAACTCAACTAGTCTACCATTTTCCAGTAGGGCTATCCTTTGCATGGTACATATAGAAGAATTAATCAGTATAATGGTAGAAACAGATTCCTTCGAAATTAGATTATTCCTTTCTGCAGGCAATAATTTTCCTGTATCATCCAAATTTTCCACACCATCCTCTATGACGTCACTCTCTTTGGACATATCAGAACCCGCCTTATCCTTGGAAACAAGACTGGATGGAGGTGATTGGAGAAACCAGGGTTCCTCAACAGGATAATGTCTTTCAGTTGATAAACACTGAGAAATTGAGCCCCTCTGACTGGTATTCACTATATGGTTGCCATCAGAGTACATATTGTCCTCCATGTGTCCATCGAACAACAGGTTCAACTCTAGAATGTCACTGTTGAAATTTAAGCCCCTGTCAGCAGCACTTGCAGTAAGCTCACTATCAGAGTATAACTTGCGCTTCTCAACAGGAAGATTTAAGACCGGCTTTGATTCTATTATATCACTTTTAAGGTATTTCAAAATCTCATCTTCATCTGTCAAACCACTGGAAGCATTTGAGTGTTCAGAAACATTTCATGGAAGGAATTTTCTCATAATAAGATGTTAAGATGAACAATTACCTCTAGCTGGCGCAGAGAATGAAGGCTGAATAGGAAGATAGGTCTCCTCTATCCAAGAACCCCGTGAATGAATTGGAGACATTGTGTTATCAGTCCTTACCCATGAATCCCTCACTATAATTTTTCCGCCTTGTTTGACAGGTACTGATAGAGAGAATTCAGGTCCAGGTCTCCAAATGATGTCACTTGAAGGCCACATTTCTCTCTTTATAAAATAGTTATACTTCAGATTTACATCCCCAGAAATCTGCCAAGCAATAAAAGATGAATTGTGGGGGGACGGTTACAGCATAACAATATACATAATTGAAATCAAGAGTGTAGGTCTAAGTAGCTTTCCCTGCCTCTCTTTATTCTTTTCCCTGGACAAGCATCTCTAGTTAGTTCTATGTCTAAAGGAAAATCTTCAACTACTTAGATATCATATTAGAAACACTTTCATGGATTTTTCTGCTTGTTTCCATTGAGTAAGTTACCATAACAAATACAAAATCTGATATGTTGCAGAGTGGCTACCACAATGCATACTTCATGCTTTACAAATCTACATAATCATGTGCTATTTTGCGCAGCAATGAAAAATTACCTTTACTTCAGCTTTCCATAAGTTTGTATTTTTTGTAGGAGACATTAGTAGAGCAATCTCCGGATCCCAGCAGCCGAGAGCAGTGGAATCCCCAGTTATGTACAGAAACTGACCAGCTTCCAGATCAGCTTCTAAAGTCCAGACTATGGTACACATTCCTTTAAGAACGTCATTTGACTTTCCTGAGAAACCAGATTGTCCTAGATCCATGAGCTTTATTTTTTCATGCAGGACCCACATAGACAAGGAAACAAACAAATCTTATGCAGCCAATTTTGACAGTAAGACCAACAGGAATAGACAGAATATGTTTGAGGTAACGTGCCGGTGGTTACTCTAGGGATTAAGTTATGAAGAAACATCTCATCTCCCAGTAAGGAAGCAAATGATATAGACAAAAGTTGCATATTGTAATTAGAAGTTAGAACCTCACAAGAAGAGGTACAAGAAGAGGATTTCTGTGTTACCTTTCTCCATGGACATCATAGGAGAACTTAGGAAAGAACTACGCTTTGTACAGAGAGTGAATCTGAAGTTGTTTCCGAGGGTTATGTGATGGCATATATACCTGCTTTGCATTAAACTTTAAACAGAGAACAAAAGAGAGAAATTTCAAAATAGGAAGACTATCACACCTAGCATAATTATCATTTCAATCATTTCTATATAATATGTCATCTTCTTTTGTGCCACCAAAACGCTTAAATTTCATAGCATGCATAAAAAGGGTCAGAGGAACTAATACCACCAGTAATCTAATTTGGTAAGCTCAGCTTCAACATTTGATAAGATTCACCTATCTGAAAGAAGTTTAAATAGCATTCATGAATTGGGGTAGATAAATTACTATCGCTGGAAGTTCTCAGCGAAACCAATACCTAACTCCTTGAACTATACACAAATGAATATCATATCTTTTAAGTTCCTTTTTTATCATTCCTGTAAGTATAGACTATCGAGGGCGGTGTGACACATCATATGCAAACAATCCATTCCACTGTGTCACATCAAATGTAAACCACCGGTTCATTAATTGTTTATTATGCTTGCTATGGTGTGATTAACAAAAAATACAAGGTAATTATTAGACATTGGATAAAGAATAACGCTGAAATAATCAGAACATCACTGCGGAGTTGAGCAATGCTGACAATGAAGAAGACCCATTAAAATTATGAGACGCAAGCATAAGCACTCCAAATTCAACAAAGGAATTGACTTTACTGAGTTCATACTGTAATTAATTCAAAACCAATAAAATCCAAATAAATTAAGCAGTAAGAAAACTTAAAAACATACGGCGATAGAAACCTCAGGCTGACGGAGCGAACTAGCCAAGAAGGGATGTGGGTTCGTTGGATGAGGAAATGGTTATGGCTCCGAGGGCGAGCATGAAGTTCAGGAAACTCCATGAGCCGCCTGGCCTCGAGTGTTTCAGTGGAGCAGGGACAGAGAAAAGCCATAAAGGGCGGTCCTGGGTTGGTAAATTGGGACTGGCAGAAGGGTCGGTTCCAACATTTGACGGGGGGTGAGCCTAAAGACTTCAACTCTGCGAGTATGGATACTGGATATGTTGAATTTTGCTCGTGAGTTGTGAGTTGCGAGTTGCAGGAAGAGGATAAAGATATGGGGTTTACAGGTCGCCAGTGTTTTTGGCTTGGCGCCTTCTCTCCCACGTGTGGGAGAGTGAGTGTGGCTCACCATAATACAACATGTGAATTTCCAAAATTTTCTATCTTCACACGTGTAGTACACAACATGGCAATCCATATTATTTTTTTAATTAATTATTTTAAATTAAAAATCACACAAACTATTAAAAATTAAAATTCTAAATCTATTATCCTTGCCTTCAAACTCCACCAACGTGAACACTATAACTCCAAGGGATAATTCATATCGACTCCACCACCAAGCCGATTACGTTGTATCTGAATATATTTGTTTTGAGAGATTTCGCTAAATATTTTATATGTACATTAATCAAACCATTATAAATCATTTGAGACATGTTTTGCCATTTAGGGTGTCCATTAACTATTTTTTATGCATTTATCAAGCAAAAATCTCAAATTTCTATGAAATTTAGTAACGGGAATCGGAAGTGAATGTAGGATCCGAAAGTCATTAAAAATCATCCCCTTCAACTTGAAAGTATCTAACGTGATAATAAGAATGAAAATAGAATAAATATTTTGATGTTTTTGTCAACATTTTCAAAATCGACTAAAAATCGTACACAATTTTTTTTATGTGTCTAAAAGGATTTCGTGAAACAATTTATTATACGCCATTTGAGGCATGATATGCCATCCATGATGCCTTTAAATGAATTTTTATTCAATTTTTTGGCCAAAAAAAAAATTTCAATGAAATTTTAAAAAATAATGTCCGAAAGTGACTTTAGGATCTAAAGGTTAATAGAAATTATCCCTCTCAACTTAAAATTATCTTAAGGGGTGATGAGAATGGAAATATAATATATATTTTGATGTATTTCTCGAAATTTCAAAAACTGACAAAATATTTTTATGCATTTTAAGCTAATAACCTCATATTTCTATGAAATTTCGTAAGGGGTTCGGAAGTGACTCTAATATCTAAAGGCCATTAGAAACTTTCGTAAGGGGTTCGGAAGTGACTCTAGTATCTGAAGGCCATTAGAAACTATCTCCCTCAACTTGAAAGTATCTAACATGATGATGAGAATGAGAATATTTTGATGTTTTTATCAAAATTTTCAAAATCGACTAACAATCGTGGGTTATAACTCACAGTTTTTTGTGAAAAATCCGTTCATCAGGATTTCATGAAATATTTTAACTCCACATTAGCCAAACTATTATAAGCCATTTGAGACATGTCCTACCATATAGGGTACAAAAGTCATTAGAAACCATTTCACTCAATTTCAAAGTATCTAATGTGATAATGAGAATGACAATAGAATAAGTGTTTTTATGTTTTTGTCGAATTTTCCAAAATCGACTCAAAATCATGAGTTGATATAGGTCACAGTTTTTTTTGTAAAATTCATGCATTGGGATTTCGGAAAATATTTTAACTGCACATTAACCAAGTATTATAAGCTATTGAGACATTTTATGTCATTTAGGATGCTCATTAACTATTTTTTATGTATTTTTTAAGAAAAACACTCAAAATTTGATGAAATTTCGTAACGAGCTTCATAAGTGACTCTAGGATCTAAAAATCAGTAGAGATCATCCTTCTCAGTTGAAAGTATCTAACATGACGAGGAAAATGGAAATAGATTAAGTTTTTTGTTGGTTTAGTCCAAATTTTCAAAATGAGTAAAAATCGTTGGTAATACTCAGTTTTTTGAAAAAATGCGTCTGTTAGAATTTCGCGAAATATTTTATTTGCACATTAGTCAAATTATTATAAGTCATTTGTGATATATTCTGCCATCTAGGGTCTCATTAATTATTTTTTATGCATTTTCTACGCAAGAAGCCTCAATTTTCTTTGAAATTTCGTAAAGACTTCAAAAGTGAATATAGGGCTCGTAGGTCGTTAAAAAACGTCCTCTTCAACTTAAAAGTATCTCACGGGATGACAATAATGAAAATAATATAAATTTTTTGAATTTTTTTCAAAGTTTTCAAAATCAACTAAAAATCATTGAGTATAAGCTCACAGTTTTTGTGAAAACCGCATCCGTCGGAATTTCGCAAAATATTTGAACTACACATTAGCCAAGCTATTATAAACCATTTGAGACATGTCTTGCTATTTAGGATGACCATTATATATTTTTATACATTTTTTAATCAAAAAACCTCAAATTTCTATGAAATTTTGTAACGGTCTTTGAAAGTGACCCTTGGGTTTGAATGTCATTATAAACCATCTTTCTTAACTTGAAAGTATCTAACATAATGATGAAAATGGAAACAGAATAAGGACGTTGATTTTTTTTTTCCAAAATTTTCAAAATCGACTAAAAAATCGTGAGTTATATAGTTTATAGTTTTTGTGATAGATATGTCAATTTGGATTTCGCGAAATCTTTTAACTGCACATTAGTCAAACTACTATAAGTCATTTGAGACATATCCTACCATCTCTGGTGCCCATTAACTATTTTTTAATGCATTTATTAAGCAAAAAGCCTCAAATTTTTATAAATTTTGTACCGAATGTTGGAAGTGACTCTAGGATCCTTGGTCATTAGAAATCAACCCTCTCAACTTGAAAGTATCTAATGTGACGATGATAATGGAAATAAAATAAGTATTTATATGTTTTTGTTCAAATTTTCAAATCGACTACAAATGGTGGGTCTCACAGTTTTTGTGAAAAACATATCCATCGGGATTTTACGAAATATTTTAACTGCATATTAGGCGAATTATTATAAGCCATTAGAGACAGTTCTTGCCATCTAAGGTTCCCATTAACTACTTTTTATAGATTTTTTAAGCAAAAAGCTCAAATTTGATGTAATTTCATAACGGGCATCGCGGGTGATTCTAGGGTTCGAAAGTCATTAGAAAACATTATCCTTAACTTGAAAGTATCTAAAGTGGTGATGATGATAATAGAAAATAGAATAAGTACTTTAATTTTTTTGTCGAAATTTTCAAAAAAGACAAAAAATCCTAGGTCATATAGCTCACAGTTTTTGTGAAAAATACATCTGTCGAAATTTCGCAAAATATTTATCTATACATTAGCCAAACTATTATAAGCCATTTGAGACATATCATGCCATTTAGGGTGTCCATTAACTATTTTTTTATGCATTTTTTAAACAAAAAACCTCAAATTTCTATTAAATTTAGTAACGAAATTCGGAAGTGACTCTAGGTTACGAAGGTCAATAAAAATCATCTCTCTCAACTTGAACGTATTGAATGTGATCACGGGAATGGAAATATAATAAGTATTTTAATGTTTTTGTCAAAATTTTCAAAATCGACTAAAAAACGTACACAATTTTTGTGAAAAATATGCCCGGAAGGATTTTGTGAAACAATTTGACTGTATATTATCCAAAGTATTATAAGCCATTTAAGGAATTTTCATGCCATCCAGGGTAACCCTGGGCATTGGGCCGGGCCGGGCAAGTCCGGGCCAAATTTTTTGGGCTTGGGTCAGGCTTATTAAATAATTTTTAAATTTGCGGGCGGGGCTGGGCGGGCTTAATGACATAAAAAAGAGCCCACGGGCTTTTATCGGGCCGGTTTTATATCGGGCTTTTCGGGTCGGGCCTATTAAGTCTACTTGAATCGGGCTTACGTGGGTTTTTGCAATAAACTATATCTCAAATTTTAAAATTACAAAAAAAATATATGCATGAAAAAAAAATATTAATAATGAAAAAAAATATTAATAATGAAAAAAATATTCAAGGGTGCAAAAACATGGCCTCGTTAAAATAAAATACTCAATGGTGCAAAAACGTTGGGCCTATTAAGTAGGTGGAGGAGTGGTTAGGGTTTGTATTGGGTATTGGGCTTTTTAAAATAAATTAGGTGGCTTAGAGCTGAGATTTGGGGGTTTGTGTTGAAATATTAGTATTAAGAATGGGTTGAGTATTAATTTTTAAATAATAAGTATTTTATATTTTCAGACTTATGGACCGGGTTTATTACGGACGGATCGGGCTGGACTTACTGGGTTTTATCGGACTCGGGCCTATCGGGTTTGAACATCATAAGCCCAAGCCCAACCCGCTAAATCTCGGGTCGGGTCGGCCCACGGCCCATAGTGGGTCGGGCCGGCCCACGGCCCATAGCGGGTCGGACCGGGTTTTTGTCCATCGGGCTTATCGGGCCCCCATAAGCCCATGAATTTTTGGGCCAAATGATGAGGGCTAATCCAGGGTGCTCGTTAACGATTTTTTATTTAATTTATAAGCTGAAAACTCGAATTTTAATGAAACTTTATAAAAAGTTCGAAAGTGACTCTAAGGTCCTATAGTCAATCGAAATTATCCACCTCAACTTCAAAGTATCTCCAGAGTTGGTGAGAATGAAATAAAATTAGTATTTTGATGTTTTTATCGAAATTTTAAAAACCAAATAATAATCGTGGGTTATATAGCTCATAACTTTTATGAAAAATGCGACCGTCGGGATTTCGCAAAATATTCTAACTGCACATTAGCTAAGCTATTATAATTCATTTGAGACATGTCATGTCATATAGGATACCTATTAACTATTTTTTATGTAATTTTGAGCAAAAAACCTTAAATTTATTTGAAATTTTGTAATAAGGTTCGAAAGTGACTGTAGTATCCAAAAATCGCTAGAAACCTTCCGCCTCAACTTGAAAGTATCTAACATGATGATAAGAATGGAAATATAATAAGTAGTTTGATGTTTTTGTCGATTTTTTTTTAATTGACTAAAAATCGTCCATTGTGATTTACAATTTTTGTGAAAAATACGTCAGTTGTGATTACGCGAAATAGTTTAACTGCATATTATCCAAACTATTATAAGCCATTTGAGATTGTTGGGTGCCCACTAACTATTTTTTAAGCAAAAAACTTCAAACTTATATGAAATTTTGTAATGGGCTTTGGAAGTGACTGTAGGGTCCATAGGTCATTAGAAATCATCTCACTCAACTTGAAAATATCAAACGTGATGATGAGAATAAAAATAAAATAAGTATTTTGATTTTTTGACGATTTTGAATTTTTTTTTGTAACAAATGCATCCATCGGGATTTCATGAAATATTTTAATTGCATATTAACCAAACTATTATAAGCCATTTGAGATATATCTTGCTATCTAGGGTGCCAAATAATAATTTTTTATAAATATTTTAAGTAAAAAATCTCAAATTTCTATGAAATTTCATAACGGCTTTTGGAAGTGACTCTAGGGTCCGAATGTCATGTAAACCATCCCCACAACTTGAAAGTATCTAATGTGATGATGATAATGAAACGAGAATAATTTCTTTGATTTTTTGTCAAAATTTTCAAAATTGACCTAAAATCGCGAGTCATGCATGGCTATTCTAAAGTGACTATTAACTATTTTTTAAGCAAAAAACCTCTAATTTCTATGAAACTCAAATTTCTATGAAATTTCGTAATGGTTTCTACGAAATTTCATAATGGATTTCGGAAGTAACTCTAGGGTTCGAAGGTCTTAAAAACTAACCACAACAACTTGAAAGTTGAAAGTATCTAATGTGATAATGAGAATGAAAATAGAATACGGTGTTTTCATATTTTTGTCGACACTTTTAAGTCGACTAAAGATTGTGTGCTAAGACAGTTTTTGTGAAAAATATGTTTGTTATAATTTGGTGAAACAATTTAATTGCACATTGACCAATGTATTATAAGCCATTTGAGGCAGGTCATGTAATCCAGGGTGTGCCTTTTAACCATTTTTTATTCAAGACTCTACGGTCTAAAAGTCAATAGAAATTATCACTCTTAACCAAGGATGAAAATATCGATATCGACGGATATATCGCTCGCCGAATTTACGGATATCTCGCCCTAAATATCGATATCGATATCGATATCGTTTACGATCAACAAAAATGACGAAAATTCGGTCTAAAAATTAGAAATTTGGAATGAAACTTTGGGAAAAACTTAAGTACCCAATGATAGTTATATAGGACTAATAAAAACTATAAAATGACTTTGATATAATAATTATATGATTAATTATATGATACAATAAGGTTCTGATGATGACTAATAATATAAAATTTAAACATAAACATAAGTTGAAGTGAATTATTATAATTGAATGTTAATATAATTAAAAATATAACAATAAGTATAAAAAAAATTTCAATGGAAGAAAAATTATAAAATGAGTGAATATATTTAAAATTGAAAAAAAAAAGATGAAAAAATAGAGTTAATCTTTGTTCAAAAATTGAAAAGAATTGATATATTTAAAATTGAAAAAAAAATGACAAAGAAAGTTAAAAAATTGGAAAAAAACGAAAAAAAGAAGGGAAAAAACGAAAAAAGAAAAAGAAAAACAGCAATTGCTTTGGAGGGGGTCGAACCCAGGACCTCACCTCCTGAGGGCAAAACCCACACCAACTCAGCTGACCAAATTTAATTGAAATCATAGTCACCGTATAATATATAAAGGATAACAACGCAACTCTTAACAGTCATCCCCTTCCTCCCGCGGGTCTGCGATTCGGGTCTTTGTGACCCGGCGGCATGACCTGACTGGAAATCACTTGTTTTACGTCCGATTTTTATGAACTTTGGTCCTATCTCAATCGTTTTCATCAAATAATGAGATCTGTGAGTTTAAAACAAAACGAAATGTCGAAATTTCGCGAAATTTTTTCCCCCCCGCCGTATGTGCCGCCGGCCAATTTTAACGAAATTTCGGTCGATATTTCGCCGATATTGGCGACATTTTCATCCCTGCTCTTAACTTCAAAGTATCTTTTTGGGTGAAGAGAATTGAAATAGAAAGAGTATTTTGATATTTTTGTCAAAGTTTTAAAAACCGTCTAAAAATCATGGAATTGCTCAAAGTTTATGTGAAAAATACGTTGGTCGGGATTTCACGAAATTTCAATTGCACATTAGCCAAACTATTATAAGCCATTTGAGGCATCTCATGTCATCTAAGGTGTCTATTAACTAATTTTTATGCATTTTTAAGCAAAAAAACTCAAATTACATAGAAATTTCGTAATGGGGTTCGAAATTGACTCTAGTATCCAATGGTCATTAGAAACCATCTTCCTCAATTTAAAAATATCTAACATGGTGATGAAAAAAAAAAATTAAAGAAGTATTTTTACGTTTTTTTTGAAATTTTCAAAACTGACTAAAAATTGTGGGTGCTTACAATTTTTTGAAAGATACGTTTCGTGAAATATTTTAACTGCACGTTAGCCAAACTATTATAAGTCATTTGGAACATGTCATGCCATCTAAGGTGCCGATTAACTATTTTTATGCTTTTTTAAAGTAAACAACCTCAAATTTATACAAAATTCCGTAACGGGTTTCAGAAGTGACTCTAGAGTACGAGGGTCATTAGAAATCATCTCATTCAACTTGAAAGTATATAACGTGATGATAATAATGAAAATATAATGATTATCTTGATGTTTTTGTCAAATTTTTCAAAAACCAACTAAAAATCGTGGGTATAGTTCAAAATTTTTGTGAAAAATGCATCTATCGGAATTTCGCAAAATATATTAACTGCATATTATCCAAACTATTATAAATTATTTGAGACATGTTCTGCCATCTAAGGTACATAATAACTATTTTTTAAGTAAAAAATCTCAAATTTCTATGAATTTCATAATGTAGTTCGAAAATGACTTTAGGGTTCGAAGGTCATTAAAAATTATCCCCCAAACCTTTTTTCTTTTTCTTCAATGGATAATTTCATTAGATTAAAGACAACTATCGATTTTAACAGCTTCAGCCAAGGTATTAAACAGCCAGGCAGTCCCAGTCATTTTTACCTACCACCATGCCTGCAAGCATATGCCGCCACAACATGTGCTGCCTTGTTACACTTTCTTGGAACAAAATAGAAAGGGGCAAATAGAAATATAGAAGCAAGAGACCACAAATCATGAAGAATAGGGTTGATAGAAGTAATCAAATCCCATTCCTACATTTCCATAAACGCCATAGACAAAATACAAGGCATAAATTTCCGTAGAACTATCATCGTGTTTCTGAAACACTTTGGTTAGTCCTATCATTAATTCTTTATCTCGTTATTAAATCAATTGAAATGGACTGATAAATCTATTTCTTAGTCTCTTTGCGAAAAAAAATTCAAAATTATTGCGGAAAATAATAGGAAATTTAAGATTACAATGTTCCCGTATATATAATTCGATTAAATTCTGAATAATCAGGAATACTACTTTCTCTTTTACCCGAAAAATTCGAGCACGAACGTCCTCCCCCATCAGAAAATCAATGTCAAGTTGCAAGGGAGAGTAGAACCAAAGAATCTTGGCATACCTGCAGGTTATATACCTCTCTGAACTTGAGGCATCCTATAACATATTAAAGATGAATACTACCACAAATGTTAGTATTAGTGACGCAAGAAGAGAAAAACTCATATGAGAAATGGGAGCGATCAAATCGCTTGAGTTTGAATCTGATCAAGTCGAGCGTTAGCAAGAGCATTAGGGGTTCAATCCCTGAATGTGATAAGGTGAAGGATTTCATGAAATCTATTGAAGAACAATTC
This sequence comes from Prinsepia uniflora, assembly GCA_032719365.1. Classification (NCBI taxonomy): domain Eukaryota; kingdom Viridiplantae; phylum Streptophyta; class Magnoliopsida; order Rosales; family Rosaceae; genus Prinsepia; species Prinsepia uniflora. Next base: position 3,120,251 of record CM064876.1, on the reverse strand, counting down.
GTGAAATCTGATAAGGCACTTGCTAGCACTCTAATGCAGAAGCTTTCAGGCATGAAGCATGACAATTCAAAAAGTGTGCGTGAGCATATTATGTAAATGAGGGATATTGCTGCTCAACTCAAGTCCTTAGAGATTGAGGTTTCAGAGTCATTCTTAGTTAATTTCATTCTCAACTCTCTTTCTATTGAATATGGGCCATTCAAAATCTCATATAACACACATAAGGAAAAATGGTCAACTAATGAACTTTTGACCATATGTGTGCAAGAGGAAGAGAGGTTGAAGCATGAGAAGTTGGAGACAGCTCATTTGGTGACTCATGCAAAAGGAAATACTAAGAAAGTGCATGGTGGTTCTCAAGTAAAGAAAGAAGGGAAAACGCCAATGAAGAAATATGGTGAAAAGGATAGGTGCTTCTTTTGCAAAAAGAAGGGACACATGAAGAAAGATTGCCTCAAGTATAAGGCTTGGCTTGAAAAGAAAGGTACTCTCTTTGCTTATGTGTGTCATGAATCTAATCTTGTTGAAGCTCCCAATAATACATGGTGGATTGATTCGGGTGCAACAATTCACATTTCCAATGTTATGCAGGGCTTCCTAAACCAAAGGAAACCGAGGGGAAATGAGCAAAACATCTATTCTGGAAATCAGATGCGCTCAAGTGTTGAAGCTGTGGGGACTTTTCGAATAATTTTGCAATCTGGTTTTTACTTAGATTTGGAAAACACCTTTTATGTTCCATCTTTTTCTAGAAATTTAATTTCAGTTTCCAAATTAGTACTTTGTAATTTCAAAGTTTGCTTTGAAAATTCTAAAATAAATTTGTTCAAGGATGATTTATTTGTTGGAGATGGAATTTTATTTGATAGTTTATTTAAAATGAATTTGGACCCCACATATGAGAATAGCTTTTTAACCATGCATGATGAAGTTGGTGTCAAACGATGTATTATTGATGAACACTCCTCAAAGTTATGGCATAGGAGATTGGGACATATCTCTAAAGAGAGAATTAAAAGATTGGTGAATGATGGAGTTTTGACAACTCTTGACTTTGCTGATTTTGGCACTTGTGTGGACTGCATTAAAGCTAAGCAGACCAATGAGTCTCCTAAAAATAGTGCCAAAAGGAGTTCTAAATTACTTGAGATTATACACACTGACATATGTGGACCGTTTTCCACTCCTTGTTTTAATGGTCAGAGATATTTCATCTCATTTATAGATGATCATTCTAGACATATGTATCTCTATCTTCTACATGATAAAGCTGAAGCATTCAATGCTTTTCAAACATATAAAGCAGAAGTAGAGAAACAAAAGGAAAGAAAAATTAAGATCATAAGATCTGATAGGGGTGGAGAATATTATGGAAGGTACACAGAAAAGGGACAAATGCCTGGTCCGTTTGCAAAGTTTCTTGAAAAGGAAGGCATTATTGCACAATATACCATGCCTGGCACACCACAACAAAATGGTGTAGCCGAAAGAAGAAACCGTACACTTATGGAAATGGCAAGAAGTATGATTAGCAATTCAAGTCTTCCTTTATCTTTGTGGAGTGAAGCATTAAAAACTGCAGTATATGTTTTAAATAGAGTTCCATCTAAGGCTGTTCCAAAAACTCCATTTGAAATTTGGAATGGATGGAAACCAAGTTTAAGACATTTACGCATATGGGGTTGTCCTGTTGAAGTGAGGGTTTATAATCCTCAACTAAAGAAATTAGACCCAAGGACAATCAGCGGTTTTTTTTATAGGCTATCCACCAAACTCTAAAGGATTTAGATTCTATTGCCCATCTCACACAACTAGAATTGTTGAAGCTAGAAATGCTAAATTTCTTGAGGATCACGAACTTAGTGGGAGTGAATTTCCTCGTAACAATGTTTTTGAGGAAATAAATGAGCCCATGGAGCTATCTTCAAATGAAGATAGATTAATTGTTTCACAAGATAATCAATCAATTGATAATCCTGTAGAACAACCAATTCAAGTGGGACAAACTCATGAGGAACAAGTTCCTTTGGAACCCACTATTCAAAGTCATGAAAACATGAATCAAGAGGTGGGGTTAAGGAGATCCACAAGGTCAAAGAAGTCTGCTATTTCTAGTGATTTTTATGTATACTTGCAAGAGTCTGACTTAAATGTTGGACCAATAAATGATCCGAGCTCATTTTCACATGCAACGAATGGAGAAAATTCTAATGTTTGGTATAATGCTATGAAAGAGGAGATGGAATCAATGGCTAAAAACCAAGTTTGGAAACTCGTTAATTTACCTGATGGTCACTCAACCGTAGGTTGTAAATGGGTCTATAAGACCAAAAGAGATGCATCAGGTAAAGTCGAGCGATATAAGGCTAGACTTGTTGCCAAGGGTTTCACTCAAAAGGAGGGCATTGATTACAATGAAACCTTCTCTCCAGTTTCAAAGAAGGATTCATTAAGAATTATTATGGCCTTAGTAGCTCATTTTGATTTAGAGCTTCACCAGATGGACGTGAAAACGGCATTCTTGAATGGGGATCTCGAAGAGGAAGTATACATGAAACAACCTGAAGGTTTCGTTAACGATAACGAAAGTCATTTGGTTTGCAAATTAAGAAAATCCATATATGGACTTAAGCAGGCCTCCCGACAATGGTATTTGAAGTTTCACAACGTTATCGTCTCTTTTGGCTTTATAGAGAATGTTGTTGATCAATGCATCTACCTTAAAGTCAGTGGGAGCAAATACATATTTTTAGTTCTATATGTGGATGATATTCTACTTGCGAGCAGTGACTTGGGATTGTTACAAGAAACAAAAGGTTTTCTTTCTCAAAACTTTGATATGAAGGATATGGGGAATGCTTCTTATGTCATTGGCATTGAAATTCAAAGAGACAGATCATTGAGATCATTGAGTTTGTCTCAAAAGACCTACATTGAAAAAGTTTTGGAAAGGTTCAGAATGAAGGACTGTTCACCCACGGCTGCACCAATTATTAAAGGGGATAAATTCAGCTTGGCACAATGTCCTCAGAATGACTTGGAACGTGATAGAATGAAGAATATACCCTATGCTTCAGTTGTAGGCAGCTTAATGTATGCACAGGTCTGTACAAGACCTGATATAGCATATGCAGTTGGAGTTTTGGGTAGATATCAAAGTGATCCTGGTTTTGAGCACTGAAAAGCAGCTAAAAAAGTCATGAGATATTTGCAAGGAACCAAGGATTACAAATTGACATACAAACACACTGATGTTCTGGAAGTTGTTGGATATTCAGACTCAGATTATGCTGGATGCGTGGACTCAAGGAAGTCTACTTCAGGATACGTTTTTCTCCTTGCCGAAGGAGCTGTATCTTGGAGAAGTGCTAAGCAATCCATAATTGCTTCGTCTACCATGGAGGCAGAATTTGTTGCCTGTTTTGAAGCCACTGCACAGGCATTGTGGTTAAGGAATCTTATCACAGGCTTAAAGATTGTCGATTCTATAGAGAGACCTTTAAGAATCTTTTGTGATAATGAACCTGCAGTTTTCTTCTCAAGAAATAACAAGAGTGGAAGTGGCAGTAAACACATCGACATAAAGTTTTTGGTCGTCAGAGATCATATAAGAAAACATGAAGTTGCTATTGAGCATATAAGCACTAAAATGATGTTAGCAGACCCCATGACTAAAGGTTTGCCGGCGAATTTGTACAACAGTCATGTTGTGAACATGGGGCTGATAGACTCATTTCATGTTTAGATTGGCTATTTGATGACAATTTTATATGTATTTGAGACTCAAGTAAATTTATGTTTTGTGCACACTAAATTATACATTCAAGTTTGAATCCGTTGGATTTATAAAGTGGGACCAGAATGACCTTGGCTTGTCATTCATACTGGGCTCAATTATAAGGTATCATGCATTGTAATACATGAGAGGAAGTGTTTGCTTATAAGACATAACCATCATGATTCATGTACTGAGACTTTCTATTTGAGCCGTAGCTTCTTATTCATACCTTCCTGGGTATTTTTACTAATAACATTTTCTCACCATTAGGATTCTAGGATCATGCAGACCAAGTGGGAGAATGTAAGACACGTTCTACTTTTCCCCTTCTTTGTGGTCAGCACGATTGAATATCACATAGTAATTAATTATTTAATTGATTAATTATCTTTGGCTAGTGGGTGAGAAAGAGTCCAGTTATTTTCTCTAAGTAGGACTCTAGTTATCAGTTAATAGGAAGATTGGCTGAGTTCAAATCCCTTGATGGTAGGGATTAGTGGAGTCAGTTATTTATCATGAACGTTCAAATTAAAGGGTCCCTAGTCTTGCCTATAAAAGGCCTGTGTATTCCATCTAAGAAGGGACTCAAGAGGCTAAGACTAGAAGATCACTGAAAAATAAATCAACGTTCCAGAGAGCGAACATACTAGTTGGACAACCATGGCTGGAGGTATGCTTACTTGTTTCTTCAATTCCGCTGTGCATCTGTTATGAAATTAAATAACAATAATCATCACAATCCTCATGATCTTATTCAGGTTATCTTCTCCGTGGTGAGATGTTGTTTGTTATCGTTAAAATTTAACCCTTCTCCTTTTAATATTGCTACTGCTAGTTGTTGGAATGTTCCTCCAGTTTCTTGGAGGTTGCCTGTCGTATTTGCTCCTTGTTCTTGGCCACCTGTGAGTCTGCGACCACCTAGAGTTATGGTTTTTCTTTTTTTTGTTGGTCCCCTGTTGCTGTTGCCACTTGTGGCTGAGTTCGCGTGGCTTTGTGTACCCTTTGTTTCCTTTGGGTTCGTCCCAGCTTCCTGAACTATGGATTGAGCCGGTTGAAAAGCCAATATGATCTCAACCCTTTACCTCGATATTGCATGGTTGAATATCAGCCGTTGATATGGAAGATTATTTTATATCCAACCTACATGCACAACAAATGGGTTGGCTTATACATTGTTTATAAATTTGAACAGAGGCAAGGATTTAGTTTTATGAGGTTTGGTGGGTAGAGGTTATGTGATCGAATTTTACTGGCTCTTGTTTGTTAGTTCTTCGGGTTGAGGTGACACATCCATCCTATTATCACGAATAATTATGACTCAATGTGAATATTCTTCAAGTAAGTAGAAACCCCTAAAGAATATTCATCTACGAGTACCCCTTCCACACCTTTTCCACCCAAAAAAATTAAATAAATTTGAACAAATTCATGTTATCTTTCAATATGCCCACAAGAAAATTTGAACAGATTCATGTTATCTTTCAATATGCCTAGGAGTCCTATTCTTCGTGGGTTGAGATGACACATCCATCCTATTATGATAAATAATTATGATTCAAAGTGGATATTTTTGAAGTGTGAGACCCTTAAGGGATATCCATCTAAAAGCGCCAGCTTCCACACTTTTTCCAGCAAAAAAAAATTAAATAAATTTGGACAGATTATCTTTCAGTATGCGCACAAGAGTCCTGTTCATCCCTCAGCAAGGCTCCTTTCACCTCATCAAGTCTTTTGGCCTGTAATGCGAGAGCACTTCATTTGAATTGAATGTGCTGGAAAGGCAAGGACTTTATTGCCATTTTTATCCCCTATGTCTTGGCCTAGAAGGAAAAAAACAATAAAAATAGTCACAATTCGCAAGTGAGCCACTGTTTTGACCTTATGTCAAATAATCAATTGATGCTTTATTTCTCGGGGTTGATGCCTTTTTTTTCCAACCCCCTAAAGAGGGAAATGGACCAACTGGTGTCCATCAAGTCTTCCCTCTTAGCTTCACGTTCCTTGACGTAACTCAAAGGGAGCCAAGAAAATGAAAACTAGAGACTTTCAGGCCACCCTCACTGAGAAAGAGGCAAACTTTATCCTTGCGAAAACTAAAAATAAAATCCGTAAACGAAGAAATTACCAAACCGGCCTAATATGTAACACCAAACATTGCCGGAAAAAAAAAATGATCTGACATGGAAAGAAACTTATCCAAATAAGTAACGACGCAAATAGAACTCGAAGATTCTATAAACTCAACTCAAGGCTGAAAGTAGATAGGTAAAAACTAGAGTAACTTCATTATATGTACAATAGTAAAATTTTGGTCTACGAGACCCATCAACACATAACATAGGCATACAACAACAACACTATGACCAGCGGATGCATTCTTGTCAAAATACCTGTACACTAAAAGCTGTACATGAAATCACCACTTGATTTTCATGCTTGTAAAACTCCATCACCAAAAGCCAGTTGTGTCCTCCCCTGGCATCAGTGGAGTCCTACAGAGAGGGCATGTGATGTTCCAGTAATTCATCCACTTCTCCAAGCAATTTTTATGAAAAAGATGGCCACAAGACAAGTGATTTATCTCCGATTCAGGTTCAAATTCGGTTAGGCAAACTGAGCAGTCATGTTCTGCCTGCTTGAGGCTACATACGGTGTCAAACCGCATTGCTGGGATACGGCTTCTGATCTCCTCAATGTAAGGAGCTGAGGGAATGACAAGGAAGTCGAATGATTCTGAGAGGTTTTCTGCCGAGTCTGGTGATGGGGGTGAGGATGGTGAAGATGATGAGGATGTGGAGGACGATGGCGAGAGACGGATACCAATTATTTGGAGGAATGACCACAGTATTCCCTTGAGGATGGAGATTGATAGGGCTGTGTTTACTAAAAGCACACATAGAACTCCTTCTGATGGAGCGGGAAGACTAGAGAGACCCATTTGATCAAGAAACAAGTCTAATGGGATCAGATTTGTAAATATAAATGTGGGAAAGGTCCACAATCAGCTGAAAATAAGCAGAAACTTGTTTGTTTAGGCAGAGAATGAAGTGGCAAACGACACAATAGGTTGACACAGATTATTATATTAATTGATGAGCAGGAAATTTTGAGTCATGTAAAGATTAAATATCACCAAATTCTTGATATGCAGCCTGCAATGCAACAAATATGGAAAGCATTAGACTTTATATGCAGGAGGACTTGGAAATAACAAGCTAAGCATAAAGCTCAATCCTTCAATGTACAAACAATTAGTGTCAAAGACATAATTTGTAACAAAAGTGAAATCAATCTTTGCAAAGAAATTATAGCTTTTGAAGATCAAGAATATGCAGCCAATGTGATACATATTTCTCTTCAATAAAATAAGACAACTCATCTGGTAAAACCCCACAAAATATAAGGACACACAAAGTGCATGACCTACAAAGGGCATAAATCCAACGTTTTCGTTTCTTGAAATCTCCCTTTCCTCTAATGTTGGAGAAACGCTCAAGGGAAACATAACTGAAATACCTAATTTTCCTAAAAGACAGGTGATTGGCTGAAACCCCCTAGCCTTTGTAACCTATATTTTAAAAGAGCTAAAGTAATATATCCAACCTCAAACCAAACACAGTAAAATTTGAAGAAAAAATAAGCAATCATAAACAGCAACGGATCCAAATTTTGAAACTTGAAAACCTTGAAATGCAATGAATAAGAAACCAAGTGCCAAAATGGCACATCAAGGGAGAGTAAAGCCATTGAAAAAGCTCCTTTCTTCTTCAAGATCTAGCAGAACCGTGACCTTGATGAAGCCAGGGGTCAAAATAGAAGACCAAAACCAAAATAAACATGGGAAAGATAAAGCAAAGACCTTGATCTCAATACACAACCAAAATTCATGAGCACAAAATACTCCCAACCAAATGTATCACGAGATGAATTGAGATCTATAATTCTTCAATACAAAATTTTCAAATAAACATTAAAAATACCTCCTTTTGTTTGCTAACAGCATAAAGGAATAACTTTGAGCAGAACCCATAAAATAAAAATGAGAAAAATAATTAGAAAATAAAGTGCAGAGCTTGAACTGTGGCTAAGAGCCTAAGACAGAGACTTGATTAGACTTACACAAAGTGAGCCTAAGCTTTTTGAGGCCAGACAGAAACAGAGTATTTTCACCGAGAGGAGCTGAAGAAGAAGAAGAAGAGACGGATAGAGATGCTTGGGATTTTAGGCAGCAGTCAAACACACACATAAAATATTTATATAGTTTTGTTTGACAATGGCTGCTCTGAGCTATCTGTTTTCTTATATATAGCAAAAGCAAGGCAAAGCAATACGATACACAATTACATTACCGACAACTAGGCCCATGGTTTCTAACCATGGTTAGACTTCCGTCTTTTCCGGAGTCTATTTTTCTCTTGACCATGGTTACTTTATATCAACATCCTATGCTTACTGGCTTTTTAACTTGCCTCTTTTTACTTTCATGGCTCCACTTGCAATTCTCCTTTTGGTAACAATGTAACATCCTAATTTACACGACATTTTTCTCGTTCCCATGATTTACCAACCTAGTAATAGTATGACACAATCTTAATGAAAGATGATGTAATGAAACATTCCCTTCATAAAGCATGTGAATTGATCCACATAACTTGCACATAACTTTCACATAATTTACATTAAAAATAATCGAAATATTTTTGCTCGCTCGTCACCAAATGCCTTTTTTTGTGTAAAAGCAACATAGCAATGAGCGATTTATTGTAAATCGATTACATAATTAAGAGTTGTTGAAAAACGACTCAAAATCCAGAATCAAATTAACACTAAAAATTGTCGTATTTTATAGGCCCATTGAAGGAGAGTTTGAATTTATAATTCTTTTTTTATTATTGAAAAAAGACGTATAAATAATTTCAAATAATAGATTGATAGAATTATAACTAATAATATCAGACACATTTTAAGTTAAATTCTCGTTAACATGCATGTCATATATAGGATATTAGCAAAAACTATTGATAACATCTTTGAATTTACAATAATTTTAGTTATTTATCATAAACTTTATTATTCTAAAAATGTCCCTGAATAATAAACGTATAAAAGTAGTTTTTTCATTAAATTTATAAACAAATTTCATTAATAATCAATGTGAAATTATTTTATCACGTGTATTTTTAACAAAAATTATTAATAATACACACGTTTAAATATAATTCAAAGACATGTGTTAATTATTAAAAGTAATAATTAAAATTAGTGTAAAATTTAAAGAAATAATAATAAATTTCACCCTACTACTATATTGATAGTAATATTACTTAATAAGTAAACAACACATCAAAATTTCACATTAATATTACTTCTACTAGTGCAATTTTTTTTTTTTTTACGAGAGATATTCAAGGGCCTATGGGTAGAAATTAGAAAGTTTGAGAAAATAAAATAGAAAGTTTGAAGGAGACACAAATATAGATAGTGATAAAAAAAAAATTACCACAACTTAATTATGTCCTAGGGCATGTGACCTATATTTAAAGTGGGAGATGGTCGGTAACATGATGAATCATCCCCCTTCTCTCATATTCTGAGATTTGTGAATGGACAAGTGTCCTCCAATGTCTGATGACATGTCATGCTTTCACCAAGTGTCGCCAACCCAATGTGTCCCATTTGTACCATATCTCTGAGGTACTTAGGTGTATGTGTCTCCATTTCAATGTGTTCGTCTGTGGGCACTCCTAATGCTCTAACCTACGCGTCGATTTTTCAAAGGACAGCCTCGGGAAACGACGTGGTGGTGGGGACAGTAGAGTGCTCCAATCATCACCACCATTTGGCCAGGTGGCGGATGAACAGTGAGCTCATGAGATGAGACAGTGTGTGTATGGATGCATGGACAATAATACAATATGCGGTGTTTGATCGGTTTTGGATGAAGATGAATCTTCTTTCTAGGGTTTTGACCTTTTCCTCAAGATCACTACCTACAACGCCCTTCACATCTCGTAGATTCCTTTTTTTTTTAATTTCCTTTTCCTATTTTGATTCATTACTAGAAATAAAATTTTAAAAACAAAAACAAAAAGGAGGAGATAATGTCTCGTAAGTTTCATGATTTTGTGTGCATTTTAGGGTTACGGATGATGCTGAACTCTTTCCTGGTTAAAAAACAATATCGGGTACGTGGTTTATGAATGTACGCAAAGAAACACCGAACATATGGATGTGTGATGACGTGCCACCTCAAAACTATGTTTCATTTGTCTACATGCGAGAAAGACGTCATGCATAATAATTCATATACTTAAAATTCGAATGGGATAAATATAAATAATATTAATGAAATATATTAATGAATATAAACAGAATTTACATATTATAAATAATATAATCAATTTTATCTCTTAATTTTATTTCCGTACATAATAAAAATTTGAAAAGAATATAATAAAACACAAATAAACATTAAATACACATGAAAAATATCATTATTTAATATATTTTTTTGTCATACGAGCTATTAAAAATGTAAAATTCTCCACTAAATTTCATTACTGATACCATAAGCATATTTTAAAGAATAGAGAGTGAAATATTTATTTTCTTGCATTTTGTTAAGTATAATATCCTAATTTTTATGTATTAATTAAAATTCTGAATTTTATTATAATTTTAGCTAGTAATTATTTTTCTATTAGAGACTTAAATGAGTTATAACATTTTAACATGTATAAATAATAAATTTCCTAAAAAATAATTAAAATTAATCTAAAATTCATAGAAGAAGTACTATCCCTAATATCATATATTTAACGTGTATATTAATGATAATTTAACTTAAAATATAATAAAGAATTATCTGATTATATATTATTTTTAAATATGATATGTCTGTTAGGTTGTAACTCGATCCATCTATTATTTAAAATTATTTATATATCTAATTTAATAATACTTCTATTGTCAATATTAAAAAAGAGTCGAATTCAAATTTCTCCTTCCATACCAAACAAAATTTTGGACAACCAAGCAATGAAAATACACTACGGAATCAAATTCTTAATGAAAATTGTAAAAGGAAACAAAATAGTCAATGATCTGATTACGATCTAATTAGGAGCAGTTGTAGGATCAAATTGTAATCAGCACAAATAGGTTATGTTTACCTAGAATAGCTTCTCCTTTACTTGTATAAAACACATGCCTCTGTATACGGTTTGATATACATAATACAAATCTTATTCTTCATATATTTTCACATGGTATCAGAGCATCAAGACTTGTGACTCTGAAAACCCACCTACCTTCCGCTACAAACACCCACAAACTATTAAGCACACCACCATGGCTGAACCACAACGCACAGATTCAATAATCCTCCCAATTCAACAAGTCACAGATTCAACGACTCTCACCAATTCGTCAACCATATCTGATCCTCTCGTTTTGCACCATTCCGACACACCAGGGCTCACCCTTGCCAACGCACCCCTCAAAGGAAATAACTATGGACAATGGAGTCGCTCGGTGCGTCTCAGTCTCAGTGCCAAGAATAAACTTGGACTAATCGATGGGTCTATCAAGGCACCATGATCAACTGATGCCAAATTTCCTCTGTGGCAGCGTTGCAACGACATGGTATTGTCATGGCTCCTACACTCAATTCATCCCGACATTGCTAGCAGCGTCCTCTATTCTGACACAGCAGCCGCCGTTTGGAACGATCTCAAAGACCGATTTTCCCAGAGCAACGACTCCAGGATCTACCAAATTCGACAAGAAATTGTCGAATGTCGTCAAGGACAACAATCTGTCTCCATATACTATACCACACTCAAAGCACTTTGGGATGAATTGTCCACTTATCATGAACCCCTCATTTGTGACTGTGAGGGCTTGAAAAAGCTTGCAGATCGTGAGGAAAAGGAGAAGGTCATGCAATTTCTAATGGGATTAAATGATTCTTACTCCACTGTTCGTGGCTCCATTTTGATGATGAATCCTATTCCTGATACACGAAGAGTCCATGGGTTAATTCTCCAACATGAGAGACAGATGGAAGTGGCAAGTCGCCGAGAAAATCCATCTTATTCCCACGCTATGCAGACTTCGCGTGCTCCGGCGACCACAAGCTTTTTCCGCCCCTACAAACCCTCCAAATGCTCTCACTGTGGCCAAGAGGGTCATTCAGTCGATCATTGCTATTACATCATTGGATTTCCAGTGGGACACAAATGGCATGGGAAGAATGTGCAACCCAAGAATAAGAAGCCACCTGCTCACAATGACAAGAGGGCTGCTGCTCACAATGTAGAGTTGGAAACACCTCCTACCAAGGGTCCAACAGCTTCTGCTACTGGAGGCCCCATCTTCACAGCCGAGCAATACAATCAACTCCTTGCTATGCTTCACAATAAGAACGGTAATACTCAGCCATTTGCAAATGCGACAGGTATATTTTTCCCCACTTGCAATACTGCACATCATGATTCGCATTCTACCTTACACTGGATTGTGGATAGTGGGGCAACAGATCACATATCTCGTCTAACACCCACGCATTATACTCATATTGGGACTCAACATAATTTTGTTGGTTTGCCTAATGGCGAGCACGTTGCCATTGAAAATATAGGATCTATGCGCCTGACACCAGATTTGTCTCTTGATGGGGTCCTACATGTGCCCAAATTTCGTGTGAACTTATTGTCTGTGAGTAAATTAACTCGAGCATTGAATTGTATGGTGACATTTTATCCGGATTTTTGTGTTGTGCAGGACGTGGAAACGAAGAGGATGATTGGCCTGGGCAAGCATTTTGATGGGCTCTACTATCTTACGCCACAACAAAATCCCCACCTAGCTAATCATATTCACCGTACCTCGGATCTCTGGCATCAACGCCTTGGGCACCCTTCCTCTGCTCCTCTCCATTTTTTATCCAAAGTAATTCCCAATATTATGTTTGATTCTACTCATGTTTGTGATGTCTGTCCTCGTGCAAAGCAAACACGCTTGCCTTTTACTCATAGTTCAATAAAATCTACCGCACCTTTTGATCTCATCCATTGTGATATATGGGGCCCACATAAAATTCCTACACATTCTGGGGCACGATATTTTTTAACTATTGTGGATGATTTTACTCGCTTCACATGGATTCATCTTATGCGTTTTAAGTCTGACACACAAACCTTGTTACAATCTTTTTTTTCTTGGGTCAAAACACAATTTAATCATGACATCAAAGTTCTCCGTGCTGATAACGGTGGTGAATTCATCTCCATGCGTTTTTTTTTTGGATAGTCATGGTACCATTTTTCACCACACTTGTGCTTACACACCGCAACAAAACGGGGTTGTTGAACGCAAACACCGCCATCTTTTGAATGTTGCTCGAGCCTTACGTTTTCAAGCTAATGTTCCTTTGAAATTTTGGGGGGAAAGTCTTCAAACTGCTTCTTATCTCATCAATCGCCTCCCTACACCCTTACTTGCCCATAAATCCCCTTATGAACTGTTGCACGGGGTTCAACCTACCTATTCTCACCTCCGGGTTTTTGGGTGTTTATGCTATGCTACGAATCTCACTCCTCTTCACAAATTTGATACTCGTGCGCGTCGTTGTTTATTTTTAGGATATCCCCTTGGTCAGAAGGGTTACCTCGTCTATGATCTTGATAACCACAAAATTGTTACTTCACGTGATGTTCTATTTCATGAACACACGTTTCCTTTTGCTCACTTACCCTGTGAAGACCAACAAGACCTCCCAGTTTTACCTATCCCACATGCTGATCCACACATAGCTGGGCCCAATTTTTTGGAACCATCCCACACTCATTCCAGCCCACACACCGACCCCCCTTTAGCTGTTACACCTCCAGACCTACTGTCCTCACCGTCCAGATCTTCCATCATCACTCCAGACCCTCCTCTCGATCTCCCTGTGTCGTCTTCACAAGACCCAACCGATCCATCACATACCCCAGCTCTCCCAGCCATCCCTTCACCCAATCTGGACACTATTGCAACCGGCACTCATCTTCCTCTTCGTCGTTCCAGCAGACCCTCCCATCCACCGCCTCATTTTAAACATTACCAAGCCCATCATGCGGCTCTGCTCTTGCCTGGTCTTCCCTCTTCTTCTACGTCCGGCACCCGGTATCCCCTCCATCGGTATGTCTCTTACACTAAATTATCTCATGCCCACCGTACTTTTGTTTCCAACATTTCTCACTTGGTTGAACCAGCAAATTATGCACAGGCAAGTCAGGATCCCAAATGGCTTGCTGCCATGAGTTCTGAGATCACGGCCCTTGAAGACAACCGTACTTGGTCTCTTGTCCCTCTGCCCTTGGGTCATCGCCCCATTGGGTGCAAGTGGGTCTACAAGATCAAGTATCACTCGGATGGCACCATCGAGCGCTACAAAGCTCGACTCGTCGCAAAGGGGTTTACACAACGCGAGGGCATCGATTACAAGGAGACTTTTGCTCCCGTGGCCAAATTGATCACCGTACGTTGCTTGTTATCCATTGCTGCTGTTTACGATTGGCCTTTACATCAAATGGATGTACAAAATGCTTTTTTACATGGGGATTTGCTTGAGGAGGTTTACATGTTACCACCTCCTGGTTATTGTCGACCGAGGGAGCAGATGGTTTGTCGACTCCACAAATCATTATACGGTCTTAAACAAGCCTCACACACTTGGGTTTCGTCAATTCTCTTCTGCCATTCAAGACATTGGTTTCCAACAGTCTCGAGCTGATTACTCGTTGTTCACTTTGGTTCGTGGAAACTCTATTACTGTGATATTACTGTATGTTGATGACATGATCATTACAGGAAATGATGAGCAGGAAATTCGGAATCTCAAGCAGTTTCTCAATGGATGTTTTCGGATTAAAGATCTTGGACAATTAAAATATTTTCTTGGTGTGGAAGTTGTACGCTCTAAAGACGGGATTTCAATTTGTCAACGGAAGTACACTCTAGACATATTGGAGGAAGTTGGTTTTCTTGGAGTGAAGCCCACTAAAGTCCCCATGGAACCTGAGTTGGTACTAACGACAACAGGTAGTGATGCCCTCAAGGAACCAGCCCAATATCGCCGATTAATTGGAAAATTAATCTACCTCACCATCACCAGGCCAGAGATTACATATGCAGTGAATACTTTGAGTCAGTTCATACAAGAACCCAAGCTACACCACCTCAAGGCAGCACGTCACCTTCTTCAATACCTAAAGAACGCACCTGGGCAAGGCTTACTGTTTTCTACAACAAGTCAGCTAAGTTTGGTTGGTTATTGTGATGCCGATTGGGCCAAGTGTCCTATGACACGACGATCAGTGACAGGATATTGCATTTTCCTTGGAAACTCACTCGTGTCCTGGAAGAGTAAGAAGCAAGTCACGGTGTCTAGATCATCAGCCGAAGCAGAATACCGTTCGATGGCTGCAGCCACTTGTGAACTTACTTGGTTAAGATATTTGTTGAGAGATTTACGAGTGCCACATTCTGGGCCAGCAAGATTGTTTTGCGACAATCAAGCAGCCTTACATATTGCTGCGAATCCGGTGTACCATGAGAGAACCAAGCATATCGAGCTAGATTGTCACACAGTTCGTGAAAAGATCCAAAAGGGTGAAATCAAGACAGCTTATGTGCCAACAGGACATCAGAAAGCTGACATCTTTACAAAACCGCTAAGGGCACCCATCTTTCATACGCATCTCAGCAAGTTGGGTATAATTAACATCCATACTCCAACTTGAGGGGGAGTGTAAAAGGAAACAAAATAGTCAATGATCTGATTACGATCTAATTAGGAGCAGTTGTAGGATCAAATTGTAATCAGCACAAATAGGTTATGTTTACCTAGAATAGCTTCTCCTTTACTTGTATAAAACACATGCCTCTGTATACGGTTTGATATACATAATACAAATCTTATTCTTCATATATTTTCACAAAAATACACTACGATTCTCTTAATTCTTAATAAATTTCCGTATTTTTCTTTTTAAAAAAAACTTCTTTTCGTTGATTATCATTTTTTTTTACTAATTTTTCTTGCAATTTGATTTTTTGGGCCATAATTGGATGACCTAAGTATATGATGATATGAGTTAAAATTAAGAACTTGAGGACAATTGTGTGGGACTCGGTGAAGATTGTTTGGTCTTTGGTGACTGGAATAATGGGTGTTAGCTGTTATACACACACACACAAATGGGCATGGAGTGAGTCGCACATGCACAGTTCTTTGTGACTTTGCAATATAATTACCTGCCAAAATCTATACAATAAAGCCTGACAAATTACTACTCTAGCTCTCTTGTACATAAAAAATACAGATCACTATCGATCTCACATCCAGCCATCAACCACCAAAATTCGATGATGATGATGATAATGGTGATGATATATATATATATATAAATTTATAATATCGGAGATCGTTTAGTTATTTATATGTATCAAATTAGGATGATATATTATTATTATGTTTTGAATGTGTGTTGTTGTGTTTCTCTACGTTGAGCCGAGACCTAAATGTGATTCTGACGGAACTTATCGACATTTATCAAATTGATCAAATTAGTTGTGAAAATTATGAATCTACTTTCTTATAATTAAATAGACGGTATACATTACTTATAAATATACTTAACTTAATTCTTTAATTTATTTTCTAATAACTAAATGTACCCTAAGTGGACCGAGATAAGACGTCGAACGAAAAAAACGATAGAGAGAGGTGTAACTTGTAAGTAGTGCGGAATTCATTGAGTGATTAGTTGATATTTAAAATATAAAATTTAAGTAAGCAATGATATTCAAGAAAAAATATATATTGCTAAATATATATTGCTAAATAAAAGAATATCCGGAAACACATTTACAAAAAATATATATTGCTAAATATAGTGATTTTTAAATAAATATCACCAAGTATTTCCACTTATAGGGTTTTAATTTGTTTTCGGCAATTGTGTTATAAATTCCTGCTAATTAGATACCAAAAAATTTATTATGTAAAGATGACAGTTTACTAAGCACACAATTATGAATATATAATATATATATATATATATATGCCGATTATTTTTTAGACAAAATGAAAATGAATACAACCAAACCCTTTTAGAAAATTGTACCCAAGCCTTGACTCGATTTGTGTTGGATAGGGGTGTGGGTGGAGTTGTTCTACATGAACTAGATCTTCATAATCCAAAAAGGTGCTTGTATTATGGTGATCTCTTGATTAGCATATTATAATACGGCAAGTGCTAATGTTAATTAATTAATTTTTGTTTACGAGGGAGAGAAAATTTTTGAAATTATTTTGAAAATATGTCATCGGGATTCGAATTTGAGATCAATTATCTATAAGTCAATGGTTGAACCAACTAAATTAGACACACTTGACATATTAATTAACGTTGAGAGTTTGAAACTTTATATTCGTTTATTTTGTTAATTATAAACTACTTATGAATTTTGAGGTAAATGTCTTATTTATTTATTTACCCATTATTAAGTGATTTATTAATTTTGTTAATTTTTGCTTAACTTTGTACCTTTCAATATTAAATGATTTATTAATTTTATTCATAGACGAATTTTGCGTATTAAGCTTTCAAGTTTTGATGTTGTCATTGTAAGCAAAACTCTTGAAGTTTGAGAGTGAGACCTTACCAAAAATGTTGACAATATAAGCACTATTATTATTATTTGAGACAACAATTAGTGGAAGAGTTGGCAGTACTCCATTTCATATGTGGTCAATATTTATTGTTCAATAGCACACACCATTTAGAGAAGTCGCATCAAACAAGTTGGTTAACTACAAAGTCGGTGACTATTGACAATTAATTTAATTTCTTAAGGATTCAAGTTTGCATCTCGATATTGTAAAAGATTCTATGTAACACAGGTTCGTGTACTTATGAGATTAGAGTTTCGAGAATAAATTTTGGATTTTTATAGTTGTAAATTTCAATTTTAGAATTGGGAGATATGAAATAGGAATTTCGAGAACAAATTCGAACGGATCTTTATAGTTTTAAGCTTTCATTTTGGTATTTCGAAGTTCATGTGAAGTTTATTATATGATAGTAGAAGATGGGATGAGCCTTTTTTTTTTCTATTCAAGTTTCGATTTTGATAATTATAAAGTTCATATGAACTCTAACATTTGAGATTTATTTTTCGAGATTGAATTTTGACTTTCAAACAATTTCAATTAATTTTTTTACAATGCAAAGTTATGGTGAACTACATTGGAGATATGGAGTTTTCATACGAATTTTTGACGTTTTATGTCTTTGAGTTTGATTTTGGTATTGTAAAATTCATGTCAACTCTAACATTCGAGATTGAAGTTTAGATAATGAACTTAAACATATTATGATTTTAGCTTGTAAACACCAAAATTCAAATCGTTATTAACAATTAAATTTGGGTCGTTTTAGATGGTTTAGGTATAAATTCTTCATGCAATTTGTTCAATAAAAGACCCCTAAAAAAATTCATATGATAAAACAAAAAATATCTAACTTCAAGTTCAGGGATTTACTTGTGAACATCCGAAAAATATTTTTCTCAAGAACGTCATTTTTTTCTAAGATTTTTGTTTTTTTTTTTTTTTCAAATAGACTTGTGCTCCTTTATAAGAATGATTCATCCCATAGTAAAAAAACAAATTTAAGAAACATATGTCAAAATGAGGCCAAAAAATCTTTATTTTAATGCATATTTTTTTGACATAATTATGCATAATTTTTTGAGAAACCATCACTTTTGCTCACCTTCGTCACAAAAAATGTTTTTCAGTTTTTATTAGTGATAAAAACTTTATAATAATCTCAAATTTTCCCAAAAAAAACTCAAATGTTAATACCAATTTATAAAAAAATTAAAATATTTTAATGTCCTAATCAAATACACCCCTTAATTTTCAATGGATTTATGCTCATACATGGCGGCACTATCGTAAATAGGCTTTAAAAGAAAGTGGGTTTTTGCCTTTTTGGTAAGAAGTAAGACCCAGGCTAAACCTAGCAATAGCAACATATCTTTGCAGCCCAACACCACCACCCCCAACCCCCAACCTGCTGCCCAAGCAGCTTAAGCCCTAGCGCGATATTATCATTCTCTTTGCAGCCCAACACCCCCGCCCAAACAGTTTAAACCCTAGCACAATATTCTCGTTCCTTATCATAATTCTCTTTGTGACCCTCCAATTAATTGTCACAAGCACTCAAATTTCAATCTCTTCCTCCATTAGCGAATTCGCAGCACCCAAAAAATTCGACCTTTATTTGGTTTGGAGTGCAAAACGCCATGGCCGATGAAACCAATTTAGCAGAGCCACCAAGAGAACCAAGGAAGAGGAATATAGGGAAGAAGAAGGGGTCGAAGTCTAGGAAGAAAGCAAAAATGTTACAGTCTGCAGAAGGCATTAGGGCCATGAAGCCTAAGAAGATTGACAAAAAAATGGAGAAGCTGTTTCGAAAACGAGTCCGAGAATACAATTCGGATGACGAATCCGAACAAGACATTGCTAGACCTTTGGCCGGCAATGGGGAGGAGCTGGGTGGTGGTGGGTTATCTTCAGGAGAAGAAGCAGAGGAAGCTGGTGATCAAAATAGGAAGAATGTGGATGTTGGATTCTCAGAAGACGACGAGGAGAACGGTGAGATTCTTCCCGGAGTCATGAAATTCACGGAGGGTTGCAACGCCTTTAGGTTGGCATTCAGGAGTATAATCAAAAAGAGTGTTCCTGTTGATGTATTGGTGAGTAATAGAATTAAGCTCTCATGTCTAATTGTTTGCATTTAGTATAAAGTAACAAAATTTGATTTCTTTGCAGTTTTTTGTGGATTTCTTTTATTAAGTAGCAAAATTTGATTGCTTTGCAGGGACCGGTCTTATCGGGGCACAAGAAGCTTGTTGCAGAGAAGCTTGCTGAAGAGGAGACTGAGCGCAAGGTCAAGGGTGAGGCTAAGAAGGAAAAACAATTGGTAATCTATATCTTCAATTTTTATTAATTTCCTTGTGTATAAATGGTTATCCAACTATATTCTTTAGGTTAAATGCTTATTTGGTTAGTGCCTTTTAATTTAATAGGTGATAGAGAAGGGGCATGTGATGCCTGCTAACTATTTGGACGCTCACGAGAAGTTTCTAATCGGTGTTGCTACAAAAGGAGGTGCCCCATTTTATCCCTTTGGTTATATGCGATCAAGTGTTATTTGTCTCATGAGATTTATCAATTCTATCACATACTAATTCAGTTCACATTTACCATGTGCAATGCTGGATGTTCAGTGGTGAAGTTGTTTAATGCTGTAAGTTGCTTTATGAAAATCTGATCTTGGGTTTCCAAACCACCAAATTTTGATAGGGTTATTTTCTGTTGTATACGTTGAATCATGAGCTGCTGCTGGTGTTTAATTCAGGTGAACAAGGCACAAATTGCTCAGAAAGGGCTGAATCCTGCCAAGTCTAGGGATGAAAAAGGTGTGGTTTTCGTACCTCAGCTTCAATTTATTCTTTTTGTTCATTTACATTTTAAAGTTCAAATATCAGCTATGGACAGTTAGTTTTGTTTTAAAATTTTAAACTGCAGCTGAAAGAATATGTTGGTTTTACGCTCTTTGCACACACACACATACAGTTGCATAATATTAATAGAGCATGTATTGGTGTCAGATTGTTACTTCTTTTTTTCCCGAGATATTCAGTTTCGAATACCAGGTGAAGAAAACTCACCATTAGGATTCATCATCTATGAACAATTCATATTCTGCGTAATTTTTAAGGCTGCTACGCAGTCATCATATTCTGCTTATTTTGGGGTTGGGATTACTTTATGCTTACATAATCCTAGTTCTCATGAGTCTATCTCGGTCTCGTTTTTGCATATGAAATGTTCTATTATTGCCATGAATCTTGGTCCCATTTTGGGACTAGTTGATCAGCATCAGTCCAATATATGTTCATGAGGCTTATAGGAAATATGTTTTGCTATAAAATAATGAAACCTTTGTTATGTTTGTGTGCTTAATAATTTTTAGTTTAAAATAATGAAACCTTTGTTATGTTTATATGCTTAATCTAGTAATTCTTGTTTGCTGCTTCCAGTGATAAAAAAGCGGAGGAAAGAAGCCTTCTTTTCAGAATTGGGTAAAAAGCCCTTTCGAGGAGCTGGTTCTTCTGCAAAGGTGGGAAAGTTTTTCTTTTTTATTTTTATTTTTTGCATTCTGCCACTGCTTTTTAGCAAATTGAACTTCTTTGTAGAGGAAAGGTTGTAGACGTTCTTGTTTCATATACTCTAATATTTGAACCGTCCCAGTGCTCCATCTTGATATCCTTGCCTTGTGGAAGGAATGGTTGTAGACCCTATTTTCTATATTCAAAGATTTTAACAGTCATATACCATTGCTCCAAAATTTGTTCGGAGGAGCTGAGATCTTATGTCAAAGTTACTTTTCCGCAATATAATTATCTTCTGCCACCTGTTTCTACAAAATTGTCCAGATGTAATCTTGCAGTTATCTTGTTTTGGTTTTCATATTTGACATTGAGAACTACATAAAAAACAGGGTAATACGCCTAACGGCCCAGCAGATGATGAAGGGCCTGCCTGGGCTCCATTACGCGATAATTACATGCTAACAAATCCCAAGTTGAAGGACTGGGATAAGATGCCGGTAAGTATCCTTCAATCACACTTTTCGAAGTGTTACACTTATAAAAAATTCTCACTTCCCTTCACACGTATGTGGACGGCATGCACTTCATTTTCATTAACATTTGCTTTTCCATCTAAATACAGGATTCAGCTAAGAGGGATGATATCGGAAGGATGTCTGAAGACAGTTCTGATGAGGATTAATGCCGTAGAACTGCACAAACAGCTGTATGGATTAGATGTTTTGCAGACTGTCAATTAACATGTTATCCTTGTTGCTACTGCAGAGGAATTTTGGGTTTCATTATATATTTTTTATAAAATGAGTGCTTCTCCAACTACTTGGTGTACAAGGATTGACAGGATTTTGAGAGAATTATGAATGGCAAGTCACCGAATTGGAGAGACGGCTACTGGGTTATCAGAATGAGTACCCTCAATCTACCATGACCCTTTTGCTATTCATGGGATGAATGTTTTTACATCCAGTTCTATGTATGATTTTGCATAATTTTTGAAAATTCTCTTTTATAATTTTCAATTTAAGACTGAAAAGGTGTTTACCTTGACCCTTATGTTGTACTGAATGGAGTATTGGGTTCGAGTTTTGGAGAATGCTTGTGTTTATGAACAGATCGGATAATTGTTGCTGAAAAACAATAGGTGGTGATGCCACTAGTACTTCGATTTTGTTGTAGTCTTTTCATTGTGTAGAGATGATCACAAATTCAACTCTTATCAAAAAAATTCACCAGGAACTATGGGAGCTCCCTTGTAGCTAGGGCAATCAGGATGTGAAGCTGTAATGTCCTCAGGGTTGAATGCCTAGCCTTGAAGGAACCCTTTAGCCTATGCTCTAGATAAAGGCCAGAGGAAAGCTTGTGTTGAAGGTGGCTCCAAACTGGTCATTGATAGTGTCCTTTAAAAAATTGAGGTTCCCAGGAAGTTCGAAGATTATGCAAATTGTGAAGGACATCCATGGCTGTCAACGAGTACTTTGAAGAATTATCTTCCAGTGATTTGTAGAGGCCAATTTCACTATACATGCTCTAGCTACTCAGGCCCACTCTCAAGACTCTTGAGCTAGCTGTGGACAAATGATGTTCCCTTCAGTGCTTGTAGTGTCTCCTTGAATGGTTTAACAAAAGCAAAAGGCAAAAGATTTCAGATATATTTAAAAAATATTTATGATAGGCAACAATGAGTTATAAGGTGAAATGTATTTCAATTAAGATCCTTTTACATTGATGGCAGAAAAAACAAAGAACACCCCCTCCCTCCTACTGGTATAAAGATACTACAAACTATTCTTCCCTGTCTACCCAGGTTCACAAAAAGACTGAAATTTACAAATTCAAGTTTTGAAGCCTGACCCTAGCCAGATCTCATTGCTCTCAACTTTCATACATACAGATCCTGTGCATGTCAAATGAGCATAAAAGAGAGGACCAAAAAAACAACAATTGCAGGCTACTCTGATGGCAAGGAACTTTTTATAGAGGTCAGAGCAGGACAAAAATATAATAACCGGGACAATCGACATCAAGCATATTATGGCTGGAAGACCAACATGAATCCACCTGGGAGAATGATTGAACAGATGACCTTTTCCCAGGGAAACATAAAGAGAAAAGAAAACTCGTAGGTTTAAAGGCAATGCAGTTTATGCAATCTGGAGAATGTCATTATCTGTCGATCTGTATGGTGACGAATAATCAGAAATCTGCTGCTCCTTCACTTAACTCAAGTGAAGCATCAGAGCCTGGCTTTCACGTCAACCCCTTTTCTCTCCGGATGAAACCAAGGCCCTTTGATTACAATCATACAGCTCACAACTGCACAAGGAAAAAGATACATCAATTTTGTGTTTTGTTAGGTAATATGTAAGGTCTTTGCAATCAAAGAGCAAAGTGATTTTATTGATCTTAAAATAATGGTTAAAAATTGTACTCAGTAGCTTCTGGTTCGGGCCTCGTTCAAAGGATCATAATCATAAGCTTCACCGGCTTTAATAAAGCGCCCTTTCACACGCTTTCTTACATCAGCCCTTGCTTTGCGAGAAGCATACCTCACCCTTTTCTCAAACCTATCAAAAACACAACAATAACAAAACAGATGCTCAGAAGACAGAACAGGCTTCCAAAAGTATTTCATAACCGAATATGATTATGTGAAAGTTGAATGTTAATATATTAACTTTGTGGCAGTAAACTTACTTGCGTGCTTTCTTCTTTTCCTTGTAACGCATAACAGCATTATTACGGTTCGCTGATTGCATGGAACTCTCAGAGCCTGGAGGACACCATGGCGGCTCTCCCATGTGAAGCATTGAGGAAGCCCCACAATCTTGACAATCTCCAGCACTACTCTCTCCAGTGACACCCGAAAATGAAAGGTTTGAATGTGCTTGTTTTGCCGGAAAACAAATAATTGGTTCCGTTTTCGTACTCATTACAGAATCAGCAGATGCCGGGTTACTGCATGCTGGCATTGGATTTACCAGTCCAATTGAAGACCCCTGAAAAAGAACACTAACAATTAGCCACAAGTACATCTAATAAACTCAATTGATTTACATAATATTACTAGATTCCACCGTGCTCAAAATTGTGAGTTCGATACAACCTAGTTCTTAGTTGATTATTTCAAAGTGATATGGCTTAGTCAGTTTTCTAGCTACATAAAGAGAAAGCAATTCCTAGTTATGCAACAATGGGTCGAAAAAAGGAGACAAAATTACCTCAGCAGCAAACCCATCCTGACAATTTGCGTTAGCTCTGGACATGTGCTTCCCCCCAAACAAGCTATCAATCCCACCATTCTTGAAGAGCTCTTCAGAGTGATTGAGAGATACACCAAATAGTTCTTCATAATTTTCAAGATTCAAATCCATTTCATCCATATCAAAATCATCATAAAGGTCATCATCTTCAGAGATTCCAGGACCTTTGATCCCATGAGCATATAACTATATCAATGAAATGACATTCCAAACGTCATTGATGGAGAAACTGTCAAGCTTACAACAAAATTACACACAAATATAGAATACAAGATTTGAAGCTAATGTTTCATAAGGATGGTAAATTTTGAAACCTAGATTTACCTTAGGCAATGTTGTATTCGAAGATCCGGCCAGCTGGCCAACAACATGAGTAACAGGGTTAACTTGAGGAACTGAAGACGAACCAATCAGAGCGCTAGGCTTATCCGTGTTTGCTTCAGCTGTAGCAGGTGCATTTTTTCTAGCGTCGCTTTCTTGAGGGCTCCAACCACTTCCAACACTGTCCTCGGCAATGGACATCAACCCCATTTCCTGCTCACAAGCAGATTCGCCCGCCAAAGGTAAATCTAAAAAGAAGGACCAGATTGAAGACAGCTCCGAAGCTGATGGGCAACCGGAGTAGCAATTGAGTGTTTGCCTCTTATGTCCAGAAGCTGAAGTAGATGCTCCATGACCCGTCCAATCACAATTCTGACAGAGAGACACTCTCTCTTCTATGCACCTTACTAATGCCGGTTGCGAATTACATCTCTCACAAAGCAGCGTTCTTGAGTGACGCCGGGATAGGGCATTTGCAGAGTGGACATTCCGGTCACATGATAAACACAAGCATGCAGCATCAGACCGGCAATACACCATGGACCGTTGATCCCCACAGAAATCGCATATGTAACCCATGTTTCCACGAACTCTTAACTCTCCTCTTCTCTTCCAATCAATTTTTTTTTCAATTATAGCCAAACTATATATGAATCCAACTGAAAGCGGCTTGTTACACAAACCGAGGGCTTGCTGAGTGTATCTTGCTATAACCTGCAAACAACGTTGTAAACAGATATTTAGTGTTCTTTCTATCAAAACATCTTCGCACAATAACTAAACAACAAGTTCGGTTTTTTTCCTCTTTTTCTATTGAAATTAGGAGATTCTTAAGCCAGAATTTTCAGATCATTTCTCTTGAAATAAGAAAAAAAACCAGCTTCAAGATATCAAATCGATAACACCAAAAACTATGAGAAGCAGGATTTCAAACGGCAGCTTCACAAACACCTTTATTTTGTAAAGATCAAAATATTGACAGAAATAAAAAATAATTTTTTTTCAGAAATATGGAAAGCAGCAAGTAAAAAGGTAATAAATTTGACAAAAGAGATGAGCTTTTTGGGTGAACCAGATTAAATCAGCGAGATTACAGAGCAGCAAATAAGAATCATATCAAACCGAACTGAAGGAGTGAATCAGAGAGATGAATCAGCTTCACAATTGAAAGAAATGGAGAAAAGGGTCCTTTAAAGAACAAATTGTGACCATATGTAGCTTATCCTGAGACCCAACAACATCGGAAACCTCGAAAGAAATCTTATTACAGACAGCAGAAGCACCCAGAAAGGGTTTGAACTAGAAATAAGCCTGAAAAGTAGCAACTGAAAATTTAAATTTAACAGACAGAGAATGCATTCAGGAAACTTTACCGTACAAAAGGATAAGATCGGAAGACAAGCTTTTGATTTTTTTTTTCTTTTTTCTTTTTCGACTGACTGATTAAAAGTTGGGAGATTTGTATATAAATCTCTACAGGAGCTAAGGAAAGGAACCCTAATTTTGTTTTTGGGTTTCAAAAATTTGCAAAATCTGTTCGTGTGTGATGAGAGGAGAGGAGAGGAGAGAGTAGATATTGGTTTTTTGGGTTGTGAGGGGTGGGTGTGGGTGTGTGTGAGGGTAATCGCATTAGCATAAGCATAATGCTTTGTGTCAGGGACCAGAGATGGTGACTTCAGCAGAGTTGATAAAAAGTGCATTACTTGTGTGGGTCCTTGTCATTTTCCTAGTGAAAGGAAAAACTTAGGCCTTTCCCTTTTCTTGGCCCCTCCATCATATATTAATTCATATTTAACTTCTTCTTTTTTTATCAGGAATTCATATTTAACTTTGTAATCTACTCTTTAATGTTGCCCTATAGGGACAGAAAACATCCATAGGACTGTCGCACCACCTCACTCTCACTCTGACAACGCAAGTCAATCATGCAACTTATAGAGTTTTTGTTTTGACAAAAATTAGCATCTTTCTATTGGGCCAAAGAGTTCTATTGGGACAAATATAAATAATATTTGTAACTTTCCTATTTAATTTTTGTTAATGTTCAAAATTGTTGATGCAAAAATTGTACCAACGAGACTGTAAAGACACGCATGTACACCAAGACACAAGAAAATACGTGGTTCACCCAAATTAGGCTACGTCCACAGTGTTGCCTCACTCTCATTAATATCATAGTATTGTGTTTGATATAATACAAATGGTTTAGAGCTTTTAAAGAGAGAAAGTAGAGAGAAGGGAGAGAGGGATCCCTTTTAATGGGAGAGTGGCTCATTATTTATAGAATTTGTTTAGGGTTTAGGTTGGGGTAATAGTGATGGGTTTTGAAGTATGGACCTTGTGTGATCTTTGAGGTCTTCTTGTAGGCTTATCCCGTGGTCCAGTGTAATATTTTGACGGACCCGTTACTTGGTCAGATGTCACGTCGATAAAAACGACGCTAGGTGTTTTTAGAACGGTTGATATGGGCCTAGCGTCTAGAGGGTTAGGCAGGACCTAACCGTTTTTTTTTTAAAAGACAAAATTCAGCAAATTAATAATATAATGAGTACTATCAAATAATTTCAAAACAAAATTTAATTATGTAGATTAGTAATGGAGTTGGGAATCATAAATATTGAAAATGTAAGTTTTTTATTAATTTTATTATAAAACATTCTATATTTTTTAAATTTATTATCTTTTCTTTAATTAATATTTATATTAATAACTAAATATTTAATAAATAAAATAACTTATATAACTAAATATATATAAAAATAAACGTAAATTCACCTTGCTTACTTATTATGCAAGATGAAATCTCACTTTGTCTAGACAACAACCATTTTGAATACTAATTTTTGTTATAACAAGTTGAAAATGCTAGAAACTAAAAATTCTTCCACGGGGCCCGTAAAGTTCTTCCACGTGGCCCATAAAATTCTTCCACGTGGCCTAATTCAAAGCAAGAGAAGCCTAATCCGCAAAGCAAACAAAAAAAAAAAAAATCTAGGCCTAATTCCTCAAACCCACCTACGTATCACCTAATCCCACATGATTTGGCACGTCAAATGTCCTAATCTTTGTTTTACAACTGTCCCTAACTTCTAAGTTTCTTATTTTTCCATTAGTCTATTTTTTTTTTCCCCTTTGTTGGCTTCTATTTTTTCTTTATTTTAATTTCATTTGATTTTGATGTCACACGTGGACATCCAAAATCCAAAATCTTAAAAAGTGTGTTTGGATAAATTTTTTTATAGTTTAATGAGAATTTATAAATTTTATAATTTATAATTTTCTGATTTGTAAATTTTAGTGTTTGGATATCAATTTTCAAAATTATATAAATTACAATTTTACTTGTTTCAACTCATCATTTAAAAAATTATATATTTTGAGACAAAATTTCAACTCATCATTTGAGATTCTCAAATTCCCCAAATTTTCGTCTGGAAATTTACTAAATTTTGACTCAATTTCTCAAACGAAGGAAAACTGATTTTCCTCTAACTAAACGTTTCCCCAGGCCAAATGACCTCTTTATTTCATGGAGCCAAACGTACCCTAAGAATACTTTTTTTTTATTTTTTAATTTGTACTTTCCTAAATTGAATGCTAATTAAACATCCTTTCTCAAAGCCGATCCTTAAAGCCCTAGAAACCTCTCAATGAGGCAACTTGTAAATCAGCAACACTCCACAAAAAGTGAAAATAAAGCCTCCCTCGATTTGTAATTATTGACTTTCCATTCAACAATAATAGGAGGATCATGATTAATTGATTACCATTACTCATAAGTCATAACTCCATCACATGATGCATAGGAATTCCAATTTTTTTTAATATTTCCCTAATTAAATTATAACATTTCTAATATTGCCCTTATTATAGTTTTTGTATTTTTTTTTTACGACCATTATAGTTTTTGTATTAAACGATGAACATTCTAATTCAAATTATTAAAAAAAGGAAACTCGAATTCGAAGTTAGATAGAAAGGCATATTTATACGCTTAACCAACTTGACATGAATCTTAAACGTAACTAATAATACATTATAAATTGGATGGTAATAAGATGTTACAATGTCTAGTGTATAAACGATGTTCCTTTTGTCCAAATCGTTTTTAATACGTTATGTTTTAATCGAATAAAATCTGTCATTTATATTGTCACGTGACAAAATTTATCAAAAAATTTATACGAATTTGGAGTTGTTCATTCACTAATTACATACACAATGGAGGAAGAGAGCATTTATTTTTTAATTCAACCCTTATAAATAGCTAAAAATCCCACATTTGGAAGCACACCAAGAAAAATTATTATATATATAGGCGCGCTTAATAGAGTGTAGTGGAAGAATAGAAGGGAATACCATTTGTACAGGTAAGACCGGGAATGGGAATGGGAATGGTAACGGGAGTGGCATTGTGTACATAAATAAAAAAACCCACTTGAATCATGAATGGACACAGAAAAGACATGCGAGATTCATCCCCACCTTCACAAAAAGTGCTACCCTTTTTCATATATTAATACTATGTTGGATATTTACCAAACTAACCCTCCTCTAAATAATTGCCAATTTGCCACTCTCACTTCATGCCACGTGGCCTATAACATCCTCGCTGGACTAATTCCCAGTCATTTCCATTGATAAAGTTAAAAGGAACGAGAGAGTTGACTATATTCATATTCCCCAACTTTATTGGAAAATCTATTTTTTTTAAATAATTCTATCTAATTGATATTCTGCATCCACGTGTTATTTTTTATTGAATTATTTTGATTTATTAAATTATCTTTATACATATATTATAATAGAAAATGATTATTTTTTAAATCATTGTGTCAAAATTGTTTCTGTAAAATATCAACAAGATTAGAGATATTTTTTTATCAGATAATTAGATATATTCATAAGATTGAACAAACAAATACATAGATTTGAAGGCCTAACAACATAAATAGCCTATGAAGATAAATAAAATGTAGATGGTAACACCAAAAAGGTCCATAAACATAAAACATATCCAAAATAGAAAATAAAATAAAAAATCTAATAGAAATCATAGATCTGAAAATTGAAGAAACTCTACATCTTCAATAGCCACCATAACATTGCAAAACCCACCACCACAAAAAATAACGAAGGTAAAACCAAAGAACCATTTTAAAAATGGGGATGAGTAAACCACCAGTGCGTAGAACGCTCAAATAATTCATTTAAGGAATGCAGCATGCACTTCAAAATTAACTCATAAAAGCAACTTCAAAATTAACTCATAAAAGCAACCAACTGAAAAATATCAAATGTAGAGTCCGATGGATCAAGGGGTGGAAAATGGTGTTGAAAAATTCTAAGTAAGTCGTGGTAAAGAGCATCTGGTGAGAGAGATGTAGAGGCTTTAAGTTTTGTGGATGAAACTTGAGATGATAATGAGAGCACAAATATGGAGAAATATCAGATTTCACCAACAATGGTGAAGAAAAAGCCTACACAAAGGACGAGCTGATATAGACCCACAAATGACGGAGTAGCAAACCAAGACCATGGCTGTAATGGGAAAGGAAAAAAAAGGCTGAATGGGAAAATGTGGGTGTGAGAAGAGGAGAAGGCAGAAGAGATGAGAGAAATACGAAGAGAGAAAAAAGAGAAAGATGAAAGGAGGAAAAGCTATAGAGGAAGCCACCGACCCCGCCAAAACTAGGGCCAACAACAAAGCCTTTGCTAGTTTTGGTTTCTATTAAAAGCAAGAGAGACGAGTGAATTTGTAGAAGAAAAAGGAAAAATATAAAGCTTGTAAGTTAAGCTAAGTCTTATTGGTTGAACCTCAAAATTAGAGATCGTTTAATCATTTATACGTATGATATATCAAATAAATGGACGAATTGCATGATTTGTTTAATTCTTATCAAAAGTATTGATTTGTTTGATACATATGAATGACTAAACGATCTCTATTGTTATTAATTTTTTACAAAAATGATATTTACATAATAAATTAGAAAATAAATAATTTCGATTATAATATATATACAAATAAAATTTGACAAATTAAAAAAATACTATGAAAAAATACCATCAAAGTGGAATAAAAATATTTCCTTTTTTCTTTAGTAAAACATGACCCTTATAAAAACCGAGACAGAGATTTAATATTTATAATATAAATTTTCT
This sequence comes from Prinsepia uniflora, assembly GCA_032719365.1. Classification (NCBI taxonomy): domain Eukaryota; kingdom Viridiplantae; phylum Streptophyta; class Magnoliopsida; order Rosales; family Rosaceae; genus Prinsepia; species Prinsepia uniflora. The sequence continues at coordinate 3,089,489 of CM064876.1, read as the reverse complement.
TCCAATATTATTAATTGTGTAATTTAAATTCCCTTTATGCAATAATCCCAATATTATTGCATAAAAAAACTTACGAATTATTCAACGGAGGCAATGGTGATATGAAAAGTGAAAACAGGTGGACAAGAGAGCAATTGACTAATCAAACATAGATTTTTCCAAGATGTACCAAATAAATATCTTGACCATAAACAAAAAGAGATCAAATAAATATCTTTTTGGTGATGTAAAATAAATATCTTGGCCAGAAGGAAGAAGAACCCAATAAATATCTTGTAGCTTAGCCAGCCAAAAATAGCTTTCGGTAGGCCTGTCAGTGCCTAATGTGGACCTAATAAACAACTGTCAATTATTTGGGATTCTAATTTTCAGAAAAAATATAGTCAGACATTTGTATTGTATCAACATTTTAAATATTAATAAACAAAACGTGGCAAAGCCAATCCCTTTCCCCTTTTTTTTCTTCCCATGGGTCTAAAAAATATCTAATTTCTAAAGGATAAGAACTTGTCCGTTATTATCATGTGAGAAGTGAGATAGATACTAAATTTAGCCGTTATTATCAAGGGAGAAGTGAGATAGACACTAAACAAGAAGAAGAATATGTCATATCCTTTTTATGTTCTGCTCAAGCTCACCAAGTTGATAAAATCCTAGCAATCTTATGTGGTTTGACAACTCAAGCCACCAAGCTATCTTCAACTAAATATCTAACAAGAGAAAGTAGGGTCACCTCACCAAAATATCTTAGGGAGGAAAAAAGGGCCCAGGTATATGCGATTAAGGAAAATCCAATGATGTATTGGAGTCCACCTTTGACGTCCGCGGGAATACTCGTGTGTGATGTTACACCCTATGGGTATCAACCACATGGGAGATGCACTTACAGAGCCTCATTATTCTCGTATATCCAGATTCAAGATTCTCCACTGCAGCTCTTATTTCGGCTAGAAGTGACTCTGGCAGCGCCATTTCTGCTGCTGATTCGGCAGCCTGTATCTGATGGGGAAGAATCTCCAATGGATAAATCCCACTGTCCAGAAGCCAAAAAACAAGTCACTACTTAACTACATATGAGGCACATTGAGGTATCAACATGGCCTAGAACAGACAACAAACAAGGCATAAAGCAACAATGAACATTAGTAAATACTAAATAATCATAAGTAAATTCATATATGTTTTCAAAGAAGCAAAGAGTTCTCCATAAAATTGAGGGCCTACAAAGGAGACCATATAACATTAAGGAGACATGTCAGGTGGTAAAGACAAGAAGAGAGATCTCAAATTGCATTATTAGATGTTATATCATGTAGCATTATTATTTAGAGATTATGATACCCACAAGTAACATCATGATCAAATGTATACAGGTGACAAACAAAAGATACAATAGTCACAAAACCTAAAAGGACAATAGTTGCAGCAGTGACACACAACAGTTAATACTTGCAAGACAGCACTGGGTGGATTTATATCAAGGTGATTAGAGTGGCATAAGGAAATTGGAAAGATTGTACCTTTTCAAACATGTCATGTCCAGCGTCAGTGCTACCTTTCTACTGCTCTTAAAGTGAAGGAAACAAAGCCGCAGATCAAGCTGGTCAGCTACAAAAGAGGAAAATAAATAGCAAAGTTTTAGTACACTAATAAATTTGTGCGTTAAGGCGGGGTAAAATTAATTTGGTGAAATAATAATGAAAATTGATTAATAGTTGGAATATATTTTCACCAGATGGAGATTGAAAACTTGTCTGCATCAAATTTGCAATCTCAACGCGAGCCAAGTGCACTTCATTCACCACATCTAACAGATTACACAGCAGTGAACGGGTTACCTGCATTACAGATTGACCAGAGTTAAAGAACAGCCTAGAGTGTGGAGTTAGAAACGTATTATCCACTCTCACAGCCATTCATAGTCCACAACCTACAGGAATTCAAATGTAGCATCACGCAATCTCCTATAAATTATTGCAATTGCATTCATTAATTTTACGGTAACATACTTGTGTTTCTTGTGCCAAAGATCTAAAATCGACACTTTTCTTGATGGCGTCAGAATTTAGCACAAAACCAAATGCAACTTGAACATCCATTCCTGGGAAGTCCTGATGTACAAGAATATATAACCATTAAGAAAAGAATTAACCAAAGAAAAGATTTAATGACTTCATTACCTTTATGATTTTCATATCATTTAATCTGTGGGAGATGGCTATGTTTGATGCTGGATCCACAGTAATTGTAAACCTGTATATCATCAAAATGAAAACACATCTGTAATTCCTCAATCTGGTAATAAAAAAATTAAAAAAAAAGAGAGAAAAATATGTGGCTTGGACCAAGTACGGAATTGTAAAATAAGGGGAAAAAAAAAACAGCCAAGAAAAAGAAAAAATAAACCTTTGATTGATGTAACCATGATAGCTGAGAAGAATGTTGTGATGGTCATCCTTAGTCTCAAAATCATCAACATTCCATACCTGTAGAAATCATAGGTGTCTCTTAGTGAGATAAGACATATATTTCTTGCCTAAAGAAAATCAGTGTATATGATACCTGCAAATCTTGATGTATGAACCTGCGACACCTTCTTGCCTTGAGGTGGTCATCAACTAGAGAAATAGTATCAGCATAACTTGGTTCTCCTTTCAACTTGCTATAGGTGTGAAAGAAACTGCTTAGGCTTTTTATTTCTCTATCTAAAGCTTTGAGCTCCTGCCTCAGTGTGCTCGCATTATCACAGTTAGTCTGACAAATAAAATATATATACAAACAAAAAATCAGAACCTGAAACTTACAAGATTATTTTCAATCTTCATATAATGATTATATAGTACCTATAAGCTGAACCGGCTGTTTGACAAAACCATAGGAAGGAGAACATCAACAACTTATTTATAGTAATCTTCTTAGTAAATCTGTAGATCCTTTCGTACCAGAAACCTGTTACCCCTTCATATTCCACTAATTTTTTTATTGATTTCTTTATGCATCATAGGTGAATATCTCTGTTTGGTTCATTAAAAAACTTAAAATGAATAGTACTTTGTTACTGCTATGATTACTCCAATGAACTAGTCACTTTACAAGTTAAAAAGGCCATTACTATTGTTTCCTCGTAATGTTCCAGAACAATTTTTGGATTTTGTCATTTTGTGTGCCCCTATGTCTTTAGCTTATAGCTCCAACCCAATATGGGAAGCGAACGTACTATTTTCATTTCAGCATGAAATCTTAATTTACAATATGTTTCTCTAGTTTTTATATCTTATTCATAAACTTTGCAACATTTAAATCCCTTTTGTTAAAAATTAGTGAAAGCACAGATGGGTAGTAAATATGCAAGAGTATTTACCGATTCTACAACAAGGTCAAAGAAAATGGAAAACAGATCCCCAAATTTAAATTTAATTGTTACCTCTTGTTCACCCTCAGAATTAACTAAAGAGGACTGATGATGACTATCATCAGCTTGAGTCTCCCGTTTACAAGATTCAGACTGATAGCGAATGTAATTCAACTTCAGCATTTGACAATCCTGAATTGCAGAGCTTAAGAGCTGTAATCTACTCTGCGGGCAAGTATACGTCCACGTGACAAACTGTAAGCATATCTTGAGATGAAAAACACAAGAGAAGCTAACTATAAATTTTTCTTTGAAAACCTGTAATTTGTCGCGCTTCACATGCATTAACTGCAATTTTGCTTTTCCATACGCTAATTTATAAAGCAGTAATCTTACTTCAGCTACACTGCAAAGCTTAATTCCAGTCTTATCATTCTAAACCATATTCCTGGACAGATAACAACCCAAAATACATAGTCATAACAGTCATGCGCAAAAAAGTCTACCTTTTATTCCCAGCATTGATGCAGTCAACCTTCTGTACACAGATGTAAATTATCAGAGTTAGCACAAAAATGGAAAGTGTAGATGTTCTATTTAGCTTTAAAGGATGCAGGTCAAAATACAAAATGTAAATCCGTCCATAACAGAACCTCATTTATAATTGAATTCAGCAAACCTGAGACTGGACTTCAGAACACAGCGTTTCATATTTTTTAGCCTTCATTAAGCGAACTAACATATCTTCCAGCACATCAATCTACAAGATAATGATAAACAGTAATGTAACTACATGAAACACGGAAAACAAACTTAAGCATACGACGGTTAATTCTATCACCTAGTTTAAATTCTACTTGGGAGGAAGTAGTGAAAAGAAAAAAAGTACTATACCAATCTTAAATTTAGGTTCCTTGTCAATGGAGAAAGCAGCTGTACGGTATCTCCTGAGAATTTTACTAAAATCTGCAAGATGAATTTGTAAGTCAAAACAAATAACAAGGTTATATTGTCCCTGGCTATTTTCAAGTAGATTAATACTAGGGAAATAGTACGCACATCAGTCCAGCACTTCCGTGTTGTAGCACCCTCAGACTTATCTCTGTTGCTATGCAACATGATCTCTGGATGATAGTTCTCACTTCTATGAACTTTTGGACTTCTCTGGACTCTGGGGCTCTTATCTGTGTAGTCTCCATCCTCGAGAATTATTCCTAGGTTTCTTCGTTTCCGTCCGACAGAACTCTCTGCACCTTGCTCAGAAAACGGACTCTTTGAAACATGTAGTCCCTCATTAAAATCATCATTAGGATGTATATTGCCATTCAATTTGTGAGATGTTAGGTCTTTGTCAACAAAGGGTTGCATATTCTCAGGGTCTGCATAAGATGACTCCAGCTTGAAGGGACTCCACATTGGCTCTTTTCTTGAGGGACTCCGACTCATATCATTTATGAAGAGACTACGAATTGGCTTTCTCACAACAGGACTTCGAGGGTCTCTCACAAAAGGACTTCGAATTGGCTCACTCACGAATGGACTTTGAATTGGCTCTTTCATCACAGGACTTCGAATTGACGGACTCACAACAGGACTTCGGATTGGCTTTTTCATGACAGGACTTCGAATTGTCTCTCTTACAACAGGGATCCGAATTGGCTCTTTTACAACAGGACTTCGAATTGGCTCTCTCATAACAGGACTTCGAATTGGCTCTTTCATGGAGGGACTCTGAATTAGTTCTTCTCCAGGAAACTGAGTAAGTTCTTTCTTGGAAGGACTCTGAGTTGGTTCTTTCCGGTAGGAACTTTGACTTGGTGCACTTCTGAGGGGACTCAGAGTTACATTTCTCCAAGTAGAAATTGGAGTTGGATTATCCCGGGTTGGACTATGAGTTGGCCCTTTCGTAGAGGTGTGCTGAGCTGACTCTTTACCAGAAGGGCTCTGCATCAACCATGCACAAAACAATCTGTCAAATTCCTAAACAACAGAACAACTGATGACACTTTTAAACAAAGAAGTGTAAGAAAGCTATTTTCATATTTAACTGCAGCCAACTAATCCATATGAGAAGCTGTAAGAAAACTATTTCATATTTGAGTAAACCTTAGCCCATTACCCACCCTACTGTGGCTAGAATTGGCATGCACAACCTGAGCAAAGCTGTGGCATAAAATAAGGTGCAATGCCCATGTCTTGTAAAAAGTGAGCAAATATAAGAAACTGACCTGAGGGGATGGTTCAGTTGTGCTTCTGGAGACATGTGGTTCTGAATGGAGTGGTTCTCGTCCATCCGGGATATTGTTATCTGGCCTTTTCAGGATGACTGCACCTCTTGAAGGAGAATGAAAGTTCTTTTCAGATTCAACTTGCAGATGTGGAGGATTATCTTCTAGCTCATTTGCTAATAAATCAGTACCAGCAGGAACCAATGTTCCTTCTGTGGGATTTTCTGACACAAAAAGATGATGTGTCATTTGACTTCCTGATGATGACAGCTGGGAGGGTGAAGCCACTACTTTGCTTAGTTTACCAAATGTATCATTGGAAAGATTGTCCTTAAGCATGCTAGGCGGAGGCTCTTCATCATTTGCAAGGGCTGTCATCTCTTTAACGTGGCCCAACTTGCAGACGTTTATTGGGCTCTCGTTTTCATTGTTCTCTATGCTTAATAAACTCTTCTGTCCTCTGTTCAAATCCTCTATAGCTAATTGCTTCTCTAAACCAGCGGAAGGAGAATTGGAAAATTTGAATTGGAGATCTTTACTAATGTCAGCCAGAACAGTGTTTAAGGGAGCATTCATAGATGAGTAATTCGATAACCTACATTTTAATTTGTCAATTCCTTCTTTGAGACTAGAAGGACAGGGAGAAGGCTCAGGAATTGTGAACCTGGAATCACTTTTCTGACCTGATGAAACCCAATCATTATGTTTTGTGTGCTTTATACCTAAAAAAGAACCTGGTTGCTTTGAGGAAGGAGTCACCAGCCCTGAATGTCTTGCTAGATTAGGAGTATTCACAATTGACTGTTGTCGTCTAGCAGATAACAAGGATATGGATCCATCCATTGGTAATCCATACTGTTGGTCAGAATGCTGATCACTAATAACATTATATATTTTCTCCTTAGGAGAATACTCTTGTGCCAAGCCTTGACTTGCAGGTTCAAGCTGGGAAACCCCATCAAATTGAAGTGCTAAACTATTGAATTTTGGTAGGACAATTGCATTACCAGCAGTTAGCTCCACATTTTCCATACCACTTTCCCTATATTTTTTATTCACCTGCAAACAAACCAGTGCTTTAGTTCACCCATAAACAACTTTATTTTTTGCACTTTAAAGTTTACTCATTAGTACAAATAAACAGGTAAGATAATAGAATAAAAATTAACTAGAATGCAAGCACAAATAATGCATCAAGAATGCAAACTAAACACTCAGCAGAAGGTGTCAAGCATGATAACACTAATAATAACATATCAACAGATATGTTGTTTTTCTAATCTGGACCCCAGTGGAATAATGTTGAAAATGTGTATTTCAGTGTAGAACAAATTCATTATGGACACGCAACCAATAATTGACACGATGACATTAAAATAACACCAGATGGAAATCATGTAATAACTCATCATCCATCATACTAACTAGATTACTAGACAAATGTCGTGGCAATGAGATTATCAAATTCATAATAGTCTCCAATAAAAGTAGAGGCCATTTACTCAAGGTACTCGACAAACTATCATGGTCAACCAGAGGGCTGAAAATAAAATTTCAACTGCTGTTGTCCAGTCCGATATCCACATATTCAAGTTTCTAAAGTTTGTGCTTCCCTTCACAGATTTGAAGAGCGCTTCGTGTTTCGGTTCAGGCCCATGAAATTTCACCCTTCTAAAAAGAACACACCACAACTACAATCTCTTGAACAACAATTGAGACATGCATCACCTTCCTTACCTACTAATTTAAAATAACAGATAGATGAGGTCACATAAAAATGGCACAGTTCTATAAAAATCTTAAGCACAATAGACATTCTTACTTTACTCAATTGATTTGGAGTCTGGATTTGGCCATCAATGGAATCACCAGCAGCTGGAATATGAGAAGGATAACCACCATTTGCCTCAATCAACTTCGTACAAGATATAAAATCTGCCTCAGTAGACATGTCATGAGTGCCAAAAGTACCATTTCTTATATCTACGTGGTCAATCCCAATTTCTTCTAGTGTAGAAACCTTACCTCCCTTTGATGACATTGAATTGGCAGAGACAGCGAGAGAGTCCGCAAGCAGATCATTGCTACTTTCTGCCAGAAGTGCACCTAATCTGGGAGATAGTCTTCCATAATCATATTTATGTGAATTTTCTTCTATAATACTCATGTCATTCGAAGCTTCACCACTTTTGACCTGATCCGCAAACACCAAAGACTGAGAAATAAGCATCTTTGGTTCTGTTAGAGACATAAGGCTTCCAGATTCAGTAGGGTTGGTATTATGGGTTGGTGTCTTATCTTCAAAGGCAAGGTGAACTGTCATTGGGGTCTTGAGCTCTCCTCCAGAGTCTGAATTTGCAAGACTACGGTAATGCATTGAAAATGCTGTAGTATCCAATGTAGCTTCATGAATGTCATCCGAGGCTGCAGAATCAGATAATCGTCCCGGTCTAATGAAATTTGCCGATACAGGGCCAAAGAAATTGTCTTCTGCAAAAAAAAATCATAAAATGAGCTAGAATATATCAGAAGATGCTAGAATAGTTTCACTTTCACCTATATAATACAAAAAAAGATCTTTGATCATTCAAATCATCAACAGCTTCGTATATAATCTACAAATTGAAAAGAAAATAGCTTCATTTCCGATACTGCCTATCCCAGTGAAGTTACTACACGGACAAATAGTAGGCTCATCTATGCCGTTAACAAATTGAATAACAGGCATCCAATTCGAGTAATTCAAAGCACACAATAAAGTAATCTGGTAATATACCAATTACATAAAACATTAAGTACTAACACCTACTTGAGAAGTTTCTTTCACTTTCCCTAAATTCTCAATAAGCTAAGAAACTTAACTATTTGAAAATTAAAATATAATTTATAGCTTACCGTCATTGGAGGTAGCAGAGCCCGGTACACTACTCCCGGGAGAGGGCGATCCAATTGGCCTAAAAAACAACTTTCTCCCATCTTCTTCGTCGTCGTCGTCATCGGAGTCCTTGAAATCGTCGCTGTCAGCGCCCAAGTCCTTAAAAAACCCTATCACTTGGTTCTCTTGCTCGGAGGCGTCGTTTTGAGAGCTAGGTTGAGGTTTAGGATCGGGAGGGGTGTCGTAGTCCTCATCGCGATTGAAGATGTGGACAGAGGTGATCTCGGTATTGGCGAAGCTCACGCGCCGCGAGCGCTTCTGCCGGATTCTGAGGGCTATAGATTCGGCTTCGGTTTCGGAGTTGCAGGGCTCTGCGGGGAGCTTGGAGTCGGAGGCCATCGGAAATAAAGAAATCGGAGACGGAATTGGTGCAATTTTTAGGGTAACGGAGCAGTGTGGTGGTATGTGTATGCGTCAGTCATAGTGTGAGAGACTGTGGAGCGGCAGAGGGAGGGGGAGAGAGGGAGAGAGAGAGAGTGGAGGGAAATTATTTTGATGGTTTAAAAATGTTTTATTTATTAGACGATATTAGACGGCTCGTCGTTTGCTTCTTCAAATTTCTTATTTTTGCGTAGTAAATTGAAGAGAGAGAAAGAGCGGAGGGAAATTATTTTGATGGTTTAAAATTTTTTGATTTATTGGACGACTCGTCGTTTGTTTCTTCAAATTTCTCATTTTCGTATAGTAAATTTCAATTTTGTCCCCCATGGTATTTGAATTTTGTAAATAAATTCGAAGTCCAAGAATTGCTGTTTTAGAAAAATGAAAACAAAAAAGTAAGAACATCCGCAACTCCAACACCACTATCAACACCAACACACAGCCTTCCTCATCTTCGCACAAATTTCACCAATTTTAACAATCCAACAACCTAATCATATATATATTGTCGACGTTACATCTGACCAAGTAACGGGTCTGTCGGGATACTACATTGGACTACGGGGCAAGCCCATCATTAAATTTATTGACAAAATTTCAAAGTGATTAATATTAAGACCACGATTCTGATATTGTATTATATTTTTCTTCCAGGCATCGGCTAAGTCACTTGACTTTATAATCGACACAGCATCTGATGACCACCCATTTGATTTGTACATGTCACTGCTGAAGACTGCTGGTGTTCTAGTCCTGGTTGGGGCTCCAAGTGAAGTTAAATTCAGTCCTACGAGCCTCCTTTTAGGTACTGATACTTTTCTATTTTCGTCTTCAAAACTTGTTTCCAATAAAAACACTCCACTCATCTGCCATTGATGATATGGTGTAGGTATGAGATGAGATCAATTTCTGGTAGTCAAACCGGAGGCATCAAACAAACCCAAGAAATGCTGGACTTCTGTGCTGCTCATGAGATATATCCCAACATTGAGATGGTTCCAATTCAGTATGTGAATGAAGCTCTTGAGAGACACATCAACAGAGATGTCAAGTACCGTTTCGTGATCGATATCGAAACCTCCCTCAAATGACAATCAGAAAATTATTTCAAATATATTCGTCGATCTTTCAAAATTATATTAATGATCTCTTAAGTGTTCACTAGAACTTATTTGAAGATAAAATTATGGAAATAAAAGCATATGTGACAATGGTACGTTGTGTCACAATGCATCGATATATTATGATTTTGAATAGAGAGTACTGGAATATTACTAGCAGCAAATATCCTAGCATAAATTCAACATTTGGAAATTTTGTCGGAAGATTAACTCGATAGCATTTTTTTTTTCTTCTTCTTATCTTGAATATATTATCTTTCGAAAATTACTAACTAAATTGGCACCTAATTAGTATAAACGCTTTGATATAATTGAAAATAAAAAGTGTGATTACCTCTATTATCTGTGTTATTATAAAATCAAGAGAGTGAATAGACTTCACTAAAAAATTGAAGCGAAAGTACTCTTGCACTAATTTTAAAAAAAAATCATTCAATAATTAAAGATATCATAATAAAATCATTCAATAATTAAAGATATCATAATAAAATCATTCTCTATTTACCCATCTATAAGTCGTAATAATTCTTCCAACTTCCAACTTCCAACTTCCAACTTCCAACTGCCGCTTTCCTAAATGCATGCAATGGCAACTTCCAACTGCCGCTTTCGTACATCAGCTTATCGGTTTGTATCACTTTCTTAATGAGATTCACTTTCTTAACGAGATTTTAATTTTTTGTTGTTGTTGTGAGGATAAGATCCCAAAAAATTGCAATAGGTAAATTAGACAAAAAATTGCATATGACAAAGGTACATTAGTTCATTACTACACCTAATAAGATCTCAAAACCAGTGGTATAGTCGGGATTCAATTTGAGAGGAGGCTTCCACAAAATACTTCAAAAAAAAAATTAACTTTTAATGTATTATAACTCATAATTAATGCATACAAAAGTATTCAAATTCTTCAAATCAACAAAATATTATCAAACTTAGTAAAGATTTTAAAAAATTATATCATATTACTAATTTATTATATATATAATTATCCTTGACTGATTTATTACTAATTTATTAAAATTGATATTATTTAGGATTTGATTTTCTTTGATTTTTTTTTTATAATTACAAGATATATAGATTAATTTAAATCAAGAATCAATTCAAATGTAAATATTTCTAATAAAACTATATTATATTTATATATTTTTTTATTAAAAATATATTTATAGCTTGAATCCCTTCGTCCCCTTCATCGAGGCTATGATCAAATTTAAATTTGAAAGATCATATATAACAACTCTTCAAAATTCAAAATTCAACAATGATGAAACGTCTCCTTAAAAAATCCTAGTCCAACATAGACAGGTGATGATGAACATCATATGGAGAGATTTGTGCCCTTTTCATATCATACACCCACCACCCATTTACATTCTCATTCTCATTCCCATATCCCCCGATGATTCATGTTTAAAATATACACAATCTCTGCTACTACCAACCCTACTTGCAGAGATTGCAAGGCAGCAATTTCCCCCAATAAACAATACCTTATCTCCAAGGCCCTCCATTTTAACCCACGACAGTCTACCTAAATGGAGCCTGAAAACCTCCACACTCTGCACAGCGTCCACTGATTTGTTAGTAAGGACGAGAAACACTACTAAGATCTGGCCACCTGTTTCGACCAAGTACTCTTTGAAATGCTGGAAAGGAATTGACGGAATGGCCCTTGTCGTACTATGAGCGGTGATTCTGGGGCCCACATCGGTAACTTCCACGACTGCAAGCGTTCCCTGCAAACTCAAGGCATAAAATTTACCTTCAAACGCAATGAGATTAGTGAATTGCATGTAACGGTGTCGTTGTGGCGGCCACTTGTTCCCATGGCCGAGATGTGGTTCGGTAATTAGGCAATCCTGCTTTATCCACCGGCGAGTACAATCAGAGTGTCTGTGAAACTTGTAGAACAAGAAAGCTGGGCGGCTTATGCCGGTTAAAGCCATTAAAGTGAGAGGTTCCCAAGGTTTCTTTTCATATGTTGCGGACAAGGCTGCACATTTAAATGGAATATCGGCAGGCCATATTGGTGGCTGGCCCATATACCAAGTTGTGTAATAATAAAAATAAGAATAAAAGTAACGATCATAATCTTCGTGCTCAAAATGGCTGTAGGATTCGGAGGTTGCTAGCCATGGATGCGGTGAAAGGTTATTAGGGTTGCATTTTGCTGGTGATAATCTCAAGGTCTTGAACATGGCTTGGAAATTCATGTTTCGATTAAGAGTTGGATCTTTTCGGGTTAAGCCGAGGAGCTGTTGTGGAAGATCTGGCCATGGAACTCGTTTCTTCTCCATCTTTTTCTCCTTCACCTTGTGAACACCCATAGAGAAAGTTAGAAAGTGAGTTTCTGTGAGGGGGTCTTGAGTTTAAGCCTTAATTAAGATACGAATATATAGAAATCTGTACGGTGACTTGGTGTTCAAGGAAGAAGCGGGGTGACTTGGTGTACGAGGAGGAAGCGGGATGACTTGGTGTGCAAGAATACAAGGTCAATAAGGAGAGGTAATCTATCCTAATTTGATTATGATTTTTTTTTATCCTACTTTGAAGAGGAAACAAAATCTTAAAAAATATTTAACTTTTCAAATTTGATTAAAATAAATTACTAATTAATTTAACACTCGAATTAATTATTGTAAATTTATTTATATGGTTGTATAGAAAAAGGGCGAAATATAATTAATTAAACTAGAGTAAACTTTGAAATAGCTTTCTAGTGTCGCGAAGACCACTAACATAGGTCGGCCTCTAATCGGCATAACACAATAAATTTATACTGGGTAAAAAAACTATAACATCTAGATTAGCATAAATAAAATAACCCAAAACATATCAATGCAGTTAAATATTTGGTAAAATCTTTTCACAAAAATTGTGAGCTACAACCCATGAATTTTAGTTTTTTTTTTTTAATTTCGACAAAAACATAAAAAATGCTTATTCGATTTCATTCTCATCATCACGTTAGATACTTTCAAGTTTAGGGGGATGATTTCTAGTAACCTTCGGACCCTAGAGTCACTTCTGAAAACCCCTACGAAATTTCATAAAAGTGAGAGGTTTTTTTTTATTGAAAAATGCATAAAAAGAAAAGTTAATAGGCATCCTAGATGGTAGGACATGTCTCAAATCGCTTATAATAGTTTGACTAATATGCAGTTAAAATATTTCGTGAAATGCCGATGGACACATTTTTCATAATAGTTGTGAGTTATAAACCATATATGATTTTGAGTCGATTTTGAAAATTCAGCAAAAACAACGAAGCACTACTCTCACTAATCAGGAATGGTTTTTAATAACCTTTGGATCCTATAGTCACTTCCGAAACCCGTTACAAAATTTCATAGAAATATGAGGTTTTTTGCTTAAAAAATGCATAAAAATAGTTAACAGACACCCTTGATGTCATGATATGTCTTAAATCGCTTATAATAGTTTAGCTAATGTGCAATTAAAATATTTAATAAAATCCAAACAGATGTATTTTAAACAAAAATTGTGAGTTACAACCCACGAGTTTTTGTCGATTTTGAAAATTTCTACAAAAATATCAAAATACTAATTATATTTTCATTCTTATCATCACGTTAGATACTTTCAAGTTGTGGAGGATGATTTTTAATGACCTTCGAAATTAGAGTCACACTCGCTCCTGGTGCAGTGATGTCAAGCTGAAAATATAAGTACTTATTAACAAAATAAACCACAACAAATTCTTAAAATATTGAAGGAAAATGTTAAAGAGATCGCATTTGTAAACTAGGTACTAATACTGGCGGACCCTATGTATATTAGTGAGTCTGATGCTTGTATTTATATGTGATTTATAAATGTGATATTTTTTAGTACAATATACTTGCATCTCACCCTGTTATGTTCTTTGGACCGCTATTATAATCAGAACCATTCATTTTTTAAATCAAAATGTTAAGATCATTTCCGTAAAAAATCAATAAGATTGAAGGTCGTTTAGTTATCCATGTGCATCAACTAAATAAACGGTTCATCATGAGAACCGCAATTCTCACCAAAACCGCTAATCTAATTGATACATATGAATTGAAAAATAACCTTTAATCTTGTGGAATTTTGGCAAGATGATTTTGACATTATGTATGTACAAAAATAATTCAATAAATTGAAAAAGTGGACCAAGAGGCGGCATTAGGGAAATATGCAAGTATTTTCCTATTTTTTAAACCCTAAGAATGTCTGGTGTGATGGTGTTGGGGCCTTTGGATGAAAATGTTGCCATGAAAGGAGCTGGCTTCGTCCCCAGCTTCGTTGTCGCATGCTTTATGTAAGCTTTAGGGTTCCTATACGATCATCATCCAGATGCGTAAGTTTTTTGAGAATTAAGGTAGTTTTAATGCAAACTAGGAGGCCAAAGTGGCATATATGTACGTATATCTTACATAGTTGAATTGATGTAAGCGAAGACAAGTGCACCATCGGTGAAGTTGATATGTGAAGCAGGGAGGACATGTGGATCAGAATGATTACGTTTCCGGTAAGGACATCGTTGCGAGAATCATTCCGGCGGCACCGGTCAGTAAGGCCTGCTCTCCCTTGTCCACTCTCGCATTGTCTCCTCGAAGGCAGGCCACGATCTTTCCCTTCACCGTCTTGGGGTCCAGCGTCCCGGGCTTGCATAACAGACTGTAAGCAGCAATAATATTATCAATGCATATTGAGAGAGCTTTGAATACTATATGCAACCTAATAGAATGTTGATTTAAGTTTTGTACATACGCTTCTTGAACCAATGCATGAGCTAATTTTGCATCTGCGGCATTAATAAGGTGGTAGAATTTCTTGCTCCCCAGGGCAATAGGTGGTAAGCTTTGTCCCTTCACAACACAGTGCATGTATAAATAATATATTCGGTTTTTTAAAATTTGTGTTAAATTTTTTGAAAATCCTAATTTTAATACAAGTTGCTTAAGACCTTTGTTGACATTGCAACACATGTTGCGTATGAAGGCCAAAAAAAAAGAGTAAATTAATACTTAAATTAGTCGTAATGTATCATAAAATTGATAACTAATAACTAATTTGCATCGGGGCCATGAAGATCACACACATTCAAATACAACCCAGGGCACAATCAGGACATAATCTAGTGAGAATCGAACCCAGAATGCGTTGCAATACACACTTGGCCAAAATCAGGATATAACTAGTGGGATCGAATTCAGAGAGCGTTGCAATGCACCCCTGACTAATGCACCTCTGGCCACAATCAGTGAGAATCGAACCTATGACATATTGCAATGCACCCCTCGTCACAATTAGGATATTCCTGAATGGCTACAATCAGGATATAACTCATAGTAAATCGAACCAGCACTAGTCAAGAGCATAGTAGTATGAGAACGCTCTAATCACTGAGTCAGATTAAGTGGTTTTTGTTTCAATTTGAAGTTTTAGCGAATTGGAATACGTACTCAAATAAATTATAATCTGGGAAAACCCGATCCAACTCGATCTGGCCTATTCCTAACTAAGGGACTGAAACTAACCTTCAAACGCATCCAATTGTTGAGGGTGACATAACTTGGGAACTCCCTATCAATGGTACTGGCACCAACCGTGATCTGCCACGGCGAAACGTTAGACACAGTAGCTTCAGACGGACCAGAGTTTCCAGCCGAGCAAACCACCATGATGCCATGCTTAACATCATGAAAAGCGCCGATCGAAATACTGTCATTGAAGAAAGCAGTGAGGTCGCCACCTAGAGACACGGACAACACATCAACTCCATCTTGAATTGCGATATCGAATGCAGCCAATATGTCCGCATCAAAACACTCATTACTATTTAGCGGAGGCGCCAAGCACACCTTATAAGATGCAACCCTGGCTCTTGGTGATCCACCCTTTGCTGTTCCATTTCCGAACCCAAACACACTTGCACCAGTTACGAAATTGCCCCCGGCTGTGGACAATGTGTGAGAGCCATGGCCTTCCTCGTCGAGTGGAGAATCGAAGGATGAGTTGAGCTTTTTAATGCCTGCAACTGAAGCATACCCTTTGTTGAAGTATCTTGCTCCAATTAGCTTCCTTTCATTTTCATTGGCAAAAATTTCAGTTAAATTTTGTAATGTAAATCATTAACAGTAAAAAAAAAAACTGTCGATGTCTATCTTTTGGACTACAAGTTGGAGAGAGGGGCGAATTTTTGGAAATTTTTTAGGATTCGAATTTGAGACCAATTATCTATCCATCAACACTAAATCAATTGAATTAGACCATGATTGACGAAAGATGTGATTATGACAGCTGTTGGACCAAGAGTTTGACTACAACAGGTTGGTTAATTTATATGTTATCTTAATTGGGTTCTTCAAATAATTAGGCAATAATTAATTGGGTTCTTCAAATAATTAGGCAGTAATTAATTGGGTTATTCAAATAATTACCCAATAATTAATTGGGAAATTTTTAAATGAGCTAGTTGAGTGGAATCTAGGACTAAGAGACAAGAGGTGGTTTTCAAATCTGAAGCTTAATTAATCAAAATTTAATCTAATTAGTAAAGAATAATGCTAGAGAAACTACAAAATGTAGAAAACATTTATAAATCATATATTAATATAAACGGTACAATTTGTATTGGTGGGTCTTATTTATATTAATATATGGTTCAAAAATTCGGTCTACAAACGTGATATCCTTAGCATTGCTCATTACTAAAGTGACATCGTAGAAAAAAAATTGGGGAATTAGGCAAAATTAGTTATTCCGATCTACTAAATTTTCTCTCTTGAGAAAGGAAAAGGACCTACACCTCATTGGGAACTAAATGAATCACAAGAGAATAACATGTTTGCCTTAAGGCAGATATTTTGAGAAAGTTGCAAATGAATCCAACTTTGTAGATAATAAAGGACATCACTTTCTTGGACCATCCAAGTTTGGATTAAAATGAGGCTTTCTTCTTTTAGTTTTAGCACATTTTAGAAAATCTAGTATACACACACCCATATATATATATATATATCAACTAAATATAGACGGTTCGTCTTGAGAATGTTATTTTTTTTTATTAAAATCGTTGATTTATTTGGTACATATGAATGACTAAACGATCTCCAATCTTATTGATTTTTTTACGGAGATGATCATGTCATGATAATTTAGAGAATAAACGGTTTGATTATGATATATATACAAAGAGAATTAAATAAATTAATTGAAATTGTAATATAAAAAGATAGCACCAGAATGTGACGCAAATATTATCCTATAAATAATTAATTATTCGGAAGGAAAATAGCTCTCAACATGTTTGAGGTTTTGTAATACATGGATGATTGGAAAATATCAACACACCAAAAACTAATGGTTAGAGAAAATGAGAGCCACATTTTTTTGACATTATTATGGAGAAAACTATTTGTGTTGAAATGAGATGAGTGATGATGATATGTCAACGATCCAGATCAATCTTATGAGGCACATGGCATGTAGCTGATTGATGCATATTCTAGATTGTTTTAATGCATAAATATAATTGAAAGTGAAGGAAATGATATAAAAAAATTATTAAATTTACATGAAAGTTGACAAATAATAATAATAATAATACTGACCAGTATCAAGGTTTCCTATAATGGAATCTTCACCATATCTTGCCTTCTTCCATATTGAATTGGGAGGAGCAACACCATCCTCCTCAAGTCCCAGAAAATCCCAAGATCGAGTCGTGGGTAAGTTTCTTCCTTGGTTCAAGAAAACTGAGATGACCTTTGGATGCTCTGCGGTTTTCATGAACAGGTAAAAAAAGGGATCGATGAGAATGAAATCCTACAAGTACATGTATGACTAACGAGAAAATGAAGAAGAAAAGAAGAAAAATAAGAATTCCCACTAGCAACTTGAGCTGCCTCTTCTTCTTCCAATGTGGCAGCAAAGCCATTGATGTGCCTTGTATATGAGTAAAAGATGGATTCTTTAGCAACTTCGTGACTGCATTTCGAATAAAAAATGGAGGATTGTGCGAGATTAGCTCCTAATAAGTTGAAAACTTCGATCTTTTGAGGTGACAAAATGTGTTTGAAGTACCTGCCTAAGAACGAGGCAAGAAGCTCATGGTGATTCTTTGTGACTCGGTTTAGTACTTCAAGCCCAGATAGGTTTGGGGCATGTGAATGTGATCCCAAGTAGACAACATATGACTACAAAAACAGTAGAGGAAGCAACTAAAGATGTTAGAAAAAATGAGAGCAATTGGAGCTACTTTTTTAATGTTCCTGTTCAATATATGCAAGCAAAGGAGATTGATGAATGCTTACCTTTTTGATGGCAAAGGTGGGTCTGTGAAGTACTATAGAATAGAGAAAGAAAGACAAGAGGTAAAAAGCTGTGGTTGGTGGTGGCCTCATTCTCATTGCTTGCTTGAACCTTGTTTCCTGCCAACTTGGGGTTTTGTGGGTTTTAATAACTTCCAATAGAAGTAGATAAGGAAAAAAAAAACCCCTCCTTGCAAATTGCAATGCACAACGTCACAACCTTCAATGTGCTATTTTAACAAAAAATATATAAAAAAATACACAGTAATTTATGTGAGTTTGATTACTGTGTATTTTTTTATATTTTTCCAGTTTATTGTGAAAGATCTTGAACCTGAATTTAACATTTTGTCTCCATGGATCAGACTAGTGTAACTTGCAACTATGTACTAGTAAACTAGTGTGGTCCTTATTAGAGTTCATCATTGAATATTTGAAGGCATGCACAAAGAAAAAGGGTTTAGTAGAGTGGGTGAATATATGAATTTGGATCCATATATTTGTAGGCAAGGATAATTTGCAGTGAAATTGACAAATGAGGAATTGCCAAGTCCAGGAGAGGGTTTGAACTTTGAACTTGTGCTATTGAGTATTGCCTTGTGTTATTTGTTTGCAAATAATTTTTTCTTTGGGTAAATTAATTGTACATCTCCATCATTATGCATCTTTGAACGAACGGGAATATTACAGTCGCTATTCCCTAACCTAGTCCCAAGGAATTGAGATGGAAAATATTCCTAGGTTTTTATTAAAAAGAAAAATTATAAAACATATTTTTGATAAATTTCTTCGTCATAAATTAGTATCGAACTCAGTTTAAATATAAATCATTAAGATAATTTGAAAATAATTTAAATCTTCTCATGTGTGCCTTTTTTTTTTGTAATTTGTTTTGTGTTTTTGTTTTTGTTTTTGTACCCATGGTCTCCCTTAAAACGGCTTACTGCAGCTTTCTATTCATTCGTCTTTCATTATCTTAATAAGTCAACCACATATCCTACATACTAATGTTTTTTTTTTGTATTGCAGCTCAACAGATATATGACTCTTCACTCTCAACTGCAAGATCATCTCCAACCCTTAACTTTGTTTACTGACAGCTTCACTCTTTTGTCTTCAACTAGATTTTTATCCCAAGTGGTTTTTCCTAATAAGATTTTTTAACGAGGCAGTATCTCAAACTTTGTCATCCTTCTCGTTTGAGACGAATTATGTATTGTTAGTAGTATAGTACCTGTAATTTTATCCCCCGTGAATCATTTCAGACCGCAAATATTTTAAATTGTGCTATTATTATTAGTGATTACGTTTGAGTTCATAATAGATTGTGTACCTATCCGTTGTACTATCTCTAGATGTTTTCAATAAGACATCTATTCCATAAAAAAGAAAGAAAGAAAGAAATAGAAAGAGCATTAGATTTAGACCTTAACATTGGTGGTTTGGATTTTACAAGTTGGGTTGGGCACAAGGGAAATGAGAGGAAATAACAAAGTCGAAAACGTGGGCCACTTTGCCCAAAAAGTTTCAAGGCATTGTTTTGTTTCAAATTCAAGTATAACGTGAGTTTGTAGGTCTACATATCTGTTGCTCTGTCTAAGACCCAAATCAACCTTCATTCGGAAAAACCCTAGCTATGAGGACTTACAAACGGGTTCGGGGTTTTTTCAGCTGATCTAGGGTCCTCTCATGTAGTTCTTCTAAATTTCGAATAACTAGTATGGGAATTGAGAGTTCGTAGATTGCTCTAGCATACATCCCTTAAGTTCTCTTGGGTGTATTTATTGATGACTCTTTTGAAGATCGATGTATGGTGAAATTTCAATATGACTTTAGTCTCAATTAATTTTTTGCAGCGTGATCAACAGTTATCATTCATCCAATATTGATGAGTGATGGCTCTCTTGTTCCTTTGGCAGCCAGTGAAGAATCAACTCAACAAAATACTGTACAATTACTAGACTGGCCTCATCAGAATCAGACTATTTGGTGCCGACTTATCTGTAGTTCTGTACCTCCATATTTATATTTGGGCCTCCGCAAGTTAGGTGGGTTAGAGAGTGAGGAGGGTCCAAGCTCAACTCAGCTTCTTATTGTAGACACTGATGCTCTTCGAGTAAATCTGCATTTGTTTTGTTTTACTGTTCTCCCATCATATTTCAAACTCCAATTCCAATAATCAACTTTGCAAATTTTGGAAATGGGTAAATATGATCCGAAAAATTGGTTGCATATGGTTGTGGTGATTCGATTGGTTAAGCGGCGGGCTGATGGTCAGTGCCTGGTATTTGGTTTATAAAGCTGTGGAAGTGTATGCAGGTTCTATGAGTTGGTGGCAGCTTTTCTTAATTTTTTTTCATTTTTTTCCTAATTTTTTTTTTAAAAACTGTATTTGGAGAAGGGAAAGACAACCCACTAAATCCAGAAACATTATAAAACATAGAAACTCAACTAACATCTGGATCCTGTACCTTATCAGTGGGAGTAAACAGATCCTACGTAGCCCAAAGTTTTCCACTTTACAGGCCCCTCAAGCACTGGTAGTCGGGCCACTTTAAACCCAGACTCTCAGGAGATGACGCAATCACTAGCGTTCACATGCATCCCGTTGACACCCAACACTCAGCAACCTCTCTGCAAGAGATTTATTGACATTATTAGGGTTCGAACCTTGAATGGGGGTTCCAACCAAGATAAGATCGCCAATTGACAATCCTGCCAACCCCGGCAGGTTTTCCCAATTTCTTAAGAGACAGATTTTTTTGGTTTGCCATTTGACTGTAATAAATCTTATATCATGTTCAAATAAATCTTCTGGGTTGGTTAATTACTTCTTCCGGGTTAATTACTATGTTAAGTAATTTTTTGGGTATCATATATGTTCTTAATGGTTGAAGATGAAAAAGCCAAAAAGGCATGCATATATTATTGGAGGGAAATGAGAGAGGCAGAAGCACATAGTGTGAGAGAGGGAGATAGGAGGTGTGAAGGCTTTACAGCTAAGTTTCTGCAGTTGCTTTAACACAGATATAAATCATATCACTCCAAGTATGACCCATGTTAATTAAAAGGCGCTAACTTGTCCTCAGAAGCATCAGTTCCAAATGCCATTATACACTCACAAGTGTTGAATTCTTGACTAGTTCATTGGAGGGGGAGCCATTAGCCATACCCAAGCAATAACATCTCAACTTGTGAAACACAAATTGGCACTTGGATCACACATCCATCCTATTCATATCTAATCAAAATTTTCCATCAAATCTATAGAATTCTTCCGAAATCCTTACTTATCTCCGTTGTTTAAAATGACGGCCAGTTTATATAGACAATGCCTAGGCATTCAAAGGTGAGCAATCGCCCCGCACAATAACTAAGTGTATTTACGTGTATATCCTTATATATATATTTAGTTATATAAGTTTTTTTTATATATATTTGGTTATATAAATTATTTTACTTATTAAATACTTAGTTAATAATATAAATATGAATTAAAACAAAGATAATAAACTAAAAATTATAGAATGTTGTATAACAAAATTAATAAAAAAAATTTACATTTTCAACATTTATGATTCATAATTCAATTTATTTATCTAGATAATTAATTTTTGTTCTGAAATTATCTGATAATATTAATTATATTATTAATTTGTTGAATTTCGTCTTAAAAAAAAGCCACCTAGATCTTTGCTTAAATCCCGTCTAATCGCCTAGGTTCCTATTGATCGTCCTAAGAGCATCTAGCACCATTTTGAATATTATTTAACTCTTAATTTGAATCAAACACACAATTTATGAAACAAGATAAGTATACAAACTTTCTCTAATTACCCAAAATTTGATAATCTGCAAATAATTAGAGTATGACATGTAAGATTTGTACTTAAAGGCATGTCGTCTTCTACGAAGAGATTTTCTGAAAGTACTTAAATTCTTTAGTGGGCATATATCTTTCTCTAGGCCATGTGAGGTCGACCGTTTTTTGCCTACATCTACGCCGTGTCGTCCTTGTCTTCACATTTTTCTTCCTTTTCCCAATTCCACCTTTATCAGATTCTCAATATTCAAAGGACCCACTCCACCCTCCAATACCAATGACTACATAAAATCACAACCGTCATCCAATTTCAATATTCGTATGGAATGAAAGCATATATGCCCTAAATTTTATCTCTTTGGATTGCGAATACGAAGCAAGATACTCTTACCCGATGTGTCAATTGTACGTGCTATAATGTAATAAACTATTCTCACCCTATAATGAAATAAATTAGAGAATCTCAAAATGGAGAACGATAATAATTTTAACGGCATTAGTAATACAGAACGATAAATGGTATAACAGAGATAATACAGAACGATAAATGGTGTAACAGAGATAATACAGAACGACAAATGATGTAACAGAATAATACAGAACGACAAATGATGTAACGGAGATAATAGATGGCTTATTCTAGGTATAAAGTGATGTAAATTTTAATTCTGAGTACATTGTAAGACTGGTTAATTTGTTTATGGTATAATAAGCCTATGATAAATGATGAGATGAAACTAATAGGGTCCAGCATGCCCATTGCAAAACATGGCATGAGGAAAGAGTACCTGCGAGGACCCACCAACTGTCTCAACAAACATCAAATCTATTGAAAGAGAGGGGGAAAGACAGAGACGCAGAGATCCAGCTCATTTTCTCAGAGACCAAACACTTTCATCATCGATTCACTGCCTTTAAATCCCATTAAAAGGTTTGAGCTAAAGCTTTTGGCTTACTTCCACATCAATCAACATTCATCAACATCACCACTCACCATCACCATCATGGAATACACAAATGAAATTGAAGGGCTGAGATTAACATCACCATTCACACAAAGATAGTTATTACAATGCACACAAAGAAAACCCATGTTCATGTCCATTACAATAAACAAAGGCATCAATCTCTCCAAGGCTCCAAGGGAGAATGTACATAGTCAAATATAATATAAAGGTCGGTGGCAATGGAAAAAAGAGCCCTAAAAAAACACCACCACGTCAACCGCCCGATATGACGTGAACGGAACCGCTAGCTATATCCAAGATTTTCTCTCTTCTTACAGCTTCCATGAGTGAATCAGCTAAAAAGATGTAAAAAAAATCAAGAAAAAGAAATAGAAAATCGAGGATACTCCCGAAAAACCGCATCCATGCTTCTTTTTCCATTCTTCCTTAATACAATATAATAATACTAGGATTATTATTGATAAGATATTTAACATATGCTTAATTTATAATTAGGGAAATAAAAAAAAAGGGTTGGGTATACAATGTGTGTATTTTTTGTTGCTTGTCCAAGCAAGTAGCTTTTTCTCAGTCTTGGGACGGTTAGAAAATCCAAATTACCACCTCCTCTTCCTCTGTATTTTTCACCAACAAACAAAATATAAAATCAAAATTATTTTGTATTAATGATAATAAACGAAAATAAATCAAAATTAGAAAATTTGATGGCAGAGAATGGGGAACTTTAAAAAGATTGGACGAAATATAGCCCTAAATTCGGTCTGTGACTTGGAATAATAGGATTCTTGTGATTCAACAGCTCAGCAGTTAAATATTATAGGGCCCACTGACCTCTGTGGGCCATAGCGAGTCAGATGAGCACTATAGAGGGCAGAACAGTCATTCCATACTAAAAGGCCGTGACTTAGAATAAAAGGATTCTTGTGACTCAATAGCTCAGCAGTAAAAAATTATAGGGCCCACTACCCTCTGTGCGCCATACAAGCATCGGGGGTAACATGAGTACTATAAGGGGCAGAATAGTCATTCGATACTGAAAAGGTCATATAGGTTTTTCTTTTGCAAGAGACACCTAAGCTACGGTGCGTACATGGCACCTTCCCTATGGATAAACTAATGACGCGTCAAGTCAGACCCGAGTCAAACGTGCATCACATAACAGTAATTTCAAAACTAACCTTCCGTTGACGGGTATTCACTTTCTATTCCCGCCAAGTCCGGAGGAAGATGGTCTTGAGCCTGCTGCCGGCGAGTCTCTGCAGCGCCTTCTTAGATCCGGCCACCTCCATATCCGCCAGTCTCTGCAAATGCGGATGAGCTCCGGCGGCCACTAACCTTTTTCGGCAACCACCGCTTCCTCCACTGAGAATCGCCGTCACAACCGCCACCGGGGATTTGCTGTCCACCATCTCTTGATTATTGGGATCCAACATTTGGACCAGCCTCATGAGGCTCTTCTCGTCCTTTACCAACTCCTTCCGGTTCGACCGGACCGTCAGCAGGGAAACAAGCGCTTGCGCCGCCAATTCTTGTAAACCCACCGGTTTCGGCGACTCCATGAGCTTCACCAACGAACCCATACAGCTACACAATGCTCGCTTGTTGCCGTCGCTAACATGAATGGATAAGTGAAAAAGCAGTGAAGCTGAGATTTGCTGAAGGGTTGAGTTACCGTGTTTAATAAACTCACCCAGTTGGATTAGGAAGAGGGTTGAAGACGACAAGACTCTTGAGCAAGAATCTGAGGCTGAAAGCGATGTGATGGCTCGGAGGACGTGTTTCAATGTCTCCGAGCTCAATAAATCTTGAATCAAATGCATTAATCTCTGCAAGCCGCGTTCTTGAATCATCAAAGCTCGAAAATATTCGTCGGAGGCTAAAATCGCTATACAATTAGCCGATTTTTCCTGGGCAGTAATGCTGCTAGAGAGCAGTAACTGGAATAGCACTGGCACACCCCCTTCTTCTCCCAACGCCGTCTTTATCTCCTCCACATTCGAAACGTTTCTAATGGCGCCAGCCGCGTGCGCCTGGACCGCAGGAGACCCAGATCGGCAAGCTTCGATCAATACTGAAACGCCGCCGTAGGCAGAAACTGCCCAGGCGTTTTCTGGGTCGGCTGTGAGGGATTCGACGGCCATCGCCGCCTTCTCCTTCAAATGGGTCGAACCGGATTCGAGTATTCTCAGCAAGGGCCCCAAAGCCCCTTCTTCAAACACGGCCTTGCGCGACTCATCGTTTGCTGATGCCAGGAGACAAACGGCAAAGATTGACTGTTCTCGAATTGAAGGGTGGTGGTGGAAATCAAGCAAATGGATCAGATACGCAACATTTCCTTCTCTGGGGACGAGGCTGGACGACTTGCCGTCGTCGTGGAGAAGTTGAAGCAGAGACTCCAAAGCTTTTCTCTTGAACTCGACGCCACCGATTTGTAACCGGGTGAATAGGTCCCGGATAAAAAATCCCAAATCGTCTCTTTCCGACCCGGGCCCCGGGTGGGACAAAACGATGGCGTTCGACTGATGGAGGACTCCAGATCTGAGCAACAAGTCGAGGTCACGGAGTTGGTTGGATA
Source organism: Prinsepia uniflora (assembly GCA_032719365.1). Classification (NCBI taxonomy): domain Eukaryota; kingdom Viridiplantae; phylum Streptophyta; class Magnoliopsida; order Rosales; family Rosaceae; genus Prinsepia; species Prinsepia uniflora. Next base: position 3,063,797 of record CM064876.1, on the reverse strand, counting down.
GCGAAGACGACGCCATGTCGAGGTCGCTCTGCATGAGAAGCTTCCCCCCGGTGAACGTGACATCCGTACATTGGTTGGCAAGGGCAGTGAGGCGCTGGAGAGTGGAGAGGAGGTTGGGGAGGAGGGTGTGAAGAAGCGGATTCTGGGCCCAGTGAGGAGAGTCTGATATGTCGGCGATGGAGGAGTTGAGGGAGGCGAGCTTGGAGTGAAGGGCTGTCCACCGACCGATGAAGGAACGTACGGTGAGAGAGGAGCAGAGCAGGAGGGAGAGTGTGGAGGTGATGAGGTCCAGGAGGGTTTGGAGCGGGTTTGCGGCGGCGGCGGCACGATGCATTGGGGATTTGAGGGCCCGGGTTAGGACCGGGTCGGGTTTGGGCGGATGTCGGGTAACGCCGCAAAGAACATCAGAAACAGAAAGAGAAATGGAGGTGGGTTTCTGGGCTTTGCTTGCTTGCTCGCTCGCTTGGAAGCAAAGAAAATGAGGAAGGCCTGGAGTCGTGTATGGAGGACCAATGGAGCTTTTGCTTGACCACTGGTGTGGAGAGGACCAACAATGAAAGCGAGAGACTGAGAAAGAAAGAGAAATAAAAAGGAGTCGTGTAACAGTATATATATATATTTTATGTTTTTTTTTTTTGGTGCAGAAAAAAGGTGGTGAATTGCTAGACCAAACCCACTTGGTTTTTTTTTTCCCGTCTTTTAAGCAGCAACAAGGTAGGGGATTTTCTGACATTATTATTATCCACACAGATGTCGTTTGCAAGTAAATTGCTCGGTAATTGAAATATTGAACACAGACATCTAGGTCGCCGGAGAAGACTTTCGTTCCCGACATCCATTGATGACACCGCCACCAACATTGGAACCCGGGGGGGGGGGGGGGGGGGGGGGGGGGGAGGATCTGTCCACTTCCGTTTGATTCGAGCATCTCCTCCGCCGCTCGACACGCCATGCGCCGGTAGCCGCTGCACATCGCCTAAACCATTTTCCGCGTTGGAAACATGGAGCACCCTCACATCACCAGATAAGTGCTTACTTTATTTTGGATTTAATTATCTATTTAAAGTAATATCAGTAAGTGGTAAGGAATCTTAATTAGACTTTTTCTGGTTTTTCTCTACATTCTCGCAGTTCGATTTTCCTTCATATGGTGATTGTTATGAAATTGGGTTTCGATTTCGATCATTTTGGACTTAATTATCTATTTAAAGTAATATCAGTAAGTGATGAGGAATCTTAATTAAACTTTTTCTGGTTTTTTTCTTCATTCTCGCAGTTCGATTTTCCTTGATATGGTGATTGTTGTGAAATTGGTTTTCGATTTCGATCATTTTGGACTTAATTATCTATTTAAAGTAATATCAGTAAGTGATGAGGAATCTTAATTAAACTTTTTCTGGTTTTTTTCTTCATTCTCGCAGTTCGATTTTCCTTGATATGGTGATTGTTGTGAAATTGGTTTTCGATTTCGATTTCGAAATTGGGTTTTCGAATTGGGCATTCGTGGATTTTCCTTAATCCGGCTAAAGATGATTATATTGCCTTTTGTTTGAAGAAGTAATAGTAGAAATTATTCCTAATTTTTTTTATTGGCTCAGAATTAAAGAAGTAACTGCCACACATAAGAGATCAGACGCAGACGCAGCCTGGAGGTTATGAGGTCTTGAACGTTAAAGGACGGGGAGAGTTGTTGTTTTTGTTGTTGGGTTGAAGCCTCTTTTTCTCTTTAAAGTTTGGTTTTTAGTTTTACATCGATGGAAGCAGAGTCTTCAATTTCGACGCCTTCATGGAATCCTCCTCAGGTTCGAATTCAATCGCTCAAACTCATTAATTTTCTACTTCTTTTTCATTCTTATTGTTATTGATACTCTGCAACCCTAGATTTTATATGGTTTGTTTAAGTTGATTTCACTAACGTGACCCTCATCTGATATTCCGGTGTAGTGCCCCTTAGGGTTTCAGTAATTTTGTTTGGTTGATTACATTCATGTGGATTGCTTATCATTTGGATTGCTTTTGTTTTCTATCTTGTATTTCCTGGCTTTCTGTGTGCATATTTGGAGACGACAGTTAGGTGTTTAAAACATTTTTACACTGATTACTCTGTTTGCAGGGTTTTAAACTCAACTGTTTTTATTTATAATTTATAGCTATCCATATGTATATATATATATATATTCGGGTACTGAACATGATGGATGGACCAAGATCATTACGGTCTTCGCCTAATTACTTGAAGCAATTCCCTGCAGAAGAAGAGAAGCTTTTGAAGAAAAAGAATTATCTGGAAAATTGCGACAGGTTCATACCAAACAGGTCAGCCATGGATTTGGGTTATGCCAACTATATGCTTACCGGGCCACAGGAAATTCCAACTATGAGAAGCTGTTTGCAGAGGTAATGAACATGAGTGATGATGCTGCTGGGTTGCGGTTGTTGTGTCGGGCGTGTTCAAGAGCGGTGCCCCAGCGAAGCGGGCAAGGGCAATTGTGCAGGTGGTGAGTCATTGCAGGGACCCGGATTATTGGAGAGAATTCGTCGGCTCTGGGTTCAAGTTCAGGTAAGCCTTGCCTTTCATTTTGGTTATGTCTATTTTTTTGGAAGGACTATTGTGTTCGATCATGGTGCTTGAGCTCAATGGGCTGTTTATGAATATATTTGAATTTTTAGAGTTTAGGGTTTCTTGTTACTGCGGTGGATTTTGCGGGGAATTGAAAAATAGTTGGTTTTTTGGAAGGATTCGTGAAGAAATTGCTCCATTCCCATCAACTTTTGTGTTAATTGAATGAGTTTAATCTACTGATTGTTGTTCATTTCCTAAGCCTTTTTCTTCTTCGTTCGTTTTCATAATATTTAGCCTTTTCATGTGCTTTCCCTTTTAATAATGCAATTGGTGGTCTTTTCTGTGTAAGATAACCAGCAACTAATTTATTAGTTCGTTTTGATTTATGGTTTGAAGATTGATGAGTTCATTCATTGCTGTATTTGGCCTACTGATTATTCTCATATTACTCATTGCAGTCAGTACTGCAAAGTCAATACTAGCCCTGCTTTCCGCGAACCTCTTGTGGAAGTCTAGCTCTGCCGCCCTTCTTTCCGACCAGGTATTATTCTATTATCATCTCCTTTCTGCAAATTCAATAATAGCCCTGCTGCTACTGCCCTGTCTGATTTAATTTTAGCTTCCAATATTTCTAATTTATGAGATTTCATCAATTGGTTAAGTCAAGTGATCGACATGGAAGATTGTTGGTGAATGGATATTAGGGGATTCATGATAAGGGCTTTGCTTTTGTGGGTTCTGAATGTTTTGATAGAAAAGTTTTGGCCATCAATGGCAATGCATTCATGTGTTTTTCAAGATTTGGTTTAGTTTTGGTCTCTCTCTGAAATGGGTGTTGATCAAACGGTTTTCACCAAAGAGATTTGATTATATGGTCATTAACTTGGTTATTATAATCTAATTGGGATTGGGTATGGCACTATAAGCAGGTATTCGGAGTTTTTGTGGGGTGCTTATTTCATTGTTTATTTGTGTGATTTTCACAAATAATTTGGATTCTGCCTAATAATTAGGTATTTGGTGTTTTCTTGGTTGTTTTGTTTGTATGGATTGGGTGACATAGTCGTGCTCAGGCGCAGACCCAGCCACTTTTGAGGTGAGTTACAACCCACCTCAAATGTGAAAAAAAAAAAGGCTAAAATCAATTTTTTTTAACTTAAATTTCTATTAAATACTATTTTACTAAGACAATTGACTTTAAATTAGCCCACATATTTTTAGTACTGAATTCAGCCCACCTCTATTTTCAATTCTGGGTTCGTGCTTGGTCGTGCTATTTGATGCTTCTACCTGAGTTCTTTTTTTTGGGTGATATTTAATGTTTGTGATTGGGTGATCTTTTGTCGTCGTTCTCTATATTGGTGTTTATAGTATGAAAGTGACGGAATAAAAAAAGCAACTAAGTTGGTAAGAGAAGAAGAAATATATAGGCTTTATATATTGATCCCAATTACAATATATAGGATTAGTGCTAATTTCTGTATCGGCATATTGGCTTATGGGCAATCTCGACATGGAAGATTGTTGCTTAATGGATATTAGGGGATTCATGATGGGGTTTTGCTTTTCGGGTTCTGAATGTTTTGGTTGAAAGTTTCGACCTTCAACGGCAATGCATCCATGTATTTTTCAAGATCTGGTTTAGTTTTGATCTTTCTCTGAAATGGGTTTTTGTGGGTTAATGTGACTTGCAGAGCAGAAGAAGAGGGGTTTTCTGAGATCAAAATTGGATTGAATGATGGAGGCCATTGGAGGTGAGTGAAGAGTTTGGGAAGCTCCAACTTAGAGAACTTTGGGTTTTATTGCTGTCTGGGTTGGGAGATTCTCAAAATTGAAAATGGAGGACTTGGAATGACACGGAAAGAGATGGCTTTAGTGGGGGATTATGGCTATAATGTTGCAAAATAAATTCATTTTATAAATTTTTCTTTGTGTTCGCCATTAGCCTTGAGTGAATATTATATGACATCTCAACTTTTGTTGTTGATTTTCAAAATTAATTTGGTATTATTTTATTTCGTAAATAATATTGCTGATTCTGCAATGTATAACATCTGATTATTGCGTAATCTTTGTTTTTAATCACTACTGAAAAATCATTTGATTAGGTGTTGGAGAAGAAGATGGAAGCAGAGGGAGCTGTTTGACTATGTATCAAGAAATTTTGAGAGCTGAATGTGTCACAACCCCTTTATTACCTGCGAATGGAGGGCACTTTTGGATACACTTAGTGCAATAATTTGCAATGGATATCAAGAATCCTTACCACCTCAAACTATGATAGTCATACGATATTTCTAAATTAATTAGTTGTTTTCTCATTTTTATTTTAGAATCGTAGTAGATCGTTTATTTCCGATTGAATAATTTGCGCGACGAAAAAGTCTCATGCAAACGCAAAGCATCTCCCGAATTACCTTATTAGTGAATCCTAATTAACAATCAATGTATATATTTGATGACGTAAATGTTTAATTCAAATTACGTCATACAATTATGAGACCAAAATTTATATGATGCCTTATCTAGGCTTAATTCCCATTTTATATAATGCCCTATGCATCCTTGGTATTTATTATAGAATTATATATACAGCCCACAAAGGCGTGTAGGAAAGTACGTTAAACCGAGGCTGTGATTTGTCTCATACGGTGACTTTGGCGCCGTCTAATACTGGTGGTCAACAACTCAAGAAGCCGCTGTTGGGAGTGGATCAACTATCCATGATTATGCCTAATAAGTCTCGGAACAGCGTTACGAACTTTACTCGTACTAACTAAGTTCAGATTTAAGAGTTTCCCATTAATTATAGGTTATGTATAGGAAACTCTAGTTTAGTGACTAAGAGTGAGTTCAAAAGGCACTGCCTTAGAAGGGTTCTAGGTGTAAATATATATATAGGGAAATACTTACATAATATTTTAGTGTTCTCCTTGTATTATCTTTTCAATTTGCTAAATTGTCTTTATACATAAATTATAACCGAGACCGTTTGTTCTCTAAATCATCATGTTAAGACCATTTACGTACAAAATCAATAACATTGGATGTCGTTCAGTCATTCATATATACGTATCAAATAAATTAACGATTTTGATAAGAATTAAGATCATCATGATGAACCTTCTATTTAACTAGTATACATGAATGATTAAACGATCTCAAATCTTATTGATTTTGAAAATGAATGATTTATAAAATGAATGGTTGTGATTAAAATATATATAAAGACAAATAAAAAAATCGAAATAATTATATAAGGAGGTATCGAACAGATTGTCCAATTATACATACATAATGCATTACCTGGCGAGATTTATAAAATCTATGGTGACGGCACAAGGTGTCGCTATATCCAACGCCACTAAAGGCCAAACTTGCACATTCTTGCACCAAAACTCAAGGCCGCCAACTTTGGCCACATTCACCTCAGCCTCTGTCTAACGGCAACATTCTAGATTTATAACAAGAAGGAAGAAAAAAAAGATCCACAGTTCCACATCTCCACCATTCCTTCTTATTATTACATTTATTCTCTTGTTCAATGTTGATGTCCTACAAAAGGAAGACTGAGAGAGAGAGAAAATGTTGAAGAAAAAACCTGTTTTGGCCATCTCTCATATCTGCACTTGGTTTTTCTGCTGTCTTTTGCCTACTTCTATCACTTCCATCTTTCATTATAAAATCCCACTTCCCTGCTTACTTCTCTTGCAACTTCCTCCTCCTCCTCCTCCTCCCGACTCCGACGACCTTCATATACATTGTTCAACAATTCCATATCGGTTGGGGGTTTTTGGGACGAGGTAGTGAGTTTCTAATACGGTATCAGAGTATTTTTTTCATGGTTTTCAAATCCGAATTAGCCTCTATTGCAACTTCCACCACTAGGCTTTAGTTTCATGCACATTACTGAGCCATTTCGTATTTGTTAGGATTTCTAACCGAATTAATAATTTCGAATAGCACTTCCTCCTTCTCGTCTTCCTCCTCCCACTTCCTATACATTGTTCAACTATTTCATATCAGTTAGGATTTTTGGACGAGTTAGTGGGGTTCTAACATGGTATCATAGTATTTTTTTCATGGTTCACAAATTCAAATTAGCCTCTATTGCAACTTCCACCTCTAGAGTCTAGCTTCATGAGTCTAGCTTCATGTACATTACTGAACCCTTTCGTATTCGTTAAAATTTCTAGCCGAATTAATGATTTTTGAATAGTATATCAGAACATTTTTTCACGTTAACGAATTAACCTCTTACGATTCTTTATGATTTCTAACTCAAGGGTACTACAGATTATACTTGTTTAATTTTGCAGGGATCAGCTAATCATAGATGATGATGATGATGATGATGATGAAGCAAAGCTCATCCACTAGTCAAGAGGCATGATGTGCCTGGCTCCCTGGATGCCATCTAAGCAACTAGTCAATCACAATTTTGACTTTTCCTAGTTGGCATTAAGGGAGTCATGCATGTCTACTACTTCGACTCACCGTCCAATGGATCATCGATCATACACCTGGCCTCCTCATGATCGATCAATTCAAGCAATCAAGTTTGACCTCTTTCTCATTCTATTTAATTTTAATTTTACTATATATATATGGTATGTGAGAATTTAGCAAAATTAATTTCTCAATTCTCACCATAATGTACCTTTAACATTTTTCATTTGAACTTCCATATGGTATTTAATTTTTTTTTTATTTTTACATTTTTCACACCGGTTATTATTAATTAATTAAGATAAATATATCTATATATAATATGTCAAGTGAGTATAGTTCAAATTGTTATAGTGTTAACTTGCGAATAACTGATCTCAAATTTCAACTCCAAATGGTCAATTGTATGAAAAATTTCCCCAAAAGTTTCCTCCCATTCTCTGTAATAAAGAAAACTATATGTAATATATGAGAATCAAGCGAAATGAATTTCAATCCGTTAGAATATCGTCTAATTAAGAAAAAAAACTGCAAATTCGAGCCCTGTCAATTCCGACAAATCTCCAAATCACAATGCATTCAAGCATTTGTGATTGAGTTCGAGCCTGAGGAATACAAAAACATGAAAGTATGCATTATTTTTTTGGTGATAAACACTAAACCCTCTTGTTCTTTTTCTTCTTGTTTTATTTTTTTTGGTGATAAACACTAAACCCTCTTGTTCTTTTTCTTCTTGTTTTTGTCAAGGGTATGCCAAAATGTGGTTTGTTGTTTAGTTTAAGTTGTCACTTGTCACCTTCTTAAATTTGTACTCCAATGAGTTATGGTACATGCTCCCCTGCTCCCCATTTTCAAAAAAAAAAAAAAAAAAAAAAAAACAAGAATGGTAGAAGTCCAAATCGCTACCTGCTACCACACGGTCCACACACAAATTAACCCTCCCATTATTTTCATTTACCTTTTAATTATTACTCAATATTTTTTAATTGAGAAGGGACATTTATTTGACGCATTCGTATTTAGATAAACCATGCCACATAATTTTAACCTTACACTAATAGTGATAAATGAAATTTTTTTACGTTATAAGTTAAGAAAAAAAAAATTTAAATCGAAAAATTATCAAAAGATCTTTAAGTTGATCGACTCCATCTCGACTTTCCCACCAACTCGGTTGTGCAATTTGAACCATCGCGTAATCTTTTTCCGTGTCGCTTTCAAATTTTAATTACACTTACATATCCTAATTATTATTGACATTGTAAAGTTCAAGAAGATCTCAAATCACCCCAAAGTTCAACATGTTTTTATAGAATCTTATATAGTTATATGAATGATAAGATTAAGAAATGATCAGTCACAAGATAGAGCAAATGCTGGGAGAGTCTGGATACGGTGGTACATAGGCTACACAATATGGAGGAGGTTGGCACATGGGATATTGTATTGTAACTTCTGGCTCTTTTGTCTTCGGCGGATTCTGCTTTTTTTCCGGCTCCTTCTTCTCCCCCACAGGGTTCACACTCACCAACTCAGCATACTTGAAGCATTTTCTGAGCTGCTTTGCCAGTCGTACCACGTCCACGTCGTCTCCGGCGACCTCTATTAAGTCCTTGTCCATTTGTACATTTGCTGAGTTCACCCCTGCAATCATGAATCATGGTTATCAGTGAACCGGAAACAGTGCATAGGCACTCTTCAATGCAGCGGGGACGAGCCGACGTGACATACTACCTTCACGTACAGAAGTGCTGCCCTTCGGCCTATAAAGTCAACCATTTCGAAATAGGAGGTTTCTTCTTGGCTTACCAAGTTTTAATCTATGATTAGGATATTATTAGGGGATTCATTTTGGGGTTTTGGAGTTGATGATTGATTGATTAATTAATTACCTTCAACCCCAACTGCAATCTTCATAGCTTTGGCTCTGCACCTCTCATTGTGGATTGACAACTTGATCACCACATTTTGCTGCAAAACCAAAACATCAAATAGCAAAATTAGCATTTAATCAAAAACTTATAAACAACTTGTTTTCCACAATGCATAGTCATAATTTTAAGGACCACATTAAAATCTTACGTACCTTCATGATTTTGGTTGTTGATTAACGACGATGAACCGATGATGATGATGATGAGAGGGTGTCTTTGTTGGCGTAGAGAATGTGAGAAGGGATTAGTAGTTTTATAGGCTCCTTGTGGAGTCTTTGGACGTTGGTCTTTGTGTGTAAAAACTTGAAACCTAGTGGTCTTCTAATGAGAATTGAGAAACAACTTAGGAAGCTTCCTTATAGCTACATCATATCTAAGAAAATAGGAGTATTATTTATAGCTATTGCTATTCATAGGATTGGTGTGCCCATTGAAAAGTTTGTGCCAATTATGGGCCGGGCACTTAATTTTTTTGGAATAAAAACAATTTCATTCTATAAAGTAAACTTTTGAGAAAATCAATTAGCACAATAACCTATTATTACTTGAAATATAGGTATGATTGTGGGGAAATCAAATTTATAATTAACCAGTGAAATATATATATAGATATAAGTTTGAGTTAACCACTAAACTAATAACCTATAATGAATACCAAATATTTTATCATTTTTTTTTTCATTTTCACAATTACTTGATGGTAGCTTGGCGATTTTACCTTTGTGCATTTGATGTAGTCTTGCATATAAATTCCCCATTGGTGAAATTGATTGTACATAAACATCACACCGAGGTAGTATATCTCGTAATATTATTTCGATTTGTTGAATTGTTTATATATATATATATAATATAATCGGAATTGATCATTCTCTAAATTATCATGTTAAGATTTTTTTTCCGTAAAAATCAATAACATTGGAGTTCGTTTAATAGTTGATATATATATATATATATATATATCAACTAAAATATACGGTTTGCTATAAAAATCTTAATTCTAGCAAAAACCTACATATGAATGCCCAACGACCTCCAACTTTGTTGATTTCTTAGAAGATGATCTTGACATTATGATTTAGAGAATGAACCGTTTCGATTACAATATATGTATAAAAATAGTTCAATAAATCAAAAATGTGGTACGATAAGTTACTATCAATATGAAATATATATAAGTATTTTCCTATAAAAAATATCTATACTTTTATATAATTTGTATGGCCCTTCCACCGGTAGCCAAGTTAAGGTATTATGTCTTAGTTGTGAAGACTTCCACCACAATGAGTGAGAGAGAGAGAGAGAGAGAGAGAGAGAGTGAGAGAGAGAGAGAGAGAGAGAGAGAGAGAGAGAGAGAGAGAGAGAGAGAGAGAGAGAGAGAGAGAGAGAGAGAGAGAGAGAGAGAGAGAGAGAGAGAGAGAGAGAGAGAGAGAGAGAGAGAGAGAGAGAAAGAGAGAGAGAGAGAGAGACTTGCGCTAACAATTGATGTGATACTTGGGCACCACCCATTTATGAATTTCAATAATGCAGATCGATGTCAGTTTCTTCTCTATTAACAAAATCAATGAAACATATCACAGGCAATACAACATAGTTGTATTTTTTTCTCTTGTAAACAACAGTTTTCACATGTCCAATTTGTACAATTTTTTTATTGACATTATTATAGGAAAGGTTTTATATACATTAGAACGGAATCCCCGTCCTCATAGAACCCTAGAGTCTAATATATATGAAGTCGATATTCGAACATTATATCTAAGAGCTAGCAAACCAATGGTTTTCGAACGTTATTCGCGTCAATGGTATTCAACCATTGATCCCTTTCACACAATTTTCACTCAGTCAAAATTCCAAATGGGGTTCTCTTGCCACATGGCTACTTAAAAATGGTTAGTTTTCGTTTCTTCCCCAACAAGCCTAGCTTTCTGCAAGAAAAATACACATTTGTCATAATATAGACAAATTTGTTTGCAAATCCATGTCACATACTCACATGATCAGTCCAAAATATATCAACTCCACATTCGCACGCAATGGTACAAATATTGGTCATGTCTTGTGGAAAAAGTTTCATGCGAGTTTCTTTTGTTTTTTACGATAATGTATACATATATACATGCACGAATTCAGGATTGAAAATAATAGTGGACTGAATCCAGTATTAAAAATGGATGTGGACAAATTTAAAGATAATTTTTTTAGTAAAATAATATTTAATAACAAAATCTTTTAATTTTTCCCTATTTTTTCACATTTCACCTCATATGAAGCTGGGTCTTTGCTGCATATATATGGCGGTATATATGTTACATGATGCATTAGTGACCATGAAATTGTTACGGGTCTTAATCCATCGTTTGGGGAATTTTCAAAATTGGACAAATTAGAAGTCTAGGGGTGGCCAAATGGCCTAATTAAGGACAACATATACTTTGTCATGAGTCATGAATCATGATGAAGGTATTCCTTTTCATTGTGGAAGAAGACTCAGTCTAATTTGTATGTATTGCAAATATAGGAAGCAACCAAACACGCAAATTAATCAACGAGTGGGTTAGACTTATGTCTTAATTTAGTTCCTACTCTATTATCATAGCTGCACAAATTGTAAACTATATTATCGCTAGTAATAACAAAAGAAAATTTGCATTTTGTTTTGGGGATTCATCGTTTCACTTTTTTTCATTTATCGAGTTGTTCAATACATGTATCATATATAAAATTCATCGTTCAATTTCAAAATCGTCATTTTTAATATAGCTGACCTGCATAATCCAAGTAGGAATGTGTCAATTTCAATATCATCTATAAATAGCAAAATTCATAGAAGAAAATGGAAAATTGTTCTACCATCAATTATATTTATCAACTAAAAATACCTTCAATAAGTCGATTTCTTCTTTATTAAATATGAATGAATAAATAACCTCTAATCTTATTAATTTTTTAAGGTAATTTTGAAATAAAGATTTAAAGAATGAACGGTTCGGACAATGATATATATGATAAACGAAAAAAGAGTGGAATGAAGAGGTTCACTTCGGAACAAACATATTATCAAAAAATGCATAAAAGCTCTATAACGTATTCTTATATACATATTATAGTAGGCGATATGAACAATAAACCTCTAATATATATATATATACTTTTAGAATCCCTTACAATCACGATTTTTCTTCACATTGGCTGGTAAAACTTTTATAAGATTTGCTCATGTAGCATTTCTCGATCTTTTTAGACCTAGATGGTGAAGTGTTAAGGTTGATTTTGAATGTAAAATTGACTTGTACGTGGACTTAATTAGCATGAGTAACATTGCATTCGTTCACACACGTTTTCTACCCGTCAGTTTGGCAAAGTAGGGTCACTAATCGAGTACTATGCCCTTCTATCAATGGCTTTGCAATTAATAAAGAACTTTCCAGTGACATTCATGAAATGAAAGCATTCATTTTATAATAGCTTAAAATTAACTCTAAAAAATCCCACATCATAAATTGACGTATAATTTACACCTATATTTACAATTATTATGTATAATTATATTACACCTATATTTACAACTTCTAATGTACGTAACATGTAATAACCAGGGATGGAAAAATCGCTAAAATCGCCGATATATCGGTTTTTCCGACCACCGGCAGGTAAGGTGGGGGTGAAGGAAAATTTTCTCCCAAAATCGGTAGTTTCGGCCAATATCGAAGAATATCGGCGATATTCACCGATAACTAGCGATTTCTTCATCTTGTTCATCTTGAAGTGGGGAATGATTTGTGTGAAAAGTGAGGTTGAGTTTAGCCATGATTCAACTGGATTTGCTATGGTTGCAGAGAAAGAAGATGAAGGTCTTCCGTCTTCGGGGAGGGGGAGGGGGGAGAGGGGGGAAAGACCAAAGATGAAAATATCGATATCGATGGATATATCGCTAGTCAAATTTACGTATATCTTGCCCCAAATATCGCTCTAAATATCGATATCATTTATGGTGAACAAAAATGACGGAAATTCGATCTAAAAGTTGGAAATTTGTAATGAAATTTTGGGAAAAATTTAAGTAACCAATGATGGTTATATAGAACTAATAAAAACTATAAAATGACTTTGATATAATAAATATATGATGAATAATATGATACAATAGGGTTTTGCCGATGACTAATATTATAAAATTTAAACATAAACATAAATTGAAGAGAATTACTATAATTGAATGTTAATATAGTTAAAGCATAATAATAAGCATAATAATGGAGTTTACATTTACATAATAATTTAAAAAATCGGGGAATTTGTATTTACATAATAAATTAGAAAATTGGAGATTAATTAGTGAAAATTGGATGTAAACCGAATTCTTATTAATCGTATACTCATCCCATATTTTTCTAAAATCCATTAATATTAAAATAAGTTTCTTCAATTCAACATAATTTACTTGAATTTAATTCAACATAATTTGTTTCAATTCAACATAATTTGCTTTAAATTAACCCTCTCTACTCTACGAATCATTCCATTCAATATAATTTTCTTCAAATCATTAATATTCAAATTAACTTTATATTTATATTCCCAGATTTTTTTTATATCAAATACTAATTTAGATATAAAACATATTATATTAGATTTTCATAAATGTACCCATATGTTATCCAATTAACCTCAAAGTTGTACCTTTACACTCAAAAAAAATAATAATAAATATTTCATGTTGCACGGACGGCCGGTCGGAAATTCCGATATATCGACAAAAGTGACGATATTTTCATCCATGACTTTAAGATAGCAAAGCCTAGGCGATAGTCTTGATCAACACCTCATTTCCCACTGCTAATAGTAATTTTGATAACTGACAATATAATATTTTAAACATAAAAAAAAAATAATACTTCAAACATAAATAAAAATAAAAACATAATAGATTTCACAATATATAACTAAATTGGGAGTTAAACTCCGATTTTTTCATGTATTTCGAGAAGTTTGAAGAAAATATTCCAAAAAACGAAATTTAAAGTGAGAATACTGAATTTGTAAAAAAAAATAGAAAATAAATTAGATCTAAAGAAAATAAAAATAATATTATTTTTAATTGAATTATAAATTTTTAATTGCATTTAATTATAATTTATTTTTCTAAAATCATAATTGAATGTGGGTTAGACACTTTGGACCCAAAAAATAATTGAAGGGAAAACTCCTACAGCCTACAATAGTTATGACCACATGTCATGAGCGGGCCAGCAATTGAAATGCACCCCATTGTCAAAACGAAGTCACAAACATGTTATTATTTAATATCTTTTCTCTCTCTCCCTCTCTCTTTCCCCCTTCTCCCCCTGGATGAAAATATCGTCAAAGCCAATATATCGGAATTTCCGACCGATCGTTCGTCCAACATGAAATACTTATTATTATTATTTAGTGTATTTGTACAACTTTGAGGTTAATTGGATAACATATGGGTGCATTTATGAAAATCTAATATAATATGTTTTATATTTAAATTAGTATTTGATATAAAAAAAATTGGGAATATAAATATAAGGTTAATTTGAATATTAATGAATTTTTGAAGCAAATTATATTGAATGAAATGATTCGTAGAGTAGAGAGGGTTAATTTGAAGCAAATTATGTTGAATTCAATTCAAGTAAATTATGTTGAATTCAATTCAAGTAAATTATGTTGAATTGAAGAAACTTATTTGAATATTAATGGATTTTAGAAAAATATGAGATGAGCATACGATTAATGATTAGTTTTACGTCCAATTTTCACTAATTAATGTTCAATTTTCTAAATTATTATGCAAATGTAAACTCCATTATTATGCTTATTTTTATGCTTTAACTATATTAACATTCAATTATAGTAATTCACTTCAATTTATGTTTATGTTTAAATTTTATATTATTAGTTATCGGCAGAATCCTATTGTATCATATTATTCATCATATATTTATTATATCAAAGTCATTTTATAATTTTTATTAGTTATATATAACCATCATTGGTTATTTAAGTTTTTCCCAAAGTTTCATTCCAAATTTCCAACTTTTAGACCGAATTTCCGTCATTTTTGTTGACCATAAACGATATCGATATTTAAAGCGATATTTGGGGTGAGATATCCGTAAATTTAACTAGAGATATATCCGTCGATATCAGTATTTTCATCCTTGGTAATAACTAATATGATGTGTGTCGTAAATAAGATGAAATGTTCACACATCAAGTTCTTTATTTGCTTTCAAACCATTGGAGCTACCTGGGTAACCTTCTGGATAGATTTGGTAGTTTTATTGTGCTAGTTAGTGGCATTCACTTGAGGGCAAAGTTCTCGTATGTAATATCTAATGGGAGGTAGAGCTGGCCTTTCACCAACGATACAGATTTTAGGCTCAATCAGTTGGCTAGCAGCTATTGGTATGTGAATCCTGATATGTCCGATTATTTTTGTTGGAATGCAACCCCTACTTGTAGGTTTTCGTCCGCCTTTTTATGGAATAATATTTGCGAAGAGGACCCTCCATGTTCCTGCGCTCATGTGGTTTGGTTTACGGATATGTTCTCAAGGTTTGTTTGCTCTCAGACTTTATTTGTAATGCCTTTCACTTCGTTTCTAGTGAATTTACCCTCCTCCTTAATTCAATTTTGATTTAACAAAAAAAAAAAGTTCTTTATTTGCTTTTGTATGCAACGATATTGGCTTGAGTGTGGGGATTGAGGACCCGAACCCTAAAAAGAAATGGCCGTGTCAATTGAATTGCGTCTCTATTGTTCTTGACTTGCGTCTCTATTGTTCTTAATGGAAATTTGCCTTTAGTCGACTTCATAAAAGTGATTTTTTTTTTGGTGTGAAATTAAATAAAATGACGAACAAATTACTATCATATTTTTAATACAGTTAGTATTCCTTTTTTAATTTACTTTATAATGGAAAGATATTCCTTTTTTTTTTTTGGTAAGCAAAGATATTCCCATTTTTAGATTCATTCGCTTTCATTAATTAATGTAATTACATACGTTTGTACGATAGGGAGAGTTTTTGAGAATCATTCATACAATATGTCATTGGAGTTTGAATTTAAAAGTAATTGTTTACAAATCAACACTAGAACCAAGTGAACTAGACTCACTTGTCAGGTCATATCTCTCCTTATTCATATTATTTTGTTAATAGAAGTTAATTTTTAATAACCTTTTTCTACATTAATGACTCACAGACACCCGAACAGTAAATAAGGAATTTTGAACCAAGTACATTATTAAATCGGATTAATGCCTCAATAATATTGATATTCTCTAAGAAATATTTGATATTCATAATAATAAACAATTATTATTAATATAATTATCATTATTGTCATAATTACTATTAATGTTAATTATCATTATTATCATAATTACTAATAATGTTGATTATCATAGTTATCATAATTATTAAAAACATTGATTATCATTATTATCATAATGAGCAATTTTTATAATTATTAAATAATATTTAAATCTTTATTTAATTATAAATTCAACCGACCAATTAGAACGTTCCGTGACTCTCAAGGCTTCTCTATAAATAGCGGAGCTCATTTCATTTTCAAGGTAATTCGATTCAACGCTACATAAGCTCTTGTGATTTCTCTCTCAAAGCTAACTTAAACATTTGAGTGTTCTTGGTCGAACAACCCCTCGGGACCTCGATCAGAGCAAACGATAGTTTACTATTTGCACTTAAAACTCTTGTTATTTTTCTCCTAAATCTAACTTAAGTATTTGAGTGTTCTTGGTTGAATAACCCCTTCGAGGCCTCGACTAGAGTAAACGATGGCTTACTATTTGCACTTAAAACTCTTGTTATTTTTCTTTAAAAGCTAACTTAAGTATTGGATTGTTCTTGGTCAAATAACCCCTTCGAGGCCTCGACCAGAGTAAACGATATTTTACTATTTTTTGTTTATAGGAATCAATAAGATTTTTGTGAGTACGAACGAATTCTACTTCAATAAAGAATATATTTTAAATCCAAATACTCTTAATATTTATTAATTTAAAAAATTATTCTTATCTCCATCGTTGTCGACAAAAATAGTACGGAGAGATTATGTTGAGACTTGTTATTCGAAAGTCATGTAAGCCAACCAATGGCGTAGGTAGGGGGTGTCCAGTGGGGTTCTAATTAAGCCCCCTCCCCCTCTCACTTATAATGTGCATTTTATTATATATATGAAATTAATATTATAATATATTTTGTTAAGATAAGTATTTAATCAATCCTATTTTAGAAAGTATTATTTTCATTTTTATTTTATTACATAAATCAGTTTATTAATTATTGCACCGTTGTATTTATGATTTTTTATTTTCGGGTAAACAGTCCCGAAAAATACCATACAGTTTTTTATATTTTTATTTAATCTGATATTGTCATGTTCCTTTAAATTATTTAAATTAATTTATAAGTTAAATTACATCAAAAATTTAATATTTTTTTTAATAAGTATTTTGTGAAAGACCTTTTTTGAATTGACATCCTAACTATGCTACTGAAGCCGACTCCAAAATCGCCCATGACTTATACATAATTAAATCCATCATTTCAATATAAAAAAAAATTGTAGTGAAGCTTATCTTATCATGATATACCAATAAATCGAGTTCATACTCTTTATAAAAAAAAAAATTAAATAAAAAAACTATTAATCTTCCCCTTTCGAGACGGTTCCATGCAATATGGACCAACTTTTTTGAAGCCCCCCAATGAACTTCGTAGAAAGGCACGAGTAACGCAATAATAAATGGAATACATTATTAGTTTATCTTTGGAATTTTTTATTTTTATTTAATTTATTTTTATTGGGAAATTCTTTAAATAATTAAGAATAGTATTGTCATATTTGACTCTTTTTGTCCATATATCTTTTAGTATTTGGCCTGATCTTTGGCCATTTATTATATTTAATATATAATAAATATTATATATGTTTAAAAATATATATATTATATGGAGTTACAATTAATTTTTTTTTATAAATTAAATAAAAAATAAAATATATATTATTTGGAGTTCAACGGTAATATATAGAAAGTTTTTGGGTGATGTAAAATGGTGAAATTTTGGGTACAAAATTTAAGAATTAAATCCTAAATCATACGTAGTTAACCAAATTATTTAATATCGGATAATAAAAAAATTTAGACTTAAAATTTAAAAATATTTTTGAATAATTATTGCTTTCAATTATTTTCTTTAATAATCTTATAATAAAAAATATAAAATTTGAAATTTAAAAATATTTTTGAAGAAAAATCGTTAATTCTATTATTTAAGTAATTATTATGATAATTAGAAAGTAAAAATTTTAAAAATATGATAAGTTAGTTTTGAATAATATTGGTGTGGTTGAGAATGACTATTGATAGCCCTAATAATTAATTAGAAAAGTAGATGATTCGCTGTTAGTATAATGATAGCACAGCAAGGACAACTGCATAATTTTTTTATTTTTTTTAGTAATTTTCTTAAGTCGATATCAGATGATGTAACTACGTCCCCATAAGATGACGAATTGCTTATGCAATACACATTTTTTTTCATTCATGATTTTTTGTCATCGTTTCCTCATCGATTCTTTTCGTAGTTGTTTTTATCTTTGGCATCTATTCATTGAGTCGTAGGACAAGTGAATTAAGCTTTTTATGTTCCTCAGAACCAACAAAGTAAATACATACCAGCACCCTTGTTTATTCACGATTTTCTGTTACTGATTCCTCGTCGATCCTTCCCGTCGTTGCTTTTGCCTTTGGCATCTATTCATTGGGTTGTAGAACAAGTGAATTAAGCTTTTTATGTTCCTCAAAAGGAGCAAGCCGAAAGGCCAAAAGGAGAGGACCTGAACCCTTCATCTACATCATTCCTTTGAAACCTAATTTTTTCCGTCTTAAAACTTGATTTTGTTCATTTGTTATTTTAGCCGTACAAATTACTGTGTTTAACATTGCTGGTTAATTTTGAAGTGTTCTTACTCAATATATACTAGAAGATCTTGAGTGTGACTCTCGTAAAAAATAATAAAACAATTTCATGTTATTTTAATTATATGAAGTGACCGAATCTAATCTAGTTGCTCAATATATACTAGAAGATATTGAGTGTGACTCTCGTAAAAAGTAATAAGACAATTTCATGTTATTTTAATTATATGAAGGGGCCGAATCTAGTCTAGTTGTGTTTCACTTGTTTATCGCTTTCGTCAGTTTGTTCATTCTAACATTTACCCTTGTGTCACATTAGTTAGTATCAAAATTACGATAAAAACCGATGTCCGGGATATTATGCCACTAATGAAAATTATGTAATGCATTATTCGTACATGCTAATTATATATGTGATGGTAATTGGGTCAGAAATCAACCATAAATTCTTACATTCAATCTTCCGAGCCAGATTGAATGAACTATCATATGAAAAACATCGAATCTCTTTGGGGATTGTTCACTACAAAATGCATTTGCACTTGCTTCACTCTCTTCTGCATTCTTCTGTATTGCTCTTCAGGTATTCCCATCAAGACCTCTTTAAGCTGTGAAATTTCACTCACTGAACTTGAATCGAAAATGAATCCCAGTTGAGAACATCACTGAAAGGAAGAATATAATGTTGTGATACCAAAATCGGCACACACTCTGCATAAATCGCCTCCACAATTCTTGGACTTGCAACTTAGCTTCATGTCCACTAGGGCAAATGCAGTACTTGGTTTTCTTCAACATGTGATGGTATGACACACTTTCAGGGAGTTTTTCGTACACCAATATTTCTTCGTCTTTCTATTTCCAATGTTGGAAGATTAACGGTCTAATTCGATCCTGCAGAGCTCCGGCGAAGAAGGCTAAGGTTGTTCGTCTGACGGGGGCCAGGCCACCAACTAAGCATGTTATGTCACTGGTTTGCAAATTGATTTTGGGAAATGATGCATCTTTTTTAGGGTTGAAGTGTTCGGATGTATTCGCATTGCATAGTACCTGAATGGCAACGTAGTAAAGTTCTTTTACATACCATGTTTGATGTTTCCCTTGGCCCCTATACACAAAAAAGGAAATACCATGTTCGTACTTAAACTGGTCGGTCTGACTAAAAGCCGAGAAGGCCTGCCTTAGTAACACAACGTGCCAAACTCAAGTTAGCCAAGGCTAACCGTTCATGGCTGATCGGCTGGCCTTATGATCAACATAAGCACTCCCTCAGTCCTCCGAACAAATAGAATAAGGGCGACTTTCCTACAGGTCGACCACATCTGGTCGGCCAGACCAACTGACAGATCGGAAATGTTGCACAGGACCACCTCAGGACACGTGTCGGCTCCTGAAGGTCACAAAATTTATCCCACATTGACACCAACAAACATATTCAATGCTACTATAAATATAAGGGTATCCCCCATCCAAAAGATAATGGCAATCTTGCCCCCACGCTGTCTAAATTACTACAGTACTCTTCCTACTTAATCTCACTTAAGATCGGAGACTGTTAGGCTGACATCACACCGGTGTCCCTTTACTCTCACCTTCTCCCTGTGCAGATCTTCCTACCCTGAGAGGAGCAGTCGAAGGTGCGAGGCGAGGCGAGTCTAAGTTGATCCATTTTTTGCATCAACAGTTTGTCGCCGTCTGTTGGAAACTGAAACAATATCCCACACTCTCATTCACCACTTTAGTCGTCCAGAAACGCTACTAGCATCATGTTGGACGAACGAGATGAAGGAGAGCTCAATCACACCCCATTTCCCCAAGGGAACTCAAGGGGTAACGTCCCCGATACCTAGCAGCAAACACTAGATAACCTGATGCGCAAGGTAGCTGCGCTCAAGGCCCACAATGCCAAAATCGACACCAAGAACAAAATTCTGGTCGAGTAGTATGCAAGTAACTCTTGCCATCGCAAAGATGTCTCAGTGCGAAGGTCATCGAGATAAAGGGTCGGCCAACTGAGCCCAAGTTGAGTCATAAGGACGATCGACATCATGTTTTTCAGCTGGTGATTGAAAGAACCTCCCCCGATCAACCAAGGAAGCAACACCCCAAGGCGAATCCGACTCCTTCCAGGCGACTCCTCATCCAACCCTCCAGCACCAGACCCTCCAAAACCAAGATCTAAGGTTAAAGTCTTGACTGCCCAAATCACCTACGAAGTATCCGACCAAAGGACGTCGAGGCCATGCCATCATTCCAGTTCCCAGGACCGCTAGGTCGTTGTAGGAATGTCTGGTCGAGCAACTAGCAAGGGTCACTATACGGCCCAGAGGTATGGAGCCCACCAGCAAGAAAGGCATGAAGCGCTGGACGAGACAAACTCGACGGAGGAATCTATTCTCATGATCAAAGAAGAGATGTTTGCCACGATCGAAACAATGGCCGGCCTGAAGGCCTACCCTGGGCCCTTTTCCGACCAGATCCTCCAATCCTGGCATTAGTTTGGGGTAAAGCCCCTCAGGATCGCTCTCTACACAGGAAGAGGAGACCCTATCACCCATTCAAACAACTACAGCTCGGCCTTGGCATACAGGGATGCCACGGAAGAGGTCCAGTGCCTCGTCTTCAGTTCCACCTTCATTGAAGCTACCCTCAACTGGTTTTACCGACTAGCCCCTGATCCCATCGATTCCTTCGAGGACTTGCATTCCACCTTTCTGAACCAGTTTATGATTCATACCGACAACAGGCTTGTTTCTACGGAGGACCTCTTCTCTATCAGGCAGAAAGAGAAGGAAACACTCTAGAAGTAGGTGCGAGATTCATCCTCGAATACTCCCGTTGCCGGGATACTAATGACAAGGCTGCCTTCAACGCTTTCAGAAGTGGCCTCAAGGAGTCTCCCTTCAAGTATTCAGCCCATATTGAGGATTGGGGAAGCTACACAAAACTCATGTGTAGGGCCAGCATCCATGCTAAGGCCGAATTCTTCCACACTTTTACCAAGGAGACCCTACCTCGCACCCTTGCCACCAGTCAGGGAAAGAGTCACCATGACCCTAACTACAATCAAAGTGGCAACCACTCGAACCAGGGGAAGAGGAAGCTCAACTTCGAGGGGCATCACCAGGACAAAAAGGGTCGATCTAACCGTAATGATCGAGACTTCTGGCGTGGTGACAATAGCCAGGGAGGCCGAGGCATGATGGGCCACAACTCTGGCCCTAAACGCTGCTTTGAGACGTACACCGTCTTAAACACCACCCTGGATAACGTCTTGCTAAATGTGGATGAGATGATTCCGAAGGGACAAGCCAAGGAATCCCAACTACCGCCTCATCGTCAAAAAGGAAGTCTTCTGCCAGTATGACAAATACAATGGTCACACTATTGAAGAATGCATCGCATTCAAGGACATTGTCGAGCAGCTTGTTCGGGAGGGCAGACTCGACCAATTCCTACCACGCGCGCAAGTCACCCCGGCTCGCATACTGATCAATACCATCAACGGAGGGCCAACTCTCTCCTCCCCATCACATCCAATCGAGCCAGGAAAAGGGCTTCCACAGGGTTTCACAATCCAACCTCCAGGTACTCAATATCGGTGCTAGCTGACGTGAGAAGATAAGAAAATTGGGATGACCGGCTATATATATATATATATATAGTATGTTGTCGCTGAATCCTTGTGAAAACTAGACAACACACAAATTAATTAACCACCATCCAAGCAAGGTCATGCCACGTCTTTCATTATATATATATATATATATATATATATATATTTGTAATGCTACCTTAGCAAACATTGAATCTCTATTTTTTTTTCACCTAGGCTATCAACGAAATAATAGATATATTTGTTCTTTCTATGTAAAAGAATATATATACTTTTGTAAGGCTACCTTAACCAACATTGGATCTCTATTTTTTTTTCACCTGGATAATCATATCGAATCATGCTTTTCACTTTTTTATCTTTTGACAGTGCCCTTTTGTTTATTTAGATCAGCGAAATTTTGGTTTGATTTACTTAATTTAAAAACTTAGGAAAAAAATAGAGAAATACATGCAAAGAAAACGTAAAATATCACTACCCTATAATCAATTGAACGAAAAATGACGAGATCGAAGGTACCTAAGAATGAAACAAAGAATGTTTTACTATTTTGTAATTTAAATAGCCATAAACTTTGAAAGATACCTATATATGTTCTTATATAGGTTTAACATTATAAGTGAAGCCTGCATTATATATGTTCTTCTTAATTTGAAGGCCAAATCCACCACTACTTTATGCACGTTTCAAAGTTTCAGACCACCCAAAGCAGAAGTAATATCATTATGTTTCATACCAAATTTGAAGGTGTAACATTCTTTTAGAGGGAATTTTTGGTTGCCCTTGATGCTTCCTCCTCTCTTGTTGTGGTAGCCAGGGTACTTGGATTTTTCGAAAATCACTTTGTCCTTCAAATTGAAGCCTGCATTCTCCCCAATCTTCTTCAACTTCCATCGATTATAGGGATAATCATCTCTGTGTGAAACATGAATTTCACCACCTTCATTGAGCATCCCACGGGAACTTTTGAAGAAAGCTCTTAACAGATCCTTGTGCATTCTAATGGCAGTTGAACATGTACATGATATCAATCAATCACAAGCTAGCTAAAGGCCCACAGTTCTTCATATATATCATAATGTTTCATTATATATGGCCGAGTTTTTATACCAAGTGTGACGTGACAATTTGATACTAGGGTCAAAATAGGAACTTGACTTCTAAAAAGAATGGATATGTATGTATAATTATTCAATATTCACATTACATGGGTTTACACAATGGTGTTAATTAGTGAGGAATTTAGGTTAAGAGCGGTACTTTATATAAATAATATAGCTAATTAAGGGTGCTTTTCGGCCTAACCGGCTTGAAAACCGATGTAATTTTTATTCCATTCCAAAAGAAGATAATAGTAGTACTTGGATGAACTTACTCGATGAGCTCGCG
This sequence comes from Prinsepia uniflora, assembly GCA_032719365.1. Classification (NCBI taxonomy): domain Eukaryota; kingdom Viridiplantae; phylum Streptophyta; class Magnoliopsida; order Rosales; family Rosaceae; genus Prinsepia; species Prinsepia uniflora. The sequence goes on along the minus strand of CM064876.1, from coordinate 3,039,862 downwards.
ATCTCTCTCACATAGCCAAGAGTAATGGCCTGCATGAGGAAAGTTGTAGATGATAAAATCAAATTTCTTGTACATAAGGATGGGATGCTGGTCCATGTCGCGCACATCGACTTCATGCAACACCAAGCACTGTCGTGTCTTCAACTCTTTCAAATGTGCCTCACTGCTCCAATGTTTTTTCAGTAGAGAATCTGCATACAAAGTCCAATAAAAAAAAATTGTTTATCAAATTCAAATAAGGGTAATGTTTCTGATAATAATATGCTCCGTTTTTGTTAATTATAATTTGTAAATAAAAATATTAGGAGGACGGGATTCAAAATATGCGTACCTGGAGATTCAAGAGTGGTAGCAACCATGTTAGATGCATTCCGAAATGCTCGAGCCAAGCAAGCAGAAAATGAGAAGTCTCCCTCTCCAATCAACAAGATCTTATGAGAGCTAGAGTATTGTCCAATACATCTCATCTTCTTTCCCATTTTTTATTTGATTTCTATTACATAATTTCTCTATACACTTTTTATACATTTTCTCCAATATATATCACCATGGGAAACTATGATCAAATAATGAAGAGACATTCAATAAATAGACATTGAAGTTATAGGTATGGGGAATTGGGATTGAGAATGGGACTGGGATTGGGACTCCAACCTATTATGAAACTAAAGGCCCTCTATTGTTTGCTAGCTTGCTGACCGTTTTTTCACTTTGTCCAAATAACAAGCAAAAATGCAATCACGCGGCAGACAAGTTACTGCAAACTTTTTCCCCTTTGATTATTCCTTATCACTTTATTTCCTGAGTTTCTTCCTTAATTTAAGGATATATTCTATATATATACTTTATGGGTTTTTAAAGTTGGAATCTTTTTATCACTCTGATGCAAGTGTTTGTTTCTTTTCTCACTTTAAGAATATATTATTATTTTTTTCCTGAAAATGTAACTTTATTAATTAAAAGTAAATAAGAACGACAATATCTTTGACGAAAAGATTAAACAATCAAGTTGGTTCAAAATCGACATAAACATGACACTCACTCTTACTCTTAACATGGTTAGCAACAACATGTGCCACCATATTACACATCCTAGGGGCAAATTGAAAAGTAATCGACAGAAAAAACTCATAAAGTACATAAATATTATGAAGGATATTGGTAAGAGTAGCATCATTACCCTTCTTGCATAACAACTGAATCAACTAAATTGAGTATTCCACAATTACAGTAGTATGACTAACCGTCACACATGCCTCCAAATCTGAACGAACAACCAAAACTTCCGCATGAAGAGCTGACGAGCATTTGAGCATATCAGCACCTCCGACCCCTTCGAAGGAGCCTAGCCATGGTCGTAGAACCCAACCATAAGCCCCCATATGCGTGCCTTTAGACCAAGCTCCATCACAATTGAGTTTGAGGACTTCGAGGCTGGGTCGCTGCCAACCTTGGACCAAGCTCCATCAAGTTGGATATTTTGAAGTTGAGCGGATGATTTTTAATAACCTTCGGACCCTACAGTCAGTTTCGAAGCCCGTTACAAAATTTCATAGAAATTTGAGCCTTTATGCTTAAAAAAAAACATTAATGTAAAGTTCAGATATGGGAGATACTAAAATTGAAATACATGGAAAATAACTAAAGTTACATATCATTGATGGTTTCAACCATTTAGCCTAATTTAAAAGCCGAAATGCACCACTTAATATTACTTCAAAGTTTGAGACCATCCAAAGCATCTAATATCTCATCGACCCTAGCATTATGTTTCTTACAAAATTTGAAGGTGTAGCATTGTTTGAGAGGAAATTTTTTGTTGCTGTTGATGCCTCCTCCTCTCTTGTTGTGGTAGCCAGGGTAGTTGGATTTTTCGAAAATAGCTTTCTCCTTCAAAATGAGGCCTGCTTTCTCCCCATTCTTCTTCAATTTCCATCGATTATAGGGATAATCATCTCTGTGTGAAACATGAATTTCACCACCTTCATTGAGCATCCCACGGGAACTTTTGAAGAAAGCTCTTAACAGATCCTTGTGCATTCTAATGGCAGTTGAACATGTACAATTAATATCAATCAACAAGATAAAGGGCAACAATTCATCAACTAACAGCGAGTTTTTATACCAAGTGTGATGTGACAATTTGATATTGGGGATAAAAACGTAGCACTAGCTTGACCTCTAAAACAAATCAATATGTGTAAGGACTGTTCGACAATAACATTCCATGAATTTGCACAGTAGCAAATGAGGAGTTTAGGTTAAGAAGGGTACTTCATATAAATAATATTGCTAAGGGTGTTTTTCGGCTAAGGGAGTTTAGCCAATATCATATAATGCTGAAGAAAAAAAGGCAATTAATAATAATGGCAATAAGTATTAAGTAAGTGAATTTTATGGGTATATATCGATGTTCTAAATGGCGAGCTAGATGGCTCAGGCGACGCAGCAAGGGAATTCTGAGGTGCCTATATGCAAGATTTATTTAGAAATAGAAATCCGAAATTTTACCCAAATTCTCACTCAAATTAGAACTCATGAACTCATGAACTCATGAACTTACCCGCCCCCATGATATTTTAAACATTGGTAAATATTTTGACCATCTGAAAGTATGCAAACCAAATAATAAAGCGCTCAAATTTCAATACTAAACTATATACAAATAAGTAGAATATATTGACATGTTAGAAGGAAGGAAAAAAAAAAAGAAAGAGAACCAAACTTGAAGTGTTTCAATAATAATATTGGTGTAATTGTATAAATACAACAAAATAATTTAATCGGGAAATGAATCTCATGTGGAGTCCCTATATATATATATATATATATATATATATATATATATATATATATATATATATATATATGATTGGATTGACTTACTGAATAAGCTCGTCGTCTATCTCACAAAGCCAAGAGTAATGGCCGGCATGAGGAAAGTTATAGATGATGAAATCAAATTTCTTGTACATAAGGATGGGATGCTGGTCCATGTTTTCCACATCGACATCATGCAACACCGAGCACCGTCGTCTCTCCAACTCTTCCAAATGTGCCTCACTGCTGCAATGTTTTTTCAGTAGAGAATCTGCATGCATGAAAGTGCGTTTAATAAAAAAAAATGTAGATACGTAATGTTTCTGACGTTCGATCCGTTTTTGTTACAATTTATAAACAATGGTATCCAGAGAGTGATATATATACGTGCCTGGAGATTCGAGAGTAGTAGCAACCATGTTGGATGCATTTTGAAATGCTCGAGCCAAGCAAGCAGAAAATGAGAAGTCTCCCTCACCAACCAACAAGATCTTATGAGAGCTAGAGTAGCTTCCTATCCGTCTCTCATTTTCCCCCATTTTTTGTATGATTTCTATTACATAATTTCTCTAAACATTTTGTATACATATATATATATTTATATATCATCCATGAGAAAACTAAAGAGACATTCAATAAATAGAGTTTTAATTAATCACAGTCCCATAGAGATATTGTAGTTTCCAAAAACTATTTATTAAGTAAAGAGAAGATGAAATGTATCATGTGATGAAGAGTAGTGGAAGAGGAGGGAGTGAGGGACGCAAGCCAAGAAGATGAAAGTTCGTGAGTTTTTTTTTTTTTTTTTTATAACTTTTTTGTTGAAGTTTGTTTTAAATTTTCAATTAATATTGAAAAACCAAGAGAATATTCCTCAGTAGAAGTTTAATATATAAATGCGAAAGGAAAATCTCATCAGCTGCCACTGAAGGTGATAAATACACGAATGTAATATTTTAAAATTTTCTATTAAACTTCGCGATAAATATGCTACCTACGATGGCTGTGCCAAAGATTGGTGACGAATGTATGGGATTCTTAATATTTATTTTTTTACTTTTTATTTTTGCTTCTATTGATCAAACCGCGTGTAATTTACATATGTGTAATTTTCATATTCAATTAAAGAAAACTATAAAATTTCCACTTTCACATTTTTCGCAAAATTTGTGAATTATACGTCACGATTTCTAGTTAATTTTTTTTTCATATTCAATTAAAGAAAACTATAAAATTTCCACTTTCACATTTTTCGCAAAATTTGTGAATTATACGTCACGATTTCTAGTTAATTTTTCAACAAAAACATAGAACCAAATTATTTTGCTTACTTCTATTGTGATCTCTGTTTATACCCAAAAAAATTACAAGTGCCAAGAATCTCACTAAGCATTTTTAAGTGTGTACTAGACATTACTTATATTTTTCGAGACTTAAAAAGTCATTTCCGGACTACACAATTTAGCATTTTTTAAGCGTAAAAATTTCAAACTCAATAAATCTCAAAGGGCTTGTAAAAAATTTTAAAAGCGTACTTAAAATATTTTTCAAAATCTCAACGGTTGAATTTTTTAAAAAAATGTGAGTTATAATTTACAATTTTACTTTATTTTGAAGTTAAGACAAAAACATTAAGAGAGGGAAAAAAAACTCATTCTAATTTCATTTTTATCTCCCTGAAAGCTTTTTAAAGTTCATACAAAACATTCCATATGGTTGAGGTCCTTGAGGTTCAAATCGTTTACAAAAACATATGCCCAAAACGAAACACAGTCAAAATACCAAAAGTATTCAGAGCAAGTGAACATATCTGATGATCCACCCATGCCAAAGCCCCAGAGCACCAGCCTCTGCTTCAAAAACTCACCACAAACCCTTCAAACGATCATACATAATAACCGAAATTGCTGGTTTCTTCACTACAAACAGACATTCCATCATATTGCAGAGAAAAGATGAAGGTGTAACAATCTCTGAGACGAAATGTCTTGTTGCCTTCGATGTTACCGCCTCTCTTGTTATGGTAGCCAGGATAATCCGACTTTTCGAATAACACCTTATCGATCAAAACCAGACCTGATTCCTCAGCAATTCCCTCCACATCCCATGTGTTATAAGGATAGTCATCCCTGGTTGTGACATGAATCTCTCCATCATCCTTAAGCAAGAAACAGGCGCTTTTGAAAAATCCATCCAGCAACTCCTGGTGCATTCTATAATTCCATTCATTAACCATCAAAGCAATTAAGCAACTAATTACTGCGTACTATGGAAGTTGATAATATATGAGTAGGTGAGAGTTAATTAAACTTAAAAAGGATCTGAATTTTGCAAAGCACGCTGCCTCACTCCTGGCATCAAACAAAATTGATAAGATATATAATTGGAAACTATTGCTCTTCATAACATAATTTGATAGAACTCCATAAATGACACCTATTGATACCCTAGGTACTTTCATCCTCCCTCATAAACACAAGCTCTCCTCTCTCCTTCTAGACTAGAGCTCTCATCTCTCTCTACATCCCACTCTTCCTTGTATCATGCACAAATATCTCGTATTTCTTGTGTGCGGTCTTCACATACAGGCATTTAGGTCCATTTATGGATCAAGCAACACCGAAAATTGTAAGGGACTCGTGTAACAAGCAATTCTTGAGCATCCTAATATCATTTACCATTAGTAAGGGCAATTAGGACACAACAATTAAAGTTTCATCTTATTAAGGAATGCTTTTGAATTAGTCAACTAAGTCAAGAACTAATCACAATCTATAGAAGCTTTGCTTAAGATTCTTTTTCCAAATAAACTGTTAAGGAGGGACCTATATTTAATCAACAACTAATTATTTTCTTTAATAAGTTTAAAGGTCCCTAGTCAACCATAAGTTTATGAGTTGATTTTTACAGAATGTCAACACCACTTGTAGTTTTCAAGGCACTAAACATTTCATCAACATATTAGTCTTTTCTATAGCCCTTTTTTTTCTTCTATGAAATTCTACATGTCGATTAAGTTAATCATTCTCGATCAAAACCAAAGAAAATCATGAATATAAAATCACATGTCAAGTGCAGCCAGGGGAAGTTTGGCTGCCCCTTCTCCCACTTTCGAAGCTTCATTTCGATAGTCCTTACATTTCAATACTTGGCATTATTATCACTTGAATAAAAACACGTCAATATAGAAACATCATTTCAATAAATTAATAAATAACCCATAAATAGATCAGCAGAAGGAAATTAAATTGTAAGCAATATAACTTATCACCACTTACTGAATGAGCTGAGGGTGTCTTTCACTTAGCCCATGATAATGTCCAGCATGAGGAAAGTTGAAGAGGATGACATCAAAATTCATCCTACGCAGATATGGATGGGAATCCATGCCGAACACATCAACGCCATGCAAAACCAAACACCCTCTAGTCCTCAAGTCATTCAAATTTGGTCCACAACCTGGGTGTTTGGCCCATAAATGACCTAAAGATTCAACCTTTCATCAAATTTATCACTTGAAAACGAAAAATCAAAGAAACCCACAACGAAACAGAATAAAAAATAGGTGTTTTGTCTTACGGCTCGTCCATACTCCATGGTTACATGAGAAATAATCAACCCAAAATCAAAATGAACCCGACCTTACAACAAACCCTACAAACTTGATGTCAAATCTAAAAGCTTTGGAAAAATGTACCTTCGGAATCAAGAGAAGTTGCAACCATGTTGGAAGCACACCCAAAAACTCTAGCCAAAGAAGCAGAAAATGAAAAATCTCCTTCACCAACTAATAATATTTGTTGATAACTATTGTAGTAACCCATTCTATTTCTCACAATCAAAATTCTCCACAAACAAGCCTAAACCCAGAAATGAAGAAAATTCACTAACTTTCAGGATTCTAGTTCTGTTTCTTTTACCAATTACTGAAGCTAGAAGAAGGAGGCGAGGGCGGTGGGAATTGATATTTGGGCTTTAGGCTTCTGTGTAGTTTGGGCCTTCATGAGAAATGGTAATAGTTTGATTCATTTTACAATTTCGTCCTTTGTCAAGTATATTTCTAAGGATTAATCATTGATTAGTCCTCGGACCCAAAAAAATAATAAAAAATCATTGATTAGTCCATGATAATATTAATATTTATTCAAAAACTATTAACTATAATTTTTAAACTTTCTAATTCCTAAATATTATTGTAATTATTCAAACAATGAAGTTATTTTTTAATTCTAATGCTTTTAACTTTAAATTTGAGAAATTTTTATTATCTAATAGTAAAAGATTATCTTAATTTCTTATAATTTATAGCTTAATTAAATCTTAAGTAAGTCATAAATTCTCCAATCACCCTCCCTACTTAAATACCCCCCATCTCTTCTCTAAAATTTTATATATTTTACTGTAAAATACAGACAACACAACACAGATTTTATTATTAATTTTAAATAAAAAAAATTATATATTAATATATATATGTATATATATATAACACATAAATGTGTGTGCGCGCCTTGTATATATAAAAGCATGCAAAAGTAGCAGTCATGTTGCCGGCCAAATGGCCTTGCAAATTGTCACTGCCTTTTAAGAACAGCGCTGAGGGGGTCGGGAATTCTTACAGGTTCAGCGCATGAGATTAGGTTCCAATAAAATAAACTCAATAATAATATTTAATATATCCATATATAAAAGCTTTTAGATAAAAATAAAATCCTATTAAAAACTAATGAATCATGTAGCCTATTTTTAATTATATGGACCATGATGTGCATCTCCTAATCGTTTCATTTTAAATTCTTTAATTTTAAACAAATGATTAATGGTAAGTGTGTTGATGCCAAAAATGACACCAACGAGATTGAGAAGACAACGCATAAATATTAAAACACCGATACATACGGGGTTCACCCGAATCGGGCTACGTCCACAGGACAAACTTTCCGAGATAGTATTATTGATAATAATAGAGTTTACATGTTTGTGGCTTTGAGCCCTTGAGGTAAATGTGGAGATGATGTCTTCACATGTGTGGGAGGTGAATGAGATTGTTTTACAAATGAGGAGATGTCCTCCTTAAATAGGCAAAGGCTAGGGTTTCCATTGCATTATGGGCTTCGTATTGGACTTAGACCCGGTCCAAGTGCGGGGTGAAATCCCGCACGAACAGTTGTCCCCCAAGTCTTCAGTCAATATAGTGTCTTAGCTGAGGACTTGAACAGTAGACCGAATACGGGCCGAACTAAGTAATTGTTGATCTGACTCGAACCCAACATGAAGCGTCATTCAATATGAAGTAATACTCAGCAAGAGGTTGTCCTCATCGCGAGGCTACTCAGCAAGGGAAGACACTCATCAGAGGCTGCTTGACTTGAGGTGATCGCTCTGTGCGAGGCTGCTCGATGCGAGGGATGCTCGGCTAGAGGCAACCGTTCTGTGCGAGGATGCTCGGCTAGAAGACGGTCGCTCCGTACGAGACGGCTCGGCTAGAGGCAATCACTCATGGAGGCTGCTCGACCAAACATATCATCCATTGCAAAGTAACTCGGCTAAAAGCACTACCCATCGTGAGTATTAACTCAATGTGAAGTGAGCATTCATTGTGAATTACTGAGGAGTATATGTGTACAAGTATTGTCGTGGGCAAAAAAGATTAATCGATCGTGCCGATCGGCATTCGAATAATTTGGTCGTTCATGATAACATGAAATAATTTTATCGATTAGTAAACCAAAATAATTTTATCGATTAATAAATCGAAATAATATAATAAACTCAAATAATATGTATTTAATTAATGAGCATGTGTTAGATTTTAACTAATAAATAAATTTAATATAAAGATTATTAAGTATTAAATAATAGAAAGTGCATTCAATGTCACTAGAATAATATAATAATAAAAAGTATAATAATTCATGCACCAAAATTTGGCATGGAATCTTCGACATGCCTCCCAAAATTATGGTAAAAGTAGATGACAAATTAATGAGAGTGATGTGAGAAATGAAAGGGCAAGTGCGTATGTAATATGGTCTTACGTAGTCAAATATTAAAAGAGTCATAAATATGAAGAAAAAATGAGTTGCCCCAGTTCTAATCAAATAAAATATAATAATTGGTTATAATATAATAACATATCAGATGGTGTAGATATAATAATATATTGATTAAATATTAAACGAGTATGCAAGCTCTTATCTAGGGTTTCATAGCACGTAGAACAACTAAGCTGGAGAAGTGCGGCAGCGCATAATCGGCGATGGCGGTGTCGAAGTACACATGGGTCAATAGATTCAAGTCCCCTGGTGTTATTGATGGTAGCAGTGTCTTCGGAGATGCCGAGGGGGCAGGCACGGATCGAGAGCTTTTTTGGGTGGGCTCCAGCCTACCTCAAATGTAAAAAAAATATGAAAAATTCAAATGAATTTTTTACTAAATTTCTAGTAAATATTATTTTACTAAACTAATTGGTTATAAAATAGCCCTATTTTATTCTTAATTATAGATTCAGCCCACCTCTATTTTCAATCCTGAGTTCGTGCCTGCGAGAGGGGCTGACTAGTGCACGCAGCCACGAGGACGTCGGCCACCTCCGACGATGATGAAAGGCCTAGGTGGCGCGTCGATCTGGAGGTAAGAGAGAGCTGACGCGGTGGTCGCATATTGACGATGACACGGTGGTTCTGCAAGGATGTTGCAAGCAGTCTTTTGCTCACCACGATGACGTTGGTGGTGGTGCCTCCGACGGAGGTATGACGATATGGCGACGCTGGTTTAGGCGGAGAAGCTCCCTGGCCAAGTTTTTCTCTCCCTCTTGCATGGGTAGTCTGCAGTCAAGCCTGGATGGAAAGGTTGGACCATGAAGAAAAGAAAGGTTTTATTTTTTACAAATCTCCATCAACAAAAGCCAAAGTTGAAAAGTCAAAAAAGGAAAACACTTTTTTTCCTTAGAGAGAACAGGGAGGAGGAAATCAATTGGTCTTATCCATTAATCAGTTGATATTGATAAGAGAGAATAAAATGGGTCACTTTGGCAGGACGGATTGCTGGGTTTTGCTTGGCGTTCATGAATATTCATGGTGTTTCTACAGGTGAGTGAAGAGAAAAAGGGTCCGACATGGATTTTTGTCGCAATTCCCATAGACGGCGCCAAACTGTTGATGCCAAAAATGGCACCAACGAGACCGAAAAGACAACGCATAAATATTAAGACACCGGTACATACGTGGTTCACCCGAATTGGGCTACGTTCACGGGAAAAACTTTTCGAGATAATATTATTGATAATAATAGAGTTTACATGTTTGTGGCCTTGAGTCCTTGAGGTAAATGTGGAGATGATGTCTTCACATGTGTGGGAGGTGAATGAGATTGTTTTACAAATGAGGAGATGCCCTCCTTAAATAGGCAAAATCTAGGGTTTCCATTACATAATGAGCTTCGTATTGGACTTAGGCCCGGTCCAAGTGTGGGGTGAAATCCCGCACGAACAAAGTGAATTAAACTTTGTGTAAAATTCTCTCTTACAAGTAAGTAAATCTCAATTCTCAAATCTCAAATATTACATTAAAATAAATACAAGGAAGAGTAACAATTCTTGAATTTTATCCTAATTATAGCAACCGTCCATAAACATTCAATTTTAGTTTTTCCGTTTTGAACTTTATCATAATAGTTGATTTCGACCCTTTGTTAAAAATTAGAATGGATTCCGTTATAATTAAGGGCAAAATCCTGCATTCATGTTATTTTCTTTAGTTTAATAAAAAGAAAAAATTAGAGCAATAATCTATGAGTTTAAATATAATGTTAGTATTTTTTTTTCCTAAACTTTACCATAAAAAAATGAACAAAAATTATAATACGAAACTCTACAAACACTAAAGCTTATTCAAAACAAAATTATGTAGACATCAAATCAATTTAGAAATTAAAAAAAAAAATCCTAAGTTCTTGTCTTGTTTTTATATCTTTAATTTTCATAAAAATATTATTTTCATTGTTTGTATATTTTGTGAACAATAAAAATACCATATAAAACAATTAAGCAATAAAAAACAAAAACTACGTGCAAAATACATGGGTATATTTTTATATTTAAAAATCAACATAATAACAAGAAATATTCTAATTAACAGAATAAAAAAAATGAAATAATTCATAGTAATATGACCAAAAGCAAGATGAGGCCAGAAAAAATTAATAATGAAGTTTCGGACAATTTCAAGTAATATAATAAAGTTTATGGATTATTATTCCAAATTTTTCCTTTTATTAAATTTTAAAAAATATTTAACAGAGATGAATAAAGAAAACCAACTATTATAGTACAATTTAGGGACCTAAAAATAATAAAATTAAAGTTGATGGACGATTATTGTAATTAAGGTCAAATGTAGAGATTGTTGCTCCAATTGATAGTATATATCTATGTCTAAAATAAATAGAAAAATGAAAAAGGGCAAAAACAAGATAAAAGATCTTTGCAAGTGGTTCCCACCAAAAGTGTGACATCCCAGGAAAGCGGGTCCTTGTCTCAACTGTAATCACCACGTGTCCATCCCTGGTCTCCTATTTCCCGCCACGTAACTGCCGCCTCACCTTCACTTAATTAGTTCGTAGCGTCAAATCAATCAAAATCTTTCCCTTCTGTCTCCCTCGGCACTCAAAAAATCCTTTCAATTTCACATCACATGCTCCTCTTATCTGCTCTAATATTCGCCTCGAGGCCTTGTATTAAATCGAAGCGCCGGAGGCCGCCTCCTGCCCATAATTACTAACCTTACGGTGGAGATCGATGGAGGTTCCGGCGGATTTTGTGGCCAAGCTATGGAGCTTTGTCTCCTTCCTACCCTTCTTCTTCTTGCTCCTCATCCTTGGCCTTCTCAAAGGTAATTAACTCACCACAAAGTTTTCTAATTTCTCTCTTTATTTTACTTTTATTACGCCAAGAGTAATGGTTCGGAGATTTCAAATGGAATTAAAGGTGGACATGAATTTATTAAAACTGCTAACCGATCCGCTTCAAATCGTTATTTATCTAATGATTTAAGTTTGATCGAATAAAAGATAAACGATTCTCAAACCGCAAACGATTTTAGGATCCAAACCGTTCGGTTAATAACGGTTTGGATTTGGATTTTTAAAATCCGTTAAATTTAAACCGATTCGTTAAGAAATATATTAATTTTTATTAATATTTAAATCTATTATTAATATAAAATAAAAATAATAAAAATAAAAGAATATTTAGATATATTCATAAGTATATGTATATTCATATAAGATTATAATAAAAAATTATTAAATAGTTGGTGTGTTTGATAAATCTTAATATAGTGATAATGTTTTCAATTCAATATTTAGCAAGTTAAATATATAAAATTTTGAATATTGAGTATTGATTTTTTTTGTATCTTTATTTTTTCTATGTCCTTATTTTTTTTTGTTCTTAACGGATTAAACCGTTTCGATCTAAACCGAACTGTTAGTAACGATTTAGATCGAAACAGTTTTATTTCTAATTTTCGAAAATTCAAACCGTATCGAACCATTAAGATTTTAACAGTTTGGATTTAGATATTGTCAATATCCGTATCGAATCGAACCATGCCTACCCTAAGTGAAATTGTTGCTATTTGTATAGCGTTACATAAGATTAGACCGTTGATATTTAAATCCATAAGTGTAAATAGTAAATTTGTGAACTTTTTTGTTTTTGTTTTGTGTTGTTTTGGTTGATATAGCTGCAGTGATTGGGCCGGTGGTGGTGGGAATTATTGTGACTGGAAATTCAGCTGTAATTGTTGGGCTTTGGGTTGCACATTTTATCTGGACTTATTTCTGTGTGGCAAGGTATGCCTCACTTGGAGACCAATATCTCTCATTATTCAAGTAGTTATGGACATTGTGACTGATTTTTCATTTCCATGGATCTGTTATTTCAGAAGCAAGAGGCTTGGGCTTGTGTTGAAGATCCTGGTGCTGTTACTGCTTCCATTGCCTCTGGTGCTTTGGCCGTTCCTCGGCGTCGTTGGAAGCGTTTTAGGCGGGATTGGATATGGCTTCTTTGCCCCCCTTCTTGCAACATTTCAGGCTGTCGGCGAAAACGTCTCCGACAAGTTCTACCACTGCTTTGTCGTAGGTTCCCTTTCTCCTTCACTCTGTTTGCATTTGGCGATTGGATTACTTTTGGCTAATGTTTTAGCATATTACTTGATATTGATGGCCATTTCCCACGTGAAACTAAAATGTGGGTCAGTTGGTGCATTGTAAGTTGATGCCATGAAAGATCATCAATTTTTTCAACTGAATTGATGCCATGAAATCAATCACATCCTTTATACACAATGAACAAGGCTTTTTAGTAAAAGATCCTCTCTTTTCTATTGCTGTTGAAGCCTTGCGTGCATGATTAGTATAATATGTTTTGCTCATTCAACAAATTGTTTGCATAGAGGTGATTTTTTCCTGGTTATATTGGTATTGATTAGCTATTCGTATTAGTAGCTTATACGTTTTGTACATTTTAGGATGGTGTTTGGTCGACAATTAAAGGAAGCTGCACAGTTGTGCTGGATTTCACAGATTTTTGCTTCCACTCTTACTTCTCCTTCATGGATGAACTAATTGAGCAGATACCGGCAGATGAAAAGCCAATGGACATAGAGTGAGAACCCGATCACTTTTAAAAAAAATTCACCTGTGAAACGAAGTTACCCGTCTGAAGACTTATTTTTTCTTTATCTAGGTTATTCAAGTTGCCAGCTTCTTTGTTGGTGAGTTTGATTGGAGTGCCGGTCGATGTGCCTTTGATTACACTAGTTGCGATATGGAAAAGCCCTTACATGCTGTTCAGAGGATGGAAGAGGCTATTAGAAGACTTGATAGGAAGAGAAGGACCGTTCTTGGAAACTGTATGTGTGCCATTTGCCGGTCTGGCCATTTTCTTATGGCCTTTGGCAGTTGTGGGATCTGTGGTAGCTTCTTTCATCTCTAGCTTCTTTCTTGGACTATATAGTGGTGCTATTGCTTATCAGGTATACTGATTAATTGGCTGCTCTATCATAATTTGGTTTTGGCTATAATTTTGGGATTCTTAACACATAGTGATGCAAATGCTCAGGAAGATTCGATCCTCCTTGGACTCGCCTTCATAATTTCTGTCGTTTCGCTGTTTGATGAATATGTGAACGAACTACTCTACTTGAGAGTAGGGTCCTGCTTTCCAAGGTACACTATGGATTTCCCTCTCTCTTTGAAACTAACTATTTCAATTGTCCAAATGTTTCATGAATAAAAGAGTGAATTATTTTGATTATGAGACATCCCTGTGACAGCTAGGCCAATATACCGCAGAAATATGAGCTCTGACCCAGAGAGAAAGAAGTATGGTGACGATAAAAATGATTTGGAGAATCGGGGAGAGGGCTCATACAAATCATCAAGACTCGTGTCTCAACATTCAAGAACATGGAAGCAGGCAATTCAACGGTATAAACCCATGCAGGTAATACCATATATCAAAATTGTTTGAGTTTTTTATGCAACATTATTAGGGGAGGGGGATTATGCACATTGGCTATCGTCTTCTCCCTCTACGAGAGTTACCATGTGACTTTTTATATGAAATGCTATGGTGACAGGTCTGGGGCTGGCTCTTTAAGTCCTGTGAGATTAATGGGAGGATACTTCTCCGTGATGGTCTGATGGATATCAAGGACATAGAGGAATGCCTTTTGAACCGAAATTGTAAGAAGTTGGGAGTCAAACTACCGGCTTGGTCAATATTGCAGTGTCTTCTTGCATCCGCAAAGTCTAACTCGTCTGGATTGGTGATATGTATGTTATATATCCGACTTGCAACTCCTTTTTCTCTGGTTAGTCGTTGAAGGGTACATTGATAGTGGTTCTAATTTGAATTCCGTAGCTGATGATGTAGAGTTGACAAAGGCAAATGGACCAAGGGACAAAGTGTTTGAGTGGTTCATTGGACCATTGTTGGTCATGAAAGAGCAACTGAAGAATCTCCACTTGGACGAGAACGAAGAGATGTGTCTGAGATATTTGTTTATGAAATGCAAAAATGAAACGCCTGAAGAGTGGCACAACACCGGATTTCCATCCGCTGACCATGTCCGAAGGGCACAGTTGCAAGCCATATTTAGGAGGTACGTTTTTTCCTTATGTTGTCTGTGATATATCAACTGAGTACGCATAAAGGTATCAAGTTTTTGTACTACGTGATGTGGTGACATTTAATTTTTCTATCTGCGGTTAGCATTAATTTGCCACTGTTAGAAGCTTAAGAAAGAGAACAGTGTTTTGAGAAGCATTTTTGTGTTCAGATTGAAGGGGCTTGTAGCCTCAATGTCACGGATACCGACTTTCAGGCGCCGGTTTATGAACTTGGTGAAGGTGCTTTACCTAGAAGCAGTTCAGGCCGCTGCTTCGTCCAATAGCTTGATTGAAAGTGAGGATAAAATAGATAGAAAAGAAACTGGAGACACAGCAGGAAACGTTGTATGACAATGTGGATGTAGTATGAATGTGATTTCTATAACACTGCCTAGCTACAAAGAACGAATCGGCGTCGCAGATTCGAATCGACTATTTTGATTTGTAACAAGTAGTAGCAGAATTGAGAAGTCTGATTCTTGGCACATTTTAGTTTCTAGATTGCCTTGTGATAAGATCTGAAGTGCCAGTTGATGTACATGTTTGGAACTAAACCTACCTACTTTGTGCTCGTTTTGGGTGATAACCCGACCTAGCTACTTCCATTGTTTGAACGGGAACTTCGAAATTTTGGGGTCTCGTTTATTTTTCATGACACTGTCACGACCTTTTAACTTGGAAGGAAAGAATTAAATACAAGCCGCTTTTCAATTTTTTTTTAATATAAGTTTGATTATATTATATAAAGATCTTATCCGTGAAAATTAAAAATTGAGCTGAGACTTCTTATATGGTAAGTGTAGAGGAAATCCACTTGAGATTTTTTACATAATAATTGCAGAGGAATATCCCTAGCTATTAAATGGTATATAGCCACTTTTCAACTTTGAAAAATTTGGTAGAGATACATTTCCATTTTTTTATTTGAATGTTTTTCTATTTATTTATTAATCAAATTTTCAAATTTATTCTCATGCCCTAATTCATTTTATTTTATGAGAAATTTGGAAGTTCATCATATATAAATAGCATAACTATAACACGTTTTAATTTCTTCAATTTTCTTGGTAGATCCTACTTCTCCCTGTCAGGCCGGCCATGGCTTAGGGTCGCAAAGGCCCCCGCTCTGGGCCCATTTAGGGTCCACAATTTTTAAATTTGTTTTATTTTTATGGGAAAAAATTTAAATTGAATTTAAAGAAATATTTTATTAAAAAATTGGGTTCATATTCTTGAAATATTGTAAGAGTTATTTTGATTAATATAGAGTTATTTAGCTTGTCTTATAAAATTATTTAGACTAACTCTAAATTTTTTGATAAAATTTCACTGTTTCTTTAAAATATAACATTGCAAAATGACTATATTTTTTATGTATGATTAATGTGCTTAAATTCTTGAAATTTTTTGGTATATTAATAAGAGGATGAAAAAAAAAATTAATATTTAAAAATTTAATTAATTTTTTATGTAAATATAAATTATAAGGACACTTTCATAATTTTCGCGGTTTCCAATTTATTGGATCGGCCTGCTCCGCTTGTTGAAGCACATGAACACCTCAAGAAATTCATCATCATCACAAACAGATTCCAAGAAAGACCATTTCTAAATACAGTATACAATTATAAGTACTGAAATTGGGTGAAATGATCAGTTCGTACTTCTCCCATAATTTACTTTTCATAATTAGCTTCTTTTTTTGGTCCTGATTGGAATCTTTCTTAATTAACTTGCGTATAATATTTAATAAATCATACAAAATATGTTTATATATATATGCATTTTGAATTATTTTAATTGACCATATTTGATGTGATATTTTATTTATCATATAAAATAAATATAAAGTATTTTAATTTTATAAAATAAATTTATTCATTAATTGACACATTAATAATTCAATTGATATTAAAATGATTCAATCATCATTACTTCACAATGGATTTAATGAATATATTATGGAGTCGTAATTACTTCAAAAAATAGTAATTATTAAATTGAGTCAATTATATATCAAAGCAGTTAAGATTTTTTTTACAGCCTGGTAGCAGCAGGTTAATTTGAAACAAATTAATAAATAAGACTGTAGCTGTAAATAGTAAAAGGGTTCTTGTTAAATTGTTATTTTTTAACCCTTCTGTTTCGGAAACCTCCTCTTTTGATTACAGCCTCTAGATGGAGATTATTTTTTCTCCACAAAACAAATCTCCATCTCCTCCTCCTCACCAACAACCTCTTTCATCTTTTCTTCCTCTCTGTCAAACAATTTTCTCATCATTTTCTCGTTGCTTGCTGCTCAAGTTAACCCCCATGAAACCTCCTCCCATGTCATTAGGTCACACCCCTAAATTCTAAGTGTCTTCATATATCCTCCAATAGGTCCCAATTGATGTAATCAATGTGAAACTTTTTGTTGGTTTTCTACTTCTTACATCGATATGAAGGTGACATGAAGTATTTGATTCATCTTCAATCCTCGTGTTCACCATTCTCATCTTGTATCGAAAAGAAAATAAAAAATTCTGGCAAATAAATTTGGTGTCTCTAACGTTATTCTTCCGAGCATTATAATATTTTGTTATATTTGTAAAGATGCAAACTTTGAGCCGGTCTATGAGAGGCCAATCATTACATGAGCCTCCACCATTTGCAGAGAAGCTCACCGAAGACCCGGTGACGACGAAAACCGCCCAAAGCACGGTGACCTGCGTCTACCTTGCCAACATTGCCACAAACTGGCGCAGGGTGACAATCATATGGTGCAAGAATCTCATGAATCATTCCCTGAGCATTAGGGTTGATGGCTTAGACGGCGATTTTCACTACACATGCAAAATCGACCTAAAGCCGTGGCATTTTTGGAGCAAAAAAGGGTATAAATCATTTGAAGTGGAAGGGAATCAAGTGGAGGTTTATTGGGACCTTCGGTCGGCGAAATTCGTGGGAGGACCGGAGCCATGTTCTGATTTTTACGTTGCCCTAGTTTGTGATGAGGAGGTGGTTTTGTTACTTGGGGACAGGAAGAAAAAGGCTTACAAAAGAACCAAATCAAGGCCAGCAATTGTGGAGGCACTTATATATTTCAAAAAAGAAAACGTGTTTGCCAAGAAAAGCTTTGCAACTAGGGTTAAGTTTGATGAGAAGAGAAAAGAGCATGACATTGTTGTGGAGAGCTCAACACATGGGCATAAAGACCCTGAAATGTGGATCAGTGTAGATGGACTTGTACTGATCCATGTGAAGAATTTGCAATGGAAATTCAGAGGGAACCAGACCGTGATGGTGAATATGCAACCGGTCCAAGTTTTTTGGGATGTTCATGATTGGCTTTTCAGCAGCCCCGGCACAGGGCATGGGTTGTTCATCTTCAAGCCCGGAGCCCCGGAAATCGAAAGTGATTACGACAGAGAAGGTAGCGGCAATGGGGGTATAGACAGTGACAATGGCAGTGCATATTATTCAACTCAGAGTAACTCAACAGCTTCTGACTTCTGCTTGTTTCTTCATGCTTATAAGATTGAGTGAGGAAAAAAAAAGAGGGACTAGCTAGCAACAAATTACGTTATATGAGTGTGAGATTGTAAATTATGGTAGTGGATTTAATTAAATTCTTATATATGGGTACTTCTAATATCCATTGATTTAATTAAATTTTTTATATATGGCTACTATATTCATTTTATACATGCTAGCTAGCTACTATATATGAGATTTGTTAAAAAAAAAAAATAGAATTTAAAGTCTTTTATACACTTTTTTTTCGTTTGTATTAGAGTTTAGTGTAAAGTATCATTAAAAAAATGTGATAGGAGAAATTAACTAGTTATAAGCAAATACGAGTTGGTACACATAGAAAAGAATCTTGTTATAATTTAAGAGTTTTGCATTATTTTTTATTGCATAAGTGTTGTTTTTTTGCATAAACTATGCATTTTTAAAATCAATAAAAATTTACATAATTCTGTCAAAATTTTATAAAATTCACTTTAAAATTTATTCCATTTCATTTTTAATTTTTGAGTTCCTAATTACAAAGTATATTAATTTAGAAAAAATGAAAAAACTAGAATATCACTAAAGTGCTTGAACCGCTGGGCTTCGTTCGAAGAAAGAGAAGAAAGAAAATGAAAGTGGGCTCGAAGGTAGTGTTTTTGCTGCGAGATTCAGAGGGCTTCGGTGAAACCATCGCAGGAGCTTTCAACTGTAACCCAAGCTATAACATCATGTAAGCTCTTTATCTTTCAATCGTTTAAAGATCAAGCTTCAAATCATATTCATATTGTACCAATTATTTGGGTGCTGACTGTGGAGGCTGTCAATTTGTTGCAGAGAGGAAAGTTTCGAGCTTTCGTTGGAGCCCTATGGAGTCAAAAATTGCAAAGCTTCTGGAAACATTCGCCACTTCCTGGATCCCAAGGGTCAATATGAGGTTACTCTTGTCTCACTTTCTCATAGAATTGCTCAATACCGGTAAAGGGTTCATCTTTATATAATTTTGATTTGGGATTTGGGCGTTGAGAAATGGGTTCGTATAATTTTTAATCGAATTTGTTAATTGGCATGGTCAAAGAGAAATTACTACTGAAATGTTGTTTGCTCTTTCAAAAAGATGTCGCATATAAAATCTATCTAGAGTTATGTAAGTGTGAGTGATATGTTAGAGATAAAAAGACTCAATTGCAAGCTATTTTTGGAGAAAGCTTATGGATTCGGTTTCATACCTCCAAAGGTAAAACCCATTCTTTAACTATTGCAATTCCAGGTATCATGTTATTAATGCAGCTTTTTGTTAAGTTCGTCGATCTACCGCTGTTCCCCAAAGGTTGAGTTGTTAGGATGCTTGAACCAACACCTTTGATACCATCACGAAGTTTCTTGGTTTATTTTCAAAAGATTGATTTACTAGGAAATGGTGAAGAATTATTTTGCGTTCTTACGTATCTTGAATATATTAATGACTAGTGATATATTATGTAAATTTATGTTCAATTTTTTTTTGTTTTTCAGGTATCTATGTTGCTTATGGAGTATTATGAACCACCAATACTAGCATGCGCTGTAAATGAAGTTCTTTCCCAATTAGCAGGACATAAACCATCCTCAGCACCCACAATTGTTGCTCCCTTTTTTGTTGTCTCATCCAAGCTTAAGTTGGAAAGTAAATTTGCTACAAAACCCGAAGGCAAAGTTTCACTTTATGGTTTAGAGATAGGTCCAGAAACAGCCATAAGCAAGACCTTGGTAACCAGAACCCAAAAGCCACCATCATCCTTGCAGATTCATCATGAACCTTTAGCTTGCTTCCTTCAGTTGGTCCGGGTCTTGAAGTTGCCAACTTGTGTTCTCGTGGGGCAAAGAGGTCAAGGCATTCCTGATGAAGAAGAGATTGAGGTATACATTTTGCATTACTTTAGCTAGTGCAAGTTTCAATTTCAGTTTAGCTAGTAACTTTGTGAGATGTGATCAAATTTGGGTTAGTTCTAGAGGCCAGATAGGTTAATATTTGCTTTATATGACTTGCTTGAGAAATGAATGAAAAAAAGGCAGCCAAGTTCTTAAGGTTCTCGTGTGCAAAATAAATGCTTTTAGCTTCTTTTTTTCATTCTCTATTTCTACATTTCATAGATCTTGTGGTTTTCTGAATATATATTATCCTTTAACTCTTAATGGTTTCGTATCCAGATAATTTATGAGATAGGAGAACTTTTGGCAAGCACCATGGACCTGTACTTTGAAAGAGACACAATCAAATGGAATCCAACACAGAAATCAAAGGACGATAAGGAGCCATGGCGCTCGTTGTATGGTTGAATCTTGGGTATGACTGACATTTGAGACAGGGACAAGAACTATCACTTGGTACATCAGGTTGTAAACACTTTGGGCTCTTACTTTGGTTGATAATCTATGTTCAACATCATCGTACTTAAACGTAAAATTACTTTATCAGGATTTTTATTTTGTGAACTGGCCATGAAGATAATGAAATAGCTTTGCGTTACATTTCACTCTTGGCTTTGTTGTCCTTTTTTAAGACCTTGGTGTCTAGTTCTTAACTACATATGACCAGTTTGATTTGATTTTGTAGAATGTGTTTAGGATTTGGGCTGCTGAAGCTAGGTTGAGTAGAATCTAGCTAGATTGAGTAGAGAATCTGATCACCAAATTGAGTAAATTCATTATAGCTGCAACTTTGTAGTCTGAAAATAGTTGACCTTGCCTTGTCCTTATATTTGCAATTTGCATTATTGAACTGATATAAATCAGAAGTAGTTGCAGAAAAGGCCTGGGAGTGGATCTGCTGTCCCATTTCAGCGTCCCATTCCATGTCCCATTACAGTAAAAAATTAAAAAAATTAAAAACTAAAATAAAAAAATTAGTGATGGGACATAGAATGGGACACTGAAATGACACAGCAGATCCTTTCCCAACAGGGGAATATTGCATATAAAAAATATTAGTATATATTATCTTGTTGGAGGCTGTTTGGCCTGTGTTTGGAACGAGCTATTTCTTTTCTATTGAAGCTTTGAGGCCATGCAAACAGATCTACCTACTTAGGTTTGAATAATTGAGTACCTGCTAGTGCTTTCAATGTCAAAGTAGTTACTTTCGATACGATTCACTATCAACTGGCTAATATAATCAGCATTTTAATACGGAACAATACCAAATACTTGTTTATGTAGTTTATTATTTGATGACAATTTAGTCTATTCGACTGAAATAGTCCATATAATCGGATACGAAAATGGGCAATTTAGTTTATTCGGGTACGAAAACAAGGTCCTTAATGTCAAAGTTGTCGATTGTCACATGGAATTTAGTAGAATTTATGTGTTTCTGCTGTTGTTTTATCAACTTATTGCTCAAGTGGTTGAATATTCTATCAATATCCCTTTCCTTCTATTATATGCCATGGTGGGATATAACCATGTAAGTAAACATTCATGTAGATATTTTCACAAACGGCTATTAATCTACAACATTTACTATATTGTAAATACTTATTAATAATATATTAATGTAATTATTTGCATTTTACCGAATTTATTCATTATGTACTAAAGCTAAGTTCTTGGCAAAATAAATAAATAAATAATAAAGTCACTAAAATACTTATTGTAAATATATTCATTAATTATTTGCATTTACTATATTGTAAATACTTATTAAGAATATATTCATTAATTATTTGAATTTTACCGAATTTATTTATTATGAAGTAAATTCAGGTTCAAAATTCACTATTTCTTAATAGTAAATTAACTATTTTCCTTAGTTTTTTTTCCTTGTTAATGTATAATAAAATTACAGTTTCGTCCTTTATTAGTCAGGTTATAAAAAGTAGTTTAGCTGATAAAAAAATATTATAATTTTTTTATAGGAAAAACCAACCTTATTGTTATTTTTTGAACTCTAACAATGTAAATAATTAATTTTTTTTTTAGAATATTTTCTCTTTTCTAAAGTTATATACTCAATATATCGCAGAAGTTATATGCTCAATATATCGCACTAATTGTTATGATTACGAAACGATATATTGTTAGAGGATATCATTGTGAACAATAGTTAATGTTGTTTGTCGATATGTGAAGCAAAGATTAGGCAGAGGTTTTGCTGAGTTTACAAATGAAACCTTAGGGAATGTTTGATATTCATATAATAGATTGGATAAGGTAATATAGTACGAAATCAGGATTTGATATTATTCGTATTAATTAGTCGTTGTATAAGTTAATACGGTTAAATATTTTTATATGATTAAGACCCACTAAAATAATACCCTCAAAATTATTCGTATTAAATAGTCGGATAATTAGTCATATTAAATAATAATAATAATAATAATAATAATAATAATAATGACGATAATAATAAAAATAATAATAATGAAGAGGATAATAATAAAAATAAATTGGTAATAATTAATAATTAATTAAATAATAATATATTAATAATTAATTAATTATATATAATAATATATATAAATAATAGTCGGATAATTAGTTGTCGAATAATTAGCCATATTATAGGATAATAATATATTAATAATTAATTATATATAATAATATATATAATTAATTTTTATGATATATATATATTTTATCAATTATAATAATATAATCAAATTAATAATTAAATAAATAATAATATATTAATAATTAATTAATTATATATAATAATATACATATATAATATATATATTTTTTATTAATTATATTAATATAATTAAATAAATATAATATAATTAATATTTTAATCTGATAGAACATCAAATTTAAAACTAAATGCTCAATCTAAATTAATATATCTAATTAAAATAGTGGAGTCTTGGTTTCAATTTTATAATCATACCAGGAAATGAATCGACGGTGAGAAGCAGAAGTTGCGACATGTGACACAAAATCTTATGCGAGGCCCCACATGCCATATGTGACTCTTCCATCGATCCATCTACCGGTCGCTGACGCTAAATGGCATCCACTTGTTTATAATAATCGCCATTTTCGCAGATTTTTGGTCGCCCTCTCCTTCCGTCAAGTCATTTACTAATTTTTTTTTTTGGTCTGAGTCATTTACTATTATTATCGCTAAAACTATTGCTATTCGTGCATTTATATTTGTGAAATGTCGAAACTACCCTCGACCCCGAGCTTCCTAGATTCAAATACTTTCCAACCTCGGTCGCGTAATTAGCACTAAAAGACAGAGGGCAAACGCGTCCCGAGAACCCATCAAATCTCAGCTGCCTGCCACTTCCTAAACAACACTCTCCCACTGCAACATACCCACAATTCGTTCTTCCACTTCAACTTCCACGCCAACATTCTTCCATGGCCTCCTGTTTAATGGCAGCGAGCGGAGTGCTCAGCCCCCGATCATCAACCTCTCCGAACGGTGGTGCCCTGCAAGCCCAGAAAATGAGACTTTGTCAAAGCAGAGGACTCTCGTTCAGTGGCTCGCACCTATGTGGGACCAAAATTGCCACGCCCAGCACTTGTTTGAGGAAATGCCCTACGCGCCGTTTCCCGCCCATGATTGTGACTCCAAAGGCTGTTTCAGATTCCAAAAACTCGCAGACATGTCTCGATCCCGATGCGAGTCGGGTGAGTATTTGTTTGTGTGTTTATTTGGTGTTTTCTTTTTTGTTGTGTACACGCATTATGCGTTCTTGTTTTGATTGAAAATATTGTGGTTTTGCGGTAGAGTGTGTTGGGAATTATACTCGGTGGTGGGGCTGGAACGAGGCTTTACCCATTGACAAAGAAGCGTGCAAAGCCTGCCGTTCCGTTGGGCGCCAACTACAGGCTGATCGATATTCCAGTTAGCAATTGCCTCAACAGCAACATTAACAAGATCTATGTGCTAACCCAGTTCAATTCTGCTTCTCTCAATCGCCATCTTTCTCGTGCTTATGCTAGTAACATGGGTGGGTACAAAAATGAAGGCTTTGTTGAGGTTCTTGCTGCTCAGCAGAGCCCAGAGAATCCTAATTGGTTTCAGGTGATTAAAATGCTTCGTTAGCAATTATGGTATTGTTTTGCAATTGGGTTTTGAAAATTGGTGAATAAAATGCTTGTGGGGTTGGGTTGGCCATTGGGTTTGATTGTTTTTTTGAGTTGGGATGTTTGATTTTGGTGGTTTACAGGGTACCGCGGATGCTGTGAGACAGTATTTGTGGTTGTTTGAGGAGCACAACGTGTTGGAGTTTTTGGTTCTTGCTGGGGACCACTTGTATAGGATGGACTATGAGAGGTTTATTCAAGCACATAGAGAAACCGATGCAGATATTACTGTGGCTGCTCTGCCCATGGATGAGAAGCGTGCTACCGCCTTTGGTTTGATGAAGATTGATGATGAGGGACGAATTATTGAGTTTGCTGAGAAACCTAAAGGAGAGCAACTGAAAGCTATGAAGGTAGCTCACAATCCGACTGTTAAAACGATTTAGCCATCACATATATGTTTGATTCTGGATTAGGAGTGCTTGTGATTATAGTTTTGTGCAATTATTTAGTGAAGAAATTTACTCTTGTTTTTGTGTTTGTTACAGGTGGATACTACTGTCTTGGGTCTTGATGATGAGAGAGCTAAAGAGATGCCTTATATTGCCAGTATGGGTATATATGTTGTGAGCAAAAATGTGATGTTAGATCTACTTAGGGAGAAGTTTCCCGGAGCAAATGATTTTGGGAGTGAAGTCATTCCAGGCGCAACTTCCATTGGTTTGAGGGTAAGTTATCATTTCATAACATACTTATTGTTTCCTTATTTGTATCAGTCATAAAGATTCTTCTTTTGCATGCCCGCTTAAGTCTACTGTGCAGTTGAAATCCCAAGTTCTATTAAATTCACTATCCAAAGATTTATGCTTGTGGAAATTATGGAGTAATTGGAGATGAAAAGAAAAGGGTAAACGAGAGACCTTTTGTTCCACTACAAAGAGTTATATTATTTAGCAAGTGGAGCTTCATTATAGTCTAGTTTTCCAGAATATTTTCATCAGAAACTGAACAAATCACCATCAAGTGAAGAAAAATAGGGTCCTTTATCGAATCGTTATGGTCTGTTAAAGGTTTCCAATTGTTCCCATCATTCCTTCTCCCGGCTTCCCTGTATCTAGAAACTGAGCTCCCAGAGACTAATTGTTTTATGTCTACAGGTTCAAGCTCATCTGTATGATGGATACTGGGAAGATATTGGTACCATTGAGGCTTTTTACAATGCAAATTTAGGGATAACCAAAAAACCGGTCCCAGATTTCAGGTACCTTTTGTTCTAAACCTAGTTGATAGGTATCTTCTGTTTTGATATATGCTATTAGCTTGATTTAGATTGTGTACGCCACCCTAATTTGGAACTTTATATTGAAGCTTTTATGATCGTTCCTCCCCAATCTACACCCAACCCCGGTATTTACCTCCATCCAAGATGCTTGATGCTGATGTCACAGACAGTGTCATTGGCGAGGGATGCGTGATAAAGGTAAGTTTGTGATTCAAAAGGTGTTAACTTGTTCTGGTTTAGTAGGTCTGTACATATCATTGTCAGCTAGTCCCTTCTCTTCAACGTCAGAAAAATGTGTTCAATTTAATCCACCCGTCTTTTGTCTAGTGCAGAACTGTAAAATTCACCATTCAGTCGTTGGGCTTCGATCTTGTATTTCGGAGGGTGCTGTCATTGAAGACACACTGCTGATGGGAGCAGACTACTATGAGGTTATACCTGCTGATTAAGTCAGCAGATGGCTGAAAAACTTTTTTTTGTTCTAAAACTCAATCGTCAATGGACTTTGCTCAGAACTCGTCTTGACAGTGTCCTTTACACTATGATTGTACTGATTCGTTTATTATGATTGTGTCCAGACGGATGCTGACAGGAGGTTTCTGGCTGCAAAGGGTAGTGTTGCAATTGGCATCGGCAAGAATTCTCACGTTAAGAGAGCTATAATTGACAAGAATGCTCGAATTGGCGAAAATGTGAAGGTTAGGCTACATCAGCTCAATATGATAATCTTCCATTTGTTTAAGCCTTCAATTTGATCGACGTTTAATGCTCACCAAGCAAAAGAAAACCCGATGATACTAGAAATCTTTGATGTTTTAATTTTTGTGAAATTGAACATTGGTAAATTGTCCATGTGCAATTGCAGATTGTTAACAGTGACAATGTGCAAGAAGCAGCAAGAGAAACCGATGGATATTTCATAAAGAGCGGGATTGTCACCGTGATCAAGGATGCCTTGATTCCGAGTGGAACAGTAATCTAGCTTCCTTGTTTTCTGACAATGATGGTTCTTGTCTCCAGTTACAAAAGTTACTGGACTAAGCGCAAGCAAGTCTACTTGGAGCTGTTCTTCTATCTTCTGATCTTCTTGTAATGTATATTTTTTCACGGTATTACGATGTAATTATAGAGGAAGAGACCTCAGGAATTTTCTCCTTAGACGCTTTACTTCTATCTCAAATAAAGATTTTGTCACTTGTTCATCTCACATCTGAACTATATGTCCCTAAAGGTTTTGTCACTTGTTCATCTCATAAACATGTCTGAAAATGTAGAGTTTGCCCCCGATTTGAGGCCTCAACATACTTCAAAACTATGATAACGACACATCCTTTTTACAGAACTTTACAAAATGATGCAAATGCTATCTCTGGAAAGGAAATATCCAAATCATTTCATAAACATATTGTCCGAAATGCAAGTTTGCCCTCGATTTGAGACCTTAACATGCTTCAAAACTATGATATCGACACATCCTTTTTACAGAACTTCACAAAATGATGCAAATGCGATCTCTGGAAAGGAAACATATCCTCATCTGCTTAAGCTCCTTCAATGAAGAAGTTTCGATAAGTTAGATGATGCTTGCATCTTCAACAGCGAGGATGATATGCATTTTCAAGACCTGTAGAAACAAAATCAGTTTGGTAACATTCGTACATGTTATAGACTTGGTCCAATTCTTAAAATGAAAATTAAGAAAAGCAAGGTCAAGGTATTAGTAAGTATAAAAGAAGATTTGACTCCCGAGACATAGATTTTTAGTTTACATCAACTTCTCTGTGTTGTTATGATTGAACACTCAAATAATAAAACTCCATGTACATTACCAAGTCCCTATGAAAAACTAGGGGTCTTTATATGGTTCAGGGCTTCAGGCATTGCCAATTTGCCACCCTGCATGAATTTGAAAAAGCACCCTCAACAACCCACACTTCACTGTAGATAATTAAATTGCAAAGCTTTAAATTACTTAATTGGCATGCATGAAATCAACTGCACTTTGAGCAATTTTGATAAGGTTATTTGAACTGTTAAGAAAATGGGGTTACAATTTCTTACCCTCGGGTGTAATTTAGACAAACACGGATTGAGAAATCTCCAACACATGGAATCCGAAGAACTTGTTTATTTACATATGTAAAAAAGATTGTCAAGAAAATTGATTATATTGGAATATATTCTATCAGTTGTTCATATCAGTCGCTTTGATAAATGATCATCTTCTGTTATCGCTCAACCACTCAATATTTGTGTTTTTATTTTTTTTTAAATTTTTTTTGAGATTTTGTCTCCAACATGCTCGAGTTACCCTAATTTGGGCATCCCGAGAAACCTGGGATCTAATTTGGACAAACAAGGGAAATTTTCTATGGGTTCCTCGAGTTCCTTGATTTCCACAGGAAAATTGAAACTTGTGACTTGGACAGACATGGATAGAAGCTCTAAGCTACCCAACCTGTCCAATGCCACCCCTAATTCAACAGAAAATTTGATCCGCAGATTTCTTGGAAAGAGAATATGAAATGAAAGAACTATAGGTATCAAAGTTAGCCGATTCCTCAAGTCAAAGGAGAAGTTCACCTTTTTCCAAGCAATTGCCTCCATTTATCCTTAAGATCAACTGGTGCACGGGTCATGTGAAATACATTAGCACCAAATTTCAAAATTTTCCTCCAGGGGATCTTTCTGTCTTCTGTTGCATATATTTCCACTCCCTCCTGGAGTAGAAGATTATTAAGTTAGATTCCAAATACTTGAACAAAAAGACTGTTTTAGTCTATACAGATCTGTGCCCAACTGAGTCATGCACTGCATTTTCTAAACCCTTGCCAAAAATATTTCTTCTAATCTTTTCTGATATATTTATGCAAATATTCAAAAAGACCAAAGTTCAGACAACTTTTCAAAATAAGAAAAATAATAGAAGGCTCAGCATATGGAGGGGTACACGACAGAATTTGAAAGATTTAACACTCCCAGTGATCCATAAATAATATAGGTATAATTTAGATTTTTTATTTATTTATTGATATCAAGGCCATTAACATTCACAATGTCACACTTTCACCATTGAGCCAAAAAGACAAAGTGGTTTAACGATGTATTTGCAAGTTGTTTTACATTTCATACAGTGCATGCCATGAACATGACAGGTCATATAAATGTCTAGTAATCCAATTTTCTTTCCTTCTACATAAAAAAAGAAAGGGAGAGATATATCTTAAACACAGCAATATGAATTTTCTAATTTTTATATAAACTGGGATGAAATCATATTAAGATATTCATGGGAAGCAACTTGGACCAAATTAGCCGATACTATTTCAGAATGATGAGATCAATATTGGAATGGTAGCAAAGCCACCAATAACAAATACCTTTAACATTTGTAACTCTTCATCTGTCCAGTTTAATCTCCTGCGCTTCCCATTAGGAGGATAGCATTTTCTGCAGCATAATAGAAATATATGATTACCACTGGGTAGTTGTATGAGAATATCAAAGGACGGCATGAACTATTTTCATAGATAACATATCAAACTCCATGCAAAATATCATTAGAATAGCTTCAAATTGATAGTATAACCCTTAAGCACCTTGCAAATTCTCGAACTTCTGTTTCCTTATTCTTTGACCAAGTTTTAGCTTTCTCATTTAGGTTCTTAGCAACCTCCTCTACAAAGCTTGTTTTCCGAATGGGTAACTCTCTTGATGACACTGCCTCCTTAGCTTTTCGTTTGAAACGCTTCTTCCGCACTAGAGGAGACCCAGTATCTAACTCATCAGATTCAGACACAACAGTTCCATTCTCAGGCACCTCCTTTTCTTCTGGTTGCATTTGTTCTTCATTCTCCTCAGAAACCCTAAAACCATATTCATCTCCTTCGTCTAACCCACCATGTGCATTGCCCAAATTTGTCTTTTCTTGCACATTAAAACATTTCCGAGGCTCATTATCCTCTCCCGGTGCATCCTCAGGCAGCCCCGTCGCTTCTGGCTGCATTTGTTCTTCATTGTCTTCAGAAACCCTCATACTATCTTCATCTACTTGGTCTAAGCCACCATGTGCACGGCCCTCATTTGTCCTTTCTTCTACATTACAACCCTTCCGACGCTCATTATCCCCTCCAGGTCCATCCTCAACAATTTCCTCCTCCTGCTCACCATCATCTACTCTTTCTCCACCTCTTGTGTTTTCAACCTCCCTCCTCTGCTCAATTTCCCCTTCCCTGGGCTCATCTCCTTCTACGCCTCCCACAGGCTGACCCCGAACTCCACCACCATCCTGCCCGCCATCACACCCACAAAAATCCCCCCTTCTCTCTACTGTATCAATAAACTTGGACAGGACTTTCTTGGAAGCCATTGCCTCCTTCCTCAACTTCTGAGTCTTAATTAACGCGCGCTTGTATGCACAATAAGGACAGTAAAAATGGCCCAATTGATCAAACACAGGTTTAGAACACACACACTCCTCATGTACAGAAATTGGGCATAACATCTCACTACAAACCAACAATTTTCTACTTGCGCTATCACCATTACACATAACACAATTATCTACTTCTAAGCTATCAACCTCCCTAGATTCTTCAGCATCCATTGTTCTATCGTTCGAATCAGGACTCACATCAACATCATCCTAACATGAAGAGATTTAATCACAATTACATTTCAGCAAGAACAAAAATTTGAAATTGCAGAAATTTCGCAGTACCCGCTAACCTGATTGCATAATTGAGGCAGTAGCCGAGTGGAGATTCTGGAGGTTTTCAGTTTCATAAGCCGAGTCCGACTCTTGGTTTTCATTTGTAGCTCTGTCAACGGGCGAGAATATGTCCATAGAGGAGGTCTCTGGGTCTTGTACTAAGCACGATACGATGTAGCGGAGTTGACGGTGGAGTAATAGTGAAGGGAGAGTATATGGACTCTTGTTTTCGGGTCATAAGGATATGGACTCGACCCGCGGCCCAAAGATACATATGTTTTTTTTGTCTACCAAAGATACATTCATTTATTTATTTAGGTCAAATCGGATGGTAAAATAAAAGGAAAATACGGTGGAATTATAGTTCAATTTTAGTTTTATATTTTTACACAACTTAAAAGTAACTTTTATGTATAAAAATAAATTAACGTTTATAATATTATTACGGCAGATTACAAACCCTAATCTTCGTTTTCTCTCCTCCTAATTTCAAAGAAGAAGTAAATTAGGGACAAAATCATTTTTCCCACTCCTCTGTTTTCTAATTTGTGCTCCCCATTATGTTATTTTGCTATCCCTTATCCAAAATCCTCTTTTAAAACTTTTTCCCCCTAAATCTTGTTTTACCTTACTGTTTTATGAGTTTTCTGTAATAAATACCATTGATTTTGGTCACAGTAATTAAATTATAACCTTTTGTCATTTATTCGTTTTTATGCACAATTGAAATATTGGAGATCAAGTCTTCCTCATATCTTCTATACTCTTCAAAACCAGATGTGATTGGTTTGACACAGTGACGGTCTTTTTTAGTAGAGATAGTTTGCTAATGATTATAAACACTATTATCATTTTGGTTGTTTTTGGTTTTTGTGGACTTAATTTATAATTTTGCATAATTTTAAGGATACACTATATAAAAGTACTAAAACTATAAGTTCGATTTCAAAAGGTACCTCAAGTATAAAAAGTAACAATTTCATACCTAAACTATACTGTCGATTTCAAAAGAATACCTCCATTAAAAACTCCGTTCAAAACTCAATTAACTGTCTATGTGACAAATAGTAAATACCACTCGATATCTGATATGGCAAAGTTTGAAGGGACAATTTGGGAATAACCCAAACTGTATAGTGAAAATTACTTATATATTTAAGTGAAAATTCACTCACATATATAAATTGCATATTAATATTTACCATATGAATTTTCATCTAAGTACCATATTTAAATTGCATGTTACTATTTACTAGTGAGATGACAACGTTTGTAAGTTGGACTTCATTATATAAGTACCATATAATTAAAATTGCAAAAAAATTAAAATTACGAGAATAAAACTAAAAATGAACCTTTATATAATAAAACCTTTACAAGAAAATAAAAAATAAACATAAAACATGTGGGAAAAAAAAAGGTAAGTTTTGCCTAGTATTATTATTATTATTGTAAAGGTAAAAAGTACTACTTAATGTGAAAATTGAAACTTTACAAATTACATCGAAAATTTCTAATACGTATAATGTAAAGTCACGTAAACATCCTCGTATCAAAAGAATGTGAAAATTTGAGAGCGAGATTGATCGGTGCGGGAGCCAACGTTTATATTTTCCTATGTAAACGGAAGAAAAAGCGAGACTGAGAGAAAATGATTGAATTGTAAGAAAAAGAGAATGAAAGATGAAAATGTGGATTGCATGTCTGAAAATAGGAATAGACATAATGTTTCTTGCTGGGCGAAAATGGCGGGCTTGGATGGTTGTGGATCACATTCACATTGTCTGTGTCCTGCTATCTTCCTCTGTGTTTTCCTCTTTTATCAAAAGCCATTAATTTTACACGCCATAACAACCCATTTTGTTGTTTTTAAAAAAAAAAAAATCTTGCATCCTCCATTGTTGGTTACTTGGTTTTGTTTGGAAGGAAATTTATTGAGACGAAACAAAATTCGATTTTGATACTAAAATGCATGTTCTTTTGGTCTAACCCTACTTTTCTCCAAGGCACAATTGACTTACATGCTGCTTATATATATATATTCCATTCCAGTACCACAAGGTTAGTTTCTCTACACCCCATGATTATTGTTCTTCTTTTGATTGCTGCGTTTGTGAAATTCATGTTTTTTATCTATAATTTCATATGGGTTTTGATAGAAACAGGTATAGAAGGCATATTTATAGGTGTAAGTAATATATTTGTGTATAAGCATCGTGCCTTAGCAGGTTGCTGCGTTCTCTACTTGCCATGATTTCCATAATTCTTGTTCTTATGATTCTTGGGTTGTGAAATTCATGCTGTAATCTAAAAGTACGTATGGTCTTTCTTAGAATAATTGTAGATGTTTATGTATGAATGTATGTGTGTCAAGGAGATTAAACAATGAAATAATTTTCTTGTTTCAATCTATGTATATGTGTTGATTGTGGAGAATGTCATGAAACAGTGATGCTTTTCTTTGGAGATGGAATTCTTGTTGATTTCTTGGCATAGACTTGTACTACTACCCTATGGATACTGATAACCATAATTACAAAAACGACAGCACCAGCAGCAACAGTGGTTCAGCCGCTGTAAAAATAAATTCCCACGTTGAGGTCAGTATTAAATCCTTACCTGTGTTCGCTATTGAAGTTATTTTGTATTGGGAGCAGTGATAATCTCCAATTACAAAGATTTTGATGCCACAGATGGGATCAATGGAACCTAAATCACCATTTGAGTATGAGAACCAGAACTTAGTTGGGCCTGATAAACACCCTTTGGATGAGGCTCCCCTGAGATCTTTATATTCCGGTGGTTCAGGAGACTTCTCTCCCCATGCCGTGAGGAATAGTGTGGTTGATAGCATTAGGATTGTAATTTTGTCTGCCAAAATTAACATGCTTATTCCTTTTGGCCCTTTAGCAATCATGGTTGATAAATTGTCTGGCCATCATGTGAGTTTTCTTAATCCGTTTCTGCGTTTGAATCTTTGATATCCTCATATGATTGTCTGTTTTGGTTATTTGAACCTCTTAACGCATTTCAGGGTTGGGTTTTCCTTTTAAGCTTGTTGGGCATCATACCTTTGGCTGAGCGATTAGGATATGCAACAGAGTAATATTTCTTGTATTCTCTTTGTATTTTCTTCATTTGCAAACGTAAATAATTATGAGTTACTCGTTTTGATGCAGGCAACTAGCTTGCTATACTGGACCAACAAGTAAGTGTGCAGCTAATACAAATATCAGTTTTTTCTTTTACCGTTAACATTTGTATCTTTGTGTGTTGTGAAAGCTTGGAGTTTTGTATGCTGGTTAATGCCAGGTTCCATAAGTATTAAGTTAGGGTGAAATTGGCTGATTTTTTTATTTTTTTTGGCTGGCTATGTATAATCAAATCCAACTCATCAAGCCGATACTGCATCTGCAATACATGTTAACATTATCTTAGCTTAGCTTCTTATTGTTATGGATCAGTGACTTCGAGATGTGGAAATTGCAAGCTTTATACCATATAAAGTTTTGAAGGGCATGTTTGGATGCGGGACTTCAAAGTTCAAAGGAGTTTATTACTAAGAAATGGGTTATCAACAATTGAACAGAGTTTTTTCTAAGTAACTAGTGGAATAACTAGTAAGGAAGCATTGTTACTTACAAATCCCATCTAACTAATTTAGTCAAATCCTTGGACCTTACAAATCCCATCTAACTAATTTAGTCCAATCCTTGGTACTTGGAAGTTCCTCATCCAACATAGCCTAAAAGTTCTTTTAAATAAATCCAACTGTTGGATCATATGCTAGAAATCTTCTGTCCATTGCTATATCTTATTGTAGTGATTTGTCATAAACTGTCATCCCATTACTCAGATTATGTCCTAAACTTTGCAGTTGGAGGCCTTTTAAATGCCACCTTTGGAAATGCAACAGAACTGATAATATCAATTTATGCTCTAAAACGTGGCATGATTCGTGTTGTTCAACAGTCGTTACTAGGCTCAATTTTGTCAAACATGTTGCTAGTGCTTGGATGCGCGTTTTTTGCTGGTGGACTTGTGTATTCAAAGAGGGAGCAAGTATTCAACAAGGTATCTTTTCTTTCTTCATCACTAAAGGATGGTTAGTCTAGAAATGGAACTACTGGATCAAACTCTGAAGAGAACTTCGTGCCGTTCAACATTCAATTTTTTTTTTTTCCTTTGGCACTAGCTCACAGTTTCTATATTTCCAGGCAACTTCTGGAGTTAACTCTGGCTTGCTACTGATGGCAGTCATGGGTCTGCTCTTTCCAGCTGTATTGCACTCTACTCACACGGAGTTGCACTTTGGAAAGTCTGCTTTATCCCTTTCAAGATTTACCAGCTGCATTATGCTTATGGCATATGGCGCCTATCTATTTTTTCAGTTGAAGAGCCAGCAGAACTTATATGTCCCAGTTGATCAGGTTGGCACCAGATAATTTACTTATTTATTTATATTTATCCACTTCTTTATTTCTGCTCTTAACCAAATAGGACCTCCTATGGTCCTACTTGTTACTAATTCCTACACTTTTCACTTCTCTAGTCTGGAGAAATTCAACATGGAAAAATCCTGCTCTAGAAATTCTTTTTAACAAAATTTCTTCAATCCAGAGACATTGATTTTTCTGGTTTCATTTTCCTTCAACAAGTTTCAACACATTTTTCCAACAAAACATATCATGTAAAAATGAAATATGGTTTTGGCTGAAGACGGAATCTAAATAATTGAAGTTTGGTTGTTCTGCTCACCAAAATATGTTTTTGGCTGAAGACGGAATCTAAATAATTGAAGTTTGGTTGCTGTGCTCACGTACAAGGAGCAATCAAAAATAGAGAAATGGCTGTCATGTTCTCTCTCTGTATGACAAAGTTTTGTGTCGTCTAATAGTGTATACGAATTTGGTATAAAAGCAGGCCCCAGAGAATCACGCGGAACAAAATTCAGATGATGACGAGGAACCTGAGATTGCTAAATGGGAATCCATAATATGGCTATGTATTCTGACGGGATGGATTTCAGTCCTCTCAGAATATTTAGTTAATGCTATTGAGGTAATACCTCCTGATTTTAGATAATTTGAAAATTTCATTTTGCTATGGCATTTTTATCTTGGAATTTCTTATGTTGTATTGATATATTCTGATTCATTCTTCTGGTGTTTTATTATATAATGTTTTCAGGGTGCATCTGTGGCAATGAACATCCCAGTTGCATTTATTAGTGTGATTCTGCTCCCAATTGTAGGGAATGCAGCAGAACATGCAGGCGCCGTTATGTTTGCCATGAAAGACAAGCTTGTAAGTGGCTTTCTTGTTGGTGCCATTTTACAAACACATGTGTCATTGACTCATTGGTTGTTTTCTTGTTGATATTAACTCAATGTCTCATGCAGGATATAACTTTGGGAGTGGCAATAGGCTCATCAACCCAGATATCAATGTTTGGAGTGAGCACCAAATCATTCTGTTGATGATTTCAAATACAATCATAGCTGGAAGAATTTGTCGACTTTCCTTGATTGGGGGTTCTTACTCATTTAATTTCCTTATTGTTTCCTTTTCCATTCTACAGATCCCATTTTGTGTCGTGGTTGGGTGGATGATGGGGGTCCCTATGGACTTAGATTTTCAACTGTTTGAGACAGCCACGCTTTTCATTACTGTTCTGGTGGTAGCATTCATGTTACAGGTTCGCCAGTTGAGCAAATTACTAACTTTTCTATTTTTCATCTGTCAGCCACTCTTTTCCTGTATGTGGTACGTTTAAACAGTTTTAATTTGAACTTGCAGGAGGGAACTTCTAATTATTTTAAAGGACTGATGCTAATTTTTTGCTACATTATTGTCGCGGCAAGTTTCTTTGTACATATAGATCCTAAAGCAATACGTAAGCTATCCCTTCCTTTTCTCTCAAGTGGATAGATTTCATTGTAGTTTAAAGTTCTAAACGTTTCTTCACATCTTATGTGATTTCTTTTGCTCTAGTCAATCTTGTGGACGTTAACAAAGTTTTTTGCTCTAGTCAAGGACTGTCATGTCGAAATGAACTTATTCACCATACAATCCAGGAGACTTGCATATTGTCTGATGATCATTTTTGTCAAAGAAGCATCTTTTTAAACATATATTTTGCCATCTCTAATCTCTTGACGCGTATTTGTGGTGATATCGCCGTTATTTTGAAGATTGTTTTGCACATTTGTTGTAGTGCTTGATAGAATGAGTTCATTCCTTTTCTGCATTGTTTTCTTTCACGCTCTCTGTCCAGCCTGTTCAAGGCCTTTCAACGTTTGTCTGTTGCCTCTGATTTCATGCACATTTCTGCAGAGGATAAGCCGCAGAAACCAAAGGAATAGCTGAGTCAATGAAGCGAATCTGAAAGGTACTCAAAGGCAATGTCACATACTGACCAAGCAGGTTAACCTCAAAAATTTCGGGTACTTTTTAGGTGGGTCTTTTGAAGGCCTAACCTTCTACTAATCGCAGGATAAGGTGTTAATTAGACCTTATCAGAGCAGGAAAAGACAGCTGGATATAGAGGAGCAAGAATGTATAATTTATGCCTGATATTCTGCGGTTAAACCCAGAAAAAAAAAGGGGGACAAAAGAAAAAGAAAAACAAGCTGTTAATGGAAATTTTTTCAATTATGTTATGTACAGTATCAATATATAAAAGGAAAAACATTTTTACTGTTAAATTTTCATAAATTGTTTGAGCTTTGACCTCAAGTATTGATGGTGCTTCTTAAGCTAATTGGAGCGGAAAACCCGACCGAATCAAATTGAACCATTTCAAAAAATAACCCAACCAAAAAAAGGTAACCGAAATAGAAAAATAGGATCGAACCGAATTGGAAATGGTTCAGTTTCAATTTTTAATTTTCTAGTACCGAGAACCGGTATCAATTAGCTAATTGCAAAGAGACTGACTCACTTCCTTGACCAACATTCCTAGCTACTCTAATGTATGAAGAGATGACTGAATTTAAGTGAAATAAGACTGATACAATTTTTTTGAAAATTAAAATTAAAAATTGGAAGTTAATACGGGCCTAAACCAAATTAAAATTTTGAATTGAGGGAAAAGGCAGAGTAAATTTGGTCTTTTTTCGAACCAAACCGGTTCGAGGTTTAATTTCATATTTAAAACCGGCCTTTAGTAAAAAAATCAGGCCTTTCTGAACCAAACCGGTTCAAGGTTTAATTTTGGTTTAAAACCGGCTTGGGTAAAGATGTAATAAAAAAAAATTTGATCAAGGCCGGTTGTAAATAAAGACATTTTTAGCGACCTGCCTTATCATAATATTCCATGCCAAATATACTCCTTCACATTCGCACCAAAAAGGAGAAATACACGAGTTAAAAGATGGTTTGCTGCTTAATCCCAATTCCCAAACCCTAAAGCTGTGAACTCTGAGCAGGCTGAGAAGAGAGTGGAAAAAGATTATTCTTCACTGTTCCAAGTAAAGAAAGAAGAGAAAGATGTCGGATTTCGATCGCTTCACACTTCACACAGTCCGTCCATAAGCATATCTGAATTTTCACTGATACACACTATGGTAAGTGTTGCCGATCATTGTAATCGTAAAAAAAACTAGAAAAAGGTTGCTTGAATTCACAGCTCAATGTGGATGTGTGTTTGAGCTTGTGTTTGATTTTTAACTTCAATTTTGTTCGATTTTCCATGATCAGACCGGTCGAGGAGGAGGAAGAGAGCGGTTTCGGGGAGAACAGCTGGAAAATCGCGGTGGCCGCGGTCCCCGGCGATTTGACTCCAAGAGCGGCAAAGCTCCGCCGTCCAGACACCTCTGGGTTGGAAACCTTTCCCACGAAATCATAGAGAACGATCTCACTGATCACTTTCTTCGGTTCGGAGAGCTTGAAAGTGTGGCCTTCCAGCCTGGCCGGAGCTATGCCTTTCTCAATTTTGAGAGGGAAGATGAAGCAATCGCCGCCATGGAGTCCCTCCAGGGTTTACCTATTGCGGGCAACCCGCTGAGGATCGAGTTTACCAAGGCGCCGGTTAGTTACTTTTTATTCAAGATGCTACTTCTTTTAATCTTTATTGTAAATATGCACTGTTGTAAGTATGCACTATTTTTTTGTTATTATGTGTATGATAACTTGATTATCTATATTGAAGGCAATGGTCGCAGCTTAATACCATAGACTTTAAGTTCAAGCAAGAATGTACTGCACATTTCAACAACTTAAAATATTTAATTTAGCTAATTAAAATGCTATGTGACAAATTGATATAAATGCCACGTTCCACCAAATTCATTAATCCATAATCACAATGCTTACATGCAAGATTAATGTCCATAATAACATGAAGTTAGGTTCTTTACTTTAGTACAGGAACTTGTAAGGCTAAATAGAGGAGCATGTGATTTGCTCTCATTCCACAGTTTTCAGTGTAATCACTCCTAGGATTTCCACATACTTACATAATTTCAAGATTAGCATTTCCAAGGTTATGCAACTCTATTCTCTCTTTTATTTTCTGTCTTTCCAAATGTCTAATGACAACCCTATGACTTAAACATGATGAGTGAATGGAATGTTGTGGTTTGCAAGGGTCAACCACAGGAAAATGTATTTCCATTAGTTCCTCGCATAAGAATAACAGGAAACCAGACTAATGTTGGACAAGTTGAGGTTTAACTCCAAAATCTGTAGATGGAGACAATGTTCATGCCATGGCTAGCAGAAAAGTACACTCTGTTACCATCCTAAACTTCCCATGAGTAATTTATAACCATTAACAAAGAAGGACAAAGCACACTCCGTTTCTCTCTCTTTTATCTGTTCCTGCAGCCATTCTTTTTGCTTAATTGGAGTAATAATGCACTCTTTATAAAAAATGCTGGGGTTGAGTATCATCTGTTCAATAGTGCCAACTGATTTGATAGTTTTCTCATTGGAAATCATAATTGGAATGGGTTGAGTGCAAGAATACTAATTTTCACATTAAACGTGACTATCCCATTCACTCATGAACTAACAGATGTTTTTCTCTACCGAGTCCCAGCTTATCCATTCTGTATGCTATTTTAAACTCAATCCGCAGTTGGGATGGCAAAATGCATTCTATGAGAGTATTAATTGGACCTATGAGAAGATTTTCTTGTAAACTTGTTAGGGATGTAATTGACTTTTTAAAAGAGAAAGAAGATAATCAATCCGAACAAGGTTGGAGAAAATCTTAACAACTTTTATTTTCCCGTTTTTGAGAAATTGTCAAGATAAGGTTGGTACTAGATCCCATCTAGAGAGATGTTTCAGGAATCAATATGTTTTCCTACTTCATTGTTTGAGCTTTTGGTAAATGGCCTCAGATTATGGTGGATCTGCATTTCTAGCTAGCTATATCAAAGTCATAAACCTTTGGAGTGATGTGTTATTTGCCAAGGTGTATCCTGTGCTGATGGGAAGTTTGGGTTTGTTTGTGGTAACTGGAAGTAATTGGACAATCATACATTACATTTTCATTGAGAGAACATGGAACACCATTGGTTTTTTTATTGTATTTATGAAGACATCTGGACTTGAACTAAGCTGGACTTAGAACGCATGCATGTTTGACTCCATCTGTTACTTTCTGTATTTTCTTTTTCAAAAGAATTTACATTTTATCGGTTGTTCCGTGGACAATTGAAAATAGTAGAGAATGATTATGGACAATTGAAAATAGACATTGGATATGCCTCCTTTCTTTTATTCTTTGTAATAAAACATAAAAAAGATGGTTCTAGCTCCTCCCACACGCTTGACCCAGGACCCGAAGAACAAAACAGAACACAAAAATGTGAGTGCCGCAAGATATTCATCCTAATTATTTAAGTGGCTCACCTATAATATCATGAAAGAGGAAAATAAATTGATTTGGCTGGAATTTCTGAACATGATGCTCTCTGCAGTACTAAAAGAAGAGGGTTTAGAAGCCTGTTATTGGATTGAAGAGGGAAAAAAAAAACGTTCACTAGGTAAGAATAAAACCTCATCTTCAGAGGAGGCCGTTCTAGCATAAAGATTGGCCATACAATCATCATAACACTGCCATGGGACCTTTTAACTATTAGAAGTTCAATTTTGAACATTACCTATCACATTCTAATGATTCCATAACCACATAACTATGAAAACCCTTGAATGGCAAGAAACTCGGCATAAATAGCCGCCTCCTTCTGCAAGAGCGATAAAATAATATTTGGTTATGCAGCCTTTCCCAGTATCTCCAGTAACAATGAGACTGAATTCATAAGTTATACTGATAAAGATAAATTAAGGTCCCAATGCATACAGCAAGATGGGAGGGTTCAATGAACACTTGAACGGCTTGGAAGTGCATTTTTGTCCTGAATATATTTGGTGAGTTTTACAAAATGTCCAACCAGGGTCCAGCGCATCCCAGATTCTGTTTACTTAGAATGCAGTAGCTAGAAACATCCTATTGGGATGCATAGCTCAGATAGCAGGAGGAAGAAAGCTTCTTGGAATAAGTCCAATGGCTTGCATCTGTTGGCTTTTCTTGTTCTGCAACTCCTTACAACCAAGTAGGGTTTGACTTAGTGATTCTTATGTGTAATAATATGCTAATTAAACCTTGAGATGTTCCCTTGCAATTGCATATGATGTTTAAATTTCTTTTCTAGTCTCTTCTATTTGTCAGATCCAAATGCAGAATAACCAATGACTGCAATTTGCATGCGAACAAGTACAAATTTTAATGTAACTCACACAAAAAGCAGTTGGTGTCTGTTTAAATATGCGAACAGTGGAAGAGGTTCCTAAACATTTTGATATTATGTATGATGCATCACAAACATTAATGATAGTGGATTTCTTGCAATCTACTTTTTTTTCACTTATTTCTGCTTTCTAAAATTCAAAAATTTATCTGTCATCCAATCCACCAGAATAATGCAACATTGCAACAGCTGGATCCTTTGTGCTTCAGATAACTGTATCGCCATTA
Organism: Prinsepia uniflora; assembly: GCA_032719365.1. Taxonomy (NCBI): domain Eukaryota; kingdom Viridiplantae; phylum Streptophyta; class Magnoliopsida; order Rosales; family Rosaceae; genus Prinsepia; species Prinsepia uniflora. The sequence goes on along the minus strand of CM064876.1, from coordinate 2,998,366 downwards.
TATTTGTCCTTCATTTGTGTCTTGAAATGATTGTAATGCCTTTATCTGGCTAGCCTTAGAGCAGCTGTTCTTTTATGTTCCAAGATATTATCTAATTGCTGTTTATGTGAGTTGAGAATAAGTTGTGTGCCATTTGGCACAGCAGTACAGCTGGAACGTTTGGGAATCTCTTTCCAAGAGCACATTACTCAACTCCTTCAGTAGGAAGCACATCCTGTGATGTTTGAGTATGTTTGCAATCTTTGCTTTGGGAGGTTAATGTACTATAGAGCACTTTTTGGCTATCTTGTTCTTCACTATTTAAATACAGGTCAACAGTATTTCATTCCTGCAGGTCATATGCTTTCACTATCTTGATCCTTGTATTCACTGAAAATCTGTATGCTAATGGTGATAAAAGTTATCCAGACGGAGTATCATATTCAGAAACACTTTGATTGTTGTGTACCCTATGAGAAAGATGGCACACTTGATCATGGAATAAAATTTACATATGAAAAATTGTGTTCGTAGCTTCATTATTCTGATGTGTTATTCGTTTGAAATAAATTAGTTGTGGGGAGGTACTGATAGCTATGCCTGGGTATGATGGTGTAGCACATATTTTAACGCATATGAATTGTTTCCACATCTCTGAAATTTTACCGTTAGGAAAGCCATTTGAATTGCTTTAGGTTAGGCCTCTTGATAGGCTCACATGGCCTGTTGAGTCTTTTTTTTTCATATTGGTTTTCAGTCTGCAGAATCTCAATTGAACAAGCCCAAAACCATAAGTTCATACATGATACATGTATCATTTTAATTGTCACTTCTGGTTTTCTATTGGACTAAAGAGTTTGTTTGTAGGATTATAAAGTGGGAGGGAAGACAAGTATTTCCTAAATTCGGATAGAAAGTAGATTAAAATTTGTTTGATATATAATGAAGATTTGGTTTTCTACTATATGCAGAGTAAACAGTGAAATAAGTGTGCGCAGAATGGATCTAGTTCGTAGCCCAAATTGTGGACCATTTCTAGAATGTTGAGCTTCTTTGGTTTCAAATATTAGAAATTAATTCGGACCTTAGCGGGAAAGGGTCTGTCATCTTGCTTAGGTTCGGAGTTTTACTAGTTTGACATTTAACACAACGATTATGGAAGGGTTTGCTTAAGATTTTTTCTATTTTAAGGATTGTGCTTCATTTGGAACATTTATTGACCAAATATTTGCTTACTCTTGCTAGAAAAAATTTCTAGAAGGATGAGCTGGATCTCTTGCTTCAGTTTCAAATATCAGAAGCTAAGCATGAAAGGGTGTGTCATCTTTTGTAGGGCCAGTAGCTTACTAATGATTATGGAGTGGGGTTTTGTATTGGATTGTTTTTGTTTCAAGGATGGCCCTCCATTGGAAGCAATTATTGACAGTATTTTCTTGCTGTTGCTTGCATATAGTTTTCTTTCGAGTGATAGAATGTGATTTACTATGCCCAGCCTGATTTTTCTACTAGTAGATTTCTTGTGCTGCGATATCCTATTTGCGACTCTGATTTGGATAATGGTGTCACATATAGCAGTTACCTTAGCAAGTTACAAATTCATGGTGTGCAATGCAGCACTGTTCTCTGTTTTCTTTGCTTTCTTAATTTGAACTTTTTTTGGTAAACATGTGTGTTTTTATATGGGACTTACCAAATGATTTGCATGTATAGAAAGAAGCAAACAGAATATATAGAGTGCAAATTTAGTAAGGACGCCTAAATTAATAGTAGTTTAATAGCATCATATAAAAAATGCAACAGAAACCGAATAGCAGAATCACCAATGTTTAAGTTTCTGGTGAAGTAGATAATAAGCTTTATTAGATTGAACCTGTAGTTAGTCTTGAATATTTCTTTTTAGTTGAAGCAATACCTACTTATGAGGCACAGGACGAGACTAATGATACAAAGTTACAGTTGATCTTTCTCTATTTGTTCAGATATAAGTTCATTGTGTGCTTACTTTGATTAGATCTTTATCACAGGATAAACCATCAGCACCATCGCGTGAAGAAGATTACTCCAAACGCCGAGATGAACAGCGTTCGGTTCCAAGAGGATCTCCTTTCTTGCAAAGGGAATTTAGAGAGCGCCAGGCTAGTCCAGAGCAATTTTATCAGGAAAAGTCCAATATGAATGATAGAGACGCTGAGCCTAGTGCTGTTCTATGGATAGGTTTTCCTGCTTCATTGAAGGTGGATGAAATGATATTAAGGAAGGCTTTCTCACCATTTGGTGAGCTTGAGAAGATCACAGCATTCCCTGGTCGTACTTATGCTTTTGTTCGATTTGGGAGTGTAATCTCAGCATCCAGAGCTAAAGAGGCTCTTCAGGGAAGACTATTTGGAAATCCCCGGGTACATATTTGCTTTGCAAAGAGTGAATTAGGCTCATCAAACAGTGGAAGGAATTTATTAAATGCCACTCCGTCCCCACATTTTAAGGTGAATGGTCGTTCAAGATCTTCTGAGCATTATCGAGAGGAAAGGAACTTTGGGAGCTCAGAGAATCCTAGCATCAGATCTCCTCAGTATTTCCCAGATGTGGACGCTGGTGATTCTGATCCCTATAGTTTAAGCAGGAAACGGAATTTATGGACAAATGAAAACAATACATATGAACAAAGGAGGTATGGGGAAATGGGTGCTGAACTGGGACTATCAGAAGATATGTATGATCGCTGGAGTAGTCCTAAAAGAGAGAAATATGGTCAGTCACAAGATTACTCTCAGAGATTTCCTCAGACACTACCCTATGAAGAATCATGGGACTTGCCTGAAGATAATCATTTGCTTCATGGAGCCAAGAAATTGAAGACAGAATCTTTAATTCCTGACAAAGAGCTTCAAGATTATCCCCTATATGAACACGAACATGAAAGACGTGGTTTTCCTAGATCGTATCCTGATTTTGCCCAAGTGGAAAGTTCCAATAGAAACTTTGGGGCCGGGCCTTTTGGTTACAAAAAGATCCCTGATCGACCAATGAATTTCGCTCTACCTGTAGAAGAAAGGAGTGACCACTGGAAAGAATCATATGACAATTTTCAGGTAAGCTCAGGTTCTCAGTTACCAAATCCTGCTGATAGAAGAAGATTCACTCCTGAATCAGATAAGCCTTCTTTCAATGTGTGGAAATGGGAAGGGACTATAGCAAAGGGAGGAACTCCTATTTGTCGGGCTCGCTGCTTTCCTGTGGGCAAAGTCCTTGAGATTGTTTTGTAAGTAGTAACTTTTCTTCCTCCAATGAACTCATCTTTAACCATGCTGATGTATTTTTATTGCTTGTTGCCTGGTCAAATAGTAATTTTCCTTTTTTACGCACAATGTGCATTTTTTTTTCCATCAAACTTTTAATCCTTAGAAATTTACTGAGTTGCAGTTTGTGCCAAAAATGGAAAAGTTCGAATTTTATTTCCTTGCATTTGAGAACTCACAGAACTGTGGCCTCATGGTATTTTGGTTCATATAATACGTATCACCTAATTCAACCGTCAACGGCAGGGGTATTTCCCCTACAGAAAAGGCTTGTAAGGTCGACCCTCTTTTATTGAATTTCAGAACCGTCTTATGTGGGCAACATCAGCAGATCAAAACGGACTCTAGAATTGAATCCTTTTCGTGATTTTATTGTGGTTTAGTTGAATTCCCTTTGTCACTTCACTTCATGTCTGATTCAAAACTTCCTGGTGCAATCCAGATGGACTATTTTCAGCTGCTCTAACATAAGATAATATTTTATTGGATCTAAAATCATTATTATCACCGTTGCTATGCTGCAGGCCTGAGTTTTTGGATTGTACTGCAAGGACTGGTCTAGACATGCTTTCAAAGCATTACTATCAAGCAGCAAGTGCTTGGGTTGTGTTCTTTGTCCCTGAAAGCGATACTGATATTGGATACTACAATGAATTTATGCATTATCTTGGAGAGAAACAGCGTGCAGCCGTTGCTAAGTTAGATGACAAGACTACCTTGTTTCTTGTACCCCCATCGGACTTCTCAGAGAAAGTTTTGAAGGTACCTGGGAAACTCAGCATATCTGGCGTTGTTTTGAGGTTAGAGCATCCTAGTTCCAATTCCGGACCCCTTCAGCAACAAGAAGAAAGAAAAGATATGAGGTTATCGGCATTTCCTGGGGACCCATATGCAAAGCTATCAACGCCTTCTGAATCTATTCCTTCATTCTCGGCTTCACCTGATTCAGGTAGACTGGGAGTTAGTAATCTCTCTTTCTTGGCGAATTTAAATACATCAGCTGCACCAGCATCATTTTCACGTTCAGCTCGTGGATATGATTCTTACAGTGAGAATAGGCATGAGTATCCACATGATAGAGAAAGCCCTGCATTGAGACCAAACTGGTCTTCTCACCACCTGCAGAACTCAGTTTCGGATGCTAGAAATAGACCAATCCATATTTCCACTAGTGCCGTTGATCCTATTCTTCATGAGCATAGGAACATCCAAAGGCCAATTCAAGAGCCAAGCACTGCAGGTGGAATTTCTCATTTTCGAAATGGCAATTTGCCATTCCAAGAATCCCAGCAACCTTCAGTTTCTTTGCCAATGGCTATTGCAGGCCTGCAACCAGAGCAACTTGCACAGTTGGCATCATCTCTTCTTGGGCAGCAAAGGCAGCCTGGGAGCACTCCAAATCCAACTATGGGGGACGATTTCAGACGGGGAAACTCAATGAATGAGTCCGGGAGGGCATCCCAGACATTTGGGCTGCAGAATATTCAGGTGAATTCAGAGCCATCAACATCCCGGTTTGGTCAAGTTCAAGAGTTGCAGCAGCAGCAGGTATCGACCCTGTCTGCTGCAATGCCTCACACAGTCCAAAGAGATCAACAACCCGGGGTTCAGGGACATCAACAGCTCCAAAGTAGTAGTACAAATGAAGCAATGGAAGCAGATACACAGAAACGCTTGCAAGCAACATTACGGCTGGCAGCATCTCTTCTTCAGCAAATCCAGCAAGAGAATGGAAGTTGACGAGCACCAGAAAGAGGCTGCTTGTTCTCCTAGCAAATAAAATTTTGTTGATCTTCCATGGGATAACTACTTGAGCTTATACAATAAATTCGATATTCAATGCGTAATGGGTTGCAGTTGCACGTGTATTTGCTTTTTCTTTTCAAACTCGTAATTAGGTGTAAATGCTTTATCGATTTATGTTCTTTTAGTGTTATTAGGGTTATTGAATGTCTAATTGATTTGTGTTGTTCAATGGCAATGCTACTCATTTTCCTTCAAGTTTGGACCAGCTTATTTATGGTTAAAAATCAACATTTTGCAAAAACCATGGAAAATTGAACCAAAATTAGGCCCGTTGGGGGTTGGATGGTCCCGTTTTCGAGCTGAAATGCGTAGTCATAATGAAGAACGAGGCAGAAGCTGAAGAGAAACTCTAGAAATTATATTGCTTTATTGAATTGACATGGAGAAATAAAAGTTATATTACACAATGAATAAGACTGCATGAAATATTATAGAACTTGTGCACTATACATCTATGCAGCAAATATAGACAATACTGGCTCATGAACCCAGAACACTGGAGAAACATGCTGCTAAACATAGAAGTAGGTAGAAGCATCTGTCGCATTTTCTGTGTCCCTGCAAAGAATTGATCGAGCTTCGATTACTGAACGAGGAGGCTCAAGATCTTTCTCTTGCAGAGCATTGCCTTGCAATCGTTGCATTTGTGAAGCAAAAGTATCGTCCAATATCTGCAGAAAGAAGATAGTGAATTACAATAATGCAGTACTTCCTGCCTTCCCCAGCGACAACCTCAAAAACTAAAATTGGAAAAATAATGGGATGTAATCTCCTCCGCCTTAAGTTACTTACCCCAAGAGCATAATAAGAGCCATTATACCACACTCGGTTTTCCTTCCTGCCTTCAAGGAATTTCAAAACGATCTAGTGCAAAACAGATTGATAGCCATCAGCATTGAAAATATTTAAAAGTAATGTTTTGATGAAATGATAAAGTTCTCTTTCTTTACCTCTCCCATTCTATCCCAGAATCCGCGACAAATTGCAATGAATATCTTGCTTGTGAAAACCTCATGCAAGTTGGAGATGGAGTCTACAAGCTGTGAACTCAGTGCATGCATTCTTTCACGGACCTCAGCCTCTCCATCTTCTTCCTTTGTTTCCTCTAGAATCCTTTTAAGCCTTGCGTTATGGTTAGCTTGCACCTGAAACAATGAGAAATCTGTTGGCCTAAAGTTCAAATACTTGAGCAAGAAGAAGGCAGGGATATTGATAATGTGAAAAGCCTTACATTGCTTATTAGTTTCCCAACTGTTGCCTGTAAGTAATTTTTGTATTTTGTTCTCAAAAGGACTGTGATTCCATTCATCTGCTCCCCGAACAATGACTTCTTGTTATCTCCCATGACAGGCAGATACGATATCCAAGACTTCAAGATGTCTTCTACTTTACAATGAAGGAAATCAAGAATTCTCTTCAATGTGTTTAAGAAAATTCCGAGCTGGAAAAGTGATTACATATGAATAATATATGAGCATAATAAACTGGATTTGATATCAATTCTTGCTAGTTTCTGGGCCTAGTTGCCACTGATTGTCTTCTTGTCAGCTTCTGAACCTGCATATTGAGCCTCTTTTGGATACCATCTTTCAATGGAGTCAAGATGTCATTATATTGCTTCTCCAATGCTTTTATGATTGCTCTTTCGACATTGGCAACAGCCTGCATATAACCTTCCTTTAGTCTACTCTTCCAACTTACACTTATAGCTCTTTGATAAACATATAGGGGATGAGATGAGAACTCACCTGTTCCAAAATCAAGGAGTATTGAGGCCATCGATTGAGTATGACTTCATATTGAATGAGTGTCTCTCTAATGTTCTCGTACATTTCCTCAGCAAACAGTGATGTGGAATGATTTGTTGACACCCCAGACCATGGCACCTGCATTATTCAAACCTTGTTGGATAAATTTGGTCCTCAATTGAGGGATAGAGCGAAGGTTGATATATAAGAGAGTTCTCACCTTTTCTGCCTTGCAAAGATCGAGTAAGTTAAGTTGCATCACCTCTACCCAGACCAATATATAACTATGAAACAGATTCTTCGAGTCTACACCACCTTGCACTGGACTGAAGTGATTACGCAAAAAATGAAATCAGAATTCTACCAAACAGAAATTTGCTAGCATTTTAGTTCAAATTTCTTTTTAGTTACCTAATATTCCATGACTCAAGGTTCCTTTCAAATTCAGCAATTGCAATCAAAAGCTCATTTACATGCGACTGTGGACCAGATGGAGGCAAGGCAGCAAGGAGAGCTCGAATTCTGTTGCATAACTGAGTGCTGTAAATGGCAGCAGCTATATTCGAGAGGTCAATTGAACTGGAAATAGGTAACATATGTCAGTACTATGAAATAGCCGAAAGTAGAAACTTCACACCAAAAAGCTTCATAATATTGAGATCCGGTATTAGATATGAAATGTACCTGGGGAGTACATGCTGATTGTGGATCTTGATGTCTGCCTGAATTTCCCTTTGGTATATTTATGCACAAGTTTTTCATTTTCAAATATGCCGTTGAGATAGATATAGAGTCCATAAGGAAACCTTCAGAGTTACTTGACACAAACTCATCGGTTTCTAGTGTATGTTTCCGGTACCTCTTTTTTGCTGCCGTCTGTTGAGAAATGCATTTAGTTTAAACTTCTATTTCCTGAGTGAATACTCAATTAAAATAAGCACAAAAGAAACAAGCCTAAGAAGCTAAAAGTGCATGTTCTTAAGATGCACAATAAACCTATCTCCTAAGTTATCAATTGAGTCTTTACAGGGAAATTTACGTCTAGATTCTAGCTGTACACCTCTCGAGAACGAAGATAACTACTGACATTTTATACGTACCTGTAAATAGTTGCGCAGCATTGTTTGGGAATCTAAAGTGAGGATGTCATGAAGGAGACTATAAACTTGTACAGCAGGAGCTAGAGCTGGTGGTGCAGACTCTGGAGTTGGACCGAACAATTCTGCAAACCCTGTAGGAAAGCCTTCATCTAATGATTTGTAGTTTTCAAAAACATTTGCCAAAAGACTTTCGATTTGGGTTTCACAGTCTAATAATATGCTTTACTGCAAGAAAGAAAGATCAAATTCAATTAAAAAGAAGAAGTCATGATTTATTCTAACATGAAAATCACACAGCAGGGAAGCAATTGATAGCTACTTCTAGCATTGGCCACTAAGGTAATTGTAAAGAAAAGCACACTAATGCAACATAGGTGAATGTTAGAATGTGTTAAGTGTAAGCTGACTCTCGTTACCCATTAATATGGTTTAAATTTAATGAGAAAACAAAGATTTGGTCCTAGAGAATTATTGTAGTATCATGCAATCCTGCTCTTTTGCATGGCCGTACCTCTTGCCTTGTCAAACACTTTTCACTCCTGGCCTTTATTATAGGTACAAGTAAATCACTCACAAGCTCCAAGCAATCTTTTGTTGGAGTTGCCACAGTCATGACATGTGAAAGATATCTACAAAGAAACCAACAGGAAGTGAATATGATGCCATGCCATAAAAAAGATAAAGTCTCATACTTCTTCTAGGAGAAAAGATCAATAGTTAATAAATTTGGCAAAATGTACATTTTCTAAGTACCTCAACTTTGTGTATGACTTGGAAACTTTGTAGTAGTCTGCAAATTCGATCAACAACCACTTCCATGGCCCATGTAACCATAAGTTCCGGGAATGAAAGTATTGTGCGGCATAGCAGCTTCCAGCAATAAGTCATAGGCTAGAGTTTCGGCAACTGGTCCGCTCTATAGTATGTGAAAGATTATAGATGAGAACCTGGGTAATTTACACTAATCTTCCTACGTAAAGAAATGTGTGACAAGATTTAATTATACGGGTTAACTGGAAGAAATGAAACCTTTATGTAATTAGGTTCATCATTTGTTATAGTACTACCAATGTTAAGCTGAATCTTCCCAATACATTCTTGATTGTCATGGTATAAAGGCCACCACCGAACTTTATCACTCTGCATCAAAAACTACGCATGAAATAAAATGTAGATGGTGGAAAAACATTCTTTCTCTTTAAAGAAATCTGACATTGGATAATAGGGGAAGGATGCATACTGCATTGTCGATCAAAGATGAAATAGGAATGGTAGTCCGACCTTGGACTGATTTTTTCGTGTCTTGAACTTCCACTGAAAGAGCATCCACTTGACTTTCAGGGAAACTGGAGGTACAAGGAATGTGTAAGATCTTCTCCACATTTAAACTATCATGTAACTCTCAAACTGTAACCAATGCCCCTAGATGGGGCTGACCTACATTTTGGTAGTACACTAAGACAGGGAACTTCAAGCACTAATGCTAATTACCAGCGTATCCATTACAAAAGAAGGTCAAATAACAATTGCCGCTTATTTCCCATGAACACTGATAAACACGGCATCAGAAACCTAAAGACTGATACATATGACTTTCCAGTTCAGTATAACAGAAACTTACAAGACATGGTAATCGCCACTTCCAGGGTGCAAGAAAACTGCTGAAGTTGGCTCTACTTCACTATCTTCAGCAGCACTACTAAGTTGGAATATGCAGGAAAGTGGCTCTGCACCCACAATAAGATAACTATCAATCATCCATAATAGTACACGTTCTGTAGCTATTCAGTATACTGTACACTGTATTTAGTAGACAGCAACAGCAGTTATTGGACAGATGTCCATAGACAGTTACCTAGGCAGTTACTCTAGCAGTTATACTTAGATTCAGATAAGGGAGAGATAACTGTTTGTAGTTATCTCAATCCCAAGACCTGTATATATAGGCCTATCGGCACATCAATGAAATCATCAGATTTCACAGAATTCTACATGGTATCAGAGCTTATAGTCTGACCACCAACCCGATCCTCTTCCTATCTTTCTCCCAACTATGGCAACAGATTCCTGCTCTTCCCCCACCGTCTCTCCCACCACCATTTCAACCCTAGTTTCGGTTAAACTCAATGAGAGTAATTACCTTCTCTGGGAAAGCCAGATTAAGCCCTTTCTCATTGGGCATAATTATTGGCGTTTCATAGATGGCACACATCCTGCCCCTCCTCCTACCCTACCACCCCAAACGCCTACTGCTTCCCCTCATTCTGATACTTCTGTTTCAGATCTGATCCCTGCCCCTATTCCTGTCCCCAATCCTGCCTATCACCAATGGTTTCAGATTGATCAAACCTTGGTCAGTATGCTCAGAGCCACCCTCACAGAACCGATCTTGTCCCAGGTTGTTGGCCTCCAAACTTCCCGTGCAATCTGGCAGTGTCTCCAACAAAATTTCTCCCAACAATCCCTAGCCAATGCCACTAACCTCCGTTTTCAACTCATGTCTCTCACCAAAGGTCAGAAAACTATCTCAGAGTACCTTTCCCAAGCCAAAACCTTGGCTGATTCTCTTGCTGCTATAAACGAGCCTTTCTCCCCTACGGACCTTGTCACTGCTGTCCTTCGTGGCCTCGGTCCTGAGTACACCATGTTGGTGACTGCCATGCTGAACTTCCCACCCCTCCCTCCCTTCTCTGATCTCCGGGCCCGGTTACTTTCCTTTGAGGCTCAACAAACTTCCTCTGCAAATCCAGCAACCGCAGTTCCTCCTACTGCTTTCTATGCCAATTCTACCCACCCCACTCCAGTCCCCTATGCCAATGCCTACTACAGTACCCGTGGAAGACAACCCTACAACCGTGGTGCTCGCCCAAATCGTCCCCCACGGTCCTCCTACCGTAAAGGCTCTGGCCGTCCCTCTCCTATTTCCAATGCTCCAGGCATTCTTGGAACTTATCCAACCAACACTTCCCGTCCAAATGGCCCCCTATGCTGGTCCTGCAACCGCCATGGACATATTGCCGCACACTGTCCCCAAATTCAACAGAGCCCTGATCATGACCTTGCCCACGCCTTCGCAGGACTACATATTACCCCTGCTGCTGCTGATCCTAACTGGTATCCTGACAGTGGTGCCACTCATCATATGACCCTCCAACATGCTCCCCCTCACACTCCAGCCCCTTCCTCCGCAGATCACGTCATGGTAGGCAACGGTGCCACTCTTCCCATTGACCACACTGGTAATCTCACCTTTTCCTCTGGTCCCTATGTCTTTCATCTCTCAAATGTTCTTCATATTCCTACACTACGCAAAAATTTGTTATCTGTTGCACAGTTCACTAATGATCAGCAGGTCAGTATAACATTCTTCCCCACTCATTTCCTCATCCAAGACCTAAACACCAAGGCTGTTCTCTTTCAGGGCCCCTGTGAAAATGGGTTGTACCCCATCCGTCCATGTCGCCCTACCCACCCTCAGGCCTTGCTGACAAGTGCAACAAGTTCTCTCTGGCACAACCGCTTGGGTCATCCATCTCCTCAAGTCCACCGTGTCTTAGCCTCTCAAACTGCTGTCATTACTTCTGCTTCCTTAGATAATATAGGCTTCTGTAATAGTTGTGCTACAGGCAAATCAACTAGACTATCTTTCAATTCTGTTGTACACACTGCAATAAAACCTTTTGATTTAATCCACTCTGATGTCTGGATGTCTCCAGTCCCCTCTGTGTCTGGTTTTAGATATTATGTGTTATTTACAGATGATTTTACCAGGTACACCTGGATTTTTCCACTCCGCCAAAAATCAGAAGTTTTTGCACACTTCTCCACTTTCCTCACCTATATTAAAAACCAATTCTCTACCACCATCAAACAATTCCATAGTGATGGTGGCAAAGAATTTGATAATCACTCTTTCAAGACCCTCTGTTCTAACCATGGCATCCACCACCGTTTTTCTTGCCCTTATACCCCACAACAGAATGGCCTGGCTGAGAGAAAACACAGGCACATTTCTGAAATGGGCAGAACTCTACTGATCACTGCTAACCTGCCCCACTGTTATTGGGCCGAAGCAGTAACTACTGCAGTTTTCCTCATCAACCTTCTCCCAACTCCAGTGCTCAAATGGACCTCCCCTTACTTTAAACTACACGGCAAACAACCTCCCTATCACCTCCTTCGAGTTTTTGGCTCTGCTTGTTACCCATATATTGGCCACAACACTAAACACAAACTAGAACCCAGGTCCATTCCCTGTACCTTTCTCGGATACAGCTCTCATCACAAAGGGTATCGCTGCCTTCATGTACCTAGTGGTAAGGTTTACATCAGCCGCCATGTTGTTTTCAATGAACACCACTTTCCCCATGCCACAAATCCTTCCCCTCAAGTTCCTGATTTCTGCTTCATCCCTGCGATTCCAGCCCCTCTGAACTCCCACCACACCACAACTAATCCGCAGCCACCTCCCTCTACACCTCCTCAACCCACCCTCCCCCCCACTCCTTCCACCACTTCCCCCACCCACCCTAACCCTACCACATCAGTTCCCACTCAGTCTGATCCACCTACATCAGCCCCTCCTACCCCTGTTCCTCCAGCCTCTAGACCCCCAAACACTCATCCCATGATAACCCGCAGCAAGGCAGGTATCTCCAAATCTCGAAATCTCCTATTTGCCACTAAATACCCTATTCCCCAGGCCTTCCTTTCCTTGGCTCAGACCATCATTGAACCTACCACCTACCAACAAGCCTCTAAATCTCCAGAATGGACCAAGGCAATGCACACTGAGTTTACGGCCCTTCTCAACCAACAAACCTGGTCTCTTGTTCCCTTACCACCTCAAGCCAATACAGTTGGCTGCAAATGGGTTTTTAAACTCAAAAGACATGCTGACGGCACGATTGAGAGATACAAGGCCCGTCTTGTTGCCAAAGGCTTTCACCAACAGGCCGGCCTAGACTACACAGAGACATTCAGTCCCGTTGTGAAGCCCCCTACCATCAGAATTGTGCTTGCACTTGCTGTTTCTAACAACTGGCCCCTACGACAAATGGATGTCACAAATGCATTTCTCCATGGTACCCTCACTGAAGAAGTATACATGCAACAGCCCCCTGGATTCACTGATCCCCACCGTCCTCACCATGTCTGCAGACTACACAAAGCTATTTATGGGCTCAAACAGGCCCCACGGGCCTGGTTTGACCGTTTTCGATCCTTCCTGCTTCTCTACGGCTTCCAACAGAGTAGAGCTGATCCCTCCATGTTTGTTTACCGTCACCAATCTACCCTTCTGTATCTCCTACTCTATGTTGATGATATAATCTTAACTGGAAACTCCCAACCTGCGGTCTCCACCTTCATGACAACATTGGCCCGTGCCTTTGCCATCAAGGACCTAGGTCCTCTCCACTACTTCCTGGGAGTCGAAGCCAAGTCCATAGACACTGGCCTCCACCTCACTCAAACCAAGTATACACTGGACATCCTGCAGCGCAGTGGTTTAACTGATTGCAAGCCAGCCCTCACTCCAGTTGCTCCAAAACAGGCCCTCTCTGCTGCTGTTGGCAACCCCCTCCACGATGGCTCTACCTATAGACAACTTGTCGGTGCACTACTCTACCTGACTTTAACAAGACCAGATATATCCTTTGCTGTTCAGCAAGTTGCACAGTTTTTGAGCTCTCCTACAGATGTCCATCTCACCGCTGTAAAAAGGATCATCCGCTACCTCAAAGGAACCCTTGGACATGGCCTTCACATCCGCAGGTCTCTATTTCCCTTGCAAATTCATGCATTTTCTGATGCAGACTGGGCTGGGTGTCGCGACACTAGGCGGTCTATCACAGGTTTTTGTATCTTTCTTGGCTCCACTCTGATTTCCTGGTGTGCAAAGAAACAAAAGACTGTTTCCCGCTCTAGTTCTGAGGCAGAGTACCGTGCTCTAGCCTATACCTGTGCAGATACCCTATGGATACTAAGTCTCCTGCAAGAACTAGGAGCCCTTCCAGCGATGCCGGTGCAGCTGTACTGTGACAACCTAAGTGCCACTTACATGACACGCAACCCAATCTTTCATGCTCGGACAAAGCACATCGTCTTAGACTATCACTTCCTACGAGAAAGGGTCGCTTCAGGAACTCATCACGTACAATTTGTTCCCTCTACAGCACAACTTGCCGACCTCTTCACCAAAGGGCTTCCAGTCAATCGCCATTTATCCCTTGCTTCCAAACTTGTCACCCACGGGGTGCCACGTTTGCGGGGGGATGTAGAATAGTACACGTTCTGTAGCTATTCAGTATACTGTACACTGTATTTAGTAGACAGCAACAGCAGTTATTGGACAGATGTCCATAGACAGTTACCTAGGCAGTTACTCTAGCAGTTATACTTAGATTCAGATAAGGGAGAGATAACTGTTTGTAGTTATCTCAATCCCAAGACCTGTATATATAGGCCTATCGGCACATCAATGAAATCATCAGATTTCACAGAATTCTACACATAGAAACATAGAATAAGTATCACAAACAGGACATGCAAGGAACGAAAAAAATCCTTAAGAAATGCTACTTATAACACATATATACATGCATACTACATATAGTCTCATACTTCTCGTAATCAATAAAAATCAAGCTCTAAGTTGTATTACATAGTTATGCGTGCATAGTAGATTGTCGCTTCTCATTAAGTATTCACTGAAAATAAAATTTAAGCAGAACACCAGAATTTTTGTAGGGCACAAACCTTCTGTTCTAACTGAGAATGATGAGGACTTTAAAGAACTTATCCCAGATTTTACAAGTGTAGAAACATGTCGGACGTACTCTGCCCCTGCTTGTATATACATTGCACTTCGCTGTGAATATGTGCTCTTCAGTTTCCTTCTTGGTATTACTCGAAGTTTCCTCACTGCCATCATTCGAAAACTATATACATTACAAATGCACTATATGGCCTATTTTTAAAAAATTAGTGTGCTAAATGAAGATTATATCCTAAAATTAAATAATTATAGCATAGAAGCCGTCTTTTACTATGATGAAATAGTTGAGATACCTTCATACTGTTGGCCATCCGACACAATTATAAATATAGACAATAATTGAATATGGTAGAACAGCATTTTAAAGTTGAAACCCAGTGTATGTGTATCTTGAAATGACTTCGACATCTTACTTGTACATTTAACTCGATTATCAGATCCTACCTTCAACTCTTATTTTCCCAACCACCTTTTTTGCCTTCGAAGGAAAAACTTGTTCTGCATTCCTATTAGTTTTTGTTTCCAGTGGTTGCACGCCTCCAGGTTTCTACAAAAATGTATTTAGCCTGTAATACGAGTGTAAATATGAGACTCCGATTCAAAGCTGAGAAATGGATATGAAGCCTACCAAAAGAATATCTAGAATTAGAAAAAGGTAACTAACCCAAAGGCATTTCGAAGAAGCACACACTCATCGCGTAGAAATTCAGGTGCCTCAGTGCAGCCTCTTGCCCATGATTGTAGACATAAGCGTATGCATGCCTCATGTGCAATCAAGGTTTGCCAGGCATACTGACCACTGCAATGATAAGTTGAAGTGCCATAAAAGGAATGAAAAAAAGAAGTTTTCAGTTATTAGAATTAAAAAAAAAGTAATATGTGTGCAGAATACTAAGAATATTCAAACAAGAAATGATCTGAAAAGACTGATTAGTCAGAGCCTACTTGAAAGGATCAATAAAAGTATAGAGGACCTATCATGTCTTTAGGATCTAAGCTGGCGTTTAGTTCATTCGAGCACATATACATCATTAAACTCATAATTGATTTTTCAAATGGAAACTCTTTCCTAGCTCAATGGAAAGTCTATGTAAACCGAGAAACCAGACGCAGCACTATGGGGGAATGTGAAAACTTGTAAACAGTTCAGTTCTCACGTATGGAGCAATACAACTCCACAAACAAAAGTAGCAGTTAAAAATATCTGACTTTATAAAAAATGAGACAATGGACGAACCTGGTATTATAATAAGATGAATGGTCTAATTGGTTGGCTTGCAAAGGTGGGATTTTTGTTTCTGACTCTCCAGCTATGCTTCTGTTAACCCTGCAAAGGAAAAAGAAATCAAATTCCAATCACGGTTCTTTTAAAATACTACAAGAAAGAGCAGACAGCTATTTTTGCAATACCTTTCACCAGCTTCAGAAGCTTTGGAAGAACTTGTATCCATATCTGCTACACCTTCTACACTCCCATCAAAACCCATAGATTCCCCTGATGGGAAAGCCCAATTTTCAGCTTCATTGCTCTCTGTGAAACCATGATAAGCTTCTTGCCCTTGATTATCGAACTCTATGCCCTTATCCTCTCCCGATATTTCAAGAATGGGAGGCGCACTCGGAGTTCCCAAGTCAGCTGAATCTCTGAGCATGCCACATTTATCATCCCTTGGGGTAGTACCCTGCAAAAAAAAAAAAAAAAAAGACGAACAAACATTCAAAATACCAACACAAATAAAATAAAATAAATACACACCCACTTAACCAAAAAAACTCTGAATCCAGATCAACATCAACCCCTACATTGAAATTACGAAGTTGAGCCCTTTTGAGCAGCTGATTGCCAGCATATGGTGTCGAAGTCATTGGGGCGCATTTCTTCTTAAACCCCACCTCACCATCCGTAAATCTTCTACAATTTCCAGGCAATTCAATCCTCAGGCCCTCCTTCAAGAACCCTCTATTCAAACCTGTGCTAGGCTTATTCCTATAGCCAAACATTTCTTCTTCTTCCTGACAATACTGTTCCATCGGCTTTGGCTCGTCATCAAAGTAATTGGCAGATGAATCATCATCATAAACTAAAG
Source organism: Prinsepia uniflora (assembly GCA_032719365.1). NCBI lineage: Eukaryota > Viridiplantae > Streptophyta > Magnoliopsida > Rosales > Rosaceae > Prinsepia > Prinsepia uniflora. The sequence goes on along the minus strand of CM064876.1, from coordinate 2,981,572 downwards.
CTACGCTCTCATTGTCGTCAAAATCATCATCCTCAGTGTCGCTGCTTAGACGTGGAGCTACCAAGCTATGAGGCGCGAGGAGGCCGGAGTGGAACTTCAGTGGAGGCAGAACATGGCCGCCACCGTTGGAGCTGAAGAGCAGAAGCGATTTTGGGTATGCGTCCGAAGTGGATCTCTCTGAGAGCGGCGATCGAACAGCTGGTGGATGAAGTTGATGCTGTTGTTCAAGAAGCTCAGCCTCTGATCCCTGCAGAAATTCAATGGAAATACATACAATTGAAGACGCATTTTTTATATTTCCAGCTCAAATTGGATGGATTATGAAAAAGCGAAGAGCATTAGGGATTTTGGGTACCTGTTTGATCCATTTGATTGCGCTTTCGTCGAGGCCTTCGGTGAACATTTTTGTGGGTTTTCACAGAGAGAGAGAGAGAGAGAGAGAGAGAGAGAGAGAGAGAGAGAGAGAGAGTTGAAGAATGAACTTAGAGGAAGAGAGAGGCTTTTGTTGAAGAATGAACTGTGAGGGTTGAGGGAACCGAGAGTGGTGGAAGAAGCAGAGGAAGAGAGAAATTGGAAGAGCTTAGTCGGTTGTGTGTAGATGTTATTTGGATTTCGGCTCCCAACGGCTAGTTAGATTGTTTATTTGCTTTCCAAACGTAAAAGGGCTGCTTTTTTTTTCTTTTATAAACTCAAAAATAAATTGGAAGGGCCCTTTTTCTTCACGTCACAATCCAATAGGGAAAGCCGTTGTCTTTTATTTCCCCTAATTTTAACTATTTTTCTTAAATTTTATTGTTACTAACCAAATTTCATAAATTATGTTCATTAAATTTTTTATTTTTATTAATAATAAAGATAAAAATCTTATCAAGTGTGTTTTTTAATAGAAATCGTTAAGAAAATTAACATAAGAATTGTCTTATACGTTCAAACATAATTCGGGAACGTCAATAACTAAAATTAGTGTAAAATTTAAAGACGCAAACAATCATTCTCTTGAAAAGAAATAGCTTAAATCTAACCGAACAAAAAAAAAATTGCGTAAAAGGCTGTAATTTTTTTTTTTTTTTTTTGGATTGAGACAAAATTGGCATGCTATCATGACAAGCTTAATTTTTCGTCTATTCTCCTCATATTGATTAGCTTAAACTAGATATGATTAGTATAGAGAAGAAAAAAGAAAAGCGTCACATTTTTTTCTTAAATTAAATTAAATAGCCTATATTTGATTTTTGAAAAATAAGAGAAAATGGGAGAGAAATATCAATAAATACAATAATGCAATGTTTTTTGCCTTTTTCTAGAAAGACAAATTTTAGCATTAGAGCATCCGTATATCCAAGTTCATCCAGCACCTCTCACAGTCTCACACATCACTAAATTCCTAAGTTTCTTGTTCACCCACCAGCCCCACTTTTAAGTCGTGCTTTGGGTGTGCACATTTATGGAGTGGACAATACTTAGCTAGGGTGCAGTTTTATATTCCATTGTAGTTAATAATTTTTCACCACATAATGCCATAATTTGAACCGTTTATTTTCATCTAATTACTTGGTTCAAAATGAAAATACATACCACCATGGAAATGAAGATACATATCACCATGGCACCATATATATAAATAAAGAATAATACTTGCATCTCACTCTGATGGTACATCCTCATACCACCATTTCGATTTAACGAATTGTCTTTGTACATATATCTTAATTAGAATTATTCATTCTCTAAATCATAATGTCAATACCATATCCGTAAAAAATCAATTGGATTTGAGATCGTTTGGTCATTCATATATATCAACTAAATGGACAGTTTATCATGTGGATCTTAATTCTTACTAAAACCGTCAATTTATTTTATACATATGCATGACTAAACGACATCCAATTTTGTTGATTTTTTACGGAGATTGTTTAGAGAATGAACCGTCTCAATTATGATTTATATACAAAGACAATTCGATAAATTGAAAGGGTGATATGAATAGATACCACCAGAGTGAGATAAGTATTTTTCTTAAATAATATCAAAATAAAGAAATATGAAGCATGTATCATAAATAAAAAAGACTGTCCCAACTAACATGGCACTAGAAGTCTAGAAATGAAGGAACAAGCGCACATATATCTATATATATATATATATATAGGTGAAAAGCTGGAAAGCTGAAAAAATTTTGCCATGCCTGAGTAAAGGCTAAGGAAGCAAGAAGGATAGAGAAAGAGATTCCTTTTATTTATTAATAGCAGCTGCTCACTCAAGTGCAGTTTGTTTTGCATTCAATTTTTGTCAGTAAATGTCATGAGGAAGGTAAACTCATTCAATTCTTGGCCTACCAAGTTTCTCTTGTCTCTTCTATTTCCTCCTCTTCTCATCAGCTGCTGCTGGCATTGGCCTCTCACAATCCAAACAACTGAAGTTACAGTACTACAGCACATAGAACCTCCATTTCTGTGCTCCAGGGATTTTTTGTGCTCAAGGACATAAGGGAATAAGGATGGTTGGTTATGGTGGTTACTCAAGTGATAATGATAATGATGAACAAGAATTTCGAGGATCTTCCACTCCCACCATCACCCACAGTGACGATGAAAGTGTTGTTGTTGATAATGAAGAGCAGGAATCTCCTCCTGATCTTCAACTTCTGAATTTCGGAGCCAATCCTCGCCTTCATGCCTCTTTTGTTGATCCTATCAATCAGCTTGGTGGCCTCCATAGTCAGTAACCCAAAACCCTCATAACATCTCTACTACTTATTATCTTATGAACATATATCGACGTGATATCAAGATCAAATGCATATATATTAACGCATATGGACATTCTGCACTGTAGAATTAGATATATAAGTATGTTTGTTTTGAGTCATCTGATGAACATGTAAAAAATTGCATGATTTGCAGACACAATTCCGAAGAAAATCCAGAAGGCAATGGGCGTGGAATTCCAAGGGCTAACACTTCACCACTTGAAGAGCCACCTTCAGGTCTGTTTTATGATCCATTCACTTATTAATTCGTGTTACAGAATAAATTCTTGGTTATTTGTAGTTGCTAATGAATCATGTTGTAAGTAAAGATTCAATTTTTCTTTTCATTGTAGTAACACAATAAGACATTATTGAATTTGATGTGTAATGAATCGTATTGCAGCAATACAAACTTGGAAATGAGGGTCATGAAACCTGTAAGTTTCTATCTTTCATTAAAATTATGAAATTAATAATTAAATTGTGAGTTGTTATATATATTTGAATGTGACTAAGTGAAAGAGGCCTCAGCTTCACAGAACTTGGAAGGCAGAAGCACTAGCAGTACTAGTACCGCTTCCTTGTGCTCCCCGCAATCCCAGAAAAAGTATGAATTTCCTTTCCTCTGATCTTCCTTGAAAAAAAATTCAGATTTTTAATTGCCTTATTTTTAATGGCTTCGGGTGTGGTTCCTGCTGTAGGCATGCTCGTGAGCTAACAAAGGAACTTCGAGAGCAGAAGAAAGATGAAGAACAAGTTACTCTTCAAAATGAGGCAAGTATTCAACTTTGGAAACTTATCCTCCTCCGTTTGTATGGAAAACTATACTTTTAGAATTTGAACAAAAGTCAGAATTTTTAAATTTCTGCGCAGATGGAGAGGAGATTGAAATTCCGTCAAGATGCAGAACGAAGATATATGGACATTGCTCTGCAAAATGCATGTAAAAGGCTTGCTGATCAAATTCTGGGACACGTCGGAGCAGACATTGCAGGTGCATTTGAAAAAGAAGTTGCTGGTTTTGGATCCATGGTGCCAAAATCACCTCAGATGGATCTATGCCCGGCATACCATTCAACTGAGGATACTGGTATGCAGCTCAGCCTTCAAGATCAACTTGGTAGGTCTGAATCTCAATAGGAACAAGCATATTGTAGTTATTGAATCGTTAGAGCACGATGGAAGACTCCGAAAAATTCCATTTAAACAAAATGTGTATATATTTTTTTGGTAGGATCAGCACTTGATCTGAACTTGAGCCCAGCAAGAATATGACATCTTGCAACCTGCCATATTGCTCGTGTTTTGGTTAAATTTACTGATATAATTAGTTTTGAATTTTCTTATATATGTTGAAATTGATATTTTTTTTACCTATATATATGACCTGAAACACGGTTCATGCCATTTGATCTAGAGGAGAGTAGGCTGTTATAGTAGTCAAGACTGGGGGATGAAATACTAAACTTCTAGTAGCTGGTTCCTTCTTAAGTTTCCTTGGGGAAATTTGGAGCCCGTCTGTCAATTCTATTGGGTAAAGCCGATAATTAGAGGGCTTGGGGGTGGAGGGTGTCATTAGCACATTAAAGACATGCCAATTGTCTAATCACGTGCTAAGAGTGTGGTGTTAGTTCTACTCGTCTAAACGTAGTGTATAGTTCTCGTCTAATTCTCTATTGGCCACGATAGCACCTTTGCGAATGTGGGTTACAGCCAACAATACTAAATGAAACGGAAAGAGAGCTGTGGCAAATGTGAGAAGGCAAGGCATGGCTTGAATTAAAGGACACAGATTCATTTAGTTCAAGTGCAGTTTTGGCATTGAATTCTTGGGATTTGGGAGCAATGAAGGAGATGAAGACAATTGAAAGAAATTGAAACTGAGTTGAGGCCACGGTGTCCTTCATGCAGCTGCAGAAATTAAAGCCCTCTTGGCTGGCATTGGCTCATGCAAATCATCTTCTCACCTGGTTTACCAAATAAACATCTCCAGACTCAGAAAACTCAGGTGGGAATGGCACATACGTGATACGGATACCCACCAAAAATAAAAATTAAAAATTTACACAAATTCAAATCAAAGCCTCAATTTTTTTCTGGTGGGTTAGAAGAAAAGGGGAGGATGGTGACTCCCACTGTCACTGAAAGTGATGAGAGTGTTGTTTTTGAGGCTGAGGAGGAGGAGGAGGACGGCGGGGAAGAGGGAGAGGAGCTTCATCAAACACCTATTAATATTCAGAGTTCGAATCCCAAAACCCGCCCTCGATGGAGTTCTCAGCTTCATGCCTGCTTTGTTGATGCAGTAAATCAGCTCGATGGCCCTCATAGTCAGTGACCCCATCTTCTCTTTTTGGTTTTGTTGATGTTTCTTTGTTTTCCGACATCTGATCATCATGTCACACATTTTGTATTTGCAGAGGCAACTCCTGAAGACAATGGGAGTCTAAGGGAATAACTATTTACCACTTGAAAAGTCACCTCCAGGTAACAATAGCTTAAATTTTTAAGGAAAATTGTTCAATGTCACAAGTGTATATAATCATATTTGCAGAAATACCGACTTGGAAAGTATGGGGTGAAGGAGTGGAAGGAAGAACACGAAGCCTGTAAGTTCTTCTTAATTACTAAAGCCTAATGATTCAGTAAAAATGTACCAGTAAATGAGTAATTTGTTAGGACTACAGGAAAACTGCTTATATATATAACATATTCCCAACATAATTAAACTTTAAAGACATGATGTATTGGTCAAAGTACGTTCAATGGCACTGAATCAAATATACCACAGTTTCAGAGGACTTGGGAGGCCAAAGCATCAGTACTACTCCTTCATCCCCGCCGCAATCCCGGCTGACAAGGTATGTGCTTAGATCTCCTCATTTTATCTTCTCTGAAAATGTTTTTGTTCATACTCACATTTTCAAGTGCATTACTCTCAAAAGGCTGTCATTTTTTACTCTTCATTTATTTTGGGGTGTGGCTTTACATATAGGCATTGTTGTGAACAAGTAAAGGAAGCTCTAAACCGGAAGGAGGATGAAGAAAAACTCAGTCTTCGAATTGAGGCAAGTTTTCGAGCTTTCGAATTCTTTTGTAAACTCAAGCTAATGGACTTGAACTTCTTGATTTTTTAGGCTGAGAAGAGCTTGACATTGCATCAGGACGCGGCGCGGATGCACATGAATTATGCACTCGAAAATGCATGTAAGAAGCTTGCCGATCAGCTTCTTGAAGGAGCTGCAGCTGACTCTGCCGGAGTGTTGCGAAATGACGGTGATGATTTAGGAGTAATGGTGTCGGTGACGCCTCAGGAGGACATGTACCCTGCATATCACATCACTAAGGCAATCAAATCTGGTAGCTCTGAAATTGAGAGGCACGCAAATTTTCAACCTGAAACGAGTTCACCGCCAATCATAGCATCACCCTCCCAATTAGGTCATAGAAATTACTTCAACAAAACTGGATCTTGTGAAACGATCTATATTAAATATTGCTAAGGGACAATGGTTTTTCGTTTTGTAGTCATTATACCTATTCATTGATTAAGTAGTTTTTTATTTTTTTTCCCTAGGGTTTTATCTTTTGACTGTCGTACCTTGACTTTACTAATGATTGCGGTTTTTATTCTCAACTCAATCCCATAAGGGCAATAACATCGAAGTGTATAAAATTCAAAAATTTACCATCATAAAATCAATCTGTTGAGAATAAAAAAATGGTCCAATTTACCTTTCTTTCAAATATAAAATAAAAAAAGAGAATACAAGGACTCAAGGTCCAGAAAATTACAACTTTCTAGCACAATTTGATTAAACTAAGTAAAAGTAAAAGCGCCACACTTGTCGTAAGAAACAAAATGGGATAGAGAGGGGTAACTGGAGATTCTTGCAGTATCACCAGCGAGCCTCTCAGCTTTCAGATGCAACCAAGGCTAAATCAATTACCAAAAATACTTCTTCCCACAAAGCAGACTCATTTCCCAACTGTTCGATGATGAATGGTGGCCAAAGCTTCTAATCGATCTTCACGGATGAGAAGAGGTAATGAACAAAGTAGAAAGACATGAGAAAGCCAATGGTGCCAGTTGACAACATGATTGCAGTTGCCATGATCAATGAATAACCCAGGTAAAGGATTGCCGAAACAGGCCCACTCAAACTCTGTAGGTCAAATATCAGGTAATTGATGGAGTACAGGAAGACATAAAGGGCAACCGAACCTGAGGCGAAGAAAGCCTTCCACCACCACCTCCAATCCTCCACACAAAGATGCATGTACGTGAGAACCACTGAAACTTCAGCACAAACGATAACCAACAGAAGAAGCACTATAAGCAGGAAACCAAAGACATAATAGAACCTTCCAAGCCAGATGCTCGAAAGGATGAAGAAAAGTTCAATGAAAAGGGTCCCGAATGGGAGTGTCCCAGCGCCAAGAACAAGAAGCCAAGAAGGATATTTGCGAGCAGGAATTTCCCTAGGTATCTGGTTGGTTCTTACTGGAAATGAAATTGGCTCAGCTCGTGTGCCTAAGAATCCACCGAGAAGAGTGAGAGGCACTGAAATGCAGAACCAGAGGGAGAAGAGTATGAAATACAAAGAAATGGGAATAGCACCGGTACTCTTGCTGCCCCATAGAATGAAATTGAGTACAGTAAGAATAATAAAGACGATTCCAGGAAAGAAGCATGCTGTAAACCAGGAAACTGATCTCCACCCTTCAGAAGTTCCCTTTATGGTTCTCCACATTCGAACAGCAACATAACCAGCAATAATCCCAAGGAAGAGATAGAGAATGATCATTCCTGTCAGTAGCATTCCTCGTGAAGCTGGTGACATGAAACCAAATGCTGCAAAAATGATAGTGACAACTGCCATCCCTGTAATCTGAACCCCATCTCCAACCATCACACAAAGAAGTTTTGGAGAATCTGGTTCTCTGAACACGTCTCCCACAACAAGCTTCCACCCAGAGAGCTCCTCATTCATCTGAGCTTGAGATTCTTTGTCTAGTTCTTCATATCTGGTTAAATCCCTCCTCACAGTCCTTAAGAATATGACAAAGACTATACCTGCGAGGAAAAAGATCACCATCAATGAATTCAGGATAGAGAACCAGTGCACACGAGCACCCTCCATCTTCAGATAAGCATCCCACCTTGATGGCCATCTTACATCACTTTTCACAAACTCAACCTCATAGGTGAACGAAACTCTCTCTTGCTCCCTTATTATTTGGGACTTTTCGAGCTCTGCGGGGCAATTTACAGGTGGGATACTTTCATACATGACCTTTTTCTTCATGGCGTCAGGGTCATATTTAACACTACAAGGGTAAACCTCAAAGCCAACAATCTCAAACCCAGATGCCTTCTTCTTTTCAGCTTCCGAAATGACACCCATACCATCTTCCCCAGTACCAATAATCTCCACACCACTCCCTTCATACTCATGGATCAAAACTCTGAACTTGAGGTGATTGATGATGTAATCTTCTTTACTGTTGGGCGGTGTGTACCCAACAGGAAACCCTGTCCACTGAATCTTAACTCCGTTCTGGTAGGCATATCTCATTGCAGGCAGATTATCAAGGATCATATTGACCTGATACAGATCACGGGTTCTCTGTTTCAGTAGCTTTACGTCGTGCCCAGATAAAGAGGGTGTGGTACACAGGTAAAGAGTCTCATTGACATTCATTCTAAATCGGTAGGCAGAGTTCTCGATCTCATCTCCCATAAGGAGTTCCCCCAGATTCTCCGCACTTTTCTTGATACCTTCAGGGGGCTTGCAATAAGGGAGACTGTAGTAGCTGAAGGGCAGCTCAGTCTCTATGGAAGTCAAGGAGTTAACTTTGGTGATTATTTTTTGCTCCTTGGAATACGTATGCATGTAGCTTCCAGGAAGATAAAACCCATCACAGGTGTAGGCAACTAAAGCCAAAACAAACAAAGCCCACTTGATCGAGGGCATTCTCGAATTCGAAACCGCCATCAGAATCGAGAAAAATAACGCTCACCAGAAGTAGGAGTGAGCGGTAGATCTAAGCTATTCTTACAGATGCATTCAACAATCAATCTACATAAAATTTAAAAACGAAAGCCAAAATCTAGTATCAGCGACAATAAATAATCAAACTTTAAGATACAAAATACCAAAATAAACATTTGGGTTCCTAAATGAGAGCATGAAGTTGTTTAACGTCTAATTTCTACTCACAAACCGCATCAGATCCACTAATTAACATAGCATAAGCACGCACATACTAACTCAATCAGATCCAATAAGAAAAAAAGCAAATTTAGCAACAACGCACAGCCAGATCCATGACTTGAATAACTACAAATGAAACTTATAGAATTCAAAATCCAACAGACCGATGAATTACGAGATGAAATTGAAGACGCACCGTAACAGATCTGGAGCGAAACTTTGAAGGGTCCTGTGTGCGTGAGAGCGAAGCTCAACGTCCCCTTTTTTGTATATTCTGCGCTGTTCGAATTAGAGCGAACAGGCTTGGAGAGATGAGCGAACCAACTTCTTGCTTTCTTCGAAAAAATGGTTCAAATGTAGAATTCAATCAGACTCTCGCACATAAAAAATGGAATTGATGCTTACTTGAGTTGGGCCCACCCCAGCCCAATGTTTAGATTGGATCTTAGATATCTGGGTGTGTGCAACTGTGTGTATATATATATATATATATATTTCCCCTTTTTCCGTTCTTTTTAATTTTCTTTCTTTCTTTTTAATGAGAATTGAGTGATTGAGAATTTGAGATCTGAGACTGTTTTGCTGGGTTAATGTATCATCATCATGCTTTATGGTGAAGAAACTGCATTGCTATCATCATTATTATATGCTTTATTGTGAAAACAAATCTATAATATTTTTCAGTTCATTTTGAAGTGGGAATTCTGTATTTAGTAGTTGAAGTGGGAATTCTTAATGTTTTAGTTTGAGTGTGATTAGTTTAGAACCATTTAGCTTCTCTCTTGGATTCATTATGAAATAAATTAGTCATATAACAACGAAATGTACTGAAAGTTGTAGCAGTAATTTTCGTACGTTATAATTTAATTGTATTCATCTTTATACGTTTGTTTGATCCTGAAATGACCAACACGATGAGACCCGCTGGGGGTTCTGGGACCAGCCGCGTGGTGTTTCGGGTCCGCTGGGGCGTGGCCGTTCGGCGAGTATCCTGCAAGGACTAGACACCGGTGTGGTGCCGGCCGAAGGGGCTCCGATGCCTAAGTTAGTATCTGAGTGCCGAGAGGCAAATAAATACAGTGCTCTGGATCGGTTCTTAGTGTCTTACCTTTGTGAAGGGTTTCGGGGTATTTATAGTAGCCATAACTGCGGTAGGTGGGCTACTGTTACGGGAGCAGGTGGTGCTTGATGGCTGGGAGCCGCCTGACAAGCCCTGGATATCCGGAGGAGGCGCCAGCTGGAGTCCCAACCTGCCTCCGTCAGGGAGTTGGTGTGACAGAGTTGGTTAGGTGACTGTCGCAGCCAGCTGTCGTCTGTTCACTGTCAGGTGCCGAATGGCGGGTCTGCAGTGCGGTGCCGGTCGGCGGGCCGTGGGCCGTGAGGGTGCCGATCAGGCGATCGGTCGGCGGCCTTCCTGTCCTGGTGGGACCTGTGCTAGGGTGGTCGGTCGATATGGTATCAACATAAGTCCCCTAAGTCTTTGACTGAGGTGGGGTTCCTCGGTCGAGGACTTGATATGACGGCCGGTATCTGTCGACCGACCTGGGCGGTGCACCCTGTATCCCTAGTAGCCCCCCAAGTCATGGAGCGAGGAAGTGCACCGTATGTCCGATTAGCAAAGGAGCCCCGTTGCCGAGTTCCGGAAGCGGCCCACCATAAAGACCGAAAGATCGTGGAGAGGCGGCCGTGGGGAATGGCGGGGAGACGTCGGTAGCAGTGTGCTTGCCGACGAGGAGGGGAGGCGTGCCGTCGGGAAAGAGGCCGAGAGGCTCCGGTCGGCAGGCGGTATGAATGCATACCGGTGAGCGACGTACATATGTACGTATGTAGTTGAAAATGTACGATACCGATGGGATATAGTACAAGGTATTCGTAGCCGAAAGGTGGCCGTATCGGCCTGGTGACCGTCAGATCGGAAGCGCGCATCTCGAGGCGGGTCAGGGGCCTATAAAAGGGGCGAAAGCTTTCTGTCTTTTTCACTTTTTGACTCAGAGCATCAGTAGAATAATTGCGAGTACCGACTGAATTGGAGACTGCCGATCAAGAAGAGGACGTACGTGGAATCAATTCGACCGAGCAAAACGTTGAAAGGTATACTTCCTGCCGTTCGGCATCTATGCTCAGCATGTGTTCCGTAGCGTAGGTGCTTAGTTGTAGCTTCTTTCCTTTTGGTAATTGTAGATGTCAGAGTCAGAGTCAAACAGTGGATCTGGGGTTAGGTCCCCTCAAGCTTTTGGCGGGGAAACACCGTCCAGTTCGGCAACCGACGGGCCGAGCGGGCGCAGTGGGTCAACGTCCACTAGTGGGTCCACTAGCGGCACGTCGTCGTCCAGCAGTGGTGACAGCCTGGATGAGGCTCTCAGGTTGCCGCGGAAGGAGGTGAGGCAGCAGGGCGGGTGCAGCACGTCGGGTGCCGATCGGCCAAGTGAGAGGAGGACGTCTCCCCGTACGCCCCCCGTCGCCACCGTCGATTCCGAGGCGGAAGGGAGCGGTACGGAGACGAGCTCGCCGATGGAACTAGATGCCGATGGCGTGGTGAAGGTGGAGTATGCCGTGGACTACGAGATGAACACCATTCGGCAGTCCGACCTGGACCGGTTCCGGGAGCTGTACAACGTGCCGGCGGAGATTAAGATGACGGTACCCCCGCACAGCAAGAAGCCGAGCAGTCCGCCGGAAGGGTCGACATTATTTTACGTCGATTGCTTTGAACACGGCGTGAGGCTGCCTCTGCACCCGTGGCTTCAGGACATGATGGCGAGGGCAAACCTGGCCTTGGGGCAGCTGAACGCCAACGGCTGGATCATCCTGATCAGCCTGTACACGGCATTCCGATTGGCGGGACTGCCGGAGCCGACCTGGGGGCAACTGTGTGCCCTGTACCGCTTCAAGCGGCAGACCTACGGGTCGGGGTGGTACCAGATGGAGTGCCTGCATAAGAGTGCGCGGGGGGCGTTCATTACTGATGTGCCGACGTCGCAGAAGAGCTGGAGGCATCGGTTCTGCTGGGTAGCGGGGCCGTGGGAAGGGGACATCAGTGGGGTCCGCGCGAGGATTCCCAGTTACTTCCAGTCCGGAGGTTGTTGGTCTACCGTTCGGCTAGTAGGCGTAAGGCGTCAATTGTGGCTACCGAGGCGGAGACTGATGGAGTTGTTGTGTGTGCAGGTCCGTCCAAGGCAACGGTAACAGCAGAGGATTGGGAGGCGTGTAACCTGGTGCGGGAGAAGCTGTCCGACCTGGAACGCAGCCGGTGCGTCCTGAAGCTGCCGTCGAACCTGGTTGCCGTGGGTCTCATCTCGCCACCTGGTAAGCAAGTAGTGCTGAAGTTATAGTGTGTAGGCAAGCCGGGGCACTAACAGTTTAGTTTTGCAGTGCACCCGCAAGTTGAACAAGCAGCTCAGAAGAAGATGAGTGAGGCGGCGGCGAAGCTTGGCTCGGCTGCCGAGGGAAAGGGCAAGGAGCCGGAGGCAACCCCCCCACAGCCGCGGAGGCAAAAGACCGTGGCGTTGAAGCCCAGGGGTGCTGGCCGAGAGGAGCCCCCGTCGGGGTCCAGTATGGGTGTTCGGCCAACTGGGCCGCCGAAGCCGACGAGGCCCGATCCGCGGCAAGGTGCCGAGCAGGCGAAGAGTCCCGTCCTGGGACTGAAGCGGCCCCTCATCGGCGGACTGGACCAAGCCCGGGAGCGCCAGAGGAAGCTGAAGGCGGCGCGGCTTAGGCAGTCTCCTCCGGCGGCAGGGGTGTCGGAGGGGGAGGGCTCCGACCGTCGACGCAAGAGGGAGGCGGCCCTCAAGGCTCCCGAGGCGCCGATGGAGAAAACCAAGGAGGGCAGGGTGGAGGTGCCGCCGCCGGCCAAGGAAAGGGTGCCGAACAGCGTACCCGGCATTGCGGCCGTCTTCATGGATCCCGTGGAGACGGGGGAGGTTGTGAGGTCGGCAAGGCCCGGGGAGGCGTGGGTGCCGGTCACACAGCAGGTGCACAGGTCATTGGCGCCGGTTGTCAATGCTTTTGTACTCGGCTCCCAGGTGACGCCGGCAGAGATGGAGCAGATCGGTACCGGCTCCCACCCGGGTCGGTTCGCGGCCCTGCTCGCCGAGCAAGCCCATGTAAGTAGTTGTGTGAGTTGGGTTTGGTTTTGGTTTGTATTGATTGGATATATGTTTGCTGACAAGTGTGCATGGTTCGGCAGTGCTTTGGGCAGACCTACGTGGCCCTGCAGAGGGCCTCCCGGCACATGCAGAGGATGGAGGCGGAGTTGGACGTCGCGCGGCAGAGGGAGGAGAGGCTACGTGCCCGGGAGAAAGAGGGTCACGCTGCGCGGAGGCGGGTTGCGGAGCTGGAGAAGGAACTCCAGCGGGAGAAGGCCCGGGCAGAGGCGGCCGAGAGGGGAATTGCGGACCGGGAGGAAACGGTGCACGCCTTCTCCCAGCAGCTGAACGAGCAGGAGAAAGCCATGGGGGAGCTGCAGGGGGAAGTGGAGCGGCTGCGCGTCCTGCTATCTGCCGATCGGCAGAAGACCCTGGAAGACTTCATGGCGGACCCGGTGTATGCGAATCATCTCGACCTGGCGCTTGCCGAGGTGGAAGATGATTGCGTACAGCGGGTGTTGTACTTCAATCCAGGGGTCCCTCTCAACTTCCCGTGGCTGGATGAGCCCCCCGTCTTGACCAAGACTTTCTCGCTGGACGGGCAACCGTCGAATGCCGAGGGCGAGCGGCCGGCCGGCGCGGAGAAAGCGGCAGAGGCGTCCACTGCCGACCAGGCTGAGGCGGCAGACGAGGAGGTGGTGGTGGTGGTGGTGTGAGGCCGAGGGCCGCGTAGATAGTTTTTGTATGGTTTTTTTTTTTGTAATCCGGGGGATGCCCCGTGTAGTATGTAGTTCGGATGTTTAAAGAGTAATAAAATTGTTCTTGGCAAAGTTGATATGTAGCACACTGGGCATTTTCTCTTTTTTTTTTTTTGAAATGAGAACTGCCGATAGGCGAGTACTTGGCATTTTTGGCATATGTGTAGGCATGCCGATCCACGGTCATGACCATAAACCCAGACCGTACTGGGCGTAACCACCGAATAAAATTGTAATGAATGTTTTGCGGCGGTATGCAAAGTAGGTGCCGCGTTGGTCACCGGGAGTGCCGATCGGCACTGGTGAATAGGCCACGTTGTAGTTGAGTATGAGGCTAACACTTGGAGATTGGAGGAAGAGATGGTAGGGCCCCCGCGGATCGTGTTGATCTGTGGCAGTCCCTGTGCGGGGCGTGCGTGTTGGAGGAACTGGTTGATCTTCCCCTCCCTTACGAGTGCTTCCACAATATCGCGGAAAGCCACGCACTCGTCGATGGTATGGCCATTGAACTTGTGGTACTGGCAGTACAAGTTGGATTGGACGCCCGGGCGGGGGCCGGGTGGTCGTGCCCGTGGCTTGGGGATGGTGTCCTCGATGCTCATCAAGACGTTCTCGAGGGAGGTGTTCAGGATTGAATAGGTTTCGTACTTTGAGGCTGGCCCCGTGTAGGGTTTGCCTGCTTGGTGGTGGCCTGATCCCTGCCCCTTGTTGTGGTACTTGTCCCTCCCACGATGGTCATTGTTGTACGTCCCTTTCCGCTTAACGGAGTGTGAGTCAGATCGGTGATCTGTATGTGCGTTATTGGTCGGCGGAGGCGACCGTGCCTGCCGGTTACTGGGAGGTGGAGGGCGCGAGCCATTGACGTCAGGCCGGGATGCGACCTGGGGAGAGTTGAAGTGCTCCGCTTTGGCGTGTATTGTTGCCTGTCGCATGAGTTCGTTGTAATCGTCCCAGCCCTGGGTGAAGGCATGGTACTTGAAGGTGGACTCCCGCAGCCCGTTGCGGAAAGCGCGGTAGGCGGCCTTGTCGTCCGTCTCGTGGCATTTGGAGTATTCCAGGCTGAAACGTGCGGCGTATTGGCGCAGGGGCTCGCTATCTCCCTGCCGGAGGGTTCCCAAGTCTTCGGTTGTGAGCAGTCGATCCGTCTGGATCATGAACTGGTTCAGGAATACCGTGTGTAGGCGGTCGAACGAGTCGATAGACTGTGGTTCCAGGCGATAGAACCAATTGAGTGCGGCCCCAGTGAGGGTAGAGCTAAAAATCAAGCACTGCGCCTCGTCAGAGAGATTCCTGAAGGCGAGCGCTGAGTTGTAATTGTTGATATGGGTGTCTGGGTCGCCTTGTCCATTATATGGAGCAATTTTCAGGGGCTTGACCTCCGTCTCATGGCGGTACCGCATGATGCGGTCCGTGAAGGGACCAATGTTGGGCCGGGGTCTGGGCAGTGTCCCAACCTTGGGTCTGGCGGCCTCCAATTCCCGCACGCGCTGGAGGAGTTCCCGAATCACCTCGTTTGATTGGTCGGGTCGATCTGCCCCAATCGGGTGGTCGCCAATTGGATGATTTGCGCTGCCGCCTCTGGGCTTCTCGGGTTGTACCGGTCGCCGCCCGGACGAGGCCGTGGTTGAGCTGGCGTTGTCCTCCGGCTGGTGCCTGCCGATCGGCGAGGAGGGATCACCCTGGGGCTGAGGGGAGAGCGGCGGGGGCTGTGTGGGTCGGCGTGCCGATCCAGATCGCGACCGGGCACCCTGGGATAGCACGGGAAGGGGCGGTTGCGCCTGGATGCGGGGGTCGTGAGTCGGGTAAGTCAGGCGATTAGCCGGGGCCTGTGTCTGTCTCTTGTCGAGCAGTTCGCGAGCGTCACGGTAGATCTGCGTTCCCGAGGGGCCAGGTAGGTCGGTCTGGTGGAAGAGCAAGCGCCCGGAGGCCTCTGGCCGGCAGGTGTCACTGATCTCGACCCGGCAGGCGTCGAAACCCCGCCGACGCGACGCAGCGGCCAAGGCCCGTTTGGTTGCCTCCCGCTGTTCCTCCAATTCCTCGCGTGTAGATTGCAGGATGGCCAGGGTGCTTCCGTGCTGCTCCCCCCACACGTGGTTCCTGCTCTCGATGGCAGCATTGCTCTTCCTGAGTTCGGCAACCTCCGACCGGAGGGTTCTCAGCATCTCGAGCATGTCATCGGAAGGTAGGCCGGCTCGGGTTCGGTTGCGATCTCCCTGGGGTGTGTTGTTGAGCTCACCGTCATCCCGTTCGGCAGACATTGTTCGTCGGCAGCAGGTTGAGCAACGGTATGTGAGTGAGTGGGTGTTTACAATTCTTTCCCACAGACGGCGCCAATGTTTGATCCTGAAATGACCAACACGATGAGACCCGCTGGGGGTTCTGGGACCAGCCGCGTGGTGTTTCGGGTCCGCTGGGGCGTGGCCGTTCGGCGAGTATCCTGCAAGGACTAGACACCGGTGTGGTGCCGGCCGAAGGGGCTCCGATGCCTAAGTTAGTATCTGAGTGCCGAGAGGCAAATAAATACAGTGCTCTGGATCGGTTCTTAGTGTCTTACCTTTGTGAAGGGTTTCGGGGTATTTATAGTAGCCATAACTGCGGTAGGTGGGCTACTGTTACGGGAGCAGGTGGTGCTTGATGGCTGGGAGCCGCCTGACAAGCCCTGGATATCCGGAGGAGGCGCCAGCTGGAGTCCCAACCTGCCTCCGTCAGGGAGTTGGTGTGACAGAGTTGGTTAGGTGACTGTCGCAGCCAGCTGTCGTCTGTTCACTGTCAGGTGCCGAATGGCGGGTCTGCAGTGCGGTGCCGGTCGGCGGGCCGTGGGCCGTGAGGGTGCCGATCAGGCGATCGGTCGGCGGCCTTCCTGTCCTGGTGGGACCTGTGCTAGGGTGGTCGGTCGATATGGTATCAACAACGTTATATAGAAGGTTTCTAATTAAACTCTCGTTAAATAAATGGATATTTATTTAACATAAATCATTTATTACCACATTATGTGTGTCACTAAATATAATCAATATAATATGTCCAAATAACACTACCCATAATTTTCACCATTTGGTCCATAAGTCCATGGGTTTGTGGGTACCTTTAGGCACGTTGACCAAAAGCCCGACCTGACTCGCTGTGGACTCTGGCTCGGTTTGGCTCGAAAGTTAACGAGTCTAACTTGGGCTTAAGGTATTCAAACTCAATAGGCGTGAACCCGGTAAACTCAGTCTAACCCGCCCATATAAACCCAACATGTAAACTCAAGTATATAAATATATTATTAATTATGAAATTGAGTCTAACCTTTTATCACAAAGAATGCTAGAAGCTCGGGTTATGATCCGGTACTATAAGAAATTACAATAGGGGTAAATGTGAAGTCCACCCATAAGATTACAAGATAAATTCATAAAAAAGTCAATATTAAAACTTCCTTGTCCTATTGGCTTGTAATGTCGTGTTAATCAATTATCATTAGCAAACTTATTTGAACTTAAGTGCTCATTGATATGTGAAGATAATTATTTATTTGAACAATCTGTAGTAGTTTTTGGTAGAAGGGAACTAAGCGTAGCTAGCACTTAAGAGACTCTCTTAGCCCAAAGTGATAACAGTTCTTATATTCTAAGCAATTCGATGTTTGTTTTATTGATGAGTCATGATATGGGTAACAATCTGAAATGAATTTTTAATTTAGGCTCTCCCAAGTCCAGCTCGATTTCTCAATTTTTTTCCAATTCCAAAATTTGTTAAATAAGTCACTTCTAAAAACTCAATTGAGCTCGGCCCAAGTGAGCTTAGTAGACAAGGCCCGTGAAGTTTGATAAAAAAACTAGTCCAAACTCAGCCCGACAAAGGGTATGAGTTTTCATATTTATGACCAAACCCGTTCGACCCTGCTGGTTATTTTTAAAATTATGAAATAGGTATAACCTGAATCGGCCTAAGTCCAAAAAATTTGGATTGGACTTACCAGACTTGGCCTGCAAACCCATATTATAATTCTCTTCTTTTAATATTAAGCTATAAAGAAAAAAAGAATGTAGCATTAATTTTAGTTCTAATATAACTGTTTTTAACATGTCATTTCTTACAAAGAGTCGCAAAAGGAGGGGATAATAACAACCCAACTGTTTCTCATATGATCTTACAATAAGAGGAAGAGAAAGAATAGGGACCCAAATGGCAATTCCCAAGTACCCAAGGGAAATATTGTACAAAGCTTGTCAATGAAACTTGAGACTAGTCAAGATGTTGTTATTGACTGGGTCAGCCAAATGGTCCAAGAGGTTCTGGTAGGGCCCAACCCCAGTCACAAGGCCTTGAATAAAATAGCCCAATATAGCCAACATAGCCAACCTCCCATTCTTCACTTCCTTGAGCTTCAACTCCTTCATTGACTTCTCGTCCTTGCCGAAGCCCAATGGGTTGAATAATGGCCCACCAGGGTAAGCTGGGTCACCCGACCCACCCAAGTACTTCTCAAAGCCCAAGAAGTATTGTTTGCCCATGGACCCTGGCTTGGCCCAATCCTGGAACCTCCTGTGCTCGGCAAAGCCCATGAGAGCCATCTCTAAGACAAATAGTGTGTATGGGTCGGCCCAGTAGTTGTAGGTCCCAGCTGGGGGGATGACACCTGTCTGGAACCAAGGGAGGGCCGTCTCTGCTGGGATTAGACCTAGCTTACCTAAAATTTCTGGGGCAATGACACCAACTGCACCAAGCATGGCATATCTTCCATTGATGACCTCACCATAAGCTAGCCATCTGGGCTCAATGAACCCACCTGTGCCTTCTGGGTCTGAGAGCCCCAATGGGTCAAATCCAAAGTCACCAGGAAGGCTGCAGTAAAATAAGAAACGAATATATCATGTTCAAAATAATATATTATTCAATAATTTTTTTAATTAATACAATAATTTTTTGTATTATTATATAAAATTTTAACACTATTTATTTTCTAACAAAAAAAAGAATACTATTTATTTAATTTATTATATAAAAATTGACAATCAATTGTTATCGTATAGAATGAAAATTTAAAAATAATTAACAATTTTAACCGCGTGACAATTACTGAACAATGAGCATAATTCAAAAACATGTACTGCTACTAATAAAGTTGGAAGGATTATAATTAATATTCCTGTAAAATTTGGAGACTATAGTAACTGCATGTTTTTCATCCAAGTAATTTAATCCTATTATGTTACCTGCCGTCCAAGTAAGAAAGGCTTTGCTTCGATGCAAACCACAACGGTCGATCTGCTCCTTGCTGAAATTAAAGAACAAAAATGTCAGGTTAATTTACGCACAATTTCTCGTACACAATACAAAGTATACCGATCGACGATCGACGCTATGCAGATACGTACCTTAACGGGAGGAGTGGAGGCTGCTCTGACTACGAAAGAAGCAGATTTTCTTGACGGGGACCGAGTCGGCCTCCCTCCAAGAATATTCCGGGCAACCTCCTTTGAGGCTGTTAAAGAAGACGATGAAACTAGAGCTTGTGCTGCCATTTTCGCGCTCGATCTCTCTTTTTCTTCTGCAGCTCAATATTTTCCTCAGGCTTCAAGTACACCATTTTCACGCTAGAGCTTGTAATAAATTACGAGATTGAGAATGGATGTGGGCCAGGGGGAGGCGGGACTTGTGGGCACTGTGGCATTGAGCTCCTGGTGGATATTGGAGATGTCCCGGGTTTCAGATTGGGTTGGGATCTCATTCACCAACAATTACTGTACACGTGGCGCCATCACCTGGATAAGGGATATTGCACAATTTTTCTTAGATACTGTTTTTTTTTTTTTTTTTTTTTTTGTATTTTTATTTTATAACATGATATTTGGATACTGATTTAAGAAAACTTGGTTTAGTAAAATACATATTGGTATTTGGTAAATTGGTACTGCCCCTATTTAATTAACGTGTAATTACTAATTCGTTATCTATACGTTTAGCTACCTATATTCATATTAAATCTAATAGTTTAATTAAATTAAACATGTCATAGATTAATTCAATTTTGAACATGATCTGTTTATTAAACGGGTTGCACAGGATATCTGGTTAATTAACAAGTCAGATTTGAATTTCACATCCTTTACACTGTCAGTCTCAAGTTCAAACACGAGGACATACAAAATCCCCCTATTTAATTAACGTGTAAATCACTAATTCGTTATCTACCCATTTATCTAACTATACGACTATTAAATTTTATAGTTGAACTAGATTAAACATGTTAAACTTGTCATAGGTTAATTGAGTTTCGTACACGAAATTATTTTTTAAACGGGTTGTACAAATTATCTGGTTAATTAAGGACTCAAGTTCAGATTAGACACGCTTAACACTATTATTAAATAGATTAGGTTCAAATTAAGAATATTTAGATAAAATAAAATTAATGACACAATACAAATTTAACACGATACAATCCATTAACAACCGTACAGCGACTTACAGTTCAATGTATTATTCCTCATCTAATATTATTAATATATACAATCGGTTTCTTTAAGATTATATCTTGAATGATAACCACCATATGTTGACAAAAATAAAAATGATATCCACCAAATCCCTCAATTACTTTGTCAAGATCCAAGGCGATTTTTTTAGAATGAAAATGGGCTGGGAGGCCCAAACTTAAGGAACAACTAGCAAAGTAGCAAGAAGTTGGCATGGGCTTCAGATCTCCAGCCCTGTCATCTGGCATCGTAGGCCTCCAATAAAGTAGGAGGAACAACAAAAATATGGTAGCCCAATTAAAGAAGCAGCAGAACAGAGAGAAAAAGTCTAAGAGCGCCGCAGAGGATCCCAACCTGCAAATATCTTTCATCTCCTCGCATAAACCCTCATCTCAGATGTTTTGTCATTCACTTCCTCAGCCTCACTTAAACCCTAAACCCCGAACTTGATTTAGGGTCAGTCTCTATACCCAGAAAAACCATAAGCCTCGAATTAGACCTAAAATGATGACCACCATCCTTCGACGGACCCCGTCAATTGTCACGGTGCGGACCTTCGCAGCCATCGAATCTCTGCTGGTCAACAACCATTCCTTTCTCGCCGCGTCAGTACCCGACCTAGTACTCCCCGCAGATGGTGCCATCGGCGGTGAGGTTAGGTCCTACACGACCTCAGAACCAAAATCGAAGTTGGGTCCTTCCAACGGGTTTCAAGTGAGGGACTTGCACGCGAAATCTGGGCTGTTGAACTATCGGGCATCGACTGGTTTGAGCGCCCAGTCCGCTTTAGAATACTCCTCGTACGACGAGTCGTCTAAAGGGAGCGGCGAGGTCGATGGACTGGAGATTGCAAAGTTGGGGATTGATCCGGCGATCGTATCGGCTTTGGCCCAGAAGGGCATCACTAAGCTGTTCCCTATACAGGTCATTTATCATTTCTGTGCTTCTGTGCTCTGTTTGGTGGATGCGAAAATGATTGAAAATGAACAATTATTTTAATACTTACATTTGTTTTATGCATGTATTAATTCTCGATTTGTGGATTGTTTGTATAGAGGGCTGTTTTGGTACCAGCAATGCAAGGGCGTGATATGATCGGTCGGGCTCGAACAGGAACAGGGAAAACTCTTGCGTTTGGGATACCGATCATGGATAAAATCTTTAAATACAACGCCGTGCATGGGTTTGTTCCTCTATTCATACTCATTAGTTAGATTAATATTGTGCTCCGGTAGGGATTTTCAATAATTGCCATCGAGTTTTCCAATTTTCACCTTTTTTATTTTATCATTTGGTTTTTGTATTATGGGTTATGATTTACCTTTGATTATACAGGCGTGGGAGGAATCCTTTGGCTTTGGTATTAGCTCCTACAAGAGAACTCGCAAAGCAAGTTGAGAAGGAATTCCATGATGCAGCACCTGGCTTGGATACCATCTGCGTCTATGGTGGTACACCAATTTCAAGCCAAATGAGGGAGCTGGACCATGGTGTCGATATAGCTGTTGGCACACCTGGTCGCGTAATTGATCTTATCAAAAGGGGTGCTTTAAATTTAGAGGAAATTCAGTTTATTGTTCTTGATGAAGCTGATCAGATGCTTCAAGTGGGATTTCAGGAAGATGTTGAGATTATCTTGCAGAGTGTACCAAAGAAACGTCAGACGTTGATGTTTTCTGCAACAATGCCGTCTTGGATTAGAAAGCTTACTCAAAATTACCTGAAAAATCCAGAAGTTATTGATCTTGTAAGTATAGATTTCCTTTACGAGCCAATGGTAGGAGGGGAGCATAGGCAATGACATTGCTAGACTGAGGAAAACTTGCGTAAAAAAGAAGGCTTTCTCCTTTTAAAACGGTTTTAGCTGTTAATGGGAACCTTGGTGGTTTATATGACTGAGAAGTATATTTTGGAACCTTGGTGGTTTATATCACTGGGAAGTGTATTTTAGGTAATTGTATAAATGAAAACAGAACCTGCAACATATCTTTTTTTGTGTATTCAGATTTTCAGTGAAAGATGTTAAAGATGAAGAATTAGTATTTTCTAAAATAATAAAATTGAACTACTATAGAGTTAATAGATTTTCTGTTGCATTTTTTGTTTGGTAACTCAAAATCTAGTAGTATCAACTTTTGAGCGAATATAAAGTGTTTATAGGTATACATATTCATCTGATCATGGTTGGAAGCTAATTAGAAGCTGGAATGTGCCTTAGGTTGGGGACTCGGATCAGAAATTGGCAGATGGAATCTCTCTATACTCGATTGCATCAGACTCATATGGAAAAGCATCCATTATTGGACCACTTATAACTGTAAGTAATTCTAACCTTTTCAATTATCTGTCTCAGCTTGTCCAATGTCTGGTTCTTGCTCACGATCAGATATTTGTGTGTTAGGAACATGCAAACGGAGGAAAATGTATTGTTTTTACTCAAACTAAACGCGATGCTGATCGATTGGCATATGCCATGTCAAGAAGCTATACATGTGAGGCTTTGCATGGGGATATTTCTCAAAGCCAAAGGGAAAGGACCCTTGCAGGTTTTCGAGATGGGAGATTCAATATTTTAGTTGCCACTGATGTTGCTGCTCGTGGGCTTGATGTACCCAATGTTGATCTGGTGAGCTTTAGTTATCCATTATCCTTTTTATTTAGTTATATGTTAATTTAAATCTGTGGATAGTTACTATACATTCAGTACGTTCCCTTTAACTTTAGTTTTCACCAGTTGATTAAAGTTTTTAAATGCTTTACTTAGGCCTGTATACATCTTTTTTGCATTTTTCAGTGAGTAATGGTATGGAGTCAAATTAAGGATAAAGACTTGTACTGACGTCAATTCTTTCTCGTCTCTTCTTCTGGCCTTAGGTAATACATTATGAGCTTCCGAACAATTCAGAAATATTTGTTCATCGCTCAGGTCGAACAGGTCGTGCTGGGAAGAAAGGAAGTGCTATTCTTATTTATACACAAGATCAATCCAGGGGCGTCAGAGTTATTGAGCGCGATGTAGGATGCAAATTTACCGAGGTTAATATCAACTCCCTTTCCCTTTGCATCTTCATTCTCATGTTCGAGGATTTTTAATCTGCTCACAGTTCAAGATTTTCAAGGCCTTTTGAGATTGAGGGGGTCAACTCCCTCTCCTTTTGCATTATTAAGTGTTTTGGTCAATTAACTAATAGGTTGAATGCTGAGAGTCGCTTGGCAGCTAGTATGCAAGGATGGTGTAAACTTCCTGTTGAAGTCTCCAAATCAATAATACTCGATTGACAGAAACAAATAGATACTCCCGTTAAAGAGTTTTTTTTCTGCTAAATATTTGTGTGCACTTACGTGTGTGCGTCTGGCTATGTTATTTTCTTCTTAGTTTGAGTCAAAGCCTACCCCAGGTCTGACATAGTCCTCTTCAGTTTTATATGGGGGGCTTTCCAACATTTTGCATGCTTACCTGTCTTGGCAGCATGTATCTGTGTTTATCATCCCGGACTTTCTTTAGGTCAAGTAGCATCCAGACTGATTATCTTATAACTTTGTGATTTTCAGCTCCCTCGGATCACTGTTGATAGCAAAGACATGTTGTCCGACATGGGTAGTGGTGGTCGATTTGGTATGCAGAGTAGTCGGTTTGGTGGTGGAGCAGGACCAGGATTTGGCCGTTCTTCATTTGGTCGTTCTAGTAGCTACGGTGATTCTGGCCAGATGGGTAGATCTAGTGGATCTCGTCCTGGTCGTTTTGGTTCCTTTGGTGATTCAGAATCTAGCTCAAACCGAGGAGGAAACTTCGGTAACTCAGGTTTCGGTCGTTCAAGTGGTTCAAGTGGTTTCGGTCGTTCAAGTGGTTCAAGTGGTTTCGGAGGAGGGTATGGTAGTTCTGATCGTTCAAGCGGTTTTGGAGGGTTTGGTAGTTCCGATCGTTCAAGTGGTTTTGGAGGGTTTGGTAGTTCCGATCGTTCTGGTGGTTCCAGGAACTTTGGTTTGGATCGCGAGGATGGATTTGGTGGCAGTAATTCTAGCAGGTTTGGCAAGTTCTGATAGTAGTGAATGGTAAGTCTATTACTTTTAGCCTTCTATTGTAGGCTCCATTACGTTCCTTTCAGTTGAGATATTTCTCTGTGCATCTGTCTACAATGTTGTCAATTCTCTCTAACTAATCTGCCCTGCAATTTCAGTGGAGAAGATACAGCGGCCAAGAACAATTGTTTATTTTCATGGTCTGTAGTTAAGAGAGGGCTCATGCTGCTAAGCGGTGCAGGGGCTTATGCACCTGCGATGAACAAAGTGACTTTCTAATTATTCTAAAATATAAGTTCTCTAGATGTTTCTGTTGATAGTAAGTTTATAAGTTAGGAGTATTAAGCGAAGTTCATCGTATCCTGCTATGGAGAAGAGGGCCCTCACTTGTAATTTATCTTTTAGTATTACGTTTGTGTTAGGATTGTTACCTATAATGCCAGTTTTTAATGATTCACTTGGCAGTCGGCAATTTTTGGTTATGGAATTTGTGCGGCCTGCTTCGTTTAACGAGCCGAGAATGTGTTTTTAAAGCGAATCGTCTTCAGATATAGTTTTTACCTGCGCGGCTCAGGCAGCATAACATTCATAATGAAACGGTTGCCTATTTGAATAATCTCTCAATTTTAATACATTTAGAAGAAGTTATGAACTGGGAAAGTTACAAATAAGAGAGCCTCTCCCAAACGATCTGATTTTTGAGGTTCCATATTCCCAAAAGACTTGCAGCACAAGTAAAACCCTGTATTGTGTCGAAAGATGTTAAAACAAGGCTTTGAAGCTCGAATTGATAAATAGCTGAATGTCATTGAGCAGTGACACAACATCAACAGTTGGAAAATACGAATTTCTTTTTCGCCAATTGAGATTTTACTTTACCATTTCATATTGTACGCCAAAAAGGATGGTAAAAAAAATAGGTACAATAAATTGATCTATATTGCCAGATAATACAATGTTTCGTCCTATTAAATCCTTCGTGGTGACAAACAAACATGACATTAGCAACTGAAAAATGAAAAATGAAAAAGGAAACAAAGGGCCAGTACATGATTTACAGTCCTACAGGGTTGTCGTAATGGTATCATGCGTTGAAGAGCTTCCTGAAAGGCCCATCTTTCCGGTCTTTTGCAGCTTCGGTTAAAGCTAGGAACCTCTTGAACCCTGTTGTGGCAGCACCTCGCCCGAGGGCAGCTGCTCTGGTTAGAACATCGTCTCTGGAAGCCATAAGTCCAGCTGTAACAGGATTCGGTATCAGAGCAGTTGTAGGGGCAGTAGGGAGTGGGATAGGCGGGGCAGCAGGTGGAGGAACAGAAGGTTGTGTAATTCCGGGCCCGTGCTTGTTAAAATCATCCAGTATGGTCTGCTGATCAGCTTTCTTAAGACCCTGCACATACCATGTTCAAATTAGCTCAATAAAACAAACATTGAAACTAAACTGCACATCTAGCACGTAATCCTTTCGGAAAAGAACGCTAAATCATGAAAATGTATAAATCTGCAAAAAAGGGAAGGAGAAGTGGATAATGACCTTGAGCTCAAGAATGCGCTGAAACTCCATCGGTGTTCCCTCTGGTAGCAAAGCACGATATGTATCCGCAACAGAATCCATTGGGGACAGTATAACCTGAATATTAAAAGAAGAAAAAAAATCTGCTTCAGTAAAGAAAACCGGAAAGCTATCAGCAAGAGTACCAACAAACCAATCACCTACCTTCAAAAGCGCTTCAGCTTTGCTCATCTCACGGCTTACAAATTTTGAATAGCTAGCAGCACGTGAAGTCTGTTTGAATGAAAATATTGGCTTGGTTAACAGATTTGATTTTTTTACTACGAATGAGAAATAAGTAGTGATTATGCGAGAAAACTGTTGTAGGCACTCGTGAGCATAGTAGAAATTCAAAATAGGTATTCCCCGAACAAACTAAACCCTAAAATCAGAGCCAGTTAGTCATAACAATGGTTAACGCTTACTGCTGTGAACTTCACGAATCAAGCCTAAAAGAAAACCCATACCAATCAAAGCAGCATAACTTTCCAAAACTGCTAAGATTTGTGTATAAGATCTACATCATTATCACAACAGTTTTTTCTTATACTAAAGCACACAGATCTTTCTAACCATTAAGTCCATATATTCTCCATGCAAGTGGATTACTTTCGTGGAAAATGATTCCAGCCTAGAAGTACAGGAATAGGGAAGAACAGACAAGACAGAAGCAAAACTAAATCAGTTGAGGGCAGCACATAACTGACTTGCGAGAATGAAACAAAAATAATTTTCATGATTTCAACCCTGCACATATAGTTTGATCGAAGGTAATAAAAACTAAGAATTAAACAAGAAGGAAGGAGTGTTTTAAGTTGAACTCCACAATTCTGATCAACATTGCACATACCTGGTGACCAAGGGATGGTATCTCCAGAAGAATTGTCTTCACAGCTTGGGTATCCAATAGCATCTGCAGAAGCATCCAAGAAATATGTTTAGATTGAAATCACATGAATCAAACAAAAAATTACTTCTGATATAAACTAGAGCAATGCTCAGAGCAAAATGAAACACATTTGATAAGTTCATAGAAATAATATCCTAAACTAAGCAAAATATTCCAAGGTGAAACTCTGTCCGATTGACTTCTACGACAGGCAAGATTTAAACTATTTAGAATTCAAGATTCCATTCATCTCCTTAAGTGCATATCTCTCAAAATCAGAGTTGAGACTAGGTGCAAGATTTGCATGACTTAAAACAAAGATTATTAGATACTTGACCTCATTTCTTGATGTAAACAAAACTAGGTTCAAAGAAAACAAAAACTGTAGATAATAATGTCCCTACTTGTTGAGCTCCAGTTTCTGATATTTGCTTGCATTTGAATATGTTAGCATAGAAACGGGGACCAAGAGATGATGCAAGCTGCACAGATGAAGTCAAGAAATTAGAACATAGTTAAATTACAACCTCCAAAAGAGAGATCTCCAAGTGAATTACATTGGCATTAAATCTTGAAAGTCTTGGAATTTAAAACTATTGTCTTCCATGAAATCACAAACGATGTCTTTTACAAAAGTGTCATAAGTCCGAACTCCTCAAAGGCTTTTGGAGAGAAATGAAGAAAGAATGGTGTCACACAAGACATTAAAGTTGGTTGCAAAAATCAGGTCATATTGCATTCAAATGAATAACTACATGTGAACCTTGGAAACAAGACCAAGATCCTATGGTGAGAATAATTAAAAGAAACACCTCAGCCATTCGTATTACCTTATCCAAGAAAAATTGGAAGTAAATTGGTGAAAGAAGGCTTCCAAGAATAGGAATACTACTAGCAAGGATCATATTTATGCCATTAACATACCTGAAAAAATTGGATGTGGTCAACGGTAGATAGTGTGTAAAACTTGGATGCTAAGGAACAAAATTTTTGAGTAATGCCAACTTACTCTGATTGGTCACCAACACTCTCAAGCGTAGCCCATGGAACTCGTGTCATTGCAGCCATTTCAGCATCAAACTTAGTTTCAAGGCCATTCACAAGGGTTACTAATGCTTTTGTTATCACTGCTGAAAATTCATCCTGCAAAGTCGCATAATTTTAGTTGAAGATGAAAAGAAAACATGTCATGGGTAATCTATTGATAAAATAGCCAATACCTGCACTTCTGACATATCCACACCATCCGCAAACTGAGGATCAATTATTTTTGATACACTTTCGGCCAGTTCACCGGACTGCCAAGAACAAAAACCCAAATTACCAAGAATGCAATATTTTCATTCTTGTATTATACTTGTCTAAGCATATAGATAGCTCATACAAGATTCAGCACTAATAAAAAATGACACCTCTCACAGTTTCAGAAAGTAGACATGTCTTTCGAACAAAGTTCGATACACAACTGAAGAACCAAACAAGTGTTGACAACATATTCCATCCGAAAAAAGAAAATCAACATAGATTTTAAATACATATATTTCAGTCTCAACTAAGTGCAATGTATGTTCTACATGTTAGAATGCGGACTTAAAGGGCTAAGGACACACATAACACATTATAGTAACATAATAATAACGCAGTCAGATGATGCATCAATAAGCAGTACAAGCATTTTTCACTTAAAGTTCTTATGAAGGTATGTAAGTCAGACACCTTATATTCATAAAAGTGTATCCATGACTCCAGATAAATGCTTACCGTCTTATGGCAATATTCCGCCGAATTGACAATATAACAAATCACCCTTTCATCTCTGTCAGATGTCTGCTAAATGCATTGAAAAAAAAAAAAATTAGTATCTACTCAGAATGACAAGAATTTTGTGGGAATCATGAAAGTTAAAATTGGTCCCTTGATACCTTTATCTGTCCATCCATCCCAGTAGCTGCTGCAACAATTCCTGTACCACCTTTAGGTAGTCTTGCAAAAAGTTTTGTAGCATATGCTTTGAGGATTCTTTGGAACACCTGAAATTTGAACGAGTCAAATCATGTTCTGAACTTAAGTCACCTCAACAGTCGAGGGTTGGTGAAGCAAGCAGGTCAGAAATGGTATGACCATGAGATTAGAAATAGCTATCTCATCCACAATAATCACAAGGAAAAAACATGCCTTTTTCTTTTAAAATGAAGGTGTTGGAGGTAGAATAGTCTTGCAACAAGATATGATGTTCTATAATCGCTATGTATCCATTAGAAAGTATTACTGTAGATTGACCTGTTGAAGTTATTATTTGAATGACTAAAAAAGTGAAGACTTCTCTTGTTCATCTCATCAACAGGTATTTCCCGCAATATATCAATATCTTTATTCTTCACTAAGCAATGGTGCTGACAGATTTCAGTAGCATTCTATGCATTTTGTGTGCGGAGTATGTGGACGCCAAATTGGGATATTAAATTAAATTCGAGAATGTACCTTGAACAAATTAAATAAAGTCTGGTTCTTTGTTAAAGCGCTACATCGCTTTAAGGTCCTTTTGATTGTAAGAAACAACTGCAAAACAAAAAAAGGCAATTAAGTCAACGCTATCTAGCATTGTTAGAGAGATTTAGCCAACATAATTTTATTTTTATTCAATAAGATTTCGAACACATTAACAGCATTCTAAAACTTCTGGAGCTACAGAAAACAATGAATATTTATATACTTACCTGTATGCAACTTGATAAAACATTATTCTGACTTCCCTCCTCAATATCCCATGTTTCCTCCTATTGGAAAGAAAAAAATAGTAGAAAAATAAGTGAAAGGGAACAAAACACAAGCAAACTATTGAACATAGTAATAAGAAGTAATAATCCTGTTCTACCAGAACAAGTTTCTCCAATTGCTCCATTATTGTCTTCTCTTCTAATTCTGTGTACACATTCAAGTGAGGCTCAAAGCAAGAGGAAATGATTCCACGGAAGTTGAACTGCCAAATCAGTCAGTACAAATAATTCTCAGGATTCCTATCCATTAGATTTAGAACTACAAGAAAAGAGGACCATAGGAAAACAATAGAATTAATTAATATTCCAGAACCGCAAATGTGATAACAACTTAATGATCTTACAGCTGTAAATCCTCCCTTGACGATATCTTAATCATCTTACCACACTAATTACCCTGATTTCTAACCGTGATAAGCCAAGTCAACAACATATTCTTGATTTGACTTTACATGGATTGACAGGAATTATTATCTAATATACCAATCTAGCTAATTTGGCTGTATAAGGTTCACCTTATTTTCTTCCAAAGGTAATGTAGAAAACATGGGAGGATTGACACACATGAAAAGTCAATTCCAATTATACATACATTTATGCCTCATTTCAGATAACAGTATGGGGAATCGAATTATATAAGAATATAGAGCAAAGAGTTTACCCCAGCTCCAGGCACTGATAAATCTCTATCCTTTTCCTGGTAAAAAGAGAAACAGAAGGAAAACTTGGTAAATAAAAATATAAAAATTTCCACATCATTAAATTTCAACCATATAAAGCAATAAGTGCAAGCATACCTCTGTGCCACTTTCCTGATGTGCAGCAAGCTTCTTTTCATACTTCTTTCTAATATCTGAAGCACTTTGACTAGTATTTTCCCCTCTAGCAATTTCTTCAATCTCATTTCCAATCTCCCTGCCTCGAGTACCACCACCAAATTTCTCTGCTAATTCATCCTCAAAATCAAGAGTTCGCTGTAGTGCCTATAGACAACAGTCGAACAATTGAAAGCACCAACAAATGAGAACGTGGCCAAGGTGATCAGAATTAATATTGAATGCCAACCATAATAAAATCTGTGTTATATCTATCATAACCAATCACTTACAAGAAAACTGAGCACAGATGTGCACTAGTGGCAAGGAAATCCATAATGACTAAAATTTCCAAAATTAAGTTTAGGATGATGAAATAAAAGCACAGATAATGCAGATCACAATCCTGACTCTTAAAGAGAGCGCCTGGAGGATTGCAACAAAGGCAATCAAAGTATGATCCATATGGCTCTTAAAGGCTTCAACATACATTGCACTACATCACTCATGGGTTCTTCGCTGCTTTCAACAAATGCACCCTACATTCCTAAGAAAGGAAAAAAACAAAAAAACAGAAAAGAAACTAAAAAGAGCTCTGGTGCACCATTAGGATATATCCCATGGTTTCATCAAACGATCTCTCACCTTTTAAATGATCCTTTCCAATTTTTCTCAGGAGACAAAACAAATGATAACACATCTCCAGGTAGGTGGATAACGGATCCACCTTATTGTACTGCTTTTTCTTCTTAAGTAAAAAAAAAATTATTTTTCCTTTTATAAAAGACTGATATCCCATCATATGGAAAATGGAGTTAGAAAACAAATTGTACAAGAAACCCACATGCACAAGGGGCAGATGGTTGCACTTGTAGCAAACACAAGGATGCGGATTAATAAAGCGCAAGAAGACAGGATGATATAACGTATTAGATTCAAATGCCTCTAAAAGGTTGAAATGGGTTTATCTTACTCAGGTTATTTAGGCATAATTTGTACATAGACAAGAATCATCCAAACGAACTAATCAGACGATAATACATATACGCACCAAATTTCACTCCTCACTACATGTGAACGCAAATAAACATGATAAAAGTATGGCTTACTGTCAATAATGTTGCAACATCTGGCTTCTCTTTCTGATTATTATGTATATCTTCTAGCTGCTTCCTGAAAGGGGAAATTACAATACAACACAGCTTTAAGTTTCTTTGACAGTTTCCTGGCAGAATTGTATTATAACTAAAGCCCAAAGGATCAAGTGAATGGAAAAGGAAAAAAAAAAATCAACCTCAGAAGTAAACTAGGTTAAGTATGTTTTATAGAATCTTTCTTCCAACGATTTCTACTCCCACCGATTAAAAGTAAATAGCAAAGGAGGATCAAGAAACATGTACTTTGCTCGTTTTGTATGATGTGATAAACACCCCTGACCTTTCTACTTAGTTTCGTGTGTTAACACCAGTGCCTGGAATACTACAATGTCTCAGTTTTTTTCTTGAACCACTATGTCAAAGCATTGATTATCACAGAAGATGACAAGAAGAGCGTCTGTTCCCAAATACAATATTTCCTTCTTGGTATTTGAAGAAGTTGATGGTTAGTGTTGCTAAATAAAAAAGTAGTTCTGGGGTACTATCGCAAATAATTGATGGTATGAACCGAATTTGATGTCAAAGAAAAATAGATTATACCTTGTTTTTTTACAGAACTGGATGCAGAGCCGATAAGGAACATGCCATGAAGAAGGAAAGATTTTCCAAATTTCTTCATTTGTTCTCATACGACGCTTGATCCATGCATATCTTCTTTCAGTTTTATCCAACTTAGCTAGTTCTAGTAATATAGAAAACAAGAGGAAGTTCAGAATCAAGGACAATTAAAATCAAATCTGCATGCAGAAAAAATATCTACTAAAAATAACATTTAACAATAAGACACACCAGCTCCCTCAAAGATCTGCTCGTAAGAAGTAAGCTCCCTGCTGCAAAAGTTATTTACTAATTCTTCTCTCACAGAGGGCTCTAATGCATCTACAACCAAGCAAGCATCAGATAACTGCTGGAGTAAATTAGTTTCCTCCGACTCCTTCCCAGTACCTAAGCTGAGAATAAAGCGCAAAAGATAAAAATCACTTAGGTTAAAAAAGCATTACAGTTGCAAAAGGGAAAATATCCAGGAAGTAAATCAGGTGAATAAAAGCAGATCTCAAGTGAAAAGTACTTAATGGAGTTCAAATTTGTTTAGTCAATAATAATATGTATCCATATATATATATATGTGTGTGTGTATATACACATGCATATATACATATGTACACACATATATTTGTTGATTGGGAAATTTCCAACAAAGATAGAAGCACATATAACACGGAAGACATAGGCATCTCTTCCATCAACAAGAAGGAAGGCTGCCCTAAGATTGTCAGAAATGGGGTAAAGGTAGTTCACAACTCCATCTTGTCATTGTCCTTGAAATAAAATCCCATTCTATACCTAAAAAGAGGCATAGCACAAAATAAAAGAAAAGGATATCATAAAAAAAATCCAGTCAATATGTATCAGATTCAGAAGAATGTCCCTCAAACAACTTTTCATAGTTTCTACCATAAATTAAAATCTAAGGGACACATATTGGCAACATGAAGAATAAGAGCAAATGTTATAATTATTAAACCCAAGAGAAGGTATCAACAGACTTTTAATAATCTATCCTTTTAAAGGGTCTACTTAAACATTCATTCGTTTATATATATGGCGGATATTAATTTAACATACCTTGAGAAATCGGAAAACACATGCGACTTTAGTATTTGTTTGATATTCTTAAATTTCTCCCTCAGCTCTGTGATTTTGGGAATATCCCTATAAGCTTCAAAATGGCTACATAACTGGTTCACGGCCTGATATGCATCAAGAACCAAAATTAACATGAGGCACGTTGTCAAAAGTCACATAAAATTGAATTTCTAAATCTAACAAATATGTTTTAGTCAACGGTATATAATGTAAAAGTTTATATCAGAAAGAAAAGGATTATTTTCCAAACATATCAGAAAATCAAATTAAGACATAATGCACGCAAACATTACGCATTTCTTTACATGGATCATCCAATTGCTTAAAGAGAGTATAACAAAAACCACATGCTACAAAAGAGTAAAGCTTAATTGAGATACAGATAATCTGAAGTAAGGTTTAAAAGGAATGCCATAAAGTAAGCACCTTCTCTACCTACAATAAAATGACAATGTATACTAGCAGATAGATTACCTCCAACTGTGCAGCTGCCTCTTTATATTGTCGTTTCGAAGCCATTACTTGAAGCTGCTCAACAGCAGAGACTGCCATGTAAAAAAGAACGGGTACTATCATGAGAACGTAATACAAAGGCATGCAACTTCTAATCAGGGTCAAAAAATTACTTTGATCAATCATTAAAGTAAAAAAAAAAAAAAAAAAAAAGGAAAGGAAAGGAGCAACTAACCGAGCATGGTCAGACGATGAAGAGCTGTAATCGTGGTTGTTATATGCTTCTTTGCAAAGTCCAACTTCTTAATGTCACGACATATTTCTTGGACCATTGTCTCACTTTGCTCAGCTTTAGTCTTAATTTCTCGGATTTTATACATGAGTTCCTGCCTTAGAGGGTCACAAAATATATAATTAAATAAAAGAAAACGCCCAAGTAATTAAAACTAAGGCTATTTGAACAGAGCAGACCTCCACGGCACGCGTGGCGGCAGCAAGATCCTCCTTGGCTTTCGACCCCGAATTGCTCTGTAAAAACGAAACCAAAGCACCCAACCATTAAAACAACTACAAGAGTGACATATAATCTCATATAATTTCTTAAGGTCTGGTAGAAATGAGCAATTGCAGTTGTGAGCTCAGCTCAAGAGGCAAGGACACGACCTGTTGCCGAACCGCTGCTAAAATTCCAGCATCCACACGCCGAATCTCACTGTGTATCTTTTGCATGAGCGGTTCAACACCAGATAAAGACGCCTCTGTTTGTAAAATTTCAAAAATTCAAAGAGTGAGCACAAACACCTACATATTCTGCTTACATAAACACACAGACGAAGAAATGTAGGGAGAACGAGATACCTGTGGGGAACATCTGGTTGATGTACTCCAAAGCGCTGGACTTGTCCATGGCTTGCAATTCAGCTCAAGCACGTTACTTTAGAGCTATATAAATCAGATGAATATTTCAAAGAAGGAGATCTTGGAATTTGGATAGTTAATGCTCTCTCAGTTCGAGAGCTTTCCTTTGATTCAACAATGGCGCTGAAAAGAGGTCGATCTCAGATCAGGGAGATTATGTGAACCGGGTTCAGGAACAACCACTCTAACCCGGTGTTTTGGAGCGGGCTAGAAAGCTCCAGTTGTATATCTGTCTACGGGCTGGATCTGGGCCTCTTTATAAAAGTTAACTAGAAAAAAATCTGATTATTTATTTATTAAAAATTACTACTAAAAAATCTGGATTATTTATTTATTTTCCAAAGCTGATATTGAGAGGGTAAAATATAATATATAGTATTAATATTATATATATAGTGTGTTAATTTCATTTTCAGAATTCAATAATAGGCACTTATTGACATTCTTATATTTTTTTTTCTTTAGGAATAATTCGAAAGAAAATTCAGTATTTATTCATTATGAATATCTGAATATAACAAATCGACTTGTGAATATTTTTATTCATTAAATTATCTATGAGAAAAAAAAGTTCAAAATTTTCTACTACTCAATAAATCAAATACATCACAAAAGATTTCTATTTTATTTTAAACATTCCAATTTTAAAAGTAATACGGTCGAGTTGATATGTAATGAATAGTGGAGACGAAAATTTCTAATTCGACTTTTTAAGATAGCCATGTTCATATATAAGGTATTTGGAACACAAACTTATATAGATATTAATTTAGAGTATTTGAAAAGTTTTAATTTTTTTTTAAAAAAAGATAATAACTTTAAAAGGAGATGGAAAAAGTATGGAATTAGATTTCTTTTTATAATATTAAAAAGAAAATTACTATGGCCAGTTATGTTGCAATTGAGATAATAAAAATTGGTAACGCGGGTTTGTAATTAAGTAAGATATTAAAATAATTGATGAGATTTGGAGATTTATGCTTAAAAAAAATGATAAAAATGGGAAGTACATGAAGTAAAGTGAAGAAGAAGAAAAGGAAAAAGGCAAAAAGGAGAATCAACAAGCACACATATCAAGTTGGCGGGTGATTATATAAACAAAAAGGATTTGAAAATCCAATTCCAAAAAGAAACAAAACTTGATTAAATATTTGATTCATGTCCGACCACGCTTTGTTGTATGCATCATTGCGATTCTTACTCAAGTTTTTTGTTTTTAATTTATACTCAATTTTGTGAGTGTCAGCTCAACAGAGACTGTCGGACTTCTCACTCACTCTTCAAATTAGGGTTTTTTGGATGCAGTGTCCAACTTTTTCTGGTTTTGATGGAGAATTCAGCTGCTCAGCTTCATCATGGGGAGGAATCCACGTCGGCTTCATCTGATCAGCTCCAGGTGCGTTTCTGCAATTTTCTGGTAACAGACTTTAGTGTTTTGACTGGTAAAGATTTGATTTTTTTCTGTTCATTTCCTACATTTTCTTGGCAACCAAATAAATTAAGTATTATGTTTTCGCCTGGTTGTTCTGAATTGGAAAATTAAAACTTGAAATTAGTTCACTTTTAAAGCTTTCGAATTTCTGTCCTTTAAAATGTGTAATGTAATGAAGAAAATATTTGGTTAAGATAGGCAAAGTAGTACAATCTTAAGCCCCAGTACACCACTTTCAAACACAATATATATATATATATTATGTATATAATTATATATTCTATACAATACACTCATAGAGACTTCTGAGAAAGTTTAGAGTGTGGCAATGACTTCAATTAGCGTAAATCACTTTCAGTTACATTGCTTTTCGTTTTTTATTTGTTGCATATTAGAAATTTTTACAGTTCAGATATTGATATAAAGTTGACTTTTTCTTTGTTTCCCATGTATTTACTTGTGCTGAAGCTGAAGT
Organism: Prinsepia uniflora; assembly: GCA_032719365.1. Lineage (NCBI taxonomy): Eukaryota > Viridiplantae > Streptophyta > Magnoliopsida > Rosales > Rosaceae > Prinsepia > Prinsepia uniflora. Next base: position 2,945,166 of record CM064876.1, on the reverse strand, counting down.
TCTTCGGAGCTATAATGTTTGGATCTGATTGTGAAACTATGTATGGATGAAAGACTTTGATGGTTTTGCAGGTTCATGATCAAAAGGAAAAAAATGAGGAAACCTCATTGGTTCAACAGTCTAGAAGGCCAAACCTCTCCTCATTGCAAATACCAGCAAGGACACTTGAAAGTAGTTTGTCTTCTTTTACGAGGATCGACACACCCTCAGTACCCAGTCCTAGTTCCACTAGAGCTGGACTGCCCCCTAGACCACATTCAGCTAAGATAAAATCATCCATGAAAAATTTGTTTCCTCAGAAAAGCTTTAGGGCGAAAAATTTGCCCCATGATGGTGAGAAGACCATTCTCATCATACCTGATACACCACCGTCGGATGGTCCTTTGGAAAAGGCTTCTACTTCAAGGTCATTCTCACTTAATAAGGTTTTCTTCTCCCCATCAATGAAAGTGGCACATTCCTTACCAGTTACACCAAGTGTAAATCTGGGTTATGAGACTGTGGAGGGAAGATATCTGGAGAGCCATTCTGATTTTTCTGTAAGTGAATCTAATTTATCATTTCCATGTTTGAGTGCCTGTAGTTTAGAAACTCTCAAACTGAAGAGCTTGATATTCTACTAAATTAAATTTATTTCAGAGACTTGAAATTAAGCAGCATATAACCCGCTCATTATCGGTTCCAGTAAACGTTAAAGCCAGAAGTTTAAGGCGGATGGATTCTGGAGGCATGATGCGTGTAATTTCAGCAACTTCACGTCCTTCAATCGTTGAACATGCCTCACCAGACGCTGCCCCAGCATTGGAAATCTGTAAGTGATACATCTTCCCATTAATAGAATTTCAAAATAATAGTTATATTTTTAATAGAATATTTGGGTCCTTCTCCTACAAGCCAACTTTGTTAAAAAAAGAAGAAGATGTATACCTGAACTTCAAGAAATTCTTTATTTAGCTATCTAAAGGTCACTGGAACACTCCATTAAGATTTTTTTGATCATCTTGCCAAAATTCTTTACATCCGCAGGCATCTTTCTTAGGTTTTGTTCAGAATAAAGCCAAGGTCTCTGCACTGGCTCTTTCGGAGTACCAAGCCATTAAATTTTATGAAATGCATACGAATTTTTCAATTTATTTTTCCCACATTGAGTGCTCCTACTTTTGTATTACCTAACAACTATATGTAAGTTATGAATGTTAACTCTTTAATTTCAGCTACTGAGGATTCTGGTGAAGATATTCCTGAAGAAGAAGCAGTTTGCAGGATTTGCTTAGTTGAGCTTGCAGAAGGTGGTGATACTCTTAAAATGGAGTGCAGCTGCAAAGGAGAGCTGGCACTTGCTCATAAAGATTGCGCAATAAAGTGGTTTAGCATTAAAGGGAACAAGACGTGTGATGTCTGCAAGCAGGATGTTCGCAATTTACCTGTAACACTACTCAAAATACACAATCCTCAAACTGTTATTAGACGACCACCAACAGTAATGGAGCAGGTGGAAGTCCCTCGTTACAGGCAAGTCCCAATTATTTCAATGTTTCTATTCATTCCAGCATGACATTGTAGTTATAACTCATTTTAAAGAGTCCTGCGGCTCCATGGTTTCAATTTTAGAAGAAATCCTGTGGTGAATTCACTCGAAGAATGATTCCTATTTGAAAAATAAACCCACAGACCCACTCCCTTCCAAGAAAAATGAAGAAGCACACAGTATTAAGAGAAATTATGCTGCTGTATCTATGAATGCTTCACAGAAACCATCACTTGATGTGCAAGTATTCTGGTTACTTGATGGCAAACTAAACTATGGTCAGTTAATACTCCATTAATATTCTCAGTTGATGCCCCATTTTTTATCTATTTAATTTTTTTAATGTTATTTTTTTTCCACTTTTAATATGGAATGGATTGCACTTCCAATAAAATGGATTTTTGTTGAGGCAGGGGAGATGCATGCTTACATGTCATCCATTGCTGCATCCGTTAGGTGCATAGAAAATTATGAAAACAAATTTGTTTCCCTACGCTCAGCAAATTGTATACATATTTTTTGTTATCATGCCCTCTATTGAGGTATTCCATTTGAGTTTTGTTTTTTCGTTTTTCCTTGTTGAATGCTTGACCAGGGTCTGGCAGGATATACCAGTTCTCGTCCTGGTCAGCATGCTCGCATACTTCTGCTTTCTGGAGCAGCTTCTGGTATGTTTGATGCTTATTCACTATAACTTAAGGTTTTCGCTACATAGAATTATATTTTGTGTACTACTTTCGCTTACTGGCAAATATATTCAACTGCTTTCTGAAAGTTACACCAGCTGGTCAGGTATAATTTATATTATTGTTGATATATTCTTACTGTTATGATCGGCAACTAATCTCAGATTTTCCTACAAGGCTGTAGGCCTAAAGTGGTTTTGTTCAGATGATTTTCTGTGGTGGTATATAGAGTTGTAGAAATACATGTAACTAGGAACCCTTTTTTTCCACTTTAAGACTTAATTCTGGATTCAACTTAACCCCTGATGTGTGCCCTCAACATAATTCATTTGGCATAAACAATCAGGTGCCTGATTTCTGTCAAGATCAACCAAAATAATTCATGGGAGGCAGCATGGCATTACTTCTAAACAAATTTCATAACCTCGAGTTAACCAGTTGTAGTCTCTACATCTGCGCTTGTTATTAATTTATAAACATTTTAATGAACATTTTTTTTGTAATTTTACTTTAGGGTCAATTTATCAGTGGCATTTCTTTTTTCATTCTGAACAGGTATCTGACTTGGGTCCTCGTGCTCTTGCCATTTCTTTACCTTTCTCCTGTGTTTTAGGTATCCTTTCATCCATGATTGCTTCCACAATGGGTAAGTTTTCACTTTTTGCTATCAAGTTGTTTTCATTCCCTGTCAATTTCTTTAGACACTCAAAAGTTCTTTTTTGTACAATTGAAAGAATAAAGGAGGAAAAGTGTTCAGATGTGAGAGTGATTATCCTGGAGGAATATTTTAAAAAACAGCGTTTGTTTTCAACCCATTATGCTTTTTCATGAATCATACTTGCAATACCTGATTATGCATGATGGTGGCAGTGAGCAGGAGCTACATATGGGCTTATGCCTCTTTTCAGTTTGCCATCGTCATCCTGTTTGCTCACATATTTTATACTGTAGTAAGCACAAATGCCTTCTTTCTCGAATTTATGCACACTGGACGTGTTCCTTTCTTTTCCTTTTTCTTCTCTTTTCTTTGCGGTTTTTAGATAGGAGTCAGTTCGGTCTGTGATGCAGCCTCTCTCATGTTCACTGGCCATGCAGCTTAATGTAAATCCGATTCTCTCAGTCCTACTTTCCTCATTCACTGGCTTTGGGATTGCTATCAGCACAAATTCTCTTTTGTTGGAGTATCTTCGATGGAAAACCAGCAGAGAACTGCAATCTTCCCATCAACACCCTAGCAATGCATTGCATCTGCATGAACTACAACTGCATCAGAACCGGCAACAGCACCAGCAGTGGCAGGAGCAAGAGCAATATGAACGCCATTACCAGCAACAACGACGGCAACAATTGATAGAAGATTCGTATCATCAATATCAGCAACGACAGCAACAGTTGCAGCAGCAGCAAGAACAAGAGCATCATCAACACCAACAGGAGCAACAGCACCAACAACCGGACGAAGATCCTAGTGTGGATGGTTCCAGCCAGCTAGAAAGTAGACAGAACTCATAGTTCATAAAGATTGAGCGATTTTGGTTTCTTTGATAGGTAAGTTCAAGCCCGGAGAATACGTCATTAGATTAAAATTGCCACTTCAGATAGTTCACTGTCATGAATGCTTTCTTTTGTTCCCATTTCTTGCAGATTATAAGGTTATACGAGAAAGAGAGGTCTTGCGAGTACCTTAACTAAGGAGGCATATGTTGTAAGATATAAGGCTGGCTATATTGTATGTTTGTATTCACCAACCTTGTGTGTTTGACTCATTTATGAAAATTATTGTAAGCGAAATTGCGTCAAGAGATGACGAGGTATTGCTTGTCATTGGGAAGATTGAAATGCCCGAGTCTTGGGGGATGGCCGAATCTTGACAGGACAAAATTTCAGAATTTTGAAATAGAAACAGCTCTCATTTGTTGTGTATTTCTTGTAACTTTCCTTCAAGAATTTTTGGACTTTGCATAGGATTTATATAGGTCATGGTTGGATTTGAATACCCACAAAAGACTGTTCGAAATTGAAAAAACCACCTGATACTACCGAAGTCACAAGTTATATTCGGTGGGAATCAAGTAATACATCGTATTTAGCCACACCTATTTTGTTTTGTATATTCAAAATGAATTGACAACTAATGCAATGAGAATCCACAAAAGGAATGTATAAATTATAAGGAAGAATTGGGGAAAAGTACGCAAATAAAGGCAAAGGAAGAGAAAATTGATAGCAAGAGCTTAAAATTGCACGTATATCACCAACATTTGAACAGTGCCAAAATCGAAAACTAAGCAAAATCCTGCGTATGCCAATTAAGCTACAAACAACCTTGAGACTCCCCATTAGTAATGAGAATCCACAAAAGGCATGTATAAATTATAAGGAAGAATTCAGGAAAAGTATGTTAATGAAGGCAAAGGAAGAGAAAATTGATAGCAAGAGCTTAGAATTGCTCATATATCACCAAAATTTGAACAGTGCCTAAATAGAAAACTAAGCAAAATCCTGCGTATGCCAATTAAGCTACAACAACATTGAGCCTCCCCCCAGCAGCGACATGCTATCGAAAACCATTCAAATAACATTATATAAGAAAAAACGCCAATGCAATTTTACATTTTGGTCATCACAGAGGGGAGGGGGTTAATACGGTCGTGCGTTACATGAGCAACTGACATTTTAGCTTTTTCCTCCACGTTTTACATCCAAGGTAACTTGCTAACCTGAAACATTATGACCTTGCTAGAATCAAGAGTCCCTCAGGAGATGCACCCGAGTAAATGATGATTGCAGGCTCCTGAAGTTTATCGCAGTACACTTCTAGCATTTGGTTTGGTCACTGCTTCAAGAAACCTGTACATCCATCGATCTAGCATTCCTGATACAAGAATAAGATAACACATATTTAAATAGTACCAGTAATTATTGGAAAATACAAGTGTGGTAAGAATGGTAGCTTCCTTGAGTGAAAAATACAAACCGGTCAAAGCAAAAGTACCACCCAACACAGCACAAAGCCGAGTGACGAAGTGGAGAAAACTGCGGCGTTCTTCTTTGATAGTTACAGTAATTGGAGACAGATCATACAAGAAGTATACAGCTGGATAAACAGCAGGGTCAATGATTAACACCAAGAACCAAATGAATGAGACAAATACTAAATTTCACATAAACTAACCTGGCCATGACCTATCAAACTCTTTCATGGGAGAAAAATATTCCGTAACAGAGAATTGATTAGTTGGCAAAACTTCTTTTGAGATATATCTATATTCAGTTGGAACAATCTGCATCGTAACAAAAAAAAAACATTTTCAAAATAGATCATCATGGTTGCTATTATATTTATGAAACCCTACATAAACAAAGGGGGTTTAGAGAGGCTCAATTCATCATGTGTGTTTTCTAGAGGATCAATAAATCCTTTTCTTTTTCTTTTCCTAGAAATTGGATCAGTTAATTTGTTTTTGAAGACAGAAACCTAATATTCCTACAAAATAATCCTCTTCATGTTCACATCTTATGGCAATGTATTGATCAAATGCCCACTGACATTATACTTTTAAGAAGGAACTAGCAGTATCAAGATAATTAATATAACATAACTAATATCTGTTCGTAGTGACTTCAACATATGTTATTGGATAAACACATGTTCCAAAGGAATTGCATACTTCCAAGATGTGGAGGCGGAAGAACTTACAGCATGCATCCCAGGGAAGTGTAGGTATATTTATTTAGATAAATCCAATCGATTTATAACTATTAATTTGAGAAGAAGTTAATGACAAAGAACAAAACTACTCAAGGTCCTTTGATGTAGTTAAACAAGTTGGCCTTACAGGCCAATAAATAGAAGAAAGAATACGAGTTCTTTATTGGAAAGAGTTTTTGGCTGAGAGTGAGACTTGTTGGATAGAAGCCTGTTCATATCAAGGTCAATTTTCGTTCTATCCCAACTAACTTAAAATATGGGACAATTACTTGATCTTCCACAATATCAGAGTGGAAAGAAAAAAAAAATGATTTAAAGCGTTAGACTGAAGCAAGCAATACTGCACAGAAATGTATGATATGGGCCAATTTATATAGCAGATTTCCGAAAATATGATCTACCAAAAACCTATGCATTACTCCATAGGAAGTCCATGTATTCATACCTTTATATAATATTTGAATGTGCCACTTGCACCATGCAAAATACGCTCCGTACCATCAAGTGGGTTATGAATTCCTGGATATTTTGGGCCAAATGACAAGTCATGAATGATGTGGCTTACATTTACATTTTTAGATCCTTCAAAAATCTGCACAGAAACAGCAAGACATAGAACAATAAGATATGAGGCATAATTTACTAGAGACAGCAAGCAATCCAAATAAGTTATACTGAAAAAAGCCAGTTGATACGAGATTGATCCATAAAGCAACCCTTGATATGACAAGTGAGACGTGGATTAGTTTACTCCGGGACCTTCAGTCCTCATATAATTTCCAATCCTAAAGATAGAAAAAACATTTATGATATCTAAAAGGATATAGACAAGAATTCATCAAATCAAAATTCACCAATCTTATGATTTAACAGTTTCATATGCCAAAACCCAGATTTTATTAGGTCATTCGGGGAGCCATTATTTAGAACCAGGATACGTAATTCAGATAAGTTACTGTACTTTGCATGCCTAAATCACATGAAACCCGTTCACCATGAATGGACAGATATTGGGAGAAGGGAACAAATATCTAAGGCAAACTAACCATTTGTGCAACAAAAATGTTTAATCCATGAACTGAAATATGAAAGTTTCCAGCAACCCTTTGAACATCTAAAACACCAAAAACCTGCATCAAATGAAAAACCAATTTAATATAAATATGAGGAAAATGTGGTTCATTAACATCTAAAAGAGATATGTGTAATTAAATACCCGGCATCCTTCTCTATGTTCTAACGCATTCTTTACCCTCTTGATGAGATCTTCTGCAGCTTGATCAAAAGATCCTACATGAATTTCCGGGTCCTTATGTTCATGTTGATCTTTACCATCATCTGCTCAAGGTTTTTTTCATCAGAAAAACAGAATCTGAAAAGCAAGACATATCAAAATGAGAAGTGCAATGAAATAAGGAAATTACCGTGTTGGTGGGAGTGTTCCTTTTCCACAAGGTCATTCAGATATTCCGTGCCGATGATGTGGCCATAATTGTTCAAGCGAAGCTGCAGCCACTCTAAACTGGTTAGGAGAGTAACTATGAGAGAAAGGACGAAGAAAAACACATCAAAAGTTGCCATTTTTGAAAACTAAATCTCACTGAATACCATGGGAAACAGTTATCTAACAGCAAGGAGATCACAACAAGAATTTAGTAGACTGGCTTGCTTAGAGTGTATCAAATGAATAACAAAATCAGTCATCACTACCAGCTTCTCAAAGGCCTAAATCTATGATGGCCAGGCAAACAACCACCAGAAAAGCTTGACAAAACACCAATTAGAGGGAGATTCAAAGAATCCCCTGTGAAGTGGTGCAGGTAAAAATAGATTACGCTAAAGGCCCATACTTAATTCAACAGATAAATTGTTAAAGCTTTCAAAACATTAAACACATCTGCGCGAAAGTGCACAATCGATAAAGTTTCTTACTTTCCATATGTTTGTGTCAAGATCCACTTCATGCTTGCCTGACATATCAATTGCATCCACACTTAAGACTGCAAGAAAAAGTTGAAAACTGAGCATTATTATCACAAAAGTTACCAACCGAAAATAAGAAAATCTATAAAAAAAAAAACTTCATAAACTTAAATAGCGAAAGAAGGAAACATGCTAACCATCACAAGGCAAACTTGGAAATGTGATGTTTATGTGAATTGGAAGTGTCTCTCCCCGTTTCAAGTCGACAGACATCTGCCAAAAACGTAAGTTTCGTCAATCAGATAACTTATGATCTCACCACATCCATGCAATATTTCAATATTTCAACTTTCAATGAATTACCCACTCATTGAATTTTACAAAATCCATAGAAAAGAAAAGCAGAGCATTTCTAATTCTAACCTGATGGACAGTATATGTGGTGAGATAATATCTCAGCTCATGCACAAACAATGTCGCCATAATGAGCAGGCCAACAACAGAAACTACACGATCAAAACGTGATAAATTTTTTCAGTTCAAAACAAAATTAACCAAAAAAAATTTTAAAATTAAAACAAAGAAAAAGAATTACCAACTGCCCCGGTTTGTGTTTTCTGCAACAAGTGCTCCTCCGCACGAGGAAACGCATCCAGGCTCTTTAAGGCTTGTTTGACGCCCATTTTTTTTTTTACCTGAATTCTCAGAAATAATATTCCTAAAAATTCACCCTATCTGTACCATTTTCAAATTTTGCCTTTAGAAGCATCAACAACGATTTGGATTCAATCATTCTTCACTCGGATCAAACATAAATTCAAGCTGCTTTTTTTTTTTCCATGAGAATATCAAATTGAACTTCGTAATTGAAAATACTAGGAAGAGATAAATTTCGAATTAAATGGAAAATTGAGAATATATTGAAAAACAAGGGTACGCTTACCCGTGGATTTTGAATGAATCGCCCAACAATGGGAGAATTTTGTGCTTCGAACACGAAACACCGAAGTCGGAATTTTAGCTGTTGGTCTCTGGCGCTTTTATATTTCTCACTTGGGATCCAGTGTGCAAGAGTCCTGTTCGTCTTCCCCTGGCCCCGCGCGCCTTCTCACTGTTTAGTATTGACCATTCCTCTCTCAAGGGCCCACCTCTTAATTCTCTCTTTCTTTCCTTTTATCATAATCCAATTTTGTATTTGTTTTTACAACTATTGGAGTATATATATATATATATATATATATATATATAAGGATATTTGATTTTCAAACTTCATGTTTTTTCTTTCGGATTCCTCTATTTGTTATCATTCATTGATTTTGTTTGAATTTCTTTAGTTTGACAATAAAAGTGAAATAAAAGAGCATATTAAGTAAAAGATAGAATGCGAAAATTAACTTTTTTATTTGGTGAATCTAGAATATTCTCATTTGGATGACGAAGATTAATTCTTTAAGGTACTGTCAGGTGCCACCGGTAAAAACTAATCTCTTAAGGTACTGTTAGGTGCCCGTGACAAAGACCTCTCTCAACCGGCTTCTACTCCATATAGAAAAACTTTCTATATAAATACTATCTTTTTACAAATTTTAAAAATCATTTTTGCTTTCTATTAAAGCCTATAAAAATTAAATAGAATAACACTAATCGTAATATAATAAATAAAATTTATATTTGTTTTGTTTGTTTCCCCACCTATTTTTCCTATTTATTTCCCTGCCTTATTGCTGGTTGTCATTATGAATCCCAAATTATTTTCAATTGTGGATTTTATGCATAAACTATAAAGAATTTGTGCAATGTAACTATTGTGGATATAAAATTCTTAATCCAAGGATTAAATTTTGTGTGCTATACATGTGACATGTAACTTGTTATGATATATATATATATATAATTTTTTTACACTTATTTAAAGAATAATACATTTGTGTTAAAAAAAACATAAAATTTAAGTATCATTAAATAATAAAGACAACGATATATAAAAGATTTCAAATTAGGAAATTAAAGGAGTGATTTTTACGCTTTATTTTTCCCGTTTAGTATTTTTTTTCCCTTTATTATCTTGTATTGATTTACTTTAGAGGGTATATTTAATTTGAATTTTAATAGATAAAAAAATGAAGAAGTATTATTAAATAAAAAATGAGATGTGAAAATTAGTTATCGAAAAATAATCTCTCGTTAAAAAAAAAAAAATTACTTTTCGGTAAAAATTAAAAAGAAAATAATTAACCAAAAAAAAACAAAAACGAACAGAAGGTAATATGATGTTCTTGTTCGGTACAAGAAAATCTGAAAGCTGTTGGAAGTGTCTGCAGTGACTGGGGATGGCGGCAAAGCTCGCGGCAACCTCCCCTTTTGTCGGAATTGCACTTTTTGTGACGCTCGTCGCTCTCTTGGCGTTTTATTATAAGCCACTCTCACAACAGGTCAGTCAAGAGTTTCAACTCAAACCTCCCTTTTGTTGTTTTTTTTTTTGGACAGAATATCAGACTCCCCGACTAAAATTTTCATGGTTTTGTGTGCGAAATCAAATCCTAGATTCGATTTTTTATGCTGGATAATTTGTTTGTGAAAATAAGTTCTCAGAATATTTGAATATTTGTTCGGATTGGCTGGCTTTTTTGATGGGGGATGTTGTTGACATTTTCAGAGATTGTTCACTGTTGAAGAATTGGCTTTGTACAATGGAACCGATCCAAGTTTGCTTATCTTCTTGGGAATTCTCGGGTAACGTCTCGATTTCTTTCCATTTAGATGTATGTATTGAGCAATACAATCAATTTCAAGCACCAGAGAACATGTAGGATTTCTGTGGCCGATATTAGAAATAGAAGTTGAAATTAGCATGAAAGTTTGAATTTTTGAAATCAAGGAGATATCTTTATTCATTTGATTGATACTTAATCGCTATGTGAGCATATTTTGTGATCAAGAAACTAATCCATATTTTGTGATCAGATCGGTTTTTGATGTGACGAAAGGAAAATCTCACTATGGTGAGGGAGGGGGTTACAATCATTTTTCTGGAAGGTTTGTTCTATTTCGCAATCTTGTTTATGATTCATATTTTTTTGAAATACTCATGAAGTTCACTAATGTTTTTCAGAAAAGTTTCATCTTTGTTTCTGTCTAGACTTGTAAATTAACAGTTGTTTTGCCTTCCATGTGACTCATGCAATCAATCTAGAGATGCTTCGCGAGCGTTTGTTTCTGGAAACTTTACAGGTAACGTGTCTGCTTGTTTTCAATCTTAAACGGTGATGCTTTCATGTAAGTAGAAAGTTTGATAGTTTAGGGTTCTTCATTTGCATTGATTTTTCATAGGCTTATTCTTTATTTTGCTGACTAATGTATCTTTTGGGGATTTAATTACAGGAGATGGGCTCACAGACTCGCTACGTGGTTTATCTAGTTCACAGGTAACTCATGCTATTGGATCCCTCTGTATCCTGGTGTTTGTGAAGTCACGTCGCTACGAAGGGAGAAACAAAAAACTAAAGCTACCAACATCACTCGATATTGAATATTATGGCTGTGCTCGAGTGGTTCTAACATCTTACCCATACAGGCCGTGCCCAGCCTGTCTTCTAATTCAATTATCGTTGGAGTTATCGGGGTTTGTTCGCGCACATTTGATGATTGTTTAGTGTCAAAGTCCAGCCCAACTGACTTGTTTTAGAGTTTACCGTGTGGATTGTATTTTAACTTCTGTGTTAGAGTCAGTAGTACCATTCATCATGCTTTGCTGTAATGCGCCTATGTCTTTGCCTTCTTCTGCATTAGCCTCCGTCTTCCATCTTATTAACCGTCTTGCAATTTTGCTGTTTTTTTTTGTTACACTTTTAACAAAATAGTATTGTAAAGTACTAATGGAGAAGTAGGTTAAATATTCAATCTAACCCTTAGTACTTTGTTCTGCGTAATTTGGCTTGTGACAATGTTCCATGAATTGTTAACGTGAATCATTTTTTGTTTTTTTCTTTTTTTCGTATTTGCAGGTGAAGAGTATTGTGGAATGGAGGGATTTCTACTTTAGAAGTTACACGTGAGTTAAACATCTTTCATATAATTTTGTATTTTGATGCTGTTGGTAAATGAAATTTCAATGTGTTTAATCATGTTGGGAGACCATGGTCACGGGAACCTATTAGCCAATCTATTTTCTTCCTTTGAAACTGTTGGATATGTCCGGAGTCTTACATTTTTATATCTAGTACCAAAATTAAATTGAACAAAATAAGAGATTTTGCCTCAAATCTCTAAATATTTCGTCGAAGTATGCAACTGTAAGATATTTTGCTGTAATATCTCTGTCACACTCTCACATAGTGGATGTAGGAATCATTCTCATAGCTGCCTGTATAATTGTGTATCTGTTTACTAGGCAGACTCCGGTTACCTTGGTCTGTGCCTAACATGATACTCTTCTTTCATTCACCGTTCTATTTTCAGTGAAGGTTTTGTGTCAAATATGTTTGAACTTGATCTGTTTTTCTTTTTTCGTTTTGATGTTATTAATCCTGAGAGGATAAGGTTATTATCTTTCATAACTGATTGTCTGTTAGGCTGAGTGAAACCTATTCATCATGACTTCAAATTCTCAGATTTGTTGGAAAGCTAGTCGGTCGTTACTATGATTCGAGAGGAAATCCTACCAAGTATTTGAAGGGAGTGGAAGCAAAGGCCTCGAGAGGTGCACAGCTTTTGGAGAAACAGAAAAATGAAGAAGCAAAGCAACCTAGTTGCAATTCAAGGTGGAGTCAAGACGAGGGTGGCGAGGTATGTCTGTCCCCGAATCAAGCAGTCGTTACACTCTCTTTCAGCTCTTATAGAGCTTGTTTGATGTTTCATTTGGATTGGATCGTATAACTCATCAAATTCAAGGTATTTGAAGGTAGGAATAAATGTGTTTTCATTTAAGGTAGGAGTAGACAGACGGAAACTTACCTCTCCTAATCCTTCAATTCTAAGGGGATTGTATTGGATAAGTTCCTTCTATATCGGACACTCTTGCAATCGAACAACATGCACTTACACAAATTTGATGAGTTATACAATCCAATCCAACTCATCAAACGAGCATCTGATAAACGGGATCAACTACCGACCTCAGAGACCCAAGCTATTGTTTGACAAGCATCTCTATTGTGAATCTTCTTTTATCTTATTTTGTTTCAACTGTTTTTGTTTAGGTTTGGTGCGATGAGGGCGTGCCAAGGTTAGTTCAGAGACCACTAGAGATTGCTTTGACTGGGAAAATGAGCAAGCGATGTGCATGCTTCAAAGAAGATCAACTGGACCACACAGGCTTGGAAGTCTACGAAGGTTGCGATTACCTCGCAAAAACCTGCCGCGTATAAACGATATCCAGGTTGGGGAACTTCCACGCTTGAGATTTTAGGTTAATCCTTCTGCATCTGATGCCAGTTTTCAAAGCTGTTGAAGATGATGTGGAAGAGAAGATAGAAGAATTGTGATGTGTTTGCTCTACAGTTTTCCTTTTACTTGCATTGCATGGTTTTTGTAGCAATACATATATATCGGTATGGTTCTTTTTAATATATTGTAAGCTATTCATTTTCTACATTGATCATGCTTGCAATTTTTGGGTTGATTTTTTGTTAATCGATGAACTGAGCCAAACTGAACTGGGTAATGGAAAAAATCGATTTTAATTTGGATTGGTTCAATTCTCCATATTTTAGTTGGAAAAACCGAATTCAACCAACTCGATTCTAATTTGGATCAGTTTTTTCTACTCACCTTTATGTTTTTATACCTCTCAGGTCCAGTACACGTACTTTGAGAAGTTTAAAGTAACTGCTTTAACATTTACACCGGTTGTTTAGGGGTGATACAATGGAAATCGTGATAACTTAAATGGTTACTTGAACTGTATGATCATCTTAATAAGTGTATTATGCTATAAATTTCTACTATCGCTGTGAAATGCTAATTAATTTTTACTAATTATATTTCACACGATGTCTTAAACCGCAACGTTTTTATTATTTAGCATTTGTAATATGGACATCATCATTCAAATATTAGCTAGTATGCTTCAATTTTGACGTCCTAGTTATGGCTAGCAATGGGTAGTATCGTATCATGAATTCCGTTTTGTCCAATATGTCTAATCCAAACCTGACCCTTTTAATAATCGTGTAAAAAATATTCCATTCGAACCTGACCAATTAATGACTCACTTTAACATGGCCGACGGACCCCAAAGCCTCCGGCAGGATTGGTGGCCTCGGGTGGCGGCGTTGTGGTTAACCGACCTTTAATTGTGCACGATGATATTATTATTGAGATACTGTCAAGGCTGCCCGTAAAATCTTTGATACGATTCGTAGTGTATGCAAGTCTTGGCGTGCTTTGATTTGTGGGTCTCATCTTGTTAGGAAGCACCTCGGCCATGCCGTCACCGGCATTAACCCTGATAGCTGTCGGCTTCTTATTTCAATTAGTCCTCTTCATTCCATAGGGTACCAAGCGTTGAATGATTTCAATGGTTATGTTCCAGGCAGAGAGCTTTATTTACCGGGAATGGTTGAATGTATGAACGTTGTGGGTTCTTGCAATGGCTTCATATGTCTACAAGTAAACGAAACCAACTTTCTCGTATGGAACCCTTGCACTAGAGATACCAACATGTTACCCGAACTTAATTGGTTGCCTAGGACTGCAACATTTTATGGATTCGGTTACGATTCCAGCATTGAAGATTACAAGGTTATAGTAGGCTTTACTTGTTCCAGTACAACCAGAATTGCGATCTTTGCACTAAAAAGGAGCTCATGGAGAACTGTTGAAGTCGTCAGAATTTTGAAATTTAAAGGGAAGGGGTGCTTTGTTAAATGGAGCTCTACATTGGTTAGAGTTTTACTGGAGAGAGTTGGAAAATATCCACCCTAAAGTTGTTTCAAGAATCATTTATTTTGATTTAGCAGAAGAGAAATTTCAGGAGATGCGGCCATTACGCCAACATTGTGCCTTCATCCAAATTGGAACTGTTACAAATTGTCTCTTTGTATCCAAATTGGAACTGATACATCCTAATATTACCGTAGAATGGTATAAAAAGATAAAACAATTATTTTTTTCAAGATTTGTTTGAGTTTCCTGCCAACTTTATCCTATAGTGATGTGGCAATTCATATAAATAAATTATAGATTTATTAAATTATTAAATTATATTCAGAACATCGCTTATGTAGTTTTACATTTTTACTTGTTATAAATTATTAAATGCACTAGAGTATATTTTAAAATAAAATTGTTATATATTTTTTTGGGCCAAAAATAAGATTTGTATATTAATGAAATATTTTCCCGTTCATAAGGATTCTTTTTCACTTACAGATAAATCATAAAATGTAAAATATTTAATTTTTATGGCGAGGGTATAAAAAATAACTAAAATTAAATAGAATCAATAGATAAATAGATAAGTTAAAGAATCTTTAATTTTCATAGATGAATTTAATTTTTTTGGAAAAAGAAAAAAAAATATAAATACAGGAAGTTAGTAATTTGCGGAGTGTTATTAATTTCGAAAATCCCACCAAATTCACAAAAAATTGGCGCCATTTCTGCCTCGTCGTATTTCTCACTCTCTCCGTCTCCCTCTAGCGCAGACGCAGCGATCACAACCCACCAGCGCACGACGTCGAAAGAAAGCCAAGATGGTTTTCCTCCACCAGCAAATCCCTTCCCGCAAACGACCGGCTTCCTCTTCTTTCGCTCCGCCTTTCCCTCCGCCCAAATCTTCTAAATCCAACTCTTCCACCACCAACACCACCAATCCAACCCCAAACGATGCCGTCGAAACCACAGCCTTCGATAAAATGGTCTCTATTTTGGCCGAGGCTGGCTGCACCCTCCTTAACCCCTCGGGCCCGCCGTGCCTCCCATCGGACCCACACAAGCTCCGCCGTCAGCTCCACCGCACATTTTCATCTTCCGAAAATGCCCCTGCTCTTCTCTCCGCTTTCCTTACAGGTTTCTCCTCGTACATCAACAACGCAAATAACCTCCACAGGTCAGTAGCTCACTCATTCTCTCTAATTACTTCTAGTCTTCTATTTCATTTTTCTCGCAGTTCCTGTTTGGTTGCTTGGAAAATCTGACAGAAAATTGTTCCTACAGGGTTCTCACTGCCTCTGCTAGAAGCGAGAGCTTAGTCCGGCACCTACTGCTGGTGCCATCTCTCCAACTCCACATTCAGAACATGCTTCTCGAGAAGCTTCCAGAATACTTCCATGTGTATCAGGAACATTCCGGTCCATCGTTGTCCATCGAAGACGACGTTGCTCGGCTTATCATCAATCACTTCTGGTGGCTCGATTTTATTGTTGATCCAAATTCCCTTGCAGAGAAACTGATGGAGGTTCTTTCGATTTGCCCTCTGCATTTGAAGAAAGAGATCGTCGGATCATTGCCGGAGATAATTGGCGATCAGAATAACAAGACTGTGGTTGAATCTCTTGAGAAATTGCTCGAGGAAGATTCAGCCGTAGTTGTGCCTGTGCTGGATTCCTTTTCGAACCTCAACTTGGATCCTTTGTTGCAAGAACAGGTCTCACATTTTCCTTTAATATCTGTTTGGTTATGGAGAAAATTGAAATTTCATATTGTCTTGGACATGAGAAAATAAGAGAATTTATTTAAAGTAAAAATTTCTTAAGCCTACTGCACATGTTTAGATCCACTCATATGGCAAGGGCATTCTTTTTACAAAGAAAGTGCATGAGTGATTGAAATTCTAAATTCTTTTTTCTTGCTGTCTTTAACTTCTTAGCAATGGAAAAGAGGATCTAAGTTATCATTTTGCATATTATAGCTGCACCTGACTTTAAATTTACTTCAATTTGAAGGTAATCACGATAGCATTGTCCTGCATTAGAACAATTGAGGCGGAGCACATGCCTCATCTGCTTAGATTTTTACTGCTTTCAGCAACACCGTCAAATGCACGGAGAATAATCTCACAGATTCGTCAACAGTTAAAATTTGTTGGAGTATCAAATTATCACACATCACAACAAAGTAAACTCAAGGGAAAGTCACGTGCCAACAATGCAGAAGCTTCTATTCTTGATGCCTTGAGATCAAGTCTTCGATTTAAGAATGTATGTCCACTGCCAATTGTTCCTGAAGGAGCATTTGAACTCCTTTAAAATTTTAAAATTCTCTAAAATGAACATTTTTATTCATCAATATGTACTATGTAGATACTATGTCAGGAGATTTTGAAAGAACTGAACAGCCTTGGGAAACCTCAGGATCACAAAGTCATTGATATATGGTTACTTATGCTGATATACATGAATGGTGAATCCCTGCAAAGGAGCATTGAGAAGGTATTCAAGAAGAAAATTATTGAAGATTGCATTCAGAAAGCTATGTTTGATCAATGCATTCATGGGCAGAAGGAACTGGTACAGGTATATCTCTGAACATGATCTGATAACACTGTTTTCCTTTTAATTCAATATTAATTGATATATATTTTAGCCTTATTTGAACCTTCCTTTTGATTTGTTGTTAGGATTATTTTCTATCTTTCATTTCACTGTCGGAATACCTGCTGGCTTGCAAAGAGCCAAAAGCCCAGGAGTTTGGCATCCATATGTATGTTTGTCTTTTTGAGGAGTTTGCTGATACTTATTCAAGACAGGAAGTAGGTGGCCTATATGTCTTTTTTTGGTTATTTGGTAATTAGAAAAGGATGCACTTTGTGACTTTTAGCTGTGGCTTTTGTCTAGGTTCTTGGCTCGTTAGTTACTCATGTGGGGTCTAGTGTGGGTTTTGAAGTCAGTTCTGCTTTAGAGACCATGGCTTTGCTGGCCTCCAAATATGCACAGCAGTTAATTCCAGTTTCTTCTCATATTAATGGTATGATATCTTTTTTATTTACGTTCGGATTAACCAACCAAAATTAGCTTCAGTCATTATATATTGATTTGCTTGGAGTAATTATTTTCCAAGAAATGCATGCTGAGTTATTTTTTCCAAAACTTCAGGTATCTTGGATTACTTGGAGGGATTTAGCGTTGAAAATTTGCACAAGGTAGGTGCTGTGTTTCTTTATTTCTCCTGAAACAGAAGTGTTAAATCATAATTTCGCTGGTTTTACCACAGTGCAGGTCTATGAGATTTTCGGCCATTTGGCACTTGTGGCTCGGTCTAGTGCGGATTCTTATGGTTCTTCATTTGCAAATGAACTTTTGATGATAGTACGGAAGCAGGTATTAAGAATTATAATTCTTTTCATTTGTAGAACTTTGACATAAACTTTTCGGTCAAAGATATTGAAATGAGACATCTGTAATATGGTCACCTTTACAGCTTTTAGTAATGCAAATCTATTCCATCCTTCTGTTTGACAGGTCAGCCATCCAGAGCTAAACTACAAGAAGATGGGCCTTGTTGGAACTCTGAAGATAGTTTCCTGTCTCGGAGATGCAACTGATGTTACCTGTTCATCATCATCTCAAGTAGGCGTTGTACTCTTCCATAGTTAGGTTCTTTTGATAAGTAGAGGAAACTTTGCGAAAAATATAGAGACCTGAAAAGGATATTTTGATTTGTTCTGGATGACTTCACTTGTGTCATTTTGTATTGTCCATATATCTGACTTCCAATTTAGGTTTATTTTTCAGTTCCAAACTCTTTATCCCCTTATTCACCATTTTTGAGCTTTTTTTTCTACAGAAATCAAATTGTGACGAGGCTTTGGAACTTTTGAAAACATCTTTGGAATCTTGCAAACAGTTGCCCTTACCCTTGATCATGTTTTATGACGAATTATCAGAAATGTTGGATAATAAGATACTTCATCCTACAATTATGGAATGGTAAGTTGATTTTAATAACCTGATTTTGTGTGTGCATGTTTTTTTTTCCTTTCAAAGATCATGCTTGTTAGTTAGCAATTCTGAAAGATACAAGTAAGTTTCTTTATTTGGGAAAAAGCTAATCTGCATTTTGCAGGATTGGAAAACATGTAGGAGAGTTTGAATCTGTGTTTCTCTCTGACCTTGATGGGGGAAAGTTGGCTCTCAAGGACTCATACTGTGGTCTAGAAGGTGAATTGTGTGATGAAATGTTCCTTCTTTTTTGCTTGTTCTGATGGTACCTGAGATTGTGTTGTAAATGAAATTAATTGAGTGTGAATTAAAGTTTCCATTCCTTTTCCCTTGTAGGGGAGCTGTGGATGAATTTGGATGGTGATATATCACCTATATGTCTAAACATTTTACCATTGGCATCCTCTTCATTGCAGTAATGTGTTGACCATACATTATATTATTCTTGTATATAAGTTTCTTTACCTTTATTTCTTTGATTGTGAGTTTGGAATCATGTACTGTGCAGGTCTGCTGCATCCTTACAAGTTCTTCCTGCTAACTTCCTTTTATTATCTGGAGTAAGTGTTTAGTGTTTTTCTTTTTTGGGTTCTAAGGTTGAGTGTATGATTTTTAAAATTGATTACATATGAGAATTGCGATAAACTTTCGAAATTTTTGTCAATTTTCAGATTGAGAGGTTAACAAATCAAGGATCTCTTGGTGGAATTGATGCGCTACTTGGATGCCCTTTGCACCTCCCTTCTTCTAGGGTCAGGGCAACTAGAATCCTTTATCCAATATTATCCTAGCAAAAGTTTGGCTTATGCTGAAGTTTGTAATTTGAAATTTTCCAATATTTATATTTAATTGGAGGGAAAATATCTCTGATGAATACAATAAGTTTCAACTTGTTTAGGCACACAGAATTGAGAATTATGAGTTTTTCATCAAATGAACTAAAATAAATTGTTAGTTGAGTTGGACTTTCTAATTTATGTAGCCTGTCATTGTTGATGGCATTGGCCTTTGCTGACTTTTGTTTGACTTTTGCATTGCCAGTATTTCTTTGGATCTGAATGGAAGTCTCTGACGGGGAAGCAGCACCAGATTTTATGTGCCTCTCTATATTACGCTGCCAATTGGATACGTGAACTAGTGGGTGAAGAAGTTTCAAAGATACTATATTCAATTTTAGGTGGTGCTTTACATGTGAATTGTGGTTTCTTACTATGTTTATCCCAGTGCAGCTCAACGCTTTTTGTACACAAGTTACTGGGATATTTGAACTTACAAGCCAAGCTACAAAGGAGGAGATAATTTCCAAGCTATTGAAGCGCTTGCGGAATCTTCTGTATGTTATTAATCTGTTGACAACATACGCAAAATTTGTAAATCATTTTATTTACTTTTAGTTTAAAATTAGAATGCATTTTTAAGCTATTGGTTTAAATGAGGGTAAATAGAGGGAAAGGTGCATGATTACAAGATTTGAGAGTGTAAGGAAGATAAGGGAGCCTGGGCATGATGAGATTTCTCGGGGGGGTCAGGGGGTCAGGGGGACACTTACATACCTTTTCTTTGTCCTAACAGAGGCAGCTTTATACCCTAAAGCATAGCCTATTGGCTGGATTCTGGAGATTTTTTTGAAGTGGGTCAGAAAAAATTGATTGGAGGCACTCTTTACATTTGGATTCAAGTAAGCATTTTACACAGCCTAGTGATGGAGACAATCTAAAATGCAGGTTTTTGGAGAGCTTATTAAACAATTGTATTGGGAGGTGCTCTCTATCTCTTCCTGAACTTCATCCTTACGTGGCTATCTACCGGTCTTCTCTCTTAAACCAACCTCATCGTATCTGGCACAATGAAAAGAAACTTGAGCATAAGAAAACACATGAGGAAACCTCTCCAAGTGGCACAAGGACAAATAAAAAGCCCTCAAAAGAAACATCAGATGCCAATCGGAAACTTCGGCAGCCCACAATAATGGATGTCTTGGAGAAAGCGGGAGCTCTAACAGGTCAAGAGGTGCCAAATGAGGATTCTTCTAGTTTATCTGCAAAGGGCAGGTCCAATGAGTCATCAGAGAAAAGTTCTCATGACTTTAACGAGGCTGCCATTATAGAAATTTCAGCTGTTGGCCAGGCTATTGAAGCTCAGAGGTTTAAGTTCAGACCTCTCCTAGTTCATTGTTATGCCATTTTGGCATTGTCGAAGGTATATTTGTGCTTTGTGGTGGTTAGCTGTAAATAGGTGTTTTCATAGTAGTTATTTGATTAATTTATGACTAAATCCGGATATAAGGCCACTGCAATATGAAGTAAACTTGCATCTATTAGTGGTCAATGCTCAGTATACATGAAGTAAGGTGATTTAGATAGCCTAATGATTCTTGATGCCCAAATAGAAATCATAGATCTGATACTTGTTTTCAGAATGTGATCACTCTTAGTTCGAAGAATTGTTATTACGAGGTTTGGGGGATTCACTGTCAACTTGTACCTCATAATAATTGTCTGGGTTAGTTAGGCTGATGATTCTTGTAATCCAAAGTTATTTAGAATTTTACTTATTTTAATTTTCAGAATTGTTGGCAGACTGGACATATGTAGCTATTAGTAGCAAATGGTCTAATTTTGGAGTAATTTTTCTTGATATATGTTGACTCAATGAGCGCTTGTTATGTGAAAACCATCATTCTAATAGAGCACCGAGAATTCTTGATGATTGTTTACAAGCTTCGCAGTGTATTTGGAACTTTGAATTGAAGAATTACATATTTAGATTGTCTTTTAAAATGCAGCGTGAAGCATCCTGTTGTGCCGATGCTGCTGCTGAGGTACCCAACTTTCTAGACTTTTATTTTGTTATATAAATATCAATACGCATACACATTATCACAGACAAAGTTCTAAACTTTTAAACCTTGTCCTTTTTTGTGGGTGCTAGTTACCACTATATCTGTACCTTCTGCGTGATCTTCACTACAAACTGGATTACCTTACTCCTGGAAAACAACTGTGGGGTAGATGCTTAGGTGCTCCAGTTGGATTCACCAGGTTGACAGTGGATGACTTTTTGAGCAAAATTAAACCGCTCTTTCAAAGTCTTAAGAGGCATTTTGATTGCGCAGTTTTGTTGCTCGAGGAAGGTAAGATAGTCATTCAATTTTTGTGGATAAACACTAGAACAGTGCAACTGTCTTCTTTTCTTACAGAAATACTCTGCAGCTGATGAAACTTGTGAAGAACATTGGAACATGCAATCTACTTCTGCTGGAAACCCAGACATTCCCAACCTTGTAGTTTCAAAATCTGCAGTTTCTACTTCAGTATTCAAAGAAGTGCTTCAATGCTTCAGTGCTGTGAGTATCCGCTCCATGACATGCTCACCTTCTCTTTGCATGTGTGTGCCACGTAGTTTATACGAAAATTCTCATGTTAGACATAAAATAAACTAAGTCTGATTTGATTTTGAGTTACAGATACTTAACCTTCCTGGTATCCAGACAGACAAGTCAGCTCTCTCATATCTGCTAGAAGCATTCCAGCCTACTGAGATTCCTGATAGTTTTTCAGCAGGCATACAGCTAAAACTTTCTCCTGGGACTTCAGAGTATTTATATTTTGGAGCTTATTCATTTTTTGAAGGCGTCCTGGACATAGGTACCTAAGTTTATCCTTTATCCTGATGGTCTTCTAGGTTGCTTATTGGCTGTCACTTTTTTTTTTCAAACCACTTTAGTAAATGCATGTGGTTCCTGCAGCATGCTCGTTCTCCTTTATGCTGGCTTCAGAATCACTTTTTACTCTAGAATCAGTTGTAAGCTCGGTACAGAAATTCACTAGTAAGATAGAGGGAAACAGTAAATGCATGCACTCAGGATTTATCCAGGAGGCTCTTCCTATTCTGCGCCGAAAACTTGGTATTTCTGCTCAGAAGATTTTAAGGCATAGATGGGATAATGGAAATCTTGAGAATGGTTCGAAGAGAAAAGTGAGCTACTTATATTTCTAGCTCTTCTTTCTTGCTTAAATTTGCAAAATCATTTTATTTGTGTGACTTTCATTTTCTGATGATTTTAGGGAGAAATAGTACAGAAAATTTTGCGCATTTACCTAGAAAATAGTGACTCCACTTCTGATCTGCTGGATGAGCTTGCCTGCTCTGTCATGCCTCAGGTATATGTCGGTTTCTTTGGTTTTTCTGAAGATAGTGTTTTTGTTTTTTTTTTCTTTTTCGATTTAGTTTTGGGTGTTTGAATATAAAGGATTGCAGTGTATGGAAAATTAGTCAGAAATTCTTGACCATTTGTATTTTCTTGATTATTGGACAGCTTCTCCACTGTGAATATACCATCTTCATGTTGTTAAAAATTACTGTTTCTCATAGAAAACTAAAATTTATAGTTTAAAGGATTTGCTTTTGTTTAATAATATGGTACCTCGATACCAAGAAGTGAAACTGGAAAACCTGTTCATTCCAGATCACCAGTGGAGTACCCCTAAAAAGGGTCTTGAGAAGTCCCTTTGAAATCTGGGTCTAGACAGAGCCCTATTGTTTGTTTTCTTCGAACCTGCCCTGAATATATGTCGATATGTTCCTTTGTGTATTAGGCTTCATGTGAACGACTTGGAGAAGATGATGATCTTCATGGTTTTCCATCTCTATGTTCTGGAACATTTGTTGTGTGGTACAAGATACTGGTAAGACGTGTTTCATTTGGCCAAGATTAAGGATACTTTTTCTTGTCAGAGATGTTTACATAGGTGGTGTTATGTGCAGCATGAAGAGAATCTTACCGTTCTTAACAAACTGGTGAGTTGTAGATTCACTTTTGATACTCTTATAAATACCATTTTCTGTGAAAATCATTTGACCTCATGTTAATTGCCCTATTAGGTCAAGGAAGCTATTTTGCTAAAGAAATCCAGAGCTGGTGCTCAACGTGAAGTTATTGAAAAACTTCTAAGCGAGTTACAGAAATCCGTAAATGTGGTTGTGTCATTAGTTGGGCTTTGTAAAACTCATAATAAGGTAATAAACAGGAACATTTGTTTTGCTCTTGATTTCTCGTTTTATTTATGATCGTCTTTATAATGTTAAAATGGCATCTGGGGAAAAACGCTGTTGACATGTCAATATCGTGGTTTAGGTGACTCTGCATGCCATGGCTGTTGGTTATGGGGGGAAGTTTGTTGATTCCTTCCTGAAAGGTATGTTTGTGACAATTAAAAGAATGATCTAAATGACAAGCATCGTGTGAGGCACTAATATCGTAATGGTTTCCAGTTTTTGACTTCTTAGAGGCCCACTTTGAAATTCACAATGAGGATGTGATCCACTTGGTAAGATTTGCTGAAGCAAATACATAAGTACATCATAAAAATTGTGGTCGATTTGTTGTCTATATCCGGAAACTAATCTTATGCTTTTATGATGAATTAGGTTTTAGAGCTACAAAAGGCCACAAGAATAATACAGACCCTATGTTCTGAAGCAAAGGTAAGTCTCAAGTTCCTTTTATTTTTTATTTTTTTAGCTTTGTATAGGCCCTCTAAATAATTATGATATTCACCCTTAAATTTGAATTATTCATTTCTAATTGTCGAAGGGCTTGAGACAAGTAAGTATAACACGAAAAATTCCAGCTACGAAGAGATCTATGGAACGATTGTTGTTCTGTGTGAAAGCTCTTCTGCACAAATCATCAAACGGGTGTACTTTCTGGATGGGTATGTACTATATTGTTTATTTTGCACACCGTGTGTGAAATTCATTTTCTTCGCATGCAAACTGATATTTTATTTAGACCTCCATTCATATTTTGTGTCGATTATTTATCAGCTCATCTTGTACTTCAAATACAAAGTTACCTCCCACGCACCTAATTTGAACATCCTTCGTAACTTCGTGTGGTTATTTGCATGAATACTTTGTTGTGCCGCTGATTTTCGAAGGAAGGCCTTTTTTTTCCGTTGGATTCTGAATGATCACGCGGAACATTTTAATTCTTTTGCTGATGTCATATTATAATCACTATGGACGGATTATAATCACTATGTTTGTAATTTCAAATTCAAATTTGTATTTATAATTCATTGCTACTTCAACAGGCAGTTTGAAGCATAAAGACTTGAAGGGTCAGGTGGTGAGCTCCCAAGTGTATATGGACGGTGAGGATCACCATACCAATGAAGAGCCAGCAGAAGGCACTGAGAATGCTGATGAAGAGCCAGCAGAAGGCGTTGAAAATATTGATGAAGACGAGCCAGCAGACGTTGACAATGGTCATGAAGAAGAGCAAGCAGAAGCCGTTGATGAAAATGATGATGAAGACGAGTCAGAAGAAGCCATTGATGATTATCCACCTGTTACCGTTGCGAGTGAAGAGGACCCATAAACACAATGACAAATTAATGAACTTGGGAACTACTGGAGCCAAGGCCAACCTTATGCGAGTGAGTTTTAATCATTTGAGTAGCCTGACATGCTGTAATGAAGTAAACCATGCAATTCTTCTACTCTTTGATTAGTGCATTGCAATTTTCGCTCTACCTATAGCATGATAAAATCCCGATTCTTACATTATCGTCAAGAACTAGAATAGGATAAGCTTTACAGTTGATTTTTGCAGGCACCTCTAAGAATTGTCATGATTTCGGTGATCAGAAATGAGGGGCAAAGGAAAGGCGTTCATACCTTACACCATAAGAATCATAGCAGCAAATCATGGTATGTTCCTTACTCCCTACCTATCTTCTTCAGTTATGGAAAACTTGTCCCAAATTCATATTGAGAGCTTTAATTTACCGGGCTACTTATGTCCGGGTCATCATGAGTCTCCCTTTTATATATTGGTGGTAGGAAGATTATATGGCTCTCTCTCTCTTTTAGACTAGAAATATTTACAATCCAGGGTTGAATCTTGAAATAAATAAATTTATTGGCGATCAGGCTCTCCATAATCCATTTATATGCATTTCATTTGGTAGATTTGGCCAAATCTACTTTTGTATATATAACAAATATATTCTGAGTTCTGTTATCTTTTAGTTTCTGGTAACATAACATAAAGAGCTCTCTATACATATGTGAGTTATAATTGATACATACGGATAACTAAATAAAGATTCAAACAATTTTTCAGTCAGTCATCAAATGGTTTTCAAAACTAACTCTAGTTGCTTATTATAAGAAAGATCAGTCCTAGTTTGAATTATGGTAGCTGTTTTTTATGCAACGATATTGGGAAAGAAAATAATGCATGTTTGTTATTTACCTAATTTACAAGAGTCAACCTCGTGACCAGAACAAATGAAATGAGATTGCTTTAACTTAGAACTCCGATTGGTAGTATGGAAATTTCCTTACCTGATTTGGTGGGTTATTGTCCGGAAGCTTCACGGCTGTATATGCAGCAGCACCGGCTACGGCGCCAAGTGTGGGTGCAAGTGCAACCAAATAGATCCACAATGCCCCATAGTTTCCGGCAGCGATCGCCGGTCCTGAACTTCTGATAGGATTCATTGAACCACCAGTGGTTGGCCTGCCAAGTACATATGATTTGTGTAGGTTAATTAAACTTTATTCATTTTGATTTGATGATACGTAGAATTTTCAAAAATATTAAATATAAGATTAGAATATGAGAATAATGATTTAAATGCACGAACACAAAAAAATAGGTTTACTCCTACCCATATAGATTAGATACAAACGCATAGATCAACCTAGCTAGTTTATAAAGAGAATATGGATCGTAGGATGATGATGATTTATACACACACCGCACGGCTATCAGTTGCGACGGCGGGGATGGTGAACTTGAGGACGAAAGTGACGATAAACTCCAGTGCAAAAGCTTGGCCAAGGCCCACTGAAGGAACCGTAACTCTGCCGGAGAAAAACTAGCAGAAACGGAGGTAGAAAACTGAGCCGCTATGTAGAGGGGAACTTAGTACCACGGGAAGTGTTTAAACGCCTCGAAAGCAATGGTCACTGATGGGTTTGATGTGTGCACCGGAGATGTGGCCTACCGACAAAGCCACCGCCGCCACAGCCAGGCTGGAGCACAAGCCATTGCCTATCGGTGACTCAACAGCGTGGTACTTCTGGTTCACTATTGGGCCCAAAAATACCACGATGAAAGTCCCCACCAGCTCAGCTCCAAGCTGTAGTATAGCATCACAAAAGTACTTGTTAGTTATTAGTAAATTGGGTAACTCATCAAATTTATTAATTTAAGATACGGAAACTGCTTCCAAATTTTGTATGAGTTAAACTCGCCAGGTGAGTTAGGAGGATGGAATGAATAATATTTGATATCAATGAAATTTTATCTTATCTGATCTGTTTAAACTCGCTAGGTTATCAATACAATATGTCCTCTAAAATCCTTTTTTTTAAATGAGAGAGGGAAATTTTTGAAAATTATTCATACAATATGTTATCAATGTTATCGGGCTCGAATTTGAAACCAATTTCCTACAAGTACGTTAACATTAGAACTAACTAAATTAAACTCACTTAACACTCTAAAATCCTTGAATTGCTACTCAAATTAATTTCATCTTAATTAAGGAACTTAGGTTTTCAAAATTAAAAAATTAAATTCCCCATTTAATTAGAAGCAGGGTAATTAACCGAATGGGAGGATGTGGAAGGATAATTAACCATGGTTATTTGGTAAACATCTAGCTAATATGTTGCCGCATGTATGGTTAAAATCAAACTTATGTTATCGACATAGTAGAATTATGTCTAGTCATTTTATAATGAAAAAATTTATTCATTTTTGCTTAAATACCTTGTATTTGATAAAATTTTGTAATCCAATACAATCTTCCTTGAACCAAAAAGTCATGATAACCGATCGAGAGTCCAAGTTCTTAGTGGTGGTTGGGGATTGGAACAACATATAAATAAGAAGTACAAATTAATGGAAAAAATAGAAGGAAGATAAATATCATTAGACAAGAGTAAATACGATAAACAAAATCATCGAAGTGATTTTTTACTTTCATTGATTATATAAATTTTCCGAGAAGTGATTGTTTCATTACATATATAAATTTTATGAGAAGTGATACAAAACGATTGTTTCATTGATTATATAAATAATATATTTAAATAAAAATATATTATTTATTAATGAGTAATTATTACAATTATTACAATAATATATTTAAATAAAAATATAAATTTATTAATTACAAAATCAATAGCTCCCAAGGATTCTCTATAAATAAAAACAATCATTTCACTTTCAAAGGTAATTCAATTCAACGTTACTTAAATTATTGTGATTTCTTTTTCAAAATTGACTTAAGTATTGAAGTGTTCTTGATCGAATAACTCCCGGAACCTCGATCAAAACAAACAATAGCTTAATGTTTACTAGAATTAAGAAAAATTTTGCGAATACGGACAAATTCTGCTTTAACCGTAAATTTTCTGATACAAAACCTAAGTGATCACAACTATTAGTTATACATGCTTAATAATCTCATTAAGATTACATGCTTAAGAGTAGACATCTGACTTTGACCAAAAAACGAAGGTAGATATCTAACTTGTCGTACTTGCGCAGACCCACGAATATAAAAAACTATTGTGGGTTTACAAGTGAAAAGCCTAATTTTAAGAATCTATATATATAAGTCAGCAAGTTCAACGCTACCCAAGCCATCTTTTTCTTGAAAGATGAATTCACTGTTGGTAGCTGACACCGAGTCCCTTCTCTAGATCTACTTGAGTAGCCATGGAAGTCTGATGATCTGTACGTTTGCGACAGATGCACGGTTCTCCGTAGCTAGTAATACTATCAACCGATGGATGACGCGGACCCTTAGCAATGTGATTCTTGGCTATTGATAGCGGTTCTTCTAGTGGTGAGAACTCCTCCGATTCAACCTGTAATCACCATTAAATGGACAGAAATCATTCGTACATATTTTTTATCACTGATTAAAACCGGTGGCAGCTTAATTTGGTTAGACGGCACTTAGACGCTCTATTGCTCTAATATGAGAAATCGCCTGACATAATGATTAAGCGTTTACGTGGATTTACGTATACATTCTTATATATATATATATATATACTTAGTTATATAAGTTCTTATACATATATATAGCTATATGGTTATATAGATTATTTTATTTATTAAATCTTTATTTAATCATATAAGTATTAATTAAAATAAAAATAATGAATTAAAAAATATAAAATATCGTATAAAAAAATAAATAAAAAAACTTACATTTTTAATATTTATGATTACCAACTCAATTTATTTATAAAGATAATTAATTTTTGTTTTAAAATTATTTGATAATATTCATTGTATTATTATTTTGTTGGATTTTATCTTTAAAAAAACCGCATGCTCAAACGTCTAGGCGTTAGACCCCTATCAACCATCAGCGTCTAGGGTCATTTTAAACTTTACTTTTTATCAAGCCAGAAATCATAGAATCTTGATTTTTTTTTTCAAACGACTAAAAGCAATGGCAATAAAAGATTATGCAAATGAAACTACACATCAAACCTTAGTCATGGATTAAAAATTGAGTACTAGATATTATTAATAGCACATGGTGGAAAAGTTACAGGTAGCTAACCTGGCTTGGTGGTTTGTTAATGTGTGAGATCTTGGCAATAGTACTGTATGCAGCAATACCAGCTAAGGCACCAAGGGTTGGTGCAACCATGTAGATCCACAATCCCTTGTAATTCCCTGCAGCAATAGCCGGACCCAAAGTCCGGATGGGATTCATTGAGCCTCCAGTTTTTGGCCTGCCATATCACTAGCTAATTTCAAAAGTGCTCCTACTCTAATTACTTTATTAGGACCTCTCTATAAGTGAGTTTAAAACCCTAAACATGTGATTATCGCTAGCTATGATAGAAAACATCACGAACAAATTAATCGTAATTGTTATTAATTACTCACCCTGCCACAAGAACACTTACAAAAACTGTAAGTCCAACTGCTGCACCTGCCAACACCTTTTCCTGTATAGATAAAGTGACACACGAATCAAACCCTTACCTTATATTTATATAATAATGTTTAATTCTGGCTTATAAGCATACAATCTCTATTAAAAGAACTCACCAATATAAATAAAATCCACTTGTATTAAATATGCAATTTACAATATAGGTTAAACATGTAATTCTCTTTAGGTGCATATTTACCTGACGGGTGTCTGTGGTAACGGAGGTGATAACGAACATGAGAATGAAAGTGAATATGAACTCGAGTGCAAAAGCTGGAGCATCGGCGACTGAAGGAACGGTGACTCCCCCGGGCAAGAAGGGATGAAAAATACCCTTGAGAGCGAAACTTGCCGAAATGGAGGCCGAAACCTGGGCCGTTATGTAGAGGGGAACATGAGGCCACGGGAAGCGTTCGAATGCTGCAAATGCAATAGTGATGGCCGGGTTTATATGCGCGCCGGAGATGTGGCCGGTGGACACAATCACTAGCGCCACCGCTCCCCCGGCGCACAAGGCATTGCGTGTTTCTGCATCTGCATATTTTTGGTTCACAATAGGTGCTGCTGCTGCCACAAATATCAGAACGAACGACCCCAAAAACTCAGCCGCAATCTGTATGTATATAAAATTTTGCTAGGTTAAAGATAAGATGTGTATATATGTATAGACCATATTTGCATGTGTTAACTCTTTGAAACACCATTTTGATTTATTGAATTGTATTTGTACATGCATCGTAATCCGAACTGTTAATTTTTTATATCATCATGTCAAGATATTTTCTCTGTAAACAAGATATATTAGAGGTCGTTTAGTCATTCATATATATCAACTAAACGAACGGTTCATCACGAGAATCTTAATTCTTATAAAAACATTGATTTTTTTTTTATACATATGAATGACTAAATGACCTACAATCTTATTGATTTTTACGGAGTTGATTTTGCCATGATGATTTAAAAAATGAACAGTTCCGATTAATTATGATATGTGTAAAAACAATTCAATAAATTGAAAGGGTGGTATGAAGAGATGCCGTTAGGATGGAATGCAAATATTTGTCTATATATTTATATATGTAAGTATATAATTGGTGCATTTGAAATCGATTGATGGAGATCGGTGTATACATACGTACCTTTCCGATAAGAGTGACATGAGGAGCAAGAAAGCTCCAGGAGCAGTTGGTTTCTCCGGGCATATTAAGTTGATGGAGGATGGTGGCACGCGGTATTATTAGTTGGGACTTTGTTTTATATATGTACAGATTATGAAAATGGTGGATCAGCTGAATTGAGAGAGGGAGTTACGGAACTATAGATACAGATAGCGTGCTGTTTACATAGTAAAAATCTGGAAATCTGTATGAAAAATGCCACGTTTTGTTAGTATACTACACTGTAAAAAGCCTAGTAATGAAGTTGGAAGATAACAAATATATATATATATATATATATATATATATCTTGCGCGGTAAGTAATCGTTTCTATGATTGAATTTTATTGACATTTTATGTAGTCATGTAAGAGAGAAAGGTTGGATTGAATGAGAGCTGAGCACAAATGAAAAAAAACAAGATCGATTAAAGTAAAGGTACATGGAAGGAAATTAAGGTGTGTCAAAACAATCTTCAAAGACGTATATACGTAATGTTGAAATCACAAACAATATCGAAATAACTTATGTGTAAAAAGCCTAATAGATATAAATTACGTCATGTTTACATAGTGAACTTGGTAACATGTAAAAGGCCAAAAGATTAAGTCAATATTGAGTGTGTTCTACTATATATAGTATTACAAAAGCCTAATAAATGAAAAATAACATATATTTTGCGCAGTAAGTAATCTCCTCCCAATGCCTGCAATGAAAGAGAATTGATGAAGTACCCTTAACTAAAAAACAAGATGACCTAGACGATTATGACATATATATATACACACACATACATCTTGTCATAGGAAAATTAAAGGTACGTGAAAAGAAACTAACCTATGAAATATGGAAGCAATATGAACGAACTCGGGGCAAGGAGCTGTCAAATCGGGCCAAATAACACCGTTCTTACTAGAAATCAGCAAGAAGGATAGTGTGTAAGTAAAAAATAATCATACCAATGTAAAGTTGTGATAGAATAATCGTTAAAATCGTACGTAACTTTAAAATCAAGAAGAATCTCTGATGAATTTGTGTGTGTTTGGGTTGTTGAACATCAACTTTGTGTGCACCTTATTTATAGAGAAGACGCAACTTTAAGCTAAGTTGAGTAAGAAAATCAACCAAGGATTGGTTACACTTACAAAGAGTAAAAATCTTCCAAACTCCGGGTAATTTCCTATTAGAAAAATTAGGAGAATCTTGATCAAATCTCATCAATTAACACTTAATCAAGTAAGTTTTATTTGCTTATAGCCTAGTGACGATTAATTAGCTTCTCGAGCAATATCTTTGGTACGGGACTTAATTATTTGGATTAGATATAGCGAGAATTAATAAAAAGTAATAAGGAAAAGGAAAATTTTGTTTCTTTGAAATGATATATATGACGTCATAATAAAAAATTTATTACGTACTTACACGTAAAATAATAAATTTAGACACATTACATAATCCAAAACCGTACGTTAGGAAAAGTTATAAAAAACCATTACGTGTTCTCACACTAACAAATCATATATAATTGTATGTATAATAGAAAAATAGCAATTCTTCACGTATGATGAGCCTCCAAATGAGATATATATGAGCCGAATACCAACCGTTACCGAAATCAATACCATAATTTGGTATCTTCTTACCGACTATGATGTACCTTAATTGGCAGATAGGAACTTCGTGCGATGGGTAGCTTAAAACATCTCTTTTGTGTTAAGATAACTGAATATATACCAACCGCTACCGAAACGAATGCTACCATAATTTGGTATTCTATTACCCATAATATGATATGCCTCAATTGGTAAGTAGGAACTTTATTCAATGGGTAGCTTAAAAGATCTCTTTTGTATTGAGATTTTCATAGTCGGTTCAGTATGGAGACTCGGACCTACTATGATATACCTTAATTGGCGGGTAGGAACTTCATTCATTGGGTTGCTTAAGAGATCTCTTTCGTGGTAAGATTTTTGAATTGGTCCAATCGAGAGTCACTTGGTAGCTTAAAAGACCTCTTTTGTGTTAAGATATCAAAGTCGACCTAATGATGCACCACTAACAACACCGACATTATCTACACTTAATTAAGTCAGTATGAAATTTTATCTCAAAATGCCTCCATGACATTAAGAGTGGAACCATTTATTATACAATATATTTATTTTATATAAGTTTTCGATTAGAGATTATATAGTTCAACAGTTTGGAGCATAGCTACTACAAAATTGAGCTATCTTCAACGGACTACTAGTAGCGAATATTTGAGCTTGTTTCGGTAGCCTAGCTCTTATCTACTTGGGTTGGAAACTCTTAACAGCCCAAATTTACTGGATAAGATCGTGGCCTCATGGTGCCTTTACCTCATACATATTTATAAGTTTTGTAGGCTGATAATCATTCGTTTTTAATTTCTAATTTCTAATTTTTAAATTTTTTGTAGGCGGGGAAAGAAATTAAAAAAAAAAGAATAAAAATAAAACCTAATTAAAATTGATGATAAAAAGGACTAATAATAATTTATACTTTTAAATTTTTAGTTTAATTTTGCATACACTTCCTCAAAAAATTCTTACCATTTTCCCTCCGTTCTTATTCTTCATCCACTTTTTCTCTATTAATCTTAAACATAAAAAGTAAAATCTAAATTGTTATCATACAACACCCCTTAAGATTTTTAGTTTTTTAATAGCACTTGAGTCACTAGCTTTTCTAAGTTGGTGAATGAAGAACCATGTGTGTTGAAGCAGAAATCGAACCCGCCGCGAAAAGTCCTCACAATTTCTGCAAACAGCAAACAATTAGCTATCATTGCCTCGATCGATTACCCGGAGGGTTGTTCGACCAAGAACACTCCGATGCCTAAGTTAGCTTTAAGAGAGAAAAAGGATATACTTCGAAGCGAAGAATCGACTTATTTTTATTGGGAAATGTGTACCTCTTATATAGGGGTGAGTGAGATGTTCAATTTCCATAGTTTCGATGTGGGACAAATGCTCATCAATTTGCATGCTAACACGTGTTATACAAATCGAGGGTGGAGAGGCTTCCACATGTCATTCTGGTTTGGGCCCAATGTTGGGGCTAAGTAAGCATTGTGGGCTTGGGCCATGTCCGGTGCTTGGGCTTACAAGTATTATTGCCAAGGGTAATTTGGTCATTTCGAGAATTATGGGCCACGTGGCAGCTCCACATTCTTCCGGTGATTTTGGGTTCCACAAATTCCCCCACATCACTTAGGAATTTAGTGAATCCTAAGGGATGTAATTTGTATTGTGGTCCTGATAAATCATATATGGGAGTAGGACTCCACTTGATCTTCAATTTCATTGTACCATTGTTCTTGTGTATGATAAATTCCGTTGAGTTCGAAATGTCACATCAAAATGACGTAAATATCCTTTAGGTCTTAGAGTCCGATATGTGTCTCTGTTGTACCTCCTTGCTTGGACTTGGTTAATGGATCATTTGAGGTTAATTCTCCAACTAATCTAGGAGTTTGTAACCTCTAATTAACTTCCCCATTGATGATGCAGAACTTACTCCCTCATTCAATTGTGGCAGTTCGGATTGGGCACATGTCATGTTGCGCTTGACCCTTGCCATGAGGTAGTTTGCTCGCGTGCGGAGTGGAGCACGTGAATGGTAGTAGTTGTTAGAGATTATGTCAATTGTGGATGCTATATATAAAATTTCATATACTGTTAGTCCTACGTTGTTGGCATACTCATGATAGCTCTGGGCATCCGCTAGCAATGATCTAAGCGATGATCTATTTATTTTTCCAAGGCGATCACTTTAAGATGTGGCAAGGTGTATACTTGGAGCAATTTGGGAAACTTGCATTGTGGGAGTGTGGTGGTTCGTGTAGCCAGAATCCATTTTGAGAGGGGGATATTCAATTTGAGGGACCCGAAGAATTGATGGCATGGAAAGTTTGCAATCGGATTGCCTTTCCAATGATGTCTTTGTGGAGCTTGACGAAAGATGCTCTTCCACGTGGACACTCAGATGTTTGCAAGGGAAAAAATCTAGATAGTGGATAATATAACGACTTCCTCCTTTGGTCATCAGTTGAGGCAGAAATTTTTATTCTCAAAAAGCTTGAACGGTGGAAGACCTTCCAAAAGCTTGGTAAATGAGTAGCTGAGCGCTCAAGTGTATTTGACGATTGCCACCATCTTGAAGAAGAACATCAAAACAGAAACTTGACTTTCCTTCAGAGAATAAGTCAAGTCCTGAATTTCCTTCCAAGTCTGCTCGAGGCCATTTCCTAGTTGTTATGGCTTATCAAGGTCATCCAGCAGATGCAAACTTTCCATCAGTCCTTCTGAGCACTTGGTGAAGTTTTTGCAAGTGAAAAACTCAACAAGAGTGGAAATCCAGCTATTTTGAGGCTTGAATGGTTTTTACTATCATATGCCCCCACAACTTTGCTCCAAAAAGAAAATAAGGAGCTAAAGTTGGGTATGATGAGTTGCAACGGAGTCCCTTTCAAAGAGTTAGAACTGGAGCAAGAGTTTGAGGTCGGGAATGGTGGATGGCTTTCCCTCTACTTTCGGCTGAAGAGTTTGAGGTTCTGCATCTGCAAATTTCGACGATTTGGTTAATCAAGTTCTTCTGCTAAATGAGTACACAGATTAATGATATTAATCTAGCAGCATGAATTGCCGCAGATGCAGTTACAGTTGTCTAAATAAATTATAAAATCCTCAAGAATCCAAGAGATGAACATGAACATCGAGAGCTCAACCATAAACCTAGGCTCCATAACATGTTCAATTATTCGCTGAGGAGTGCTGTTTCCATGAATAATATCCTCCTTTTCAAGTTCTAATATTTGAAACTTAAACTCGAAAGCGCACATATATATTGATCTCCACGGGTGACTAGAATTTTTTTTTTTTTTGCTTCCCCCTTCCCTTGCTTCCCTCTCTCGATCTATATATGTTATGAATGAAGATAAACTTTTTATATGTGCTTTCGCTTGCTAAGATTCGGCTGAGTCCCACATCGGAAAATAGTTAACTGAATAAAATAGTTATAAAGAGTTTTATGCAATGTTAATATCGCCGAGCTTGGTAACATGGGCTTGTAACTAAGTAGGGCATTAAGGTGATTGATGAGATGAGGAGATTTATGCAAAAAAAAATTCCACGTTAGCGGAAAAAAAGCAAAAAAAAACAAGAAATGGATTATTCTGCAATTTCGGCTCTGCTATTAGATTAGTCTTCAATATTGGCTGTCTTCAATTTCTTAAACAAAAAGCAGTAATTCCTCTTCAACATACAATCATTTTTTTGCATGACTCGTTAATATAACAGCAAACTCGTAGCCAAAAAAACCACAAATTTTTAAATTTTTTATACATCAAAGTTAATATAACAGCAAACTCGTAGCCAAAAAAACCACAAATTTTTAAATTTTTTATACATCAAATCGATAAAAAATTATTTTATTTCTTAAGTTCATGTATTTTTATATAAAAAGAATAGATAAAGAAAAACATGCTATAATTGTAATTGATCTATATTGTTTTAGCAAATAGTCTCATACTATCTTACAACAAATTAAATACCAGATGCGTACAGATGATCGATAACCATATCAATGATCAACTTTTCTTTTTTCACTTATTTTCTTTTGGATCTGTTCTCTGTTTTGGGCCAACTTTTGGTGTCTCTACTGGCATTGAGCTCGATTTGCGTTGCATATGGTCTAAGTGGGGGTCTTTCTTGGGATCCAAGATGCAGCCTTTCTCTTATAATAGCAGTTGATTCACTAGATTTTCTAGGTTTGTGGAGGAAGAACCATGTGGATGAGTAGCTTCTTCTGCAAGTATCTTCCACTCCATGGCCTTACTTTTCATTTTCTTCCCCTTCTCTCCCTCCATGCTCTCTCTAACAAGCTTCTCCACTTCATCTCTCTTGACATCATTACTAATCTCCATGCCAATGCCCCACTCATAGCAAGCAGACCAACAATTGGTGTGTTGGTTGGCAAAGAATGGCCAACACAGGATAGGAACTCCGGCACACAGGCTCTCAACGACTGAAT
This sequence comes from Prinsepia uniflora, assembly GCA_032719365.1. Lineage (NCBI taxonomy): Eukaryota > Viridiplantae > Streptophyta > Magnoliopsida > Rosales > Rosaceae > Prinsepia > Prinsepia uniflora. The sequence goes on along the minus strand of CM064876.1, from coordinate 2,908,235 downwards.
TCCAACCGCAATGTGTTAAAAATCCTCCAACCGATGGGTGGTTAAGGACTTGCTCTTGCGGGCATCAACCTGCTATCAAGCCCCTATCTTTAGTTTCGACTACAAATTCAGGGTGCAAAATCGCGGTCTCACTAGCGACTAAATCAGGCCTGATGACCCAAAAGAAGGGTACTTTGCTATTTGCAAGTCCCCAGCCAACTTCACCAAGATGTTCTGGTGTCATAACCACTATACTTCCAAAGTTCACGTACACAACTGAATTCGGTGGCTTGGAGTTTAACCAATCAAGTCACTCGGTTTCTTCTTTCCATAGACTATATGATCCCATTAGCTGCTTCAAATGGTCTTCTGGTAATTGGTTAAGAAGCAATTCATGAGGACCAATGGCATAAACAGGTGAGGAAAGAGTCGATGAGAGAGCTTTCAAAACAGGTGTCTCCAATGCATCAAATGTATGAAGAACAACAGCTGAAGCTTTAGGAACTGTGTCTACGCATTCTAAGGTGAATTTAAACAAGTTGTCATTCGGATTTGCAGTTCGAAAGTTCGCCGGTAGATCCCTCAAACGGATATCTTTCGTTTCTGGAATCCAATCGATCACCTTGTCCAAAAACCCATTTGTCAAACAGCTCTCATCTACATTATAAGTAACACCCAAATAAGATTTCAGTTAGTAATTACAAGTCCGAACATAATTTCTCCTTAACGTCAAATCTAACGGAATATTTTAACAGAATCAGAATACTCTATCCATTTTGAAAGCATATTTGTCTTAAGATCGAAACATTGTGAAAATTTCATTTCTAATCATTTTCCTTCAGCTTTAATCACATATATATATTTACATGGTTGAGTATCTAAGTTTGAGCTTCGGCTTTTGGCTTTAACGGTTCAATTTTTCTACTAGCTTAAAGTATAAGCTCGAAGCGATGAGTATATATACATCCTAAATCATAAATTGAGTAAAAATAAGGAATTATAAGAGTGTCAGGCCTTTAGTAGCCCAGTATGCTCCTGGTCAGTCTAGGATTCAATTTCTCTTGGGTTATATTCTGATTATGATTACAGAGTATACTCTAACACCTATATGAGCCTTATTGGCCTTAGCACGAATTAATCCTTAATTGTAAGTTTTATGATACTAAGTCTCAATGATATGTGATCACAATGGAAAAAAAAAAGGACTAATTAAACAAGAAAATCATGCAGTAAATTTCTTTTACCTTTGAGTGGTGCAAAGCCTTTTTCCACTAAAGCACGTATTGGTTATATCCCATGAGGCCGCAAGCAGCGATTGTGAAGAACTACAGGGACGCCAAATTCTTCAGAAGCTGTGATTGTGAATGGCATGAAACCATCCGAAACAACGCATGTGACCGGAGGAGGAGGATTCCTAACATGATTAGTCAAATCATTGGTATTATATATACTTGGAGGGCAAGGTTTTGATCCAGGTGGCTTGCATGCATGACGTGGAAAGGTTGAACATATGAGTCAGCATATGACTTCGGTTATTTAACGTTTGCTTTTATAGCTGACCGCTCTTCGGTTATACAACAAATAAATATAAAAAATATTATTTTTAACATTACATTATTCACCCATGTTAAATCAAGACTAAAATTAATTTGGGAAATTAGAAACAAAAGAAAATTTATGACACCAGATAAAAAATTTAAAGAGATATATAGGCGCGTGACAAAACGAAGGACGTTCACACTTTCGAACCAATAAAACAAAACATCAAGATGGAGGGCACTATGGGTACAACATCTATAGTTTCCTCAATTGGTTCACTAGATTGTCAAAGTTTATGGATGAAGAACCAAATGGAGCAGTCGCATCTTCTGCCAGTTTCTTCCACTCCAAGGCCTTATTTCTCATCTTCTTCCCCTTCTCTCCCTCCATCAATTCCTTAATAACCTTCTCTACTTCATCTCTCCTAACATCATTATCAATCTCCATACCAATCCCCCATTCATGGCAAGCATAGAAACAATCCGTTTGTTGATCGGCAAAAAATGGCCAACAAAGCATCGGCACTCCAGAACTTAAACTCTCAATAGTCGAATTCCAACCACAATGCGTCAAAAATCCTCCAACGGACGGATGGTTAAGGACTTGCTCTTGCGGGCACCAACTCGAAATCAGACCTCTTTCCTTCGTCTCAGCCACAAACTCCGGTGGAAAACTCTTTCCACTAACTAAATCAGGCCTCACCACCCAGAAAAATGAAACCTTGCTATTTGCAAGTCCCCAACAAAACTCCACAAGTTTTTCAGGTGTCATGACTATTATGCTCCCAAAGTTCACATAAACAACTGAGTTTGGAGGCTTGCAGTCTAGCCATTGGAAGCACTCCGTTTCTTCTTTCCAAAGACTATAGCCAACAACATTGTCCAGAGGGTCTTTCGGTAAATGACTTTTGAGAAGTAATTCGATAGGGCCGATGGTGTAAAGAGGTGCAATATTATGCATAGACGAAAGAGCAGTTAAAACAGGTTGCTCCAAAGCATCAAATGTAAGCACAACAATTGCTGAAGCTTTGTGGAGTACTCCATCGGTTGATAACATGCTCAAGTTAAACATGGTGTCATTGGGATTCGTGGTTCGAAAAAATGTTGGGAGATCCCTTAGATGAATGTTTTTTATTCCTGGAATCCAATCAATGGCGATCTTGTCCAAATATTCGTTTGTCAAACAGCTCTCATCTAAATAGACAGTCAATTCAGTAATTAAATTAGCAAATTAAATTTTCATTTGAAAATTTCAAGTATATATACGTGAATATAATTATCTCTATTATTATGAAGCCAAAAGGCCTAAAAGAATTTGCCAATTTTTTTTTTACGAAAATACCCTTAAAATTATTTAATAATTAAGAATATAATTAATAATAAAAATTAAATATTAAATTTATAATTAAAAATAATAATAATTAGTTAATAGAAATACCGAGGGAAAAGAAAATGATATAGGGGCTCAAGTAGTTAATATGTTTATTTTTATCTTAAAAAAATTAATTAATCATATTAATTTTCTAACAAAAATAAAAAATAAATTGGCATTTCCGCGTTAGCAGGTATCAGGAATCTAGTACAATTAAAGGCTAACGAATATCTTAATAATCAAGTCTTGGAAGTGATTTTCACGCCCCTAATTTTAACACCCGGGAAAATCAAGATATTTAATTATGTTATTTAGTTTACTTTTTATATTTGCTTTTATCTTACAAGGAAATTATAATCTACATAATATTCATATGTATCTTTGTTTCTATTTAGACTTATTTATTGTGCGGTTGTGTTATTGTAAGCGCTTCCACATCCATATAAACTTTTTCTCTTGATGTACTCCTCTATTTAGGGTGTGTTTGGATAAGGGAAAAAATATATGGGATTTACTCAAAAAATGTTAGAATTTTAAGTTTCCAATGCATCAATTCTCTTGTTACATGCATAAATATATAAATTTAAGATTCTAAGAAAAAAAAAAATTGGACTTTGAATGCTACAAATTTCAAGTTTAAATTCCACATAAAAATGTGTCATTTCCAAAATTTCATCTTTTAACTACCATTTATATATAAACTTTAAATTACTTGTTTAAATTTCATTTTACTTTTATATTACTCAAACATAAAACTTCACAAATTCTAAAAAACTAATTTTCGGTAATTTAAATTACATAATTTGATGATCGAATTCTTAGTGATCATAAAAATTTTCATCCAAACACACCCTTATAGATACACCGAGGATTCGATCAATCCTGATCCCATAGCTAGGGATCCCAATGGCCAAAAACCAACCAGGGAAAGATCGGATCTGTGAAGATTTTGTTAGATCTTTTAACATCTTGACTAGGGATGATGACTAAAAAGGAGCAGGAGGAATTTTGACGACGACATACAGTTGGGCTTCTTGACTTAGTTAAGAGAGAAAGAGAAGGAGAAGGAAGGAGGGAGATTTGGAGAAGAACGGAGGAGGAGGAGGAACTATGGACTACTTATAGTCCTTGTAAATGCCAATTCGATCGTGTAACAAATAGAGACTGAGTATATGTATATATACGCGTACTATCAATTATAGCTATAAGAAGATTACAAGACTAGCAAGCTAGAACACAAGGAGAGTGTAAATAATAAGTAATTAAGTGTAGGCCAAACCTTTGAGTGGTGCAAGTCCTTTTTCAACCAAAGTAGGATAGTGTTTAAATCCCATGAGGCTGCAAGCAGCAATAGTGTAGAAGAGTGCAATAGGCAGCTCAAATTCTTCAGCAGCCGCCACGGTGAACGGCGACATGAAACCATCTGAAACAATGCAACTCACCGGCGGATTGCTACTACTTCCCGTTTTGCGGTTAAGCCTGACGAGGAGGTCACGGAACGGAGGCAAGAACTTTCTTTTCACGACACACTCACCAAGCAAATTGACTTCTTGACTGCAATCTTCATTCGAGTCCGGAAGACCATCGGGGATTGTTTCGAACCGGAAATGGGGCAAGCCGTCGAGAGAGTTGGGGCCTTGGGATTTGAGGAAGCGCCTGTGGTTGAAGTCTGTGTTGACAAAGGTTGTGTGGAAGCCTCTATGATGGAGGAGCTTTGCCAATTTGAGCATTGCCTTTATGTGGCTCTGAAATGGAGCCGGAATACAAACAGCATGAGGCTGAGGCATGTTGTCACAAACTCGCATATGTCTTTGCATTTGTTTAAACGAATGCCATTACTTATATATAGGCTCACATCTATCAATATATTAGGCTATTAAATGACCATATATCTATGATGATTACTTGATACTTGACATTTGATTTTTATTTTTAACGAATAAAAAACGACTATATATATGATCATTACTTGATATTTGACGTCTTTAGTTATAATTTTCGATCCCATTTTGGTAATAAACTATTTTTTTTTGTGTGTTAATCTTAGTAATAATATAATGATCTATACACAGATGGTGACTGGTTGGTGGATATATGGTTACTAAGTTTAGGCACTTTAATACTGAGTGGAAACCTGACTGCAACTTATGCATGGACGACAATTATCCCAAAAAAAAAAAAAAAAAAAAAAAAACCTTCTGCATGGAGCAACCGACATATATGGTAGATGGATTATAAAAATCAGAACGTGTCAATTATTATAAAAAAAAATTGATTTTGGCACTCTACAAGTTACTAGATGGATTTATTTTTTTACTTTAACATTTTCTTATTTTTTTCATGAATTAAGCTTTTAAACTTACCTTACTTGTTTTTGAATCTAACATATTTTTTTTTCTTTTGTTTAAGTAAAAAACTCAGACTCTTTTTTTTTTTTTTCTTGAGCTTCATTATCATTCGGATTTTTTTTCTTGAAAAACTCCGGCTTCATATCTCTCGTGCTTTATAATGTTTTCTTATTTTCGTACTGATCAAATTTCCATTTCTTATTTTCTTATTAATCAAACTTCCAGACTTATCTTTTATGTCTTACTTTATTTTATTTTTAAACTTTGAATTTCACAATAATTTAATAGCCTAATAAACAATAAATCATAATCACCAATATATCATTACTATTTACAGTCACGCATCTACGCATCTTCCTATCATATTGCAATAATTTTGTTAACTTGCATTATACTTTAATGGAAACAGTATAATACTCATAAAGGTAAAAAAAGAAAGTGGCCGAGATATGAACTCGGAAAGAGTATGATTTTTCAAGAAAAAAAATTCCAAATGTTTTATTTAAAAAAAAGAAATGAAAATAAAATATATTAATTTCAAAAAGAACACGGATAAATTTGGAAGTTTGATCCATGAAAAAAGAAAATAATGAATAAAAAACGATCACACTTGATATTTTGAGTCTCTAATCATCATTTTCTGATCCTACTTGGTAATGAGCATTTTTTTTTCCGGTTGATCTTGGTATAATGAGCTATATACTGGTGGTGAATGGTTGGTGGATCGATGATTAATACGTTACGGGACTTTAATATAGAGTGGGTGGCACTTTATAACTAGTCAATTATTATATATATATAAGTATAAATGAATGGAGGACCTGACATGTATGGAGGCCCAAATTAAATACTTGCTGAATACTTTCCCCATGGTGCTTTTGCAATCCTCAACTTTGATTCTCTGTGCAGTCTTTTTAAGAACTGTGCCCATCTAGTTTCCTTTGGTTTCTTTGGGCTCTGCCCTCCACTGTTAAAAAAAAAAAAAACCCCTTAATTCCCCACATTGATTCTCTGTGCAGTCTTTTTAAGAACTGTGCCCATCTAGTTTCCTTTGGTTTCTTTGGGCTCTGCCCTCCACTGTTAAAAAAAAAAAACCCCTTAATTCCCTACATTGATTCTCTGTGCAGTATTTTTAAGAACTGTGCCCATCTAGTTTCCTTTGGTTTCTTTGGGCTCTGCCCTCCACTGTACCCACACAAAAAAAAAAAACCCCTTAATTCCCCACATTTCCCGTTCCATATAATCCAACAATTCCTAATTTTTGGTCTTCAAGCCGTCTTCATATTTTTATTTCTGAAAAAGGAACTAAATTCGGTGATAAAAGAAATGGCCTCGTTAATACTTTATTGCAGTTTCCAATACAGCTAAAGAAAAAGAGAGTCACACGATTACAAAGAAAAAAGGGAATAAACATACAAATAAGCTGGAGCCCTGAAGCCCCCGGCGATTAGGCATTCTCACAGAAAATGAAGCCAATTTGAAGGTATATAACATCTAGTTGTTTCTTAACAGCACTTGACCAACTAAATTCTCAAAGTTTCTAGATGAAGAACCACCGACACGAGTGGCCATTTCCGCAAGTTTCTTCCACTCCATAGCTTTACTTCTCAATTCCTTACCCTTCTCTTCCTCCATCAACACTCTAACAAGCTTCTCCACTTCATCTCTTTTCACATCCTTATCAATTTCCATGCCACACCCCCACTCATTGCAAGTGTAGTAACAATTGGTTGTCTGGTCACCGCCAGAAAAGGGCCAACAAATCATAGGCACTCCTGCACTCAAACTCTCAATCGTCGAATTCCAACCGCTATGTGTCAAGAACCCTCCCACGGACGGATGGTTAAGCACCTCCTCTTGCGGACACCAACTCGAAATCAGACCTCTATCCTTAATTTCATCGACAAATTCCGGTGGCAAAATCGCTGATTCGCCAATAACCAAATCGGGCCTAATTACCCAAACAAATGGCAGCTTGGTGTTTGCAAGTCCCCAACCAAGCTCCACAAGATGTTGTGGTGTCATCACAGTTACGCTTCCGAAGTTGACGTAAACGACTGCGTTTGGGGGCTTAGAATTTAGCCATTGGAGACACTCGGTGTCTTCTTTCCAAAGACTGTATCCCATACGATCTTGTGGTATCTGATTGAGAAGTAATTGGATGGGGCCAATTGTGTAAAGATTTGGAAGCATGGACGAGAGAGCATCCAAAACATGTTGCTCCAAAGCATCAAATGTTAGAAAGACAACCGATGAAGCTTTATGGACTTGATCCGTTGCTTCCATGGAGAATTTCAATATCACATCATTAGGGTTTGTGTTCTGGAATGAGATTGGGAGATCCCTTAATCGAATCTCTCTCATTCCTGGAATCCAGTCTATGACCTTGTCCAAATACCCATTTGTCCGATAGCCATCATCTGCAATATTAAAGAAAATTTACATTTGGAAGTTTAGAAACTATGAATGAAATAGCTACGTACGTAAATATAAATATTGTCAAACTATAAATCTAAATCCGTGCTTACCAGAAACAGTACTCCTAAAATGAGATGCAAATATTATTTATATATATATATATATATATATCCTCCTCTAATATGACTTGAAAGTACATGGTCATTAAGATATAAAGTCTAATTAACTATATAAGCATTTTTCTAGTGTAAAAACGTATGAAAATTTATGAAGATGATTCAATTTATTGTATATAGTAATTGGCTCATGATCACCTTTGAGTGGAGCAAGTAGTCCTTTTTCGACCAAAGCACGAAAGTGTTTAATGCCCATGAAGCTACTTGCAGCAATTGTGTAAAACAGTGAAATGGGGATTCCAAGTTCTTCAGCAACAGTGATTGTGAACATGGACATGGCGCCATCTGAAACTATACAGGTCACTGGAGGAACACCTGGCTCCGCCGCGCCGTTGAATTTTATAAGGAGTTCACGAAACCGAGCCAAGAAAAAACCATTTATGGCGGATTGACAAATCAAAGTGAGGTCTTGGGTGGAATCTTCATCTGAATCTGGGAGGCCATCTGGTATGGTCTCGAATCGAAAACCGGGGAAGCCATGAAGAAAGTTGGGGCCAAGGGATTTGAGAAAGCGTTTGTGGTTGAACTCTGTATTGACAAAGGTTATATAAAAGCCTTTGTGGTGGAGGAGTTTTGCCAATTTAAGCATTGCCTTTATGTGACTTTGAGCCGGAAAGGGAAGACAAACAGCATGAGGCTTTGTATAACTGTCCATCTAGGTTAAATTTGACTCTCCGGTTGCCGGAAAAGCTTTTAATGGACCAGATATTGACCAAAAAAAGAAAAGACAGCAGAAGTTAGAGTTCGCTCTGGTTGATATGTATGAGCCCTGAAAATATTAAGTCCTTATATATAATATAGACCGCAAAAAAACATAAAAAAAAAGGCGTTATCTTTTTCTTTTTATAAAAATTAAGCCCTTAACTTAACAGCTGTGCATATATAATTATATATTATTATTATAGAAATTAAAGTACTTATTTTTTATTATCAGCCGTACAGTAGTTTATTTATTATCTTTTTCTTTATTTTTTTTTATATAAAAATTAAGTTATCTTTTTAACAGCCGACGCCGTGCACTAGTTTTTGTCTAGGGCTATCACATCAGAAGGACTTGACAAGCAAGGAATGTATTGAAAAATCAACCCGGACAGAGTGGGACTTTTCCGGTCCGCGCTTACCATTTTTGACCGAAAAACTCGTAGAAAATGCGTAGGCAGTATACTGTATATTTTCATTTAAATATGTATGATGATTATAATATATGGTTGATATTTTCATAAATTTTATGGTCATATTTTTATGAGAAATAATAATTTTTAAGCAAATCGAACATTTATGTTATTTTTTATTAGGTGTTGAACACATAATTTTTTTTTTTGGGAAAGAGAACCTCGATGTTTTTTTTCCCCTATAAGTGGAACTTTTATGTTTTGAATATAGATCGATAAGGAACCGACTTCAATTAGCAACGCAAACTATTCACTCAATGTTTCATTCAATAAAAACTAAATAGTCTAAACTAGTAAAAATACTTTTTATTTTTATGTTTAGTTTTAGCTAGTAGAAACTGTTAGATTAGAGAAAGAGGGAGAGAAAATGATAAAGAGAGAAAGAGGTTGAGGAAGATGACACTTTGAAGTCTAACGAAATTGTATTGATTTAGAACAAAAGGTTACAATGAGTAGTACTCTACATAGCTTTTATACTTGGTAAAAGGGATCTTGTAACAGACGGTCATAACAGAAATCATAACTAACTCTAACTAACTAACTAACTACTCTTGATTATGTGTCATAATGCTGAGTCAGAGTGCTGAGTCATAATCCTAACATGCCCCTTCAATCTGAAGGGACATCATATTGGAAGTGTGGATCATGAACAACTGCTCATCAAGAGCTTTGGTGAAGCTATCAAATGTTTGATCGTAGGAGGGTACATGTTGAGCATCAATATCTCCTCTAATGACTCTCTCACGAATGAAGTAATAGTCAACTTCAATATGTTTGGCTCTGGAGTGGAAGATTGGATTGGCAGATAAGGTTTCAGCTGAAGTACTGTCACACAAAAGCAAGGGTAGTTTGAGGAGTGGTATGTGGAGAGCACAAAGAAATTGTTGAATTCATGCCAACTCAGCTGAGGTAATGGTAAGGGCCCGATACTCAGTTTCAGTACTAGTTTTAGAGACTGTATTCCATTTCTTAGAGGACCAAGAGATGAGATTCGAGCCAAGGAAAACAACCATCCTTGTAGTAAACCTACGATCATTGGGATCCCCAGCCCAATGAGCATCAGAGTAGGTTGCCAAATCAAGGGAGCCATCGTTGTACTGAATCTAACGATGTTGAGAGCCTTGAAGATACCTCACACTGGAGTCATAACAATCTCAAGAGGATAGTCTCAATGAAAACATTTCAAATCATGTAGGGCCTCAGCCCAAAACCAATCTCATATGGTCTCTGCCAAAAATCAAATCATCGTAGGGTCTCAGCTCAAAAATCATCTTAGAAATCATCTCAATATGGCCCTTAGCCTGAAACATAACTTTCAAATACACTTGGACTCACTTCAGGAGTCCAAGATCTTTCCAAAAGGGTCTCAAGCCCGAATCTCATTTCATAAATCCATAATAGGGTAACAAGCCCGAAATACCAATTTTACATATCTCCGTGAAATTACTTAAAAACCAATAACCAAATTCTCGATTTCACGCATCTCCGTGAAATAATTCAAAACCGAATAATTAAAACATTATTCAAAACATATAAATCATATGCACGTATAAAATTCGGCCTAAGCCCAAAGTATCACATAAACATTGAAATACGTGCAATCAAACACATCTCAAATAATATGCAACCAGTGCATCTAAAATCATGTTCATAAAACATATAAAACATATATGTACGCATCATATTTGTAAATCAAAAGTTCACTCACAGACTGTCTGTGCTGCGCATTCAAATACTGTACCGTAAGCTAGTTGGAAGCCTATCCACAGTCTCTGGGACGTCCGGATCTGTCTAAATCATGCCCAAAGGTTACTAACAACCTATACAAGTTCATATAAAAAACCCTTAACTATCCCAGAACTGGAAACGCGTCACGAGGCTAAAAACCTCCAATTGGCCTAGCAAACGATCTCCGATCGACCCGAAACCATCACCATTGGATTCAGGTTGTCGAAACCTTGTAAATAAGATCAATTTCACCTAAAAATTTGTGCCCACGGGTCCTCACCCACCGTTCAAAGTTTGGTCAACGCTGACGTTAGTTTGACAAGTCTAACACCTGTCAGGTCTGACAACCTGCCACGTGTCTACGGATTCGTATCGCCTCAATCTACGTAACGGTCTTCGGCCCTCGGCCATTGGACCTCCCGAGTCAAAAGTCAACTTTTGACCCAATTTACCAAATTGCCCTCGAACTTTCGATCGTCATAACTTTTTCCTCGGGCGTCGGAATCGAGTGTGCCACTTGTCTATGAACTCGTGATGTCACGAACTACGTCACAGTCATCGGCCAAAGTCCATTTGACTGCAGGAACAAAAAGTCAACGATTCGCTCATTCCAGAGGCAAAATCGTCATTTTGCCCGAACGTCCCCTAATCCTCGTCTAATCTCCAATTAGCCTCGCTAATCTGTCATTAATTCTTAATTAATCCTGCTAATTCGGGACGGGTCGTCACACATTTTATTTAGTTTGAAGGGTCCATATGTAAGTATAATATGCCATGCTTCCCACCTGATGTTTCCATCTTATCCACACCATAGTGAGGACTGATAAATAGGGTTTAATTTTGAAATGGCCTTTTGGTTTATGTACGAAACCTTTAAAATTTTTATGCATCGTATATATTTTGCAAACTCACATTCATCCATTAGCTTTATTTGGAAGTTGGTTGGTATCTAAGTCTATGTCCAGCATCAACTACAAACATCATGCTCCAATATTGTTAAGTTGATTTTTAGTCGCTCGTTTTTTTGCATTTATAATCCAAATGGTTTGAAATAGCATGCATGTTACAACAATGACCCATTGTCACGTGCCTACATAATCAAATTTTTTGATAACTATTGTCCCAAGGCTTGATTTGGTTTACCACATCCGATTCCTAATTCAATTCAAGTACATATGTTTCGAATAGGATTTAGTACATATGCTTCGAGTAGGATTATGCAATCTAACCTTGTCTAATATAGACATTGACCATTGTTCTACAACTTGTTATATACCATATGATACAATACGTACCCAAGTATGTTTTCAATCCATATTTTACGAATTCATAATTAATTTTAGCCTTTGTTCAACAACAATTTTAAGTTTTCAATCAAGTGCGTTCTCATAACCTTGTCTGAATGCTTCATGTGTCTTTCATTTCTTACAGAAATTTTACTTTAACATTCCTAATAAATAAATAGAACATCCAAACTATTCCGAAAATAATTACAAATTCATTTATCATCTCCTTCCATCCCAAAGCATCAAATTTGGGCTACAATTCAAAGCATCTGGAAAGTCAAAAACCGAAATGAATATTTTAGCCTACAAATTATCATATGCATTACAAATTCAACAACACCATGCAATAGAAAATGTAAACAAAATATCCTAAACAAAGCTATTGCATCTTCAAGCGCCGATTTTCAAGGAAGTAAGCACCTGCACACAAATCAACAAAGAAAAATCAAATTTCCAAGAAATAAACAATATGCGTCTTTTTACGCCCGAGTTTTTATCATTCGTATAATAAATATCAATGTGACTTGCAAACCCAAAAAACCATTTCAAATATTCACATTGTTTCGCCAGAATAAAACATAGTTGGAACACAATCAATATGTAAAACTTAAGTGATTCAATAACGCCTCCAGGTTTGCCATCACAAAACGAAGCAATTTCTCACAAGATACTAATAAATATTGTGTCTTGTGAATAACGTGTCTCCCAAACAATATACTAAATATAAAGAACATATTGTTGCATTTACTTCACCAATGAATAAAATCGTAATTTATTTTATAGGCAAATAAGGTTTTCAACTATAATCTTCAATCTACCCACTGAATGACAAATTCCTTGTATAAGTATTTAGTTATACAAGACTTTCGAAGAAATTTACCTATTCAAAGTAACTGAAACGGTCTCCTGAACAACATCCCTCCAATTGTAGCCTCTGTTGGATGTAACATAAATTGCACCTTCATCAGTCACCATCTCTGCACTCTTCTCCCCAGTTGCCTTCGTGTAAACCTGGCGACATCATAACAATTTCAACTTTTTTTTAGCTTACCTTTGTCCAAATCGAAACAATGTTTATTACACTACATAGATAAGTCATCTACCTCAACTGAGATAAACACATGCAATCAAGGCAAATTAAAATCTTTATAAAATGTTCAACTCATCATTCAGTACATACCAAGCCTCTAGGTGCAGGGCAGGCGTATCTTACAAAGTGACTTCCAAAGGAATGGAACAATAAAAACAACAGATACATTAGCAATATTGAAACCAAATTTAGACATCTAGGCACCATTGCTGCAATCAAGTGCAGCACTAACTGGACGGCTTCCACATGAAGCACGCCTTTCAGCCGCTAGGGTAAATGACTGTGGAACAGTGGGGTTTGATCTAGCATTTACAGCACCACGTTTTGAGGCTTGCTTTACGGATGCTCATGGAACTATAGTAAAAGGGAGAAGATGAAGGAGAGAAGGGAACATATATGATGCAAGAGATGTCACTAGTATTACAAAAACAATAAGACCTATCGCAAGAAGCACATGAAGAGAAATAAATGTTATTTTTTTTCATTTTCTTTTACTATTAGATTTGGAAAGTGTGTAGATTCAAGTTCTAGAAATTTAACAAGAGTAAGATAATAGCCGCAGGATGGTATCTTCCTTTGTCAAAAGCCTATAGAACAACCCAATTTTCTGGTAAAACAACTAAGCGATTTAAAATCCCTAGCAGTAAATCTTCAATAACCTCCCCCCAAACAAATTAGAGAAACAGAAGTCGAAATCAAACCAATGAATCCACAATAACAAATACTGAGCAAAACAGAGAAACAAATCAGTCCAAAAAGGTTGGAAAAAAGAGAATATTCTAGTGAAAATTACATGAACTTGTATTAGCTTAGCTAAAACCGCAATGATGGTTAGATATTACCACGGAGTGACCGAATTTTTTTGAAAGAGAGCTTGAATTGTAAGGTCAATTTCACCCTCTAAAGCTAACCTATGAAGAAAAAATGTTGAAGGTCGATGATATAGGGTCTGCTCTAGAAAAGAAAAAATGTTGCTAATTTATAGAATAATTCCCCTTTCATCATCTCTTCATATATTGTTCTAGTATTTTGATTGAGTAAATCAAAGCAACATCAATTGATTCTTAGATTTCTATGGAAGATGAAGAAATGAGAGAGTGAAGATGAAGAGGAACTGAGAAGAAAGAACGTGAGAGAATTCAAGAGGGAGATTCTTCAGAAGGATTTCTCATTAACTTACTATTGTGACCTTGCACAATATATACATGGTTCTGCACGGGTTCATGACAGCTAAGAGATTCTTACTAACAACTAACCACTAGCTTAGCTGTATAACTAACTCTACTAACTGTCTAACTTGATGACCACTTAACACGGTGGAGTAGGATCAAGGTCTAACTATCTCATTGCTTACAGCCTCCCGCAATCTGATGCTAGAGGCACGGTGCAGCAGATTGGCACGATAGAACTCAAACTTGGGCGAGTGTAGTCCGTGCGTCATGACATCGGCCAATTGGTCACGGGAGCAGACATGAGCTAAGCGAAGAAATTTGTTCTGTACTCGCTCACGGATGAAGTGGACGTCGAGTTCAACATGTTTCGTACGACCATGAAATACGGGGTTATGAGCGATTTGGATGGCGGACATGCTGTCGCACCAGAGTAAAGGTCTTTGTGGAAGAGTTAGACGAAGATCTTGTAGGATGTAGGTGATCCAATGTATCTCACAAGCTGTGTTTGCTAGGGCTCGATATTCGGCCTCAGCAGATGATCGAGAGACAGTGTGCTGTTTCTTAGCACCCCATGAGATAGGATTTCGACCTAAGAAAATGATGTGACCAGAGGTAGACCGTCGAGTGTTTGGATCCCCTCCCCAGTCTGCATCCGAAAAGGCCTGAAGGTGTAAAGATCTGGGTCCTGAGCCATAGCTTAATCCGTAGTCGATAGTTCCTTTGATATAACGTAGGATACGTTTAACTGCCACCATGTGTGCATCTGTGGGAGTATGCATAAATTGACACACCGTGTTTACTGCAAACACAATATCGGGACGGCTAAAAGTCAAATATTGAAGAGCTCCGACCATGCTACGATAGAGTGTGGGATCAGAGAGAGGAATGCCATCACTGATGAGGAGTTTGGAGTCTGGGACGATTGGTGTGGTGACTGGACTACAGTCGGACATGCCCACTTTAGTCAAGAGATCACGGGCATACTTGCTTTGATTAATGAAGAGTCCATCCTCATGATGACAGACTTGGAGACCAAGGAAATATGACAAAGTGCCGAGATCCTTCATGTCAAACTCAGAATGGAGAGCTTGAATTAATCGGGATATGGCCTGAGGGTCGTTGCCAGTAACTATGATGTCATCAACATACAGCAAAACAATGAGAAGAGTGGAATTAGTGTGCAATACGAAGAGGGCTGTGTCAGACAGAGATTGAATGAAACCAAGCTTAAGCATGTGATTGGTGAATCGAGCATTCCAAGCCCGAGGGGCTTGTTTCAGTCCATAGAGTGATTTATGTAACTTGCAGACGTAGGAAGGAGTATGTGCATCTTCAAAGCCTGGTGGTTGTGTCATATAGACCTCCTCATCAAGATGACCATGTAGAAAAGCATTCTTGACATCCAATTGCTTGAGAGTCCAGTGGTAATGTGCTGCTAAGGCAAGTACCAATCGAACGGTGGTGTGCTTAACCACAGGGCTGAATGTCTCACCGTAGTCGACCCCAGCCTCTTGAAGGTATCCCTTAGCAACCAAACGGGCTTTGTGTCGTGCAATGGAACCATCAGCATTCCTCTTGAGTTTGAATACCCATTTACAGCCAATGACACTACGATGAGATGGTAAAGGAACCAAAGACCAAGTATGCTGGTGCTTGAGGGCAGCTAATTCTTCAATCATGGCCTGCTGCCATTCAGGAACCTGTGAGGCTTGCTGATAAGTCACTGGTTCAATGAGCGGAGTGACCGTGTTCAAAGTGCTATGAAGAGCAAGATAACCATGTCTTTTGGTTTTAGTGATGCCCATCTTAGATCGAGTTATCATGGGGTGTTGGGAGACACTAGTAAGAGGTGGTGTAGCCTGTGTGATATCTACAACCAAGTCAATAGAGGGTTCTGGATTGTCTGGGGTGGAAACAGTGTTTGAAGATATTGGGACCTCGCTGACAGGCACAAGGGACACTGCGTGTGGCTCGGAAGGAACACTGTCAGGTGGTGTATGTACACTAGAAGGGCCACTAACCTGTGGCACACAAGCTGACTGATCTAGACTGTGCTCACAAGGGAACTGGCCTCCGGATTCTTCACTAGATTGTTGAATACTTTCTGGACAAGCAGGAGCATATGTGAATGGTACTCGAGGCTCTGGAGGATCTGGTGTAGGCAGTGGATCAACATTAGTGATGGTGCTTTTGTTCAAGGAAGTGGGAATAGAAGACAACGGAGTATATCCAGGGTGGTGCTCAGAACCAGGAGGAAATGTGAGGTGTGATGCAAAAGGAAAGGTGTGCTCATCAAAGATCACATGTCGAGAAACAAAGGTTTTCTTAGTAGGGATATGATAGCACATGTAGCCTTTGTAATCATGAGGGTAACCAACAAAGACACACTGCTTGGTTCTTGGTTCGAGCTTATGAGTATTATAGGGACGCAGGAAAGGAAAGCAAGCACAACCGAATACCTTTAAAGACAGAAGAGATGGGTGATGACCAAACAGCAGAAAATAAGGTGACTTCATGTGCAGAGTTGCAGTTGGCATTCGATTGATGAGGAAATTGGAGGTAGAGCATGCATGGAACCAGAAGTCCAAGGGCATAGAGGCAGTTTGAAGCAGTGTGATGGTAGTCTCTATGAGATGACGATGCTTCCTCTCAGCTACTCCATTCTGCTGAGGAGTATACGGGCACGACTTATAATGCAGAATACCTTTAGATGACAAGAACTCAGTCATTGCTTTGTTCACAAACTCACCCCCTCCATCGCTTTGGAAAATTTTGATTGACTTATCAAAGTGGTTAAGTACATAGGCATGAAACTTCACAAAAGTAAGGTAGACATCTGATTTATTGACTAGGGGATACAACCATGTGTATCTAGTATAGTCATCAACAAAGAGTACATAGTACTTGAAACCAAGATTAGAGGAACACGGGCTAGGTCCCCATACATCAGAGTGAACTTTAGCAAAAGGTTCAGTTGATCGAAGATCTGAAGATGTGAAAGGTAACCTGGAGACCTTCCCTTGGAGGCATGGTTGACAGATCTGAGAAGAGGTGACTGAGGGACATGAAATATGTGCTTGAGTGATCATTGAGTGAAGGACTGCATGGGCAGGATGTCCAAGACGCTGGTGCCACAGAGATGAAGTAATCTTTTGACCCAAGAAAGCAGCATAATGAGGTACAGACACAGGTGGAGAAGAAATGATCTGAGGCAGTGGATACAAGCCATCAATGCTGGGAAGTTTGTGCAGTGTTCTCCCCAAACGATCCTGAATTCGAAGACACTTAGCATCAAACAACATTTGACAGTTGTTGTTCAAGCAAAACTTGTGGACAGAAAGAAGATTATGCACAAGCCTAGGAACGTGATACACCTCTTTCAACTCAAATACACGATCCTGCAGTGGTAATGTCAGTGATCCAACACTAGAAACAGACAAGACAGAACCATTCCCTACTGCTATACCTGGTGTGGGAACACATGCTTGAGATTGTTGAAGTGAAGAAGCATTCGTGACCATGTGATTTGTAGCTCCTGAATCAGCAAGCCAGAAGTTTGGATCACTAAACTCATAGGCAGTGTTAGCTGAGAAAGGTGTGAAGGGTTGAGGCAGTGCTGAAGCAGAGTAAGCTTGAGGATGAGAGTTGACTGTAGGTGCAAAACTACCTCTCTGTGAGCAATCAGGTGCCTCATGACCAGCGGTCTTGCACAATTGACAGATGGGAAGTGTTTGAGCTTGCACATAGTGCGGTGGAGGACCTAGGACTCCACTCCCATTACTCGAGTAACCCAGGTTCTGATTGGTGCTATAGCTAAACGGCTGCTGATAGCCATGATTACCTTGCTGATAGCCCTGATTGTAGGTGTTATTACTGTATCCTCCACGGCTATTTCGACCAGTGTTCCACTCATTGTTGTAACCTCCACGGTTTCCTCGTCCATTGTGCCAATAGTTACTCCCATTATTACTCCAGTTCCACCGACCCCTTCCATTGTTTCTTCCTCGGCCACGATTGTTGTGCCAATAGTTGTTGTTCCAATTGTTATTTCCTCGACCATTGTTCCAATTCGAGGAGGGCTGAGAGTGATGAGCAGCATCAGATGCGTGATCCAAAGACGCTTCCTTGGTTGCTGACATAGCAGTAAGCAATGAGGTTTGTGAGGCCGTCTGTGCTGCAACCTTAGATAGGTCAGCCTCTTCAGCTAGCAACAAGGTTCTCAGTTCTGGAAGAGTGACAGGAACAGGTCTTGCACGGATATGTGACTTGAACGGGTGATAGTCACATGAGAGGCCATTGAGAGTGATGAGGATGACATCTTTATCTGATACCGGTACACCAGCACTAGCTAGTCTTTGTCTTGCAGATCGGATCTTGCTTAGAAAGATCTCAATTGAATCTGAGCCCTTCTGAATTGTTTGGAGATTAGTTTTCAACTGCATGAGATTAGCTTCCGATAAAGACGAAAATCTTTCTTGCAGTGTTAGCCAAGCATCTCGTGCGGTGTCACAATGCATGATTTCAGTGAATGCTTCCTCAGATATGGTAGCAATTATCACATTCAGTAGTGCAGCATCGACGTCCAGCCAATGTTTGGAAGACGGATCAGTAGGCAAAGGACATGTGCTGGTGCCATCAAGATGATCAAACAGGTGATAGCCTTTCAACAATCGTTGAATTTTTGCACTCCATGATACATAGTTAGTATCTTCGAGTTTCATGGACATGAAATCAGTAACATTCTTGAGAATATCCATAACAGCAGGCATGATGAATCAGACGAAGGAAACTTAGAGACCAAGACAGAGAGGGTTACTTATCTTGAAGAGAACAGTGAAGATCCAAGAAGACAGGAGCAAGATCGTAATTGCAGAAATGAGATTGGCAGAAATGCGATTGAGGTTGTAGAGGGAGAAGGATCGAATCAAGAAATAGGAATATGAACGAGATGTGGTTCGTACAAAACCACGATCACCTAGAGGAAGCACGAACAAGAAGCGTGAGCGTGATTGTGTCCAGGATCTATGAGCAGTGAGCAATCTGCTCTGATACCATCTTAGATTTCTATGGAAGATGAAGAAATGAGAGAGTGAAGATGAAGAGGAACTGAGAAGAAAGAACGTGAGAGAATTCAAGAGGGAGATTCTTCAGAAGGATTTCTCATTAACTTACTATTGTGACCTTGCACAATATATACATGGTTCTGCACGGGTTCATGACAGCTAAGAGATTCTTACTAACAACTAACCACTAGCTTAGCTGTATAACTAACTCTACTAACTGTCTAACTTGATGACCACTTAACACGGTGGAGTAGGATCAAGGTCTAACTATCTCATTGCTTACATTGATAACAAATAGAATAATGCAAAAGAAGAAAATTATGCTGATCACTTGTTTTACCGTCATATAAATCAAATGAAAATAGAATACAATCTCTAGATAAAAATAAACTGAAAAATGCAAGAAGAAAAAAAAGATGAGCTTGAAAATTAATCACTTCTCTAGTTCTTCTCTTGTTCTCATGAATGAAGAATGAAATCTAGCTAGGTTTTTTTTGATAGAACTTGATTCACTAAATTTTCCAAGTTTGTGGTTGAAGAGCCATGAGGACCAGTAGCATCTTCAGCAAGTTTCTTCCACTCCAAACCCCTATTTTTCATCTTCTTACCCTTCTCTCCCTCCATCAACTCTTTCACAAGCTTCTCAACTCCATCTCTCTTGACATCGTTATCAATCTCCGTGCCAACGCCCCATTCATTGCATGTATACCGACAATTCGTTTGTTGGTCGGCAATGAACGGCCAACAAATCATAGGCACTCCTGCCGTCAGGCTCTCAATTGTTGAGCCCCAATCGCTGTGTGTCAAAAACCCTCCGACGGATGGGTGGTTAAGGACTTGCTCTTGCGGGCACCAACTCGCAATTAAACTTCTTTCCTTGGTTTCCTCCACAAACTCCGGTGGCAAAATCGCCGATTTCCCAATAACCAAATCAGGCCTAATGACCCAAAAGAAGGACAACTTAGTGTTTGCAAGTCCCCAACCAAATTCAACAAGTTGTTCTGGTGTCATGACTGTTATACTTCCAAAGTTGACATACACAACTGAGTTTGGTTGCTTAGTGTTTAGCCACTCTAGGCATTCATTTTCTTCTTTCCATAAACTATATCCCATATTCAAAGGGTCTTTTGGTAATTGATTGAGATGCAGCTGAAGAGGACCAATGGCATAGACATTTGGAAGCATAGATGAAAGAGCTTCCAAAACATCTTCCTCCAAGGCATCAAAACTATGAACCACAATTGCTGAAGCTTCATGAGCTCTATCTGTTGCTTCCATCGCCAGATTCAATATGATGTCATCGCGATTTGTTGTCCGAACTAAGCTTGAAAGATCCTTTAAACGAATATTCTTTATCCCTGGAATCCAATCTATCACCATCTCCAAATACCCATTTGTTAAGTAACTCTCATCTACAACACGAAAAATGTAAATTTCATCATGTTTAGAAGGCAAGTAAGAGTTAATTAATATATGTCGACCAGGTGATATAACTTCGAAATCAATAGATCGACAGAAACAAAACCAATAGACATAATCAATATATATACACAAAGCAGAAATAGAGAATCAATAAGCAAAAACAAACCTTTGAGTGGCACGATTCCTTTTTCGACCAAAGCTCGGTGTTGTTTAAATGCCATGAAGCTGCATGCGGCAATAGTATAGAACAACACGATAGGAGTTCCAAGTTCTTGAGCAGCTGTGATTGTTAAGGGTGACATGAAACCATCCGAAATTATGCAACTCACCGGAGGACTATTCGACGTTGCTATGGCATCCTTGTTGAGTTTCTTGAGGAGGGCACGAAACGGAGCCAAGAAATTTTGTTTTCTGACCGCATCACAGATCAAAGTGGGATCCTGGGAGGCATCTTCATTGGACTCTGGAATACCATCTGGGATGGCTTCGAATTGGAAGTCAGGCAAGCCTTCAAGGGAGTTAGGGCCTAAAGATTTAAGAAATCGCTTGTGGTTGAACTCGGTATTGACAAAGGTGATGTGAAAGCCTCTATGGTGGAGAAGCTTTGCAAATTTGAGCATTGCTTTAATGTGGCTTTGAGCTGGAAGTGGGATGCAAACAGCATGAGGCTTGTTGGTAACTACTGTGGAAACCATTTTGCTCAATTAGGTTTTGTGTTTGAATTTCATTGGTTGCACAAACGTATGTAGTTTGCTAATATAGTGGTATTGAGCTATTACTTTTCAACCTAAATTGTCCATTTGTGTCTTCTAGTTGAACTTGCAAGCAATTGTGTTAATTGGAATTAATAATAGGCTATCCATTAATTAATTTTTAACAATATTAATATTTATTCAAAATTCTCTTAATGATATTTTTCAAACCTTCCCAATCACTATAATAATTACTCAACAGCTCTACAATGGTTTTAATCTCTATTAATTAAACCCTAACACGACACCCTAAGCCTAATCTAAAAATTAAACCCTAAATCATAAATCATAAGTACACCACCCTAAAACTTTCTATATCCAACTGATAAACCTTAAATGGCACGGAGTTCATTATTGGTTTTTAAAAAAAGATGACAATAAATATATATGACTAAAAAATAATAAAAAGATTTTAGAATAAATAATTATCATATTGTAATTTTTAAATAAAATATAATTTTTCAGTAATTTCCTCTTGATAATAAATGGAGGGTCTGTTTTTCCTAAAGTTAAATTCTTATTGAATTGTGCCGAACTTCTATATGTTAATATTTCAACCTTTGAATTCATGCAATCAAGCCAGTGGATCAAAACCTTGGCCTCCAAATATGATTAACCTGTGCGAGTCAAAGGCGAATTTTGAAGGGATTGAAAAAAGAAACACTTCATGTTCAATTTGAACTTGGCCTCTTGGAGAGATCAGCACAAATATATGCAATCTAGAAAATTATAATTAAGGTCCCAATTCAAAAGATTTCATACCAACTATAACTCTCAAACTTGAAAGTATTTAATTAAAGCGAGTGATAGATAATGAGAATAGAAATAGAATAAGTATTTTAAATGTTTTGTCGAAATTTTTAAAGTTGATTAAAAATCATGAGTCATAACTAACAATTTTTGTAAAAAAATTCATCCGTCGAAATTTCACGAAATAATTTATTTACAAATGAACCAAAATGTTAAAAGTGATTTGAGATGTGTCTTGTCATCTAGGTTGCCTATTAACTATTTTAAAACAAATTTCGATGAAATATCCTAATAGGTTTCAGAAATGACTCTAGGATCTGAAAGTCATGAGAAAACATCCCCCTGAACTTGAAAGTAAGTAACGTGATGATAAGAATGAAAATAGAATAAACATGTAACATGATGATAAGAATGTAAATAGAATAAGCATTTTGATGTTTTTGTCGAAATTTTCAAAATTGATTAAAAATCCTAAATTAGCTCACAGTTTTTTGTGAAAAATACATATTTTAGGACTTTTCAAAATATTTTAAGTGCACATTAGCCAAACTGTTAATCCTAAATAGACAAGTTTTTCCACCTAGGGTGCCCCATAATTAATTTTAAGCAATTTTTTAAGTAAAAACTCTCAAGTTTCTATGAATTTTTGAAACGAGATTTGGAATTGACTCTAGGATTCGAAGGTCATTAGAAATTATTATTCTCAACTTGAAAGTATCTAACATTATGATGAGAATGAAAATGGAATAACTGTTTTTATGTTTTTGTCGAAATTTTCAAAATCACCAAAAATTTGTGGGTAAGTTCACAATTTTTAGGAAAAATATGTCAGGCAGAGTTTCCTAAAATATTTTAACTGCACATTAGCCAAACTCTTCTAAGACATTTGAGACATGTCTTGCCATCTAGAGTGTCAATTAACTATTTTATATTTTTTTAAGTAAAAAATCTCAAAATTCTATGAAATTTTGTAACAGACTTCGGAAGGGATTCTAGGGTCCAAAAATCGCTAGAAATCATCACCGTGTTTGAAAAAAAAAAGGCGACCGTCGGAATTTTGAAAATATTTTAAATGTACATTAACCAAACCATTACAAGCCATTTGAGGCATGTCTTGTCATGACAGGACTCGTCCCTAATTCTCGTAATAATTGTACCGGTCATGTTTCTGTCTGATAACTCTTGTTAGACAAGGGAAATTATTAACTTTATTCAAGTTCATACCTTATTAAGACAACTAAACTACACCTAACCTTGTGGAATTACCGCCCACGTCTAGTCCACCTTTCCCGACAAGACAAAGAATTCACCAATTAAATATTTTGTTTTCATTACCTTTATAAGTTTACCATTCATAAATAAATTAGTATTCAAATATAATATAATCACGTTCATGACCTATACGTGTTATCAAGTATAAACCATTATATATTACATCATAATATATGTATCATCATCACGCATCATCGATTTGTCAAAATACTATCAATATAATCAAATCACTTTTTAAATATCCTCGCAACATCTATCATCCATAATCGATCAATCCCCAATCAATCATATAATTATATCAATCAAATTGAATTATAAACATAATCTTCCTCACTTCACATAAGCAACATATATTTTATATGAAATTCCATTATATCATTGTGATCATCATACTATTATCATTATGATAATATATATTCTAAATTCATTTTCCATAGGTACATAGTCCCACAATAAAGTAGGCATATAATCCAACCCTTAATACATATACATATTCTTCATTCAATGAACAATGGTAGAAGTAGCCCATTTGTACATTTTGTTAGGTTTCTTTTTTTTTTTCTTTGTACAAATAAGTCCAATACGTAACTCTGATTTCAAGTTGGCTGTGTTAAGATTTCTCTTTTGTGGAATTGGAAGATTAATTTGTTCGGGCAGTAATCGTCTTGATGATGTTTGGGAATTCAAATTATAATCTTTTGTGCATTATTCCCTATAAATCATTTTGATTGATATCGAGTCTGGTCGTTGGAGGTATGTACTCATGTTTATGGTTAAACTATTGCAGTTTAACTTGTCTCATTTTGTATCTTTACACCATGAATAAAATTTTATATCTTCTCAAAAAAGATGTATAACCATGCACGTGGATAATCATCTTTGGGTTGAACTTGAGAACCACGAGATCATCGTGCACCATACTTCCGACAACAGAGGTGCGAACCTATCAATTTTGGGTCTCGCTTCTTTGCTGGATTTTCAAACCATAACCTGTTTATCTTTTCTTGTGTTTTTAAAGTAATAGATTATATATATATATATATATATAATATTAATCCAACTAATTAAACTCAAATTTTTCATGTCAATAAAAATCATTTTGTTTAGAATAAATTAAACCCTAATTTATACACAGAAGTGAATATTATCTAACCTAATCTCCTCAACACCAAACTCAAAAAAGCCATAACCAATAATCGGTCGAATTATCTGTAGCATGAAGTCTAAGGCTGAAGAAAATGAAGACTTAGGATGAGGCTGCTGACTCACTTATGGTTGGGTGGTTGTTAGATTGTTGTACAATCTGTTATGAAAGTTAGGATTGTGCTTTGTTGTTGCTTAGTCTCTAAGATGCATGAAGGGATGCTTCCAGTGGAATCTCGAAGGACTCAATTTTCTGGGAGCTCAAGTCGTTAGACCATCTGGTGTCGTGTCCTGATTTTTATTGGAGTTTTTGACTTCAAGAGATGGTGGACTTGTCATCAAGATGCTCTTCCAATTGATATGCTTGTGGCGCTTGGTGGACGGAGGAGCTCAACGCATTGGAAGCAATATACCATGCTACATCAAGGCTTTCAATAAGAAGATGCGAAGAGTCCCATCACTCGAAGTGAGGCGTGTCACAACTTAAGGCGGGGTATGTTATAGCTGCGAGGCAAGACAAGGCCCATTGGAAGGACTCAATTTTTTCATGTCAATAAAAATCATTTTGTTTAGAATAAATTAAACCCTAATTTATACACAGAAGTGACTATTATCTAACCTAATCTCCTCAACACCAAACTCAAAAAAGCCATAACCAATAATCGGTCGAATTATTTGTAGCATGAAGTCTAAGGCTGAAGAAAATGAAGACTTAGGATGAGGCTGCTGACTCACTTATGGTTGGGTGGTTGTTAGGTTGTTGTACAATATGTTATGACAGTTAGGATTGTGCTTAGCTATTGCTTAGTCTCTAAGAATGTGGAATATAAACCACGTTATCAACTGTTTGATCGTAGGAGGCTACGTGTTGAACATCAATATCTCCTCGAATGACTCTCTCACGAATGAAGTTATAGTCAACTTCAATATGTTTGGCTCTGGAGTGGAAGATTGGATTGGCATATAAGGTTTCAGCTGAAGTACTGTCAAACAAAAGCAAGGGTGGTTTGAGGAGTGGTATGTGGAGAGCACAGAGAAATTGTCGAATTCATGCCAACTCAGTTGAGGTAATGGTAAGGGCCCGATGCTCAGCTTCAGTACTAGTTTTAGAGACTGTATTCCATTTCTTAGAGGACCAAGAGATGAGATTCGAGCCAAGGAAAACAACCATCCCTGTAGTAATCCTACGATCATTGGGATCACCAGCCCAATGAGCATCAGAGTAGGTTGCCAAATCAAAGGAGCCATTTTTGTACTGAATCTCACGATGTTGAGAGCCTTGAAGATACCTCATGCTGGAGTCATAACAATCTCAAGAGGATGGTCTCAATGAAAACATCTCAAATCATGTAGGGCCTCAGCCCAAAACCAATCTCATATGGTCTCTGCCCAAAATCAAATCATCGTAGGGTCTCAGCCCAAAAATCATCGTAGAAATCATCTCAATAGGGCCCTTAGCCTGAAACATAACTTTCAAATACACTTGGACTCACTCTAGGAGTCCAAGATCTTTCCAAAAGGGTCTCAAGCCCGAATCTCATTTCATAAATCCATAATAAGGTCACAAGCCCGAAATACCAATTTTACATATCTCCGTGAAATTACTTAAAAACCAATAACCAAATTCTCGATTTCACGCATCTCCTTGAAATAATTCAAAGCCGAATAATTAAAACATTATTCAAAACATATAAATCATATGCACGTATAAAATTCGGTCTAAGCCCAAAGTATCACATAAACATTGAAATACGTGCAATCAAACACATCTCAAATAATATGCAACCAGTGCATCTAAAATCATGTTCATAAAACATATAAAACATATATGCACACATCATATTTATAAATCAAAAGTCCATTCACATACTGTCTGTGTTGCGCACTCAAATACCGTACCGTAAGCTAGTTGGAAGCCTATCCACAGTCTCTGGGACGTCCGGATCTGTCCAAATCATGCCCAAAGATTACTAACAACCTATACAAGTTCATATAAAAAACCCCTAACTATCCTAGAATCAGAAACGCGTCACGAGGCTATAAACCTCCAATTGACCTAGCAAACGATCTCCGATCGACCTGAAACTATCACCATTGGATTCAGGTCGTCGAAACCTTTTTAGTCGACTTTTGAAAATTTCAACAAAAAACATCCAAATACTTATTATATTTCCATTCTCATCATCACCTTACGTGCTCTCAAGTTGATGTGGATGATTTCTAATGCCTTTAGGACCCTAAAGTCACTTTCAAGCTCCTTTACAAAATTTCATAGAAATTTGAGGTTTCTTAATTAAAAAATACATAAAAAATAATGGGCACCCTAGATGACAAAAAATGGTTCAAATAGCTTATAATAGTTTGGTTAATGTGCAGTTAAAATATTTCGCGAAATCCCGACGGATGCATTTTCTCAAAAACTGTGAGTAACCCACGATTTTTGTTCGATTTTGAAAATTTTGGCAAAAGAATCAAAATTCTTATTCTATTTGCAGTCTCATCTGTGATGACTATTTGATTTCTATGTCACGCCTGAAATCGGATTGGCCTCGAATCCTCGATAACAAAGTTATCTCAATGCCACGCCTAGCTCGCTTAGTTCGGCTCGGTATTTTTCATAATATTATATAAGTCTGGTTCAAGCCTAAAATTTTTAAACCAGGCTTGCCCGACCTGCCCGGCTAGGAGAAGTAAAAAAAAATGGGGAAGCGGGAAAACAACCCTCAAATTTTATTTTTTTTAAGGAATCCCAGCAGGCTCTATTTTTCGTATTCCATAAATGAAAATCCATATATAAAATGGAGAATCCTACTCAGTTTTCCTAAATTATTAAACACCTGTGAATCTTACTGCAGCAACGGCGGCCGCTTTGTTTCGGACGCCGGCTTCATACATCGGAAGCATATAGCTTTCGATCGTCTGCTGCAGCTGATATTGGTCCAGAATGCGAGGAATGGCTTCAGATCGCCCTTGAGGTATAAATATATTCTGATTTATTGCCGAGCTTGTATTAAAATTTGGGCTTGTTGATTTACTTTCCCAAAAGAATATATATATATATATATATATATATATATATCTAGTTATTACCGAGCTTGTTGCAAAATTTGGGCTTCTTGTATTAAAATTTGAATGAATCTCACTTCTCACTGTATGTCTTGTTTTCTGGTTGGAAGTTATTGCTTGTGGATGGACCGGACTATCAAATTGCTCAAGTTTTTACAAAACGAATGTCTGAAATGTGTGGTATAGAATTGCCCTATGAGGCTATGATGAATCAAAGAAGTTGAGGAATATACGAGAAAAAGTGGTTCAACTTGAAATTCCCAAAGGTTCGGTTCAAGATTGAAGGTCGATGATATAGGGTCTGCTCTAGAAAAGAAAAAATGTTGCTAATTTATAGAATAATTCACCTTTCATCATCTCTTCATATATTGTTCTAGTATTTTGATTGAGTAAATCAAAGCAACATCAATTGATAAAAACAAATAGAATAATGCAAAAGAAGAAAAAAAAATTGGATAAATAATTTTACATCTTTGCTTAAATCTTATACTTAAATTGTAATTGTTTTGATAAATAATTTTCCTATATTAAAAAATTTAGACTAAATTATACCAAATATTCTTTTGTTATTTGTCAAAAAAAAAAGAAGAAGAAAAAGGGATGGGTAACATCCGAACACGTTTGCAATAGCGACGGTGAGTAAAATTCAGCGAGATTTGAGGAGGTAGGGAATACTCGCAACGTTGCATTGCATCTTCCTTTTCTCTTTGGGTGATCAACTTTGTATTCCTATGCTTAGTTTGTGTTGCGTGGCTCACACTTGCTTCCATTGACCCCCAAAAGCAAAGTCTTCCATTGACCCGAAAAGCAGTCTTTTTTCTTCCATTGAAGATTAATCAGTCACAGTTGCCCAAGTAGCAATTACCAACTTGAAGATTAATCCGATAGATCCATTTGGAATCCGATACATAATCAAAACCAGCTTCCGCAAATCTCCCATCTCCTGGTAAGCTCAATCAATTAATTACTTCAACAAGTTTGTTTCGTTTTGTTTTGTTTTTGTTTTTGTTTTGAATGATAGTATACCTAATTAAATATCTACTTAATTTGTTCAGAAAGTCTTGATCTTTGATCAATTGCCTTCATCCATCAACTTGAACAAATTGAATTATATCAAGAAGAAAATTTAAGGATTCTCAAGTCCTAATTAAGGATTCTGGCGGAACAGTAGTTTATGTTAATTAGCTGGTGTCCTCTTCCATCTACGTACATCTCTAAGGATTTGGTTTGTTGCACATCATCAGCTCCATGAATGGAATCAAGCTAGCAACCTTGTAAGTGACTCAAGCTTCCATTCATCCGAAATATCCATTTGGAATCAACAAGTACTCTCATCAGCAGGATCTGAAACTAACTTCCATGTAAGTGATTGGCTTAAAGTGTGTGTATATATATGGTTATTGAATTCCTTCATTTTTTTTTTTTCATTCTATTTGAAGACTACTTCCATGCAAGTATGCATGTGCATATATTGCATTCATCAATTATATATGTTTCATCCCTTCGTGCACTTCTCTGCTATATAATCAGTAGGACGGGGCTTGAAATATTGAGGGTTTAAAACGAACCTTTAAATTGGGGGCTCATTATTCTTCCTATCTGTCATATATATAACAAACTATTTTTATATCAAAATTTACAAAAATCAAAATTATGACAAGAAATAATTACCTGTAGCCCGAGTTTAATATAGGTGTTAATGAAATTCAATTTGTTTTTTCCTCATCAATTATGTTTTGTAACTTTGTGCAGTTGTGATCACTAGCTTGTGAGCTGTGAGTCTTGATCCGATATTGCTCAATAAAAGAGGCAATGGGAGAGGCTTTTCTTGTGGCCTTCCTTCAGGTGCTGGTGGACAAGTTGACGTATCGGGAGGTCTTTAAGTACTTTGGACTCATAAAGGGCCCTACCCAAAAGCTGAACAAATGGAATGACATGTTGATTAAGATCGAGGCAGTCGTGAACGAGGCGGAAAAGAGGCAACTAACAACCGAAAACAAGCCACTCAGGCTTTGGCTTAATGATCTCAGGGACTTGGCTTATGATATGGAAGACGTATTGGACAAATATGCTACTAAAATGCTAAAACGCCAGGTACAGTACTCAATTCCTAATAGTGTTTTCAACTTTAAAATGAACACAGAGATTCAGAAGATTACTGATCGTTTGCAAGAGATATGTCAACAAAAAGAACTGCTTGGTTTGAATAATATTCATACTGGGGGGTCTATTGGATTTCAAAAGCAGAGGAGTCGATCAAGATTCATCGAGTGCACTGTTTCATTGGTTTCCAGGTTTGCTTCTTGCCTTATTCTCTAAC
Source organism: Prinsepia uniflora (assembly GCA_032719365.1). Lineage (NCBI taxonomy): Eukaryota > Viridiplantae > Streptophyta > Magnoliopsida > Rosales > Rosaceae > Prinsepia > Prinsepia uniflora. Next base: position 2,878,168 of record CM064876.1, on the reverse strand, counting down.
TGAATTGATCACGAGATTAGCTCGTTTGTGTTTAGGATAGATTACTCTCTTCCTCTCTGAATTCTGGTTTTAATCGATCAAGCAATTCTGTACAAATTCACAGAATTGCAGGATGCACTCTATGTGTTTGATAAAATGCAAGATGAATGTGAATGGATTGTTCTTGGTATCACAGTGATCAGAATCTCTCTGATTCTCACTGTACCACTTCAATTCTCATTAGTTTTGTGTAGGACGATTACAATTCATATATTCACCCTCACTCACACATTCTCTCACACTCTCACACACACAGCATGACAGTTACATGTGATAGTGACACTCCCTTAGTTTCAGCATCACACAACCACGTCACTCACTCACTAACTGAATCCACCTCACTCATTTGCTGACTTGTACTCTTTTCTCTTGCTATGACACCCGTCTCCTCGAGTTGGCAGTAACAAACACTGCCAAGTCATACCAGTGCACACATTACACTCCAACAGCCCCTCCTAAGGTGTTCACTGGTATTACTCCTAGTAGTTCTCTTAGGTAGTAAAACCGTTCCTTAGGGAGAGCCTTAGTGAATATGTCTGCCACCTGTTCTTCAGACCTACAATACTGAATGGAAACTTCTCCATTCTGAATTGCATCTCTTATATAGTGCCACCTTCTGTGAATATGCTTGGTCTTTTGATGGAACACAGGGTTCCTGGCCATGGCAATTGCAGACATGTTATCACACATGAGAGGAGTAGCTTCTATCTGCTCTTCTCCTAGTTCACCTAGGACAAACCTTAACCAAATAGCCTGAGTAGTTGCCTCTGAGGCACTAACATACTCAGATTCTGCTGTTGAGAGGGCCACACTAGACTGTTTTACAGAGGCCCATGAGAATACACCACTTCCTAGTGTGAAAGCATAACCAGAGGTACTCTTCATGTCATCAATAGAGCCTCCCCAATCACTATCACAGTATCCTACTAGGATAGCAGTCTTCCCCTTCCTGTATCCAATCCCAAAGTTCAAGGTTCCTTGAACATATCTTAGGACTCTTCTGGCAGTCCCAAGATGTTTCTTGGTTGGATTGTGCATGAATCTTGACAGCAAATTTGCTGCAAACATCACATCTGGTCTAGTAGCAGTGAGATAGAGCAGACTTCCAACAATCTGCCTGTATAATTCCTCATCTGCAGATCCACTTCCATCTTCCTTCTGTAACTTGTCACTAGTTGCAACTGGTATGCTGACAGGTTTGCAATCTTTAAGACCAAACTTCTCAAGGAGAGTTGCAGCATACTTCCTTTGGTGAATATAAATTCCCTCACTGGACTGCAGAATTCCCATTCCTAGGAAATGATGAAGTAGTCCCAAGTCTGTCATTTCATACTTTCTCATCATATCCTGTTTGAACTCAGTCATCATCCTTGTGCTGTCACCAGTATAGATTATGTCATCCACATAGATAGACACAATCAAAGTCCCCTCACTTTGTTTTCTCTTTAAGTACAAAGTAGGCTCACTTGTGCTTCTTTCAAAATCACAGCTTAGTAGATAAGAATCTATCTCACCATACCAAGCCCTTGGTGCTTGTTTCAGACCATAGAGAGCCTTGTGCAATTTGTAGACCTTGGATTCATTCCCTTGAACCTCAAAGCCTTCAGGTTGATCAATGTACACCTCCTCCTCTAGTACACCATTCAAGAAAGCAGACTTCACATCTAGTTGAAACAGCTCCCATCTTCTTTGTGCTGCTAAAGCAATCAAAACTCTGACTGTGTCCAGCCTTGCTACTGGAGCAAACGTCTCATTGAAGTCCACACCAGGCTTTTGTGCATACCCTTTTGCAACCAATCTGGCCTTGTGCTTCTGTACTGAGCCATCAAGATTCAGTTTAGTCTTGAACACCCACTTGACACCTATCACAGGTTTAACTGTAGGTCTCTCCACAAGTTCCCATGTTCCATTCTTCTCAATCATCTCTATTTCAGCCTCCATTGCTTTTCTCCAAATAGGTTCTTTAGCTGCCTCTATGAAACCTTCTGGTTCTATCATGCTCATGTGACATCTGGCATAGATGTCACTTAAGCTTCTTAGTCTCACAGGTGTATCACTAGTCTCTTCTGTAGAGCTTCCTGCAGCACTACTGGATGAATGATCAGGACTGTGACTAGGTTGATCATCTTCACTTGGGCCTGGGCTAGTCAGGCTAAGAGAATGAGTTGATGTTGCTGGTTCTGTCTGAAAATCTCCAACATTGAAACTTAGAGGAATGCAACTTGTAACCTCCTCAAGCTTCTCCCAGTTCCAGTGACTTTTCTCATTGAAAATCACACTTCTAGACACCACGACTTTCCTGCTTTCCAAACTGTAAACTCTGTAGCCTTTTTCACAGCTTCCATAGCCTACAAAAATTCCTTTGCTGCTGGAATCATCCAACTTCTGCCTGGTCTGTTTTGGAACATGCATATAGCATAGGGATCCAAAAACTCTCAAATGTGTCACCCCTGGTCTTCTTCCTGAGAACACTTCAAATGGAGTCTTGTTTAACACAGCCTTTGTAGGACATCGATTTAGGAGATATACAGCAGTGTTAACTGCTTCTCCCCAAAACTTATAGGGTAAATGCTTACAATGAAGCATTGACTTAGCCATTTCTACAACAGTCCTGTTCTTCCTTTCAGCTACCCCATTCTGTTGGGGAGAATATGCCACAGTTAGTTGCCTTTCAATTCCTGCTTCATCAAGAACTTTCTGAAACTCATTAGACATATACTCTCCTCCCCTGTCACTTCTCAGCTTCTTAATCTTGAATCCACTCTGCAATTCTATCATAGCCTTGAATTTCTTAAACACATTCAAGACCCCTGACTTGTGTCTTAAGAAATACACCCAGCACATTCTTGAATGATCATCAATGAATGTTAGGAAATACAGATTGCCTCCAATTGTTTCTGTTTGCATAGGTCCACACACATCTGTGTGTATGAGTTCTAATGGTGAGGATGCCCTCCAAGCTCCTTGAGTATCAAAGGAACTAACATGATGTTTTCCAGCTATGCATCCTTCACACACCCCCTTTTCTCCATGTAAACTAGGCAATCCAATCACCATATCTTTCTGTTTAAGTTGTCTCAGGCTAGCAAGGTTTAAATGACCAAACCTCAGATGCCACAACTCAGTACCTTCTGCAGTGTTTGCCTTCAAACCCTCAACTGTTTCAGGTTCCTTAGTTCTGAAATTCACATAGTTGAGTGACAGCTTGAAACACCTGCTTCCTGTCATAGGAACCCTTGCCACTCTTTGCTTCAAGGTCTCATCTTCAAAGATTTCTGCAAATCTGTTTCCAAACACCAGAATGTACCCATGTTCTACCATCTGTCCCACACTCAACAGATTTTCATCTAATCCAGGTACAAGCATAACTTCCTTAATGTATTTATCTCCCTGATCCGTGTGAACAAGCAGGGAACCTTTTCCTGTCACCTGAACAAGATCACCCGTACCCATTTTCACTTTCACATTTAGATTCCTGTCAATATTGGTCAGCAAGGACTCATGGCCAGTCATGTGATTGCTACATCCACTGTCCAGGTACCAAACAGCTTCATCATGTTCTATTGATGCTGAGTGACAAGCATAGAACATACTTCCTTCAGCTTCTTCAGCTTTCTGAGCAACAACTGCAGCAAGTTGTTTTCCTGGGCAGTTCCTTGCCATGTGACCAAATCTAGAGCACTTGAAACACTTCACTCTGCCACCCTTCAACCAGCACTCACCCCAGTGATGCTTGTTACAATCCTTGCAGAAAACCTTCTTAACTTCTCCTCTCTGAGTTTCTGTAGGCTTCTCCTGCCTCATAGTTTCCTTAGCTTTATCAGAAGCCCAGGGTCTAGATCCTGGCCTTCCCTGAAACTTCTTTGCTTTCTAGGAACCAGTCCTGGATTGTCCCTGAGATTTACCAGAAACATTCATACTCGTGAAGGCTCTCTCAACCTCAGCCTCATTGTGCATTTCCAACCTTTGATCAAAGGCTCTGATGGAAGCAGAAATGCTCTCAACACTAACCAGGTTCAAGTCCCTAGTTTCTTCTAGAATTGACACTATGGAATCATATGTTTTAGTTAGGCTGATTAATATCTTTTGAGTGAGTCTTTTCTCAGTTATCTCTTCTCCATAGGTTTTCATTTGATTAACAGTGATCAAGAGTCTTGAAAGATAAGCAGAGAAACTTTCATCCTGTCTCATACGAGTATATTCAAAATCCCTTCTAAGAGCTTGAAGTTTTACAGCTCTTACCTTAGGGTCTCCTCTGAATTCCTTTTTAAGAACATCCCATGCTTGCTTAGCAATCTCAATATTTGAGATTCTTGGGAAGATCTCCTCTGATACAGAATTCTGAATCAGATTTAGAGCCTTAGCATTCTTGATCAGATCAGCATGACTTACATCTTGCTCGATTTCCTCATCCTCACTGTCATACTTAGGTTCTGGCAATCCCTGAGTGACAATAGGCCATAGATCACAAGCCTTTAATGCCGTTCTCATTTTGATGCTCCAAAAATCATAATTCTCTCCTTTGAATATAGGTAACTTGGGATCTCCAGCTCCTGCCATTGATTCCTTGATCTCGAAGAAAGAAACCAGAATCACACAACAGTTTCTTCACTGGCTCAGTCGATTTCAACTCGCGGAAGCATCAACACAATCAGACGCCCCATATAAGCAGATCAACCTGCTCTGATACCATATTGGATTTCAAAAGCAGAGGAGTCGATCAAGATTCATCGAGTGCACTGTTTCATTGGTTTCCAGGTTTGCTTCTTGCCTTATTCTCTAGCTGAATTGATCACGAGATTAGCTCGTTTGTGTTTAGGATAGATTACTCTCTTCCTTTCTGAATTCTGGTTTTAATCGATCAAGCAATTCTGTACAAATTCACAGAATTGCAGGATGCACTCTATGTGTTTGATAAAATGCAAGATGAATGTGAATGGATTGTTCTTGGTATCACAGTGATCAGAATCTCTCTGATTCTCACTGTACCACTTCAATTCTCATTAGTTTTGTGTAGGACGATTACAATTCATATATTCACCCTCACTCACACATTCTCTCACACTCTCACACACACAGCATGACAGTTACATGTTATAGTGACACTCCCTTAGCTTCAGCATCACACAACCACGTCACTCACTCACTAACTGAATCCACCTCACTCATTTGCTGACTTGTACTCTTTTCTCTTGCTATGACACCTGTCTCCTCGAGTTGGCAGTAACAAACACTGCCAAGTCATACCAGTGCACACATTACACTCCAACAGGGTCGATGCCATATATTAAGGCACATAAAAATATATCACCCAGCTCGAGTCAACCTGAAGGACCTATGATTGGAAGGGATGAAGATAGTAATAAGGATCCCCCAGAATCCCCGGAGATTGAGGATCAATCTCCTTGATCCTGTGTTATCTTAGGCCCAAAGAATCTCCCTGATTCTTTCCTAAACTTGTACATTAAATCCTGTAGATACTTTCCTAGTCTAGGTCTCTGATTTCCTTCCTAGTCTAAGTATTTATTTCCTAGTTAGTTTAACCTAGCATCTGTATAAATACCTCTCTACACTGTAAAGTTATTATTCAAGAAATACAAGGAAATTTCCTACCTCTTTATGGTATCAGAGCCTTAAGGCTCCACCGAGCAGAAAACCCTTCCGTTTTCTTTTTCTTTTTCTTCCCAAAAATTCTCCTTCCATGGCTGCTCCATCGCCAGCACCTGTCATCCAAACTCCCTCACCAAACCCCGATATCACTAACCCTTTCTCCTCTCTTATCTCCATTAACGCTGCTCAGTTTACACTCAAACTGACAGCAACCAATTTTTTCCCTTGGAGAGCACAGTTTAATGCTCTCCTGCAAGGTTATGACCTTATGGGATACGTTGATGGCACTCGCCCCTGCCCACCCCCCACTGAAACCCTTCCTCATGCTCTCTGGTACCGCCAGGATCAGCTGATCCTCCATGCCATTCTTGGCTCTGTTTCTCCTCAGGTTGTTACCCTGATTGCCGCTGCAAAAACCTCTGCAGCCGCCTGGACACGCCTCACACGCCTCTATGCTAGCAAAGCTAGAGCCCGTGTCTTAGGCCTCAAAGAGAAGCTAACTCTTCTTCGCCGGGACAACCGACCAGTCAGTGACTACTTGCAGGAGGTTCGTCTCATTTCAGACGAACTCGCTGCTATTGATGCCCCACTTTCCGATGATGACCTCCTCCTCTATGTCCTCAACGGCGTTGGCTCAGCCTTCAAAGACATTGCAGCTGCAGTACGCTCTCAAGACACCTCTGTTTCGTTTGAAAACCTCCATGATATGCTGGTTCAACATGAGGCAGCCACCTCTCGTGAAGCCCCTGCTTCCCCGCACTCTGTCATCACCGCCAATGCTGCCCAAACCACCCGCCACTCCTCCTACAACCGCTCTCCTCGCGGCTCCTCTGACCACCGCACCTTCAACCCTACTTCTGACAGCCGTGGCTCTGCTTCTCAGCGCTCTGCCCAGCCCCAGGCTTACCCACGCATGACCAACAGCAACCAGGGCGGTGGTTACCGTGGTTTTTGCCAATGGTGTGGCACTCAAGGACATAGTGCCAAACGTTGTCCCCAGCTGCAACGTCCATCTGCTGTTCCACCAGTGGCCAATCCCACCTTTCCCGGCCACTCCACCTCCTCCTCACCCTGGCTCCTTGATTCCGGCGCTTCCCACCATGTCACTGCTTCCCCACACAACCTCTCTGCTGTTTCTGAGTACCAGGGGCCCGATGAGATTCTGATTGGTAATGGGACAGGGCTTGACATCACCCATGTCGGCTCTGCCACTCTTCCCTCTCCCTCTTCTCACACTTTCTCTCTTACTAATGTGCTGTGTGCTCCTAAAATAACTCGCAACATTCTTTCCATTTCCAAGTTTAATCAAGCTCACAATACCTCTATTGAACTTTTTCCTCATTGTTTTCATGTCAAGGACCTGAGCACGGGGGCGGTTCTTCTTCAAGGCCCGAGTAAGGATGGCGTGTATGAGTGGTCGTCTACAACCCTGCAGCAACCTCAAGCACTGGTGGGTGTAGTGGTCTCTCCCAACCTCTGGCATCGCCGCCTTGGCCATCCTCATGACAAAGTTCTCACCACCATTCTTCGTCAGTCATCCATCAAACTATCCTCCCAGCTTCCTGAAACCAAGTGTCTGTCCTGTCTCTGTAATAAAAGTCACAGGTTGCCGTTTGGCACCTCTTCCCTTAAGAGTCACCGTCCCCTTCAACTAATATATACTGATGTTTGGGGCCCTGCCCCCTACACTTCTGTTGATGGTTTTTCATATTATATCATCTTTGTTGACCACTTCACTAAATATACATGGTTATACCCTCTCAAAAAAAAATCAGATGTTTTCTCCACTTTCATTGACTACAAAAACCTCGTTGAAAAATACTTCCAGCACCCCATTCAAACACTCTATACTGATGGTGGTGGTGAATTCACAAAGCTCAAACCCTTCCTTGCCACCCATGGTATTAATCATCTCCTCACTCCACCTCACACTCCCCAACACAATGGCATGGCTGAACGTCGCCATCGCCACCTTGTTGAAACTGGCCTCACCCTCCTCCATCAAGCTAACCTTCCACTCTCCTACTGGACCTATGCCTTCAAAACAGCAACCTACCTCATCAACCGCCTCCCCACTTCCACTCTCAAAAACCAGTCACCATACACGGCTCTCTTTCACCTTCCACCCAACTATCACCGCCTCCGTACCTTTGGCTGCCTCTGTTTTCCCTGGTTACGTCCGTACAACACCAACAAAATGCAACCCCGTTCCACTCCCTGCCTCTTCCTTGGTTACTCTCTCAACCAAAGTGCATATTTGTGTTATGACACTTCTGCCCATCGGCTCTATGTCTCCCGCCATGTTCAATTTGATGAGTCCACCTATCCAGGTCTCCACCACTCCTCCCAAGTTCCTCCTGTTACCCCCCACAATCTCCAAAGTTGGCTCTCTTCTCTGCCCCCTGTCACCTTCCTCCCTGCCCCTGTCTCTGCTGCTCCACCAGTGCCCACACCGGCTGCCACTTCAACAGCAGGACCCTCCGACACGTCCTCCTCATCAGGCCTTGACGCAGCAACTGCTCCAGCAACGGTCCAGCCCGTCCCACTGCTCACCCGGTCCCCCTCCACCACCACAGCAACCGGCCTGCCACCACAACCAGCCACCACCACTGCTGCATCCTCTGTTCCTGCACAACCACCTCCTCCTCTTCGAACCTACACACGGCGACCCCCTCGGCCGCCTTCCACATCCGCCTCCTCACCACCGCTGGCCTCTACCCTTCCACAACCTGCTCCCCCGGCCCCAGCTCCCCCAGCCCCCACCCATACCATGCTAACCCGCAGCAAAACAGGCTGTCTTCCCTCTGTGCCCACCTATGCTCTCACCGCCACTGCCCATCCTCTCCCAGACCTCCCTGAGCCTACCTGTGTCTCCCAGGCCGTGAAACACCCACAGTGGCGTGCAGCAATGTCCGATGAGCTCAATGCTCTTATAACCAATGGCACCTGGACCCTTGTCAACCCAACCAGAATGTTATTGGAAACAAATGGGTCTTTCGGATCAAACGAAAGCCCAATGGCACCGTGGACAGGTTCAAGGCACGCTTAGTGGCTAAGGGTTACCACCAGCGTCCCGGAGTGGACTACTCAGCCACATTCAGCCCCGTGGTGAAGCCCACCACCATCCGGATCATTCTTCATCTAGCCGTGACCAATGGCTGGCCTATACGTCAGCTGGACGTGAATAATGCATTCCTGCAGGGCACTCTTCATGACACCGTTTACATGGCCCAGCCAGCTGGGTTTGTGGACCCTCACAACCCAACCTATGTCTGCCAACTCCGGAAAGCCCTATATGGCCTCAAACAGGCCCCACGGGCCTGGTACAAGGAATTGCACTCCTTTCTTTTGGCCCAGGGCTTTGTCAATGCCCTTTCTGATGCTTCTCTCTTCCTACTCAGGCAAGGTTCCAACACAACTTATTTTCTGGTTTATGTTGACGACCTTATTGTTACAGGCAACAACTCAGCACTCATTTCCCGGTTCATATCTGCACTGGCCAACCGGTTCTCAGTAAAAGACATGGGCAATTTGCACTACTTCCTTGGCGTGGAGGTCATCCCTACCACGGATGGCCTCTTCTTATCACAGCACCAGTACCTCCAAGATATCCTCACCTTGGTGCACATGGACGGAGCCAAACCAGTCTCCACCCCCCTTGCTGTTTCACCACCCCTCCACCTCAACGATGGCTCCCCACCTGCTGATGCCACCCTATTTCGAAGAGTTGTGGGCAGTCTGCAGTATCTGAACCTCACCAGACCTGACATTTCCTTTGCTGTCAACCACCTCTCTCAGTTCATGCACGCTCCTTCAGAGCTCCATTGGCAGGCCTTGAAGCGTGTGCTTCGTTATCTCAAAGGCACCCTCCTCTATGGCCTGCATCTTCATCGCCAATCGTCCAACCAACTTCATGCCGTCACCCATTCCTTCAGTACTCTCACTGCCTTTTCCGATGCGGATTGGGCAGGTGATCAAGACGACCGCAAATCCACTACAGCCTACCTTGTGTACCTCGGAGGAAACCTGGTGTCATGGAGCTCCCGCAAACAGAGGTCAGTCTCCCGCTCTTCCACAGAGGCAGAATACCGCGCAGTCGCATCCACTACTGCGGAACTCCTTTGGGTACAGTCCCTCATGAAGGAACTTGGCATCACCCCCAACGGGAAACCCACCATCTCCTGCGATAATATAGGCACTACCTTCTACTGCGCAAACCCCGCTCTACATTCCAGGATGAAGCACGTGGACATAGACTTTCAATTCGTCCATGACCAGGTCACCCGTGGCCTCCTACAAGTCCATCATGTGCCCACTGATGATCAGCTAGCAGATGCACTTACCAAGCCCCTGCCCCGGCAGCGTTTTCACCTGCTCCGCACCAAGATCGGCGTTGCCGACGGCACCACCGTCTTGCGGGGGCGTAATAAGGATCCCCCAGAATCCCCGGAGATTGAGGATCAATCTCCTTGATCCTGTGTTATCTTAGGCCCAAAGAATCTCCCTGATTCTTTCCTAAACTTGTACATTAAATCCTGTAGATACTTTCCTAGTCTAGGTCTCTGATTTCCTTCCTAGTCTAAGTATTTATTTCCTAGTTAGTTTAACCTAGCATCTGTATAAATACCTCTCTACACTGTAAAGTTATTATTCAAGAAATACAAGGAAATTTCCTACCTCTTTAGATAGATCGAAGATTGTTGAGCAGTTATCAAAACAAGAGTGTCAGTCTGCTATCAATTTTGATGTACTTGCCATTGTTGGCATGGGTGGACTTGGAAAGACAACACTTGCTGGACAAGTATTAAATGATGTAAAGGCAAGTGGAATGTTAACACCAGCAATTTGGGTATGCGTGTCTGATGACTTCAATCTTGAAACAGTAACAAAGCAAATTCTTCAAGCAATCACAGGGCATTCTCCAACAGAAGATTTCAACATGGTTCAAGACCATCTTCATAAGAAATTAGCAGGGAGAAAATTTTTGATTGTTTTAGACGATGTGTGGGAAACATGCAGCTATGCTCAATGGCTGAAACTTCGATCCCCCTTTAGTGATGGAGCACCAGGAAGCAAGATACTTGTGACAACTCGTGATGAGAAAGTTTCAAATAGGATTGGAGCCACTCAAGTTTATAAATTGAAGCTTTTGACAAATGATGCTTGTTTGGAGATATTTGAGCATCATGCCTTTCTGAATGCTAACGATCCCCGACCGCCAAACTTTGAGTTACTCAAGAAGAAAATTATTGAAAAATGCAATGGATTGCCTTTGGCTGCTAGAACTCTTGGTGGTGTTTGTAAAGAAACAGATGAATGGGAAGGGATATTGAACAACCCAATGTGGAATCTATCAGAAGAGAGTGATATACTTCCGGTACTCAGACTAAGCTATCATTACCTCCCTTCGCATTTGAAAAGATGCTTTGCCTATTGCTCAATACTTCCCAATGACTATGAGTTTGAGGAAAATCAATTGATCTTATTATGGATGGCAGAGGGTATGATTCTACCACGACCAAGAGAGAATAAGAAAATTGAAGATTTAGGTGCAACTTATTTTCGGGAGCTGGTTTCTCGGTCTTTATTTCAAAAATCAAGCAACAACAGTCTGCGATATGTAATGCATGACCTTGTGAGTGGTTTGGCACGATGGGCAGCTGGAGAAATTTGTTTTAGGTTGGAGGATATGCAGAATGATGGAAGTGTTCAACTTAAATATTTCCCAAAGGCACGCCATGCGTCTTACATTTGCTGGAGGTATGATGTGGTTGATAGATTTGAGGCCTTTTCTGAAGTAAGACAGTTGCGGACATTTTTGCCAATTTCACATTGCCGTTGGAATCATCTAAGTCGTAAGGTCACTTTTGATTTGTTGCCAAAATTGAGACGCTTACGGGTTCTTTCTTTGAAGAGTTATGAAATAACAGAGTTGCCAAATACAATTGGTAAATTGAAGTATCTGCGGTATCTTGATCTTTCTTACACACGGATAAGATGTTTACCTGAATCAATAACTACTCTTTACAACTTGCAAACCCTGATATTAGAAGGTTGCTCAAAGCTGAAGGCACTACCTGCCGGTATGAGTAATCTCATTAATCTGCGTCATCTTAACAATTCAGGTGTGGACTCATTGGAAGGAATGCCTTTGCAGCTAGGTCGGTTGATGAATCTGCAATCATTACCTAAGTTTGTAGTTGGTAAAGGTAGTGATCACTCAAGGATAAGAGAGATAGGCTCCTTATTGCATCTGGGAGGGACATTGTGCATCTCAAGATTGGAGGATGTGATTGATGCAGACGATGCCACGAGGGCTAACTTAAAATGCAAGGACATACTTAATTCATTGATGCTTGAATGGTCTTCTTCAAGCGAGGCAAGAGACGTGGAATCTGCTGATGTGCTTAACAGGTTACAACCTCATGAAAAGCTTAAAAAGCTTACCATCAGGGGTTATTGTGGTAAAGAATTTTCAAGATGGATTAGAATTCCTTCATTCTCTAACATGGTATGTGTAAGATTAGAAAGCTGTAAAAGTTGTATATTGCTACCGTCACTTGGACGATTGGCTTGTCTAAAAGAGCTTTATATTGAAGGAATGGATGCAGTGGAAATTGTTGGTCCTGAATTTTATGGAGAGGCTAATAATTTGCCTTTTCCATTATTAGAGATTCTTGTGTTTAAGGATATGCAACAATGGAAAAAGTGGCTTCCTTTCGGTGATCATGATCAGCAGGGAAATGATGTTTTTCCTTGCTTGAAAGAGCTATCAATCAGAAGATGCCCTAGATTGGAAGGTAAGTTGCCGGAGAAGCTTGATTCATTAGAAAAGCTTGTTATTTCTGAATGTGATGAATTAGTAGTTTCATCAATTGCCAAATATAAACAAATAGTTGAGTTAGACATTGATGGTTGCAAAGAGGTAGCGCATACAAGTGTGGTTGAATTTGAGTTATTAAAGACCTTGGCTTTGTCCAATATTTCAGAGCTAAGTAGGTTCCAAACATGGGAATTCATGAAAGGATTAACCAAGGTTGCAAATTTGGAGATCAATGGTTGTAAGGGGTTGGTGTGTTCATTGAAAAATGATGAATATGGGTTATCACCATTGCAACAGTTGATTTCTATTGATCACTTGGATATCAAAGACAAGTCTGCCATGTTAGAAAAACTATTAGGAAAAGAAGGCGAGGATGAGTTGCTTCAAGTTCCGATATTGGGTTCCAAGCTAGAATATGTGAAAATAAGCAGGTGTGGAACTCTGTCCCGGGCACCAAAAGGGTTACATCAGCTTGCGTCTCTTCGAGAGCTTCACATATACCAATGTCCAAGTCTAGTTTGTTTTCCTGATGTGGGTCTTCCTCCTTCTCTTCAAGTCATACAGATTAAGGAGTGCGAATCGCTTTTGTATTTTGCAAAATACGAGATTCCTTATAATCTGAGAACTGTAGATATAAGTTGCTGTAAAAGTTTGAAATCATTAGTAGAAGAGGAGGAGGAGGTTGTTGGTTCATCATCATCTTCATGTCATCATATTTGTCTTGAGGAGTTGATGATATGGAATTGTCCATCTCTGGCGTCATTATCACTGAGAGGAAGCCAGTTTCCCAGGGTGCTTAAATATCTTGAAATATGGACATGTGAACAGCTGCAGTTAATAAGGTGGGATGGATTTGGATTTGAATTGTCCAGCAGTAGTACTAATAATAGTTACTATTGTCTGCTTGAAAGTATCGTAATCGGGTCATGCCCAAATCTGCGATACTTACCGGAAGGCATCTGCCACCCGAGACAGAGTCCGAGTTTGAGAGTGATCGAGATTTACAATTGCGATAATCTGGAGGAGTTATTACCTGATGACATGCGCAGCCTCCACTCTCTCCAGGAATTGGGCATTCAATACAGTAAATGTAAATTAGGTGGTGAAGGGCGTTTGACGAGTAGTTGGTTTCCTCCCAACCTAACTTCACTTGCAATTTGGAAGATGAACAGCAACGAGAGTTGTAAGCAGCTATGGACGTTGTTGCACTTGCAGAGACTCACCTCTCTTAGGGAGTTGTTCATACATGGTGAAGACCCAGATGTGGTGTCGTTTCCACCTGACTGTGACGACCACCTCAGGGAGAAGGAGAATAATAGTGAGATGGTGAACTCGATGGAGACCTTTTTGTTCCCCAAATCTCTCACTCGCCTCACAATTGCGAGTTTCCCAAATCTGAAGAAACTGAGCGGCAGCAGCAGAAAGGGTTTTCAATTCCTCACCTCTCTTCAGTCTCTTCAATTGTGGGATTGTCAAAAACTAGCATCCATCCCAGATGAGGGATTGCCTCTTTCACTTACAGAATTTGCTATCTATGGGTGTCCTCTGTTGGCAGAGAGATGCCAACATCCCAGCAGAAGAGCCAAAGGATGAGGAGGATGCTATTACTCATCAAGTGCTAGTTACTGGCCCAAAATATCTCACATCCCTCGCATACATATAGGTTGAGTAATTTCTCAGTCATTTTAACATAATTGATTGCTTAAATATGATGATTTTTGGTCACCGTGTTTTCAATACAAGCTATACTAATCGATCTATTTGGTTTCAAATTGTGTTACATTTTGCTGTGGTGGCTTTTTGCTCAGAGGTGGCGGCTGACAAAGGCTTATATTTCTAGGTTTATTTTGGTTTATTATATTGTGGATTTTTGTTTTGTTTTGGGCTGCTGTTTTTCAAGCTATTTTATATTGTCTTTCAATTTTATGTATTTCTATAATTTCTATGTAATAATTTGAGTTGTGTTTTAACATTTTGGGTGTTCCCTACTTTTCTCTTGAAGAATTCCACACTTAAAAAAAAAAAAACATAAGAGTTATAGATGATGAGATTATTTGAAGCTCAACTTACGCATTGGGACGATTTCTGCTCCTCACTCTACTCCATCACAAAAAATATACCTACCTATAAAACAATTAACAATCCAATATTTTCAGGAATTGATCGTTTTCACATTTCGTTTGTTTCAACTTGCTACATTGCAAGCCTCTAAAATATAAAACTTTTAACACATGTTCGGTGTGATGATGTTTTTTTATATTGAGTAGTAGGTATATATTATGGTAAATGTTAACAGTGAAAGCTTTTTAATTATATTGCCAACTCCATCAGATAATTTTGTAAGTTGAATTGAAGAATTGAAATTGTGTCTTTTATTGCCTTTCAGCAAAGGCGGGCATTGGTCAGGATTCGTAAACAACGAAGAGAAGCAGCAGGTATATGTCGCGGCGGAGACACCCATCTCTCATTCTCTTGCTTGAATAATTCGCGTGTAGATGAGCGTTCGTTGGCTCAATTTGGGCAAATGATATGCTTGTGTTGTTTTATAAGTAAATTTGAGTTTTCATTTTGGTTTGGAACAATTTGCATTTGCACACTCTCGAGGAAGGTGCTGATCCTGGAGATGGTAGCTTACTGTTTACTGTCTGTAGGGATCCATGAGATTTTTTAGTTTAAAAAACGAATTCTACCTCAACAAAACTTAAAAATATTCAAAAATCAATGTCGGTATGATTAATTAAGATAATCCAGATAGGAACGCTCTTATTTGAAGGACCAATTTTCCATGTAAGGATTTGTTTTATATGCTGATGTGTCACTAATATTTAATAAATATTGACACAAGGAATTATAAGTTAAAACCTGATGTTATTAAATTTCATAATATAAAAGGATATTTTTGAAAATACAAAAATCTTCTAAGAGTATTTATATAAATACCGATAAAAAATTATCGGTCAAAATTTCAGCCCATTTAGACAAACCTAGCTCATGAATATAGCCATTGTCGTATATTATGCCCATTCCTAAAAGTCGGAGATTAAGGACCGCAACCGAAAATATCGGAGATTACAAGTCAAACAAATTAAGGTGGGTGATGACAACGTACATGAATCAACATCTTCCTTCGGTTGATTTTGTATATATTTAATTAATATAGTCCTATAATTAGTGCATATATGCCAAAGCTATGTGTTGAATAATTTGATTACTTGCGATAGTCGAAGACGTCAAGTAATTACTCATCAAGACATGAATCTGTTTGATTAGACATGAAAGAAAATTATACTGATCACTTGTTTTACCGTCATATAAATCAAATGAAAATAGAATACAATCTCTAGATAAAAATAAACTGAAAAATGCAAGAAGGAAAAAAAGATGAGCTTGAAAATTAATCACTTCTCTAGTTCTTCTCTTGTTCTTACGAATGAAGAATGAAATCTAGCTAGGTTTTTTTTTTTAGAACTTGATTCACTAAATTTTCCAAGTTTGTGGTTGAAGAGCCATGAGGACCAGTAGCATCTTCAGCAAGTTTCTTCCACTCCAAACCCCTATTTTTCATCTTCTTACCCTTCTCTCCCTCCATCAACTCTTTCACAAGCTTCTCAACTCCATCTCTCTTGACATCGTTATCAATCTCCATGCCAACGCCCCATTCATTGCATGTATACCGACAATTCGTTTGTTGGTCGGCAATGAACGGCCAACAAATCATAGGCACTCCTGCCGTTAGGCTCTCAATTGTTGAGCCCCAACCGCTGTGTGTCAAAAACCCTCCGACGGATGGGTGGTTAAGGACTTGCTCTTGCGGGCACCAACTCGCAATTAGACTTCTTTCCTTGGTTTCCTCCACAAACTCCGGTGGCAAAATCGCCGAGTTCCCAATAACCAAATCAGGCCTAATGACCCAAAAGAAAGACAACTTAGTGTTTGCAAGTCCCCAACCAAATTCAACAAGTTGTTCTGGTGTCATGACTGTTATACTTCCAAAGTTGACATACACAACTGAGTTTGGTTGCTTAGTGTTTAGCCACTCTAGGCATTCATTTTCTTCTTTCCATAAACTATATCCCATATTCAAAGGGTCTTTTGGTAATTGATTGAGATGCAGCTGAAGAGGACCAATGGCATAGACATTTGGAAGCATAGATGAAAGAGCTTCCAAAACATCTTCCTCCAAGGCATCAAAACTATGAACCACAACTGCTGAAGCTTCATGAGCTCTATCTGTTGCTTCCATCACCATATTCAATATGATTTCATCGCGATTTGTTGTCCGAACTAAGCTTGAAAGATCCTTTAAACGAATATTCTTCATCCCTGGAATCCAATCTATCACCATCTCCAAATACCCATTTGTTAAGTAACTCTCATCTACAACACGAAAAATGTAAATTTCATCATGTTTAGAAGGCAAGTAAGAGTTAATTAATATATGTCGACCATGTGATATAACTTCGAAATCAATAGATCGACAGAAACAAAACCAATAGACATAATCAATATATATACACAAAGCATAAATAGAGAATCAATAAGCAAAACAAACCTTTGAGTGGCACGATTCCTTTTTCGACCAAAGCTCGGTGTTGTTTAATTGCCATGAAGCTGCATGCAGCAATAGTATAGAACAACACGATAGGCGTTCCAAGTTCTTGAGCAGCTGTGATTGTTACGGGTGACATGAAACCATCCGAAATTATGCAACTCACCGGAGGACTATTCGACGTTGCTATGGCATCCTTGTTGAGTTTCTTGAGGAGGGCACGAAACGGAGCCAAGAAATTTTGTTTTCTGACGGCATCACAAATCAAAGTGGGATCCTGGGTGGCATCTTCATTGGACTCTGGAATACCATCTGGGATGGCTTCGAATTGGAAATCAGGCAAGCCTTCAAGGGAGTTGGGGCCTAGAGATTTAAGAAATCGCTTGTGGTTGAACTCGGTATTGACAAAGGTGATGTGAAAGCCTCTATGGTGGAGAAGCTTTGCAAATTTGAGCATTGTTTTAATGTGGCTTTGAGCTGGAAGTGGGATGCAAACAGCATGAGGCTTGTTGGTAACTACTGTGGAAACCATTTTGCTCAATTAGGTTTTGTGTTTGAATTTCAGTGGTTGCACAAACGTATGTAGTTTGCTAATATAGTGGTATTGAGCTATTACTTTTCAACCTAGATCGGTGAATGGTCTCGCGTGAAGAATATTCTTTTGAAAAAAAAAGTGATGTACGTTTAGTTGGTAAATTCTCCATTTGTGTCTTCTAGTTGAACTTGCAAGCAATTGGGTTTTATGCTAGTTAATTGGAATTAATAATAGGCTATCCATTTTGCTCAATTGGGTCTTGATAATAAATGGAGGGTCTGTTTTTCCTAAAGTTAAATTGTTATTAAATTGTGCCGAACTTCTATATGTTGATATTTCAACCTTTGAATTCATGCATGCAAGCCAGTGGATCAAAACCTTGGCCTCCAAGTATTACCCATGTATATATATATATATATATGTCCATCTAACCCAATATGATTAACCTGTGCGAGTCAAAGGAGAATTTTGAAGGGATTGAAATTAGAAACACTTCATGTTCAATTTGAACTTGGCCTCTTGGAGAGATCAGCATAAATATATGCAATCTAGAAAATTATAATTAAGGTCCCAATTCAAAAGATTTCATACCAACTATAACTCTCAAACTTGAACGTATTTAATTAAAGTGATAGATAATGAGAATAGAAATAGAATAAGTATTTTAAATATTTTATCGTAATTTTTAAAGTTGATTAAAAATCATGAGTCATAACTCACAGTTTTTGTAAAAAAATTCATCTGTCGAAATTTCACGAAATAATTTATTTACACATAAACCAAAATGTTAAAAGTGATTTGAGATGTGTCTTGCCATCTAGGGTGCCTATTAACTATTTATTAACTATTTAAAAACAAATTTCAATGAAATATCGCAATAGACTTCAGAAGTGACTCTAGGATCTGAAGGTCATGAGAAACCATCCCCCTGAACTTGAAAGTATGTAACGTGATGATAAAAATGGAAATAGATAAACATGTAACATGATGATAAGAATGGAAATAGAATAAGCATTTTGATGTTTTTGTCGAATTTTCAAAATTGATTAAAAAATCCTGGATTAGCTCACAGTTTTTTTTTGTGAAAAATACATCTATTAGGACTTTTTAAAATATTTGAAGTGCACATTAGCCAAACTGTTTGTTGAAGCGTTAAATGTTCCAACTGTCGAGTACTCGTTGCCCAATCACCAAATGACGCGTGTCCCTCTTGTGACCTGTCAACTCAAGTGGATCGCGGGTCTCCGTTAGTACGGGCACCGGTGTGGTGCCGGCCTAAGGTTCTCCGACGATCAAGTCAGTTACTTTGTTCGTAAGAGGAAACAGTAAATGGTAAGTTCTGTAGAGTAATTGTAATAGTAAAATTTAGTTACCTTTATTGGGAAATGTGTACCCTTTATGTATAGGTAGGTGGGATGTTCAATTCCCAAAGTTCCGATGTGGGACGAATGCTTCTCGATTTACGTGCGGACACGTGTTACGTAAATCGAGGGTGGATATGCTTCCACGTGGCATCCCGCATTGGGCCCGGTGTTAGGGCTGTCGCAAGTATGGTGTTCTTGGGCCTTGAGCGTTGTCAGGGCTTTAAGTATACGACCCAGTGGGTCTGGTCAGATATGGTGTCAACAGAAGTCCCCCAAGTCGTTGACTGAGGTGGAATTTCTCGGTCGGGGACTTGTCTCATTCTCCCAGACCCTGGTGGGAAGTATACCTGTAGTCCCCTAAGTCCCCTGGTGGGATAGTCCACCGAGACAGTCTCGGTCATGGAGAGGAAGGAGCTAGTAGGCAGTCGGTGATAAAGAGCACTCGGCGGAAAAGTGGCTCAGTCGGTCGCGGTTGTGCGCGGTCGGTCGGTGGCGACGTCATGGTCCGTGATAGGAGCCAAATGACGCGTTGGAGCTGCGGAGACCGAGCGGTGTACATGGGTCGGTGGGGGAGGACCAGCGTCCGTACGGGGGGGTGAGAACACCGAGCGGTGTATACGAGTCGGTGAATGGAGCCAATACCCGCCCACGGATGAGAGCACCGAGCGGTGTACATGGGTCGGTGGGAGGACCAGCGTCTGCCAAGCAGTCCCAGACACCGAGCGGTGTACGGAAGTCGGTGTAGACCTGTAGGAAGACGGTTGGGTTTCCTCGGACAGATCCCGGAATGCAACGCATTGGTCAATGCTATGGCCATTGTATTTGTGGTATTGGCAATAAATTCCCGTGTCTTTGCCAAGCTTGCCCTTCGCTGGTGCCCAAGTAGACTTCAGGATCATGTGTTCCACATTGAGGAGGACATTCTCGTAGGGGGTGTTGAGGATGATGTATGTCTCGTACTTGGAACGAGGAACCCGTTTTTCCCCGGTGATTGACCGCTCCCCCTGTTGTCTCTCCTGGTGATTCGGGTTCTTACCCTTCTTCCCAGGGCTGTACAGATTGTTGCTATGGGGGTAGTCTTTCCGTTTTCCCCCATAGCTCTGTTGCCCCTGCTCCTGCGGACGCTGTGCCGGGCCCTGTTGTTCCGGGACGCTCGGTGGGTATGTTTTCACCGAGTCGGCCCGGGGTGGTTGGTAGGTATTGGCAGCGTTGAACCTTTGGGTTAGTGCCTCAGCCTTGGCGTGGATCGCCGCCTGTTTCATTATTTCGTTATAAGTTTTCCAACCTTGGGTGTGAGCTGCGTACCTGAATGGGGAGTCTCGGAGACCGCCCTTGAAGGCCGTAAAAGCTGCTCGATCGTCCGTTTCCGCGCACCGAGAGTATTCATGACTGAATCTCGCCGCATACCGCTGCAGCGACTCGTTTTCACCTTGTTTGAGCTGGAAGAGGTCCTCGGCCGAGGACAGGCGGTCGGTTTGTATCATGAACTGGTTCATAAAGGTGGAGGTGAGCTGCTCGAAAGAGTCGATGGACCTAGATTCCAACTTGTAGAACCAATTGATCGCTGCCTCGGTCAGTGTGGAACTGAAGATGAGGCACTGTTCCTCATCGGCGAGGTTCTTGAGGGCGATGGCCGAGTAGAAGTTGTTCAGATGATTCCACGGGTCGTCCTTCCCGTTGTAAAGGGGAATTTTCAGGGGTTTAATCTCGTGGTTGATCCTGAACTGGTTGATTCTTTTTGTGAAGGGGCCCGGGCTGGTTTTCGACCAGGCTGGCCTTGCTTCCCGGGCCGTCCCGGCCTCAAGCGTCCGAACTCGGTCCATGAGGTGCTGGACGAGCGAGTCGGTCTTGGATTGATGTTTATCCCTGGATGCTCGGTCACGGTCGACCCTATAAGGTCGGTCGGTGCCACCTCCGCTTGGCGGGCTCTGTGATTCACTCCTTTCGTGACCGACCTGCCGTGACCGCTCGGTGTACCCCTGTTTGGGTATGCTCCGGCATATACTTGCATTTTGACCGAGCGGCCTAGACCGCTCGGTGTCCCGTCGGCGGGATCGCTCCTGAGGCTTGTCGTTCTGCCGCCCAGCCTGCCCTGACCGCTCGGCGCTCCTTTGGCGGGTTGGTTCAGGGGGAGGAGGGAGCGGGAGGCCGAGGTGGGTTGACCGCTCGGTGTCGCCGCGAGGGGACCTCGATGTTTGCCTCCCCCTGCCCGAGCGGTTGGTTCTGGTGCCGAGATGCCGAGCGGATTTGGCCGTGCTCTCGGCCTCCATGGACGAGTCGGTGATGGGGACAGGATCTCCGGTCACGAAGGTCCCATGGCTGATATTGGGGCGGGACCACCGAGCGGTTATGTTTCCTCGGTGGTGGTCGCTTTTTCCCACCTCCGACCGAGGGTCAGGTCGGCGTGAAGGTTGTTCGTTGACCGATCGGTTCCGTCCCCCCTCGCTGAGGGCGTCTCGGGCGTCCCGGTAGATCCTGGTGTCACCGAGTTGACTGCCGGGGATGATTAACATCCGAGCCGGTTTCTTGCTCGTCTCGGTGTCCCCATACCTTCCCTTCCGTGGCTCGGCGACTGCATGTTCCTTTCCTTTTTCCGCCAGTCGGCGATTCTTCTCGGCACGCTCCGCGCATTCGGCCACCACCTTATCGGCCTCAGCGCTACCGACGCGTGCTCGGTGGGCAGCGAGTTCTGCCTGTGCGACCCGTAGCTGTTCGGCCACCTCAGTGTACCGATCGTCGAGCACCTGACACCTCGACTCGGCCTGGGTGCCCTTAGCTTTCACCTCGGCCATGTCGCTCTGGAGTTTCTCGATTATCTGCAAGAAGTTGGGAGAGGGTTCTCCCCTCGTTCTGGGGCCTTGCCCGGGTGTGATTTCACCGAGGTCGTGTTCACCCTGCATGTTTGGTGACGAAGAGCTGACTCTCGGTATAACTTGTGGATGAGTCGTAACTCGGTCTGGTTGAGCGTGGGCAACCTTAGTCAGATTTCCCACAGACGGCGCCAAACTGTTGAAGCGTTAAATGTTCCAACTGTCGAGTACTCGTTGCCCAATCACCAAATGACGCGTGTCCCTCTTGTGACCTGTCAACTCAAGTGGATCGCGGGTCTCCGTTAGTACGGGCACCGGTGTGGTGCCGGCCTAAGGTTCTACGACGATCAAGTCAGTTACTTTGTTCGTAAGAGGAAACAGTAAATGGTAAGTTCGGTAGAGTAATTGTAATAGTAAAACTTAGTTACCTTTATTGGGAAATGTGTACCCTTTATGTATAGGTAGGTGGGATGTTCAATTCCCAAAGTTCCGATGTGGGAAGAATGCTTCTCGATTTACGTGCGGACACGTGTTACGTAAATCGAGGGTGGATATGCTTCCACGTGGCATCCCGCATTGGGCCCGGTGTTAGGGCTGTCGCAAGTATGGTGTTCTTGGGCCTTGAGCGTTGTCAGGGCTTTAAGTATACGGCCCAGTGGGTCTGGTCAGATATGGTGTCAACACTGTTAATCCTAAATAGACATATTTTGCCACCTAGGGTGCCCCTTAACTAATTTTAAGCAATTTTTTAAGTAAAAACTCTCAGGTTTCTATGAATTTTCGAAATGAGATTTGGAATTGACTCTAGGATTCGAAGGTCATTAGAAATTATCATTCTCAATTTGAAAGTATCTAACATTATGATGAGAATGAAAAAGGAATAACTGTTTTTATGTTTTTGTCGAAATTTTCAAAATCACCAAAAATTTGTGGGTAAGTTCACAGTTTTTAGTAAAAATGCGCCAGGCAGAGTTTCCTAAAATATTTTAATTGCACATTAGCCAAACTCTTTTAAGACATTTGAGACATGTATTGCCATCTAGAGTGCCAATTAACTATTTTATATGCATTTTTTAAGTAAAAAATCTCAAAATTCTAAGAAATTTGGTAACAGGCTTTGGAAGGGATTCTAGGGTCCAAAAATCGCTAGAAATCATCACACTGTTTGAAAAAAAAAAAAGGAGACCGTCGGAATTTTGGAAATATTTTAAATATACATTAACCAAACCATTACAAGCCATTTGAGGTATGTCTTGCCATGACAGGACTCGTCCCTAATTATCGTAATAATTGGACTGGTCATGTTCCTGTCTGACAACTCTTATCAGACAAGGGAAATTATTAACTTTATTCAAGTTCATACCTTATTAAGACAACTAAACTACACCTAACCTTGCGGAATTACCGCTCACGTCCAGTCCACTTTTCCCGACAAGACGAAGAATTCACCAATTAAATATTTTGTTTTCTTTACCTTTATAAGTTTACCATTCATAAATAAATTAGTATTCAAATATAATATAATCACGTTCATGATCTATACGTATTATCAAGTATAAACCATTATATATTACATCATAATATATGTATCATCATCACGCATCATCGATTTGTCAAAATACTATCAATATAATCAAATCACTTTTTAAATATCCTCGCAACATCTATCATCCATAATCGATCAATCCCCAATCAATCATATAATTATATCAATCAAATTGAATTATAAACATAATCTTCCTCACTTCACATAAGCAACATATATTTTATATGAATTTATAATAATCTTCATCACTTCACATAAGCAACATATATTTTATATGAAATTCCATTATATCTTTGTGATCATCATACTATTATCATTATCATAATATATATTCTAAATTCATTTTCCATAGGTACATAGTCCCACAATAAAGTACACATATAATCCAACCCTTAATAGCTATACATATTCTTCATTCAACGAACAACGGTAGAAGTAGCCAATTTGTACATTTTGTTAGGTTTCTTTTTTTCTCCTTTGTACAAATAAGTCCAATACGTAACTCTGATTTCAAGTTGGCTCTGTTAAGATTTCCCTTTTGTGGGATTGCAAGATTAATTTGTCCGGACAGTAATCGCCTTGATGATGTTTGAGAATTCAAATTATAATCTTTTGTGCATTATTCCCTATAAATCATTTTGATAGATATCGAGTCTGGTCGTTGGAGGTATGTACTCATGTTTATGGTTAAACTATTGCACTTTAACTTGTCTCATTTTGTATCTTTACACCATGAATAAAATTTTATATCTTCTCAAAAAAATATATAACCACGCACGTGGATAATCATCTCTGGGTTGAACTTGAACCACGAGATCATCGTGCACCATACTTCTGACAACAGAGGTGCGAACCTATCAATTTTGGGTCTCGCTTCTTTGCTGGATTTTCAAACCATAACCTGTTTATCTTTTCTTGTGTTTTTAAAGTAACAGATTATATATATATATATATATATATGCCTCAATGCTGGATTGTGCTTAGCTGTTGCTTAGTCTCTAAGAAAGACCATGATAATGCCTCAATGCTTAGTACTTGAATAATAATGTGGAATATAATAAAACTCAAGTACTCTCTATAATCCTTTTTCTCCGTTTCTCTCTAAACCTTTCTTCCTCTTTCCACTATTTCATCCCTTTCAACATGGTATCAAGAGTCTACAATGGCTTATCCCATTGATTCGATCCTACTTTTCCACTGCAACAATCTCTGTGTTTCTTGAAATCTTCAATTTTTTTTTTTTCTGCTACTGCAATAGATCAGCACTTTTTTCTCTTCTCTTAAATCTTGTTCTTCTGCTTCTATATCACATTCTTTCTTTCCTAAATCCTCTATCTTCTGTTTCTTTTTCAATCAAGTTATGTGTTGTGCTCACTACGTGTTTGAAGCACTGTCTCACACAAAATCTTCAATCAAGATTCACATAATGGTGAATCCTATCCAACTCCAAATCATGCAATCGCCCATAGCTAGTTTAGTTTTTAAGTTCAAATATCTACAATTAAAACAAAAAATGAGAACGTTTATGTGAGCTAATCGTCATTCAAAATCTCAATATCAATATTACTGTAAAATTTCCCACAATCGAAACTTAAAGCTTGGCCCACTCAAATAGCAACTTGTTTACATACGTATTAAGAACGTGATACAAGTAGGGGCATTTTAGTAATATCATATTTTCGGGCTCTGAATTTTTGAATGGGATACAAGTAAGGCTGTTAATCGGTTTTATTGAAGCTAATTTTGATAATGGATAATGGATCGATGAAATTTTTACTTGATTAGTATATTGGAAATTCATACTCTACCCATTAAATGATAGATGCAAAACTACCCATCTAAATTTCAATCAATTTATAATCCGTAGCGGTGATGTATCATAGTAATTTATTCCAACTCAGAGACATAAACAGAGACATCATCAAAGCTTCAGCCAGCCTATTTAGACAAAAAAACATGAATACCGACGTCCGCCATTGGTATACAGTCAGAGATTAGGTGATGACAACATGAATCAACGTACATCTCTAACATATAATTATTACCTACTGGCATGAAAGAAGAAATCATTACTTTTAATTTAAAAGGAGAAATTTCAAAGACAATACCCAGAGATTTTTAAGAAACTTCCTCATAATTTCGTTACATCTTTGTTGAAATATTTATTCTGTTGATTCTGCATATATTTAATATAATCTACGATTAGTGCGTATATGCCAAAATTATATGTGTGTATAATTTGATTACGATCGATATAGTCAAAGAGAAGAGTTTTTTCAGACAACATAAAAAATGCAAGAAGACGTAGGGTGTGAAAATTAATCAGTTCTTGTTCTTATGAATCTGGCAAGGTTTTTCTCTTGATAAAACTTGATTCACTAAATTTTCAAAGTTTGTGGTTGAAGAGCCATGAGGACTAGTAGCATCTTCAGCAAGTTTCTTCCACTCCAAAACTCTAATTTTCATCTTTTTACCCTTCTCTCCCTCCATCAACTCTTTCACAAGCTTCTCAACTTCATCTCTCTTGACATTATTATCAAGCTCCATGCCAATGCCCCATTCGTTGCAAGTATACCGACAGTTTGTTTGCTGGTCAGCAATGAACGGCCAACAGATCATAGGCACTCCCGCTATCAGACTCTCAATGGTTGAACCCCAACCACTGTGTGTCAAGAATCCTCCGACGGATGGGTGGTTAAGGACTTGCTCTTGCGGGCACCAACTCGCAATTAGACTTCTTTCCTTCGTTTCCTCCACAAACTCTGGTGGCAAAATTGCCGATTTCCCAATAACCAAATCAGGCCTAATGACCCAAAAGAAGGGCAACTTAGTGTTTGCAAGTCCCCAAGCAAATTCAACAAGTTGTTCTGGCGTTATAACTGTTACACTACCAAAGTTGACATACACAACTGAGTTTGATTGCTTAGTGTTTAGCCACTCTAGGCATTCATTTTGTTCTTTCCATAAGCTATATCCCATATTCAAAGGGTCTTTTGGTAATTGATTGAGATGCAGCTGAAGAGGACCAATGGCATAGACATGTGGAAGCATAGATGAAAGAGCTTCCAAAACATCTTCCTCCAAGGCATCAAAACTGTGAATCACAACTGTTGATGCATCGTGAGCTCTATCCACTGCTTCCATAATGACATTAAACATGATGTCATTGCGATTCGTTGTCCGAAAGAAGGTTGGGAGATCCTTTAGACGGATATCCTTCATCCCTGGAATCCAATTTATCACCTTTTCCAAATACCCATTTGTCAAATAGCTCTCATCTACAATTTACACATTAAAACTTTCAATTTCATCATGTTAGAAACAAGAAAGCGTTAATTAATATATGCTTTCTAGTCTTCAAGTTGAGTAACTGAAAGCCGAATCAATAGACAGAAACAAACCGATTGAAAAGTGAACAAGATGAAAATTGGACTGTAAAAATTATTTCGTTTAAAATGAAGTAGACGAAAGCGTAATTAATAGACAGAAACAAGCCAATAGGCATAATTGATAGGCAGAAAGAAGAAATGGCCAGAGAATCAAAAGATAGAAAAAGATAGAAAGAAATTGATTGAAAAGTGCACAAGGTCAAAATTGGAGTGTAAAAATAACTTCGTTTAAAATGATGTAAATGAAAGCATAATTAAAAGACAGAAACAATTCAATAGACATAATTGATAGGCAGAAAGCAGAAATAGTCGGAGAATCAAGAGACAAAACAAAACCTTTGAGTGGCACAAGTCCTTTTTCTACCAAAGATCGATATTGTTTAAATCCCATGAAGCTGCTTGCGGAACTAGTATAGAACAATACTATATGAGTTTCAATTTCTTGAGCAGCTGTGATTGTGAACGGAGACATCATACCATCTGAAACTATGCAACTCACTGGGGGATTTTTTGACGTTGCTATGGCATCCTGGTTGAGTTTTTGGAGGAGCGCACGAAACGGAGTCAAGAAAATTTGTTTTCTGATTGCATCACAAATCAAAGTGCCATCTTGAGTGGCATCTTCATTAGACTCTGGAAGGCCATCTGGGATGGCTTCGAATTGGAAATCAGGCAAGCCTTCAAGGGAGTTGGGGCCTAGAGATTTAAGAAATCGCTTTTGGTTGAACTCGGTGTTGACAAAGGTGATGTGAAAACCTTCATAGTGGAAAAGCTTTGCAAATTTAAGCATTGATTTTATGTGGCTTTGAACTGGAGCTGGAATGAAAACGGCATGAGGCCTATTAGGAAGTGAGGTGCAAACCATGTTGTTTAGTTAGGTTTTGTGCTTGAATTTCAATGGTTGCACAAATGTACGTATAGTTTGCTAATATAGTGGTAGTGAGCTATACTTTTCGACCCAGATATTGATGAATTATCTGGCGTAAAGAATAATCTTATAAGATTAAGTGATGTAGAATAGTTTGCTAATCTTAGTAAGTACTCCATTTGTGTTTTCTCTGGATGAGCTTGTGCGCGGTTGTAGAATAAAAAGTACAGATACAAAAAAAGAATAGTATATTAATTTTGCGGAGAATTGAATTGTAAATATTACCGCTATTAAGATTTTGCAAACAAACATTATCATTTAATTTTTTTATTATGCTTTAATTTAAGCATACATATATTTATCTGGAATTCTGGATATCTTTTTATTTTTATTATTTTTTATTTTGTATTAATAATAGATTTAAAAATTAATATATTCCTTAACGGTACAGTTTGAATTTAACGGATTTTTAAAATGAAAATCTAAATTCAAACCGTTTATAATGGAATAAACCGTTTGATTTTTATCCGGTCAAATTTAAACTGTTAGATAAATAACGGTTTGAAGCAGATTAGTTAGTACGTAGTTTTAACGGATTCGTGCTCACTCCTAAAATTTATCGGATCATAAATAATTTAATTAAATTATAAAATTAAAACCTAAGTATTCTATGCACCGTCAGTTAAATAAATGCTAACCATTCATATATCTGGCCACATAATGCACACCCAACCGCACATTTTAAAGGCTGCAAAGATAACCTTTTAGATAGGATATTCATACTCTGCCCATCAAATGATAGATGCAAAATTACCCATCTAAATCTCAGGGTCAGCCTCTATATATATTTAGAAAAAACACGTGAACACCGACGTCCACCATTGGTATAATATGCCAAGGTAAGTGATGGCAACATGAAGAGAAATTTTAATACTCGAAGAATTTTAAGAAGGGTTATTCATTGCTTAGTTTTTAATAATATCAATATTTATTTGGAACTCACTAACTATATTTTAAAAAAAATTTAATTCCTAACCTATAATAATTACTCAAATATCCTATTTAGAACTTTTAATCATTATTTAGTAGGTAATTTTGTTTCCTTTCTAATTATGAAAATATTAATAATATTTATAATATTTTTTTCACTTGATCATTTTAAGGAGTAATTTGAGTATATAATCCAATTTAAAGCAAGATAATTAAGAGCAAGAATTCTTCAAAAGTGTTTTTAAACTTTAAATTTGAAAAATCTTTATCATCAAATATTGAATAATTTGATTAATTGCTTAGGGTTTATAGTTTAATTCTTGGATACAATATATAAGAATTAAACCCTAAACCCTAAGTCGTACGCTTTTCCACCACTACCTCCCCTCCCCCCTCCCAAAAAAAAAAAAAAAACTTTCTATAGTACCTTAACATTGAACCCCATAAAACGGATTTCATTCTTGATTTCATAGAAAAAATTCAATTGAAATTATATAATATATTAATCAAGTGAAACCAGTTAATATATATAGCATCCAATATATTGTATATAATAGTGGTTGACTAAAGATGCTGATATAATATAACACAAATAAGGTGGAGTTTGAAAAAAGAGGCTACCCAAGACTGGGGCATGTCTTGTAGTCGCAAATGTAGGCATGCAAATATGTTAGCGCATAAGGGAAGGACAAGGGTAATATTATCTTTGAAATTATTTGAAGGACTTATGAATAAAATGGGTTTAGTTGAAGGAGGTATTATTTTTAATAATAAAGACTCCCAGATTTTAAGTAGAGATATGTGCTGTTAAGGAGGACAATGTAATTATCTTTTTTTAAGAATTCGTGGGAGGAGGTCACGAAACCGTGCCAAGAAAAAAACCATCTATGGCGGATTGACAAAGCAAAGTCAGGTCTTGGGTGTGGAATCTTCATCTGAATCTGGAAGGCCATCTGGTATGGTTTCAAATCGAAAATCAGGGAAGCCATGAAGAAAGTTGGGGCCGAGAAATTTAAGTAATTGTTTGTGGTTGAATTCTGTGTTGACAAAGGTTATGTAAAAGCCTTTGCGGTGGAGGAGTTTTGCCAATTTGAGCATTGCCTTTATGTGGCTTTGAGCTGGGAAAGGAAGACAAACAGAATGAGGCTTTGAATAACTGGCCATCTAGGTAAATTTGTGCTGAGTGTTAGCTAGCATGGATGCCTTAGCAGACTGCAAAATATCTATATATATATATATATATATCTATAGAAGTAAGAGGATCTTGTATTTTTTGAGTGTATTCGGAATCTCATGTGATTATATTTTAATTATTCATATGAATATCATATCGTTCTTCAAAACAATAACAGATTAAATAAGAAATGTTTCAAATAAATCTAAATATTTCTCTAATTGAATAATCGAGGGAGGAAGCCTATGTCACTTCGATAGATTTTCTTGGCTGTAAAATCTTGATTAATAAGTCCCCAGTCAGAATCATTTGTTACCTTTATTATTCTTAGATATGAAATCTTTTTGGGCCCTTTTGAGATTATAATTGCACAGCATCCTCCTACGAAATCTTTTTGGGCCATAAAAAAATATGATGTGCAGTAGATTCAAGCTGGTGTTTACACAAACATACAAACATCAATATCATGAATGCCCATTCATATTCTGACAATGCTTCAACCCTTTTTGTCTTTTCTTGTGTTTTCAAAATAATTTAATTGCAAACGAAATGGATCATAATCGAACTAATTACAACCCAATTATTGTATGCATCATTAGTTATGATAACCCTAAACAAAGGCTAATCATTCATATATTTGGCAGCAAGAGGCACGTACAACCGCTCGCACTACAAAATGGAGCTAATAAGTTTGGACAATTTCATCC
Source organism: Prinsepia uniflora (assembly GCA_032719365.1). NCBI lineage: Eukaryota > Viridiplantae > Streptophyta > Magnoliopsida > Rosales > Rosaceae > Prinsepia > Prinsepia uniflora. The sequence goes on along the minus strand of CM064876.1, from coordinate 2,847,764 downwards.
AAATCATATTTTCTTTATATATATCTTTAATTTATCTAATTATTATTATCATACATATATCATGATTAAAATCGTTTAATTTTTAAATTATCATTTAAAAACCGTTTACATGAAAAATTCAATAAAATTGTCGATTATTTAGTCACCCATATATATCAACTAAATAGACGGTTCATCGTTAATATCTTAAATTTTACTAAAACCGTTGATTTATTTGATATATATAAATGACTAAACGATTTTCAATTCTGTTGATTTTTTAAGAAGATGATTTTGACATGATAACTTAGAGAATTACTGGAGTATTTCTAGAGCTTTACCTAATTCTAGCTAAAATAATTGGAAAACTATTTTAACAAACTTATTTTCAAAAGTTCACTCAAGTGATTAGTATTCTCTCGCTAAAATAATTGGAAAGCTATTTTAACAAACATATTTTAAAAAGTTCACTCAAGTGATTAGTATTCTCTATTTTGGAAAATTTTGAATTATTTATTTGTTGCAAGTTAAACATCTAAATATTCTCAATTTTCAAAATCATAAGTATTCATAATATAATTTTAATATCCCTAAAAGAAACAATAAATCCAAGTAGAATAGAAAGCAAATACGTTCGTAAAAAAATCACAATCTCAAATCTCAAATCCCAATCAATGAATCCAACAAATTTAGTGAGATAGTGCATAATTCCTACTTTTTCTCTTCCTTTTGATAAATTTCAAATTATCTCAATCAATGAACTCAACACAAATTTGGGGAAATAGCAATTCCAATTTTCTCTCGAGCTCCTCTTTGATAAATTTAGGGATCGAAAACCTCCAAAATATCAGAAATCTAAAATGGAGAGTGGCACGCAGACTATGTTGGAGCCTCATTTTAATATCCCCAAATTGGATAAAAAAAATGTATTTTAGGGACTCCTTTGGAGATACTCTTAATTACTCAAGCTAGGTAATGGGATTAACTCATGGAGATTTCATTACCTTTATTTACCCATGTACGCCACAATTTTACAATATTCCCCGTCCCCAACGCCATATATATAATAAAAAAAAGTTAAGAACACAACTAATAAGTAATAATTACAATAATTTTAATAGTTTTTTCATGTGAATTCATCCTCATTTTTTGAGGCATCCGCCTCCATCAACAACTAAAAATATTATGGCAATATTTATCAATGAATTATGTACTACATAAAAAATAAAAAATAAACAGACATGTTTTCTAAGATTTTATTAGTGAGTAGTCATAAGAAGATATCAGGACTGGTCCAAACATTTGAAGATTCAGACCAAAAATAGAAAATGTGTCCCTAATTCACACACCGAACAATTAAAAACGTAAATTTTTATAGATTGATTATCTCATTTTTATACTATAAGGTCTCATTAAAATATATTAGGAAAAACCTATTGGGAAACAACCCCTAACAAAGAAAAAAAAACCTCATGTCCAAAATATTACAATTAGTTAAAAAAATATGTATTTCTAACTTGTACATATATAAAAATGTCCACATTCAAAACTTTTAAACTACGAACTTTCATATTCAATACAAGTATATAGTCTTCAAATAAGAGTTTCAATATTCAATAAAGAATTTGAACTAACATCAAATTTACATACTCTTATATTGTTTATTTTTATACATGATTTATTTATTATATATATTTTTTTGTATTAAAAATTTTGAACTTATTTTGGACCCTATAATATTTTGGTTCAGAGCTTCCAGTAATAACTAAAAACATGGTTTACAATATTTATCAAGGAGTTATATATGTACTCTTTTAAAAAATCAGGCTTATTTTCTCACATTTTATTAGTGAGTAATCACAAGAAAAAATATGGTCGACCTTTTAGGATTTTAATATAATTGACTATGTATGGCTCAACCCTAGAAAGTGATGTTGCAATCCTAGATCAATCATCTCATACTTCCCCATCATATCCTGCTTGAATTCTTCCATCATGCTTGTGCTATCATCTGGGTACACAATGTCATCCATATAGATAGACATAATTAGGGTTCTTTCATCCTTCTTGACCTTTAGGTATAGAGTAGCCTCACTTGTGCTCCTTTCAAATCCACAACTCCGTATACCCATGTAGAGTTATAAGTAGAATATCATATTTGTCTCATATAATTTTCATATTAGTTATGCACTTGATTGATGATATGTATATCCTAGGACATAGGCACTCCTATATAGATATAGAGGTTTTCTGTGATTAAATTCGGGTTGTCTGCAAAATAAGACAGTTTTTCATTCTAAAAAACTAGAAGTGACTCGACTTCGTTATTGACTAATTTGATGTTTGTAGGATGCTTCTATGCCACCCTGCATATCAAACCTAGAAGGACTTGTTCAAGTGGCAACAGAAGTGGAAGATCGTGCATAACGCTCAACAATCACAAGTAAGAAGAAATTAAATGCTTTCTGTTATTTAGATTTCATAAGTAGATATATAGTTCAGTTTCAGCTTATTTCAAATGCAGATATTTTTACCGTCTATAGTTCTATATAACTGATTAAATTGAGGAAGAGGAGTATCTTAGGAATTTGGCAGAAGAGTATCCAGAGGGTACACCTTTAGAAGACATACCTATACTTGATACTGATGCTGGACTGAAGATCATGACATATGTACTAGGAGTTAAATCTGGATGTCAGATTCGTGGGTTAGGTAAAGGGCGACGTAAAGAGCTTTGTGGGTCGTCTTCTCGGGCATCAATTGCTACTGTTCAACAATTGCAGAAAACGGTGGAGGAAGAGAAAGCAGCTCGTGTGGAGGTTCAGCAGCAATTGGCATCGGTTTTGGAGGGACAACAGGCCTTTCAGCAAGCTTTTGATGTTATACAGCAGACATTACAGACTATAATGCCCGGGTTTGTCTTGCCACCATTACCATCTCTTGGAAAAGAATCTACGACTCAACCCAACCCAATGAGGACGTTTAGCTTTTCTAGATTGTTTTTGTACGTGAACTTATTTGAAGCCATATTTAAAATATTGTAAAACTGAATTTGGTGAACTTCTTTGATGACTTTGTTAACTTTTGTATGGTGGAAATTAAGTAACTTTTGTTGTAGAATGACTCTTTCAAATTTTGGTTGATAATTTTGAAAACAAGTTGTGTTAAATTAGTAAGTATATGACATTTGTTGACAAAGTTCTTAAACCGACGACGAAATTGGTTGTTGTAAATCGAATCTTGACAAATTTGCCGACAATTTTTTTTTTCTGTGAATATAGCTTACGACAAACTATTTTGTCGTGAACTTTGTTGTTATATACTCTTACGACGAATGTTTTTGTCATCCTAAAAATTTTAATACAAAATATTTTGTCGTAAATTTGTTTTGATATAATGTTACTACGAATTTTTTTTTGTTCTTAACATATTACGACGAAATATTTTGTCGTAATTAATTTGTCGGCAAGTGATCTACCCCAACAAAATGAAAATGTTTGTCGGCTATTATCTTTCCCGACGAGCCTATAGTGACGATATAGTCGACAAAAGTTTTTGTTGTTATATACTTTTCCCGACATTTGGTCTTTGCCGACAAAACAATTTTGTTAGCACAACAATTTTTTGGGCTCTAAATTCATGGACCGGCTAGTAAATTTCATTGAATTTAATGTTTTGGTTTAATTAAGAGACATGAAAATGTCTCAAAAAAGATAATAACAATTTTATTAATAAGCATTTTAATCTACGTACATTATCAATGGAAGAAAATGACGTGGGTTTGAACTTGAAAACCAATATATACCCACACAGGACTGAGAGAAACCCTAGGCGCCCTTGTCCTCTCCAAAAAATTCTTCTTTTTTAAAAAAAAAAAAAAAAAAACTTTGACTGATCTTCTTTGGATTCAGGGGAATGATCCCCATTTATAGTACCCTATAGATATAGTAAATAAATCAGATAATTCAACTGGTCTATATGTCGATTACGCAGAAGTTTATTAGTCTTCAACCTTCATTTTCTCGTCTATACTCTATTGTCATGATATCGATCATAGTCCCAACGGGTCAGGTGGCCAGTGAAACTTTTATTTTTAGGAGTCTCATTTGTCTTTACAAGGTTTTGACTCATGATGCGTTGTAGTGGGTTTTGACTCATGATGCGTTGTAGTGGGTTTTGATTGAGCGATCGCAGTACTCCACATGTGGTAATGGTGTCAATCACGGTGGATTGACACATCCGAGATATGGTGTCGTTGTTGTCCTTGTCCTCTTCGAAATTCCATGGAGGCGGCAATAACGACAATAATAAGCAGCAATAACGGTGAAAGTGGCCCATTTGTACATTTTGTTGGATTATTTATTTTTTTATTTTTAGTTTTCTTTGTACAAATAAGTTCAATGCATGGCTCTGATTTCAGGTTGGATGTGTATTGCAATGATTAATTTGTTTGGGTAGTACGTAATAGCCTTAATGATATTCAGGGAATTCAAATTTTATTATTTTATGCATTAATTCCTCTAAATCGTTTAGATATACCCTATTTGTGGTCAAACTACTACGGTCTAATCTATCTTATTTTATATCTTTATTCTACAAATAAAATTTCTATCTTCCCAAAAGAAATATATATCCACATAGATAATCATCCCTGGGTTGAACTTCAGAACCACCAGATCACCGTGAACCATACATTTTGATAATAATAATAATAATAATAAATGATGAACCATACTTCTGACAACAGAGGTGCACGCGAAACTATGAACTTTGGGTCCGGCTTCTTTACTAGATTCTTTCTCTACCATACTTTATATGGCTTTTAATCCAAACCAATTGAGTGATATGTAAGATGTTGTAAACAACTTACATTATCCAAACCATTTTATATAGTAGTCTTAACTCTAATGTGATTTTCTATCATAATCACATTAGGATTTCCAGAGATTAAATAGGTATTCAAAATAAACGGTACTAACTTAACACATGTCAATTATTATATGGAGTCCTTTATTAATGATCTAATGACAACGACTCTATTACTCCAATTATGATTAGAACTTTACACGTTAGGTGATTAATCCATACTCAAATTCTAATTAACATTCTCCCACTTGAGTATGAAGTGATCACGTTTGCTCAGTCCTAACTAATATTAAAATAACAGTGTATACTGAGCTCATAAGTGTCACCAAATCCACTCAAAATCATAGAACCACAACACTTGAATACAGTTTTGTATTGTTGCACTGCTATCACTATGACTCTAAACTGACCACAGAAGTCTGTTTGACAATTAGTAAATCATGAGGGAGTTCTTGATCTAAAAGGAACTCCCACACATTGGTCCAACCAAAAAATTAATTAAGTGCCTTGTTACCTAAACAACAACTATGATCATTATGTAGGCAAAACAGAATGATCAAGATTATCTCAAGATAAACATGGTTATCATGTTTATTCTCTAAATCGTATCAAGATTATCTCCATAAAAATCAATAAGATTGAAGATTGTTTAGTTATTCATATATATCAAATAAATGAACGGTTTTGTTAGAAATTAAGAAACTCATGAAGGGTTTTAGTACGTGATATGTGTTTGGTACCACTCGTATTAATTAGCCACCATATAAGTTAATAGTACGCGGTTAAGTGCTTTAATTTATACGGTCCAGACACACTAAAATAATACCCTCGAAATTATCCGTATTAGATAGTCAGATGACTAGTAATCTTGAAAAGTGTAGGAATAATAATAATAATAATAATAATAATAATAATAATAATAATAATAATAATAATGATATTAAATTATAATTTAATAAATTGTAATAATAAAAATAATAATATCTCAATAATTAATAATAATAAAAATATACATAATTAATATTTATGGTATAAACATTTCTTATTACCTATTATAATATCCGCCAATAAATAGTTAAGTAATTAGTGAACCTATGAGAGATGTTTAGACTTAGTTTTTTTATCTTCCATCTCCCATCTATCTATTTTCTTTAGTTATTCACTAGAGCAATTATGATCTGGAAGGGGGTTGTTGTGTAACAAGTGCATAATGTCCACTGGAACGTCCATGTATTTTATCATCAACTTGATGAATTAATTTCAAGATATAAGGCTTTCCTATTATAACAGGTTGTTCATAAGGATCTCCCGTTCTTCCATCAAATATTCTGCTTTTATAATATAAGCCGACTAGTATAATATATTCGACGTTTTAATCCGCTAGAGCACCAAACACTCAATTAAATAGTCAGTTTATCTGATTGATAGATTAGTTTATCTAACTAAAATAATCAGAATAATACGGTGTAACAACTAAGAATTTCTTGTGTTCTCATTCATTATATAGTTTTGTTGATAGGTGCACTGTATCTGCATCACGAACCTTCTAATCCTGACAACATATATTGTATACACCGTCAGTTAATTGAAGGTTAATCACTCATATATCTGGCCACATATTGCACATCCAACCGCACTACAAAAGTGTTGCGAATAAAGATTTTAAAGGCTGAAAAGATAGATAACTTTTTTGATAGGATATTCATTCTCTGCCAATCAAATGATAGATGCAAAATTGCCCATCTAAATCTCAGTCAGCCTCTATATTTATACAAAACACGTGAACACCGATGCCCACCATTGGTATAATATGCCAAGGTAAGTGATGGCCAGGTTCGATTCTCTCCAGTCGTAATTCTAAAAGCCTTTGGGCCTAGGTCGCAGGATTTGCCCTGGCCCCGGTAGTGTAGGGAAGCATCCCTCTTACCCAAACTTTTGATTACCAAAAAAAAAAGGACGTCAAGTAATTAATCATCAAGAGATGAATTTTTTTAGACAAAATAAAAAATGCAAGAAAAAGAAATGGAGGGTGAAAATTAATCAGCTTTTGTTCTTATGAATCTAGCTAGGTTTTTCTTGATAGAAGTTGGTTCACTAAATTTTCGAAGTTTGTAGTTGAAGAGCCATGAGGACCAGTAGCTTCTTCAGCATGTTTCTTCCACTCTGAAACCCTATTTTTCATCTTTTTACCCGTCTCTCCCTCGATCAACTCTTTCACAAGCTTCTCAACTCCATCTCTCTTAACCTGGTTATCAATCTCCATGCCAATACCCCATTCGTTGCAAGTATATCGACAATTCGTTTGCTGGTCACCAAAGAACGGCCAACAAATCATAGGCACTCCCGCCGTCAGGCTCTCAATGGTTGAGCCCCAACCACTATGTGTTAAGAACCCTCCAACAGATGGGTGGTTAAGGACTTGCTCTTGTGGGCACCAGCTCGCAACTAGACTCCTTTCCTTAGTTTCCTCAAGAAACTCTGGTGGCAAAATTGCCGCTGTTCCAATAACCAAATCAGGCCTAATGACCCAAAAGAAGGGCAACTTAGTGTTTGCAAGTCCCCAACCAAATTCAACAAGTTGTTCTGGTGTTATAACTGTTACACTACCGAAGTTGACATACACAACTGAGTTTGGTTGCTTAGTGTTTAGCCACTCTAGGCATTCATTTTCCTCTTTCCATAAACTATATCCCATATTCAAATGGTCTTTTGGTAATTGATTGAGATGCAGTTGAAGTGGACCAATGGCATAGACATTTGGAAGCATAGATGAAAGAGCATCCAAAACATCTTCCTCTAACGCATCAAAACTATGAACCACAACTGCTGAAGCTTCATAAGCTCTATCTGCTGCTTCCAGTACAAGGTTAAACGCGATGTCCTCGTGATTTGTTGTCCGAATGAAGCTTGGGAGATCCTTCAAACGGATATCCTTCATCCCTGGAATGAAATCTATCACCTTCTCCAAATACCCGTTTGTCAAATAGCTCTCATCTACAACACGTTGAAACTTTCAATTTCTTCATTTTAGAAACAAGCAAGAGTTAATTAATATATGACGGCTAGTCTTCACGTTGAGTAACTGAAAATAGAATCAATAGACAAAAACAAACCGATTGACAAGTGCACAAGTTGAAAATTGGAGTATTGTAAAAATTATTTTGTTTAAAAACGAAGTAAACCCAAAGTCCCAAAGCAGAATTAATAGACAGAAAAAAAAAAACCAATAGACATAATCGCTAGGCAGAAAGCAGAAATGGTCGGAGAATCAAAAGATAGAAACAAACCCTTGAGTGGTGCTAGTCCTTTTTCTACCAAAGCTCGATATTGTTTAAATCCCATGAAGCTGCATGCAGCAATAGTATAGAACAATACTATATGAGTTTCAATTTCTTGGGCAGCTGTGATTGTGAACGGTGACATGAAACCATCTGAAACTATGCAACTCACTGGAGGATTTTTCGACGTTGCTATGGCATCCTGATTGAGTTTTTTGAGAAGCGTACGAAATGGAGTCAAGAAATTTTGTTTTCTGACCGCATCACAAATCAAAGTGACATCTTGAGTGGCATCTTCATTAGACTCTGGAAGGCCATCTGGGATGGCTTCGAATCGGAAATCAGGCAAGCCTTCAAGGGAGTTAGGGCCAAGAGATTTAAGAAATCGCTTGTGGTTGAACTCGGTGTTGACAAAGGTGATGTAAAAGCCCCTATAGTGGAAGAGCTTTGCAAATTTAAGCATTGCTTTTATGTGGCTTTGAGCTGGAGCTGGAATGAAAACGGCATGAGGCTTTTTAGGAAGTGATGTGCAAGCCATGTTGTGAGGTTGTGTATCCATTTCAGTGCTTTCACTAATGCATATAGGTTACTGATATATAAATTGGTACCGAGCTTTACTTTCATAACTTGTTGAATGATCTTCTGCACGTTCAATAGTGGCATTATCGTCTTGTAGTTTGAAAGTAGCCATGTGATAGTGGTCCATTATTGTCTTGTAGTTCAACTTGTAGGCTGTCCATTTCTTTGTTTGAACTTTCCATACGGAAAAATTATTTTGTTGGATTACTAACTTCTATGCTACCATCACAGAAGAAATCGAATGATTAGCAGCAATTGAATTTTCATATTTGCGCTCTAGGACTTACTTATCTAACATGGTAATTGCTTTATTATTGACAACAAATAAAAATCAATGGAAAGAACGATTAGGACACTTAATCAACAGCATGAAAGCCAGATTAGGAAAACTACAATTATAAAAGAAGACACGAGGCGAAGTATGACTAGGTGCCTTCTCTAGGCGCCTAATAAGTTGAATCTGATGATTAAACGCACTTTTAATTCAAAGGCACAGGTTTGTTTTACTGTCCTTATCACGACATCGTAAAGCTCATAGTCTATAACTCTATATATAACAAGAGTTCGATTCAAACTCTTTTTCCTAATCCAAAACTCGAGCCTCCTCTCCAAAAAAAAAAAAAAAATTAGGGTACGCCATCTTCTTTTCCTCTCGTCTCTTCTGTGTGTACTTCTAATCCCAGACGGTTGAATTGAATTTTCAACACTCTTTTTCCTAATCCAAAACTCGAGCCTCCTCTCCAAGAAAATTTTCTTCAAAAAACTTTTTCGTCGACGGACCTTCTTCAGATTCGGGGTGTTTTTTGCAAGTACTCATAAGAATGTAGTGAATAAACTTGATAATCCAACAGGTCTTGATGTCGATTTTACCAAACTTTATTCATCTTCATTCTTCTTTTTCTTGTCTATCGCTATGATATCGATCATGGTCACATGTTTTGGCATCCCGATGGGCCAAGTTGCAGGTAAAACTCTTATCTTAATTAGGAGCTTGATCTGTCTTAATAAGGTTTTAACTTGTGATGCAGCAAAGTGGGTTTTGATCGAGTCATCGCTCTCCTCTACTGGTGGTGTGACGTAGATCGCGGTGGATTAAAACAACGATTTGTGATATGGTGATGGATGATATCCTCGCTGTCTTCGGAATTCTGCAAAAGCAGCAATAATGGAATTGATATATATGCAGCGATAATAGTGAGAATGTCTCATTTTTACCTTTTGTTGGGCTATATATATATATATATATATATATCTGTCAATCATGAACTTTTCCACTCGTATAGAGCTTTACAAGCCGTATATAAATATATATACATATATATATATATATGATCAACATTTACATAGAAAATTTACTTCAACAAAACACCAATTTATCTAAATTGATGATTTTGAAAGTAAATAGGGCTCGAGCTAGGGATGGTTAAAAATATCCATCGGTACCCATAGGTATTACCTATTATTTTGTGGGCAGAGTAAGGATTTTACCATCGGGTATCCTTACTGGTTGAAGAAATAAAAACGCATTGATGGCTCTCTTTCTCCCACAGTCATAGAGCCAGCCACCTATCCTATGGGCTAGGGTGGCCTACAGCCCACTCGAAATTGTTAACCTAAAAGACAGAATACTATATTTTTAATATTTATAGTACACTCAGTTAATTTGTTATATGCACTTAAATAAGATAAAAAAAATGATATTTTTGAAGATTGGATAATATATTCCTCAAATAAAAGAGAATTTTTTTTATAATATTGACATCGACTTGATAATAGACTTAATTAATACGTCAAAAATTAATAGACTACAAGTTTAATACTTTTATATTACATAGTATCGCATAAAATTGTTATTTTTTCTTAGCTTTTTTACATATATAAGTATTAATTTTTAGAATAAGGTTGACCAGTATATATATATATTTTTCTTCTTATCAATAAAATTCACACATACTATCAAATTTTAATAGAATATAAAAAATTAGACCACCTCATATTTAAATCGTGGGATCCAAGCTTTCATACGATCTCCAAGCGAGCTAGGAGGGCCATCCGATCAGTTCTCCCCGTCACGATTCCCACCAAGTTGGTAAACATTCATCGTGAATTTGGCTCCCCTTAACTTTTTTTTTTTGTCTTCCAGATTTTAGTATGCGTAAATAATTGGGATTTTTGTAGTTGAATTTGTTACCATTCTCCATATTATTTCTTTCCTCACCTCTTCTTCTTCTTTCACTCTTCTGTCCCTCGGTCTCATCAGCGAACTGTCAAAGCCCACTCCCAATTCCAATACAAATTTAATGTTAATTGATACTAAAGAGATATTATACAAAATATATTTGTAAAGAAATACTAAAATATTATTCAGGGCTGTTAATCAGTTTAATCGTTTCTGACTTTTTGATCTTTTTACAAAGATTTCTCTTTGTTCGGAGTAAATCGTCCTGCGTGCTTCATTTTTCTTCTTGTTTCAGTTTCTCTCTTGTTTTGTAAGTAGCCCATCACAACTTTTTGGGTGAAGCTTGTCTCTTTTTTCTTTCCTTCTGTTTGTCCTTTTCTTCTTTCTTCTTTTGTGACTTTGCTTCCTTCTTGGAATCAAGAGAGATGAGCTTTTGGTTTTTTGCCAAACAGTGTAAATAGGAAGTATGTTTCATCCATCACATGCATTGATTAGAATAGGTAGCACATTTTTACAATAATTCTGTATACTATTTACATTTTTTTCATTAGAATCTTATCAAGTTTTTAACAAGATTCTGGGTCAACTACGCGTCTATCATATTGTTAATATTAGTGTATTCAACTCCACCTTCCTCATCAGAACTCATTGCCAGTAGATTTTCATTTTGTTGATGAACTTCTTTTTCTTCTGCAGTAATTTCAAGTTTTTTTTATTGTAAGGGAGGAGGGAATTTTGGAAATTTTCCATATAATATGTCATCGGGATTCGAATTTGAGACAAATTGTCTATAAGTCAACATTATAACCAACTGAACTAGATCCACTTGACATGAAGCACGCAAGATGATTCTCTCCAAAACAGTAAGGAATCTTTGTAAAACACCAAAAAGCCATAATCAGTTAAACTGATTAACAACCATAATATTTTTTTTATATTTTTCAACTTTTTCCCAAATATACGCCGTTATCTTTTCATAAATATGAATTTCGCTATCTCTATTAATATCGATTTTTTCATCATCGGTATAACTCACGATTATTATTTATTCCATATTGTGGAAGGAGATGAGTGAAGGGATAGATCAATCATTTTGTAAATTGGAGTAAAATATTTCTTCTATTTATTTTTGTTGGTTTTGTTTCTTCGATTTATTCCTTAATTTTATTTATTTTTTTTTATAATTTTTTTTTTTGTTTTCTATTTTATTTATAATTTTCTTTTTCTTAGCTCTTTTTTTTCATCAAAGAATCTTTTAATTTTTATATGTTGTTTATTATAATGAAGGAGATAAAAATAAAAAGCAAAAGAAAAAAAATTAGAAGCAAAAAAAATTAAAAAGCAAGTAGATAATTAAAAAATATAAAATTGTTATGGGTATGGGTATGAATTACCTAATAGGTAGGATTTGGGCAATGTATATTTACCTAACTAGAATTTAATGATGTATATTTTTATTCCTAATTAGAGTCTTAATTATATTAATTAATGCGTACATTGGACAAAGCTAAAAAATACTGGTCGAGGAGTGCAGCCGAAAATAGGAGAGATTACAAGTCAAAAACATGAAGGTAAGTGATGACAACATGAATCGACAACTCCAACATATAATTACGTAGTACCAAGGGAAGAAGAAATCATTGCTTTAAAAAGAGAAATGTCAAAGACGATATATATTCAAAGATTTTCATTTCACCTTCGTTGAAAAAGGTTCAAAATATTTTTACTGTTGATTCTGTATATATATAACATATAATCTATCATTGGTGCACATGCCAAAAGCTATGCGTGAATAATTTGGATTACTGATATTGCTAGCTAGTCAAAGACGTCAATTAATTCTTTTCTCTTTTTTATTACAGAGAAGCGGAATTTTTTTTTTGTAAATTTTCTATATAATATATCATCGAATTTTAAATTTAAGATAAATTTTTTATAAGTTAATATTAGAACTAACTGAATTTGAACCACTTGACAAAACGTTAATTAATCACCAAGAGACGAATTTTTTGGCACAATAAAAAAAATTATACTCATTTTTATACTGATATAAAAAAAAAAAGAAAAATAGAATTTCTGAAAGAAAATAAATTAAAAATGCAAAAAAAAAAAAGAAGATTGTGAATATTAATCACTTCTTGTTCTTACGAGTAGAGCCGGTTCAAAAATTTGACGGCTCGGGACAAAAATAAAAAATGTGCCCTAAATTTGCAAATCTAATTATTAAAATATAAATTTTTATAAACTGATTATTTGAGTTTTATATAATGAGATCACATTAAAACCTTTGCTAGGGAAAACTCCTTATGACGACAATACCCCGAAAAAGAAAAAGAAAAATACCTCATGTCCAAAATATTACATTCAGTTCATAAAAAAAAAAAAACAAATCCATATTATAACTATATATATAGATGAAAATACTCACATTTAAGATTAGTAGACTACAACTTTCATATTCAATAAAAGCAATTATTCCACCATTTAAAAAACTTAGAACCAACATCAAACTTACACACTTTTATATTATTTATTTATTTATCTACTTTATATATTTTTTAATTTATTTATTATATTATATAATATATATTAATAATTTTGGGCCCTATATTGTTATGAGCCCAAGACTTTAGCCATTTTCGCCCTATCCTGTGACCGGCCATGCTTCGAGTGTCGACATTGAGTTAGGTTTTTCTTAATAGAACTTGATTCACTAAATTTTCAAAGTTTGTGGTCGATGAGCCATGAGGACCAGTAGCATCTTCAGCAAGTTTCTTCCACTCCACAACCCTATTTTTCATCTTCTTACCCTGCTCTCCCACCATCAACTCTTTCACAAGTTTCTCAACTCCATCCCTAGTGACAATGTTATCAATCTCCATGCCAATGCCCCATTTGTTGCAAGTATACCAACAGTTTGTTTGCTGGTCGGCAAAGAACGGCCAACAGATCATAGGCACTCCCGTCGTCAGACTCTCAATGGTTGAACCCCAACCACTGTGTGTCAAGAACCCTCCGACAGATGGGTGGTTAAGGACTTGCTCTTGCGGGCACCAATTCGCAGTTAGACTCCTATCCTTCGTTTCCTCCACAAAATCTTGTGGTAAAATTGCTGATTCCCCAATAACCAAATCTGGTCTAATTACCCAAAAGAAGGGCAACTTAGTGTTTGCAAGTCCCCAACAAAATTCAACAAGTTGTTCAGGTGAAATTACCATTATACTTCCAAAGTTGACATACACAACTGAGTTTGGTTGCTTAGTGTTTAGCCACTCTAGGCATTCAATTTCTTCTTTCCATAAACTATATCCCATATTTAAAGGGTCTTTTGGTAATTGATTGAGATGCAATTGAAGAGGGCCAATGGCATAGACAAGTGGAAGCATAGATGAAAGAGCATCCAAAACATCTTTCTCCAAGGTATCAAAGCTATGAACTACAACAGCTGAAGCTTCATGAGCTCTATCAGTTGCTTCCATTACGAGGTTAAATACGATGTCATCGTGATTCGTCGTCCAAAGGAAGCTTGGAAGATCTTTTAAACGGATATCCTTCATTCCTGGAATCCAATCTATCACCTTTTCCAAATACCCGTTTGTCAAATAACTCTCATCTGTGACACCAAAAATTTCAATGTCATCATATTTAGAAGACAAGCAAGAGTTAATTAATTTAAGCGGGTCAATCTTCAAGCTGGGTAACCGAAAGCATAATTAATAGACTGCAGAAACAAACCGATCGAAAAGTGTAGAAGGTGAAAATGGGAGGGTAAAAAATATTTCGTTTAAGTGAAGTAGACGAAAGTAAAATCGATAGATAAAAACGAACAAATAGACAAAACCGATAGGCAGAAAGCAGAAATGACCAGAGAGAGAAAAAAACCATTGAGTGGCGTTAGTCCTTTTTCGACCAAAGCTCGACATTGTTTCAATCCCATGAAGCTACATGCAGCAATAGTATAGAACAATACTATAGGGGTTTGAATTTCTTGAGCAGCTGTGATTGTGAACGGTGACATGAAACCATCTGAAACTATGCAACTCACTGGAGGATTTTTCGACGTTGCTATGGCATCCTCGTTTAGTTTCTTGAGGAGTGCAAGAAAGGGAGCCAAGAAATTTTGTTTCATGATTGCGTCGCAAAGCAAAGGGATATCTTGGGTGACATCTTCATTGGACACTGGAAGGCCATCTGGGATGGCTTCGAATTGGAAATCCGGCAAGCCTTCAAGGGAGTTGGGGCCTAGCGATTTAAGAAATCGCTTGTGGTTAAACTCGTTATTGACAAAGGTGATATGAAAGCCTCTATGGTGGAGGAGCTTTGCAAATTTAAGCATTGCTTTTATGTGGCTTTGAGCTGGAACTGGGATAAATACAGCATGAGGCTTGTTAGGAACTTCTGCACGAGCCATGTTGTTGTTTAAATTTTGTGTTTGCCTTTCAATGGTTGCACAAATGTATGTAATCTGCTTATGTAGTAGTAGTGGGCTATACTTTTCAACCTGGTTGAATTATCTTGGGTAGATAATATTCTTAAAATGATTACTGGTGTGCTTACGTCAGTTCAATAACTAGTCCATTAGTCTAAGCACTTGTCGAACTTATAAAGCAATTGTCGATTTCTCTATTTGAACGACGATTTTTTTTCATTAAACTATACCACATGTAGCCAATTCCATGTTACCATCATAAAAGAAATCTAATAATTGAATCGCCCTTAAATTTTCATTGTCGCCCTAGGGCTGTTTTAACCACGGTAATTGCTTTATTATTGACCATAAATATACATATATAAAACAATTGCCAACAGATTCATTCATATTCGAAATCTTCAATATCGTACCAAGATCCAAAACATCAATTAAGTATGGTTTTGGGCTCAGTATATATCTAGTGTGATGTGGGAGGGCTCTAATTAATTTACAATTTGAATTCGAAAGCAACCCAGATTTCGTAGAATGAAGAGAAGAGTAGAGGTGGAAGATGTTGGTTCCTAAGCAATCACTGGTTGCATTTAGTGTGTGTATGCATCATAGTGCAAGCACTATTATGAGGTGGCACTCAAGATGAGTGTGAGAATATGTTACAACAGATTCAGGTTGCTTGGAGAGCAAGAAGGATATATGTCTCCTTCTCACTGGTCAAGAGCTAGCCTAATTCCTATTGGTTGTTTGTCACCAAAATGACATCATTTTGTAACCGTTTTCTCTATGTAATCTAGGCTAGAATCATTGAATGTAGAGGGCAGCGTGCAATTGAAACGGAAAAAAAAAAGTTTAAGAGAAATTCAGAGAGAATTGCTCATAGGCAATTTATCAAACACTTTGTGTGCACAAATTTGAGAACCAATCTTCTTCCATACAATCGTCTCCATATTCATCTAA
Source organism: Prinsepia uniflora (assembly GCA_032719365.1). NCBI lineage: Eukaryota > Viridiplantae > Streptophyta > Magnoliopsida > Rosales > Rosaceae > Prinsepia > Prinsepia uniflora. Next base: position 2,831,500 of record CM064876.1, on the reverse strand, counting down.
ACTCAAAAGGATTACAATTCAAACTATCTAAACCTATCCTTTTTCAGTGTTTGAGTTTCAGTGTGTTACCTTAAGGACTGCATCTTACAATTCCAACCATTGCTGCTCTTGCTAGGCACTGTCGTGTGCGCCATCTTCATTGATCGATTGAAGAACCTGCAACACAAAACAAGGAAGTTCATTAGTACCTGAAATCGGAGAAACCAATATGGTATCAGAGTAGTAAACTGACCTGGTTTACTGGGGTGTGAACTGTGAATAAATTGCATCACATTGCAACTTAGCAAGCTAGTCAAGAAATGGCTACTACGGGTGGAGATGTAAGAGTTCCACTGTTTGATGGATCCAACTATGAATTTTGGAGTATCAAAATGCGTACAATTCTACGTGCTCATGATCTATGGGAGTATGTAGAGGTTGGACTGAATGAAGATGTACCTGCTGCTACAATACCACCAGAACCTACTGAACAAGCAGCTGCAAGACCTTCTAAGGCTGCTAGGCCAACTCGAGCTGACTACATTCGAGATGCTCGTAGACTGGGGATGATCCAAACAGCTGTGGTGGATTCAATCTTCCCATGAATCTCCAATGAGCAGAGTACTAAGGCAACTTGGGATTTGCTGCAGAGAGAATACAGAGGAGATGAGAAAGTTAAAGCAGTCAAACTACAATCTCTGAGGAGAGATTTTGAGTATGTAAGGATGAGAGCTGATGAATCTTTTTCTACCTACACTTCTAGATCGACTGTATATCATAGTAGATCATATGAGGTCTTATGGTGAAGAAATAATAGAAAAGAGAATTATGCAGAAAATCCTGATCAGTCTTACTAAACCCTATGATCCTATAGTATCAATTCTTGAGAAAACTAAGGATCTAGACCATGTCAATGTACAAACACTACTAGCCTCAATTTGTGCATTTGATCAGAGGCTGGAAATGCACTCAGAAACTCACACTGAGAAGGCATTTTCTACACTGAGTGTGAATCAAGCATCTCATGATAAGACGCAAAAACACTATGGCAAAGGCAAGCAGAACTACAGGGTGAATAAGAACTGGAAAGGGAAGTCCTACAACAATGCCAAGAACAGCCAAGGTATCGAGTTCTCCAAATCTATTTCTGGAAATTCTACCAACTCTAAAGAACCTTGTAAAACTTGTGGAAAACTTCACTATGGAGAATGTTGGCTTAAGAACAAACCTAAGTGTTTTAAGTGCAACAAAGTTGGACATATTGCAAAGATTTGTATGGTGAAGCAAGTTGTGAATATGGAAAAGCAGAAAGAAGAAGATAGGGATGGAGTCATGTTCTATGCTTGCAATTCTGCAACAATTCTTAAGGATAGTGGTGTGTGGTATGTGGACAGTGCTTGCAGCAATCACATGACCTCGCATGAGTCCCTATTGGTAAATGTGGAAAGGTCTATCACTACTAAAGTAAATATGAGAACAGGAGACCTGGTGCAGGTCACAGGATAAGGCTCCTTGGTGATCAACACTCGGAATGGAAAAAGAGTGATCAATGAAGTAATGCTGGCTCCAGGTCTTGACACTAACTTGTTAAGTGTGGGACAGATGGTAGAACATGGGTACTACCTAAGATTTGGCAACATAAGTGTTGAAGTCTATGAGGATGATGAAATGCTAGCTGCAGTGTGTAGCCTCTATTCCTACGCTAGGAAATAGGTGTTTTCCCCTTTCCGTAGATTGTATCCAATCTGTTGCACAAAGGGCCACTGTGGAAGAAAGTGCAGGATTGTGGCACATGTGTTTTGAACATCTAAACTACCATAGTCTGCACAAATTACAATATCTAAATATGGTTCTAGGACTTCCTATCCTAGAAGGAAGTAGTGAAGTCTGTGAAGGATGCATAACAGGGAAACAACACATGGAAGGAAGTAGTGACAAGGACAAAGCATGGAGAACATCTACACCATTGGAGCTAAATTACAATATCTAAATATGGTTCTAGGACTTCCTATCCTAGAAGGAAGTAGTGAAGTCTGTGAAGGATGCATAACAGGGAAACAACACATGGAAGGAAGTAGTGACAAGGACAAAGCATGGAGAACATCTACACCATTGGAGCTAATTCATACTGACTTGTGTGGTCCAATGCAAATAGAAACTATTGGAGGTAATAAGTACTTCATTACCTTCATAGATGATTACTCTAGAATGTGTTGGGTGTATTTTTTAAAGCATAAGCCTGGTGCATTTAATGTATTCAAGAAGTTCAAATCCATGTGTGAACTTCAAAGTGGATACAAGATAAAAAACCTAAGAAGTGATAGGGGAGGTGAATTCACTTCACATGAGTTTCATAAATTTTGTGAGAGTGAAGGAATTGTGAGACAGCTCACTGTGGCTTACTCACCACAGCAGAATGAGGTTGCTGAAAGGAAAAATAAGACAGTGGTTGAAATGACCAAGTCAATGTTGCATGATAAGGCCATGCCTTACCACTTCTGGGATGAATCTGTCAATACAGCTGTATACCTACTGAATAGATGTCCTACAAAGACAATTGAGAAGAAGACTCCATTTGAGGTTTACTGTGGGAGGAAACCAGGAGTAAAACACCTGAAGGTCTTTGGTTCTATATGCTATGCACATGTGCCTACTCAACTAAGACAAAAATTGGATGAATCATCTGTGAAGTGTATGTTTGTTGGATATGGTACTTAATTATTGTCATGTTTTAATTATTCATATTATAAAAAAGATTTCTTTATTTTAATTAAGAAATCTAGATATATACATGCATAAGAGATAACAATAATAATATCGTCGAAAAGTACCTTCATTCGAGTACGTAGGTGCATAGATCTCTAACTTTGTATATGTCCAGGTCGATAGATCCTCCTTGTCTGTAAAATCTTGATTAATAAGTCCGAGTTGAAACATATGCTCCTCTCATTTTTATATGAAGTCTGATTCAAGCGTTTTGAGCTTGTAATTGCAATTTATATATTGGCAACGCTTTTTTATCAAAAGGAGATGTCATTGATAAAAAAAAAAAAATTCGGGGCAAAAACCAATTTCATTAAAATCTCATCAGGAAAATTGAGTTAGTCTAAAAAAATTTCAATGAGGAAAAAGAATACTTATTACATGCGAAAACAACGAGACTAAAAAAACAGCAATCGTATAGACAACACCTTGCAAGGGAAGTGTAATTAACAAATTTTATCTATATATATGTATTATAATTATAATTAAAAAAAATATTTCCTAATTATTAAATGAAAAAATGTTATCTACTTTGATATTATTTAGTAATTTATATGTATAATCAAATTGACGGTTTACTATATTGCAAGGATTATGTTCATACATGCACGTACGTACACCATAAGGTTAATTTGGTTAATTTTATACACGTTTAGCTTAAGAGAAAAAAATCACTAAATAATCTTCAATTTAGCTAATTTTTTTCCAATAGGTGATTCATCTCTTTCTCATTACTGATTTAGAAAATGAAAGATTCCAACTGCTTTATTATTGACCACAAATATACATACATAAAAAAAATTGGCAACAGATTTTTCTTCTTTTTCCATTATTGCCGACAGATTTTTTCTTTTTTCTTTCTATTTTTTTACTACATAAGAGGGAGAATTTTTAGAAATCATTCATACAAAATGTCATTAGGGTTCGAACTTGAGACTAATTGCCTACAAGTGATCAACACTAGAACCAATTAATCTTTTTTCTTCCTATTAATTGCCAATAATTGTTCTGTTCAAGATTTTTACCAATTCGGTGTATGAAATTCATTCATATTCGAAATCTTCAATATAATTCCAAGATCCAAATCATCAATTAAGTATGGGTTTGGGCTCAGTTTCTAGTGTGATGTGGGAGGGCTCTAACTTACAATTTGAATTCAAAAGGAACCCAGATTTCGATTCCGTAAAACTAAATTGAATATTTAAGTAGTTGAAATTTTGAAAGAAGAGAGGAAAAAAGCAAGAAAATAGGAAGGAATATTCAGGGCAAAAAACTTAAAGGACTTCATTAAAACCTCATCATGAAAATTCAGATAGTACGAGAAAAATTCAATGATCAGCAAAAAAATAGTCATTGCATACAGAAGCATCAAGACCCAAAAAACCAGCAATCAAATAGATAACGCCTTGCTTGCAAGGGAAGTGTATAGTGAACAAAAAAAAATATATGCTACTTCCAGCAATCATATCTTGAAGAATTGTACGTTACTTAATTCCACCGTGAAAAAATATGTTGACGAAAGAACTCTTTAAGGTAGAATTACATTAAAAAATTTCTTATTAAATAAATTTTAATTAAAAAGATTAGCACAACAACGTATCATTACCGTCTTCTATTTCGTCTTCTATTTTTTAATCTTGAATTGATTATAGAGAAATCGAATCTAGCACTTATTGGAACAAACATAGCCCGCCACTCCCATTTATTGATAGGACATCAGTAGTAGTGCCTACGATGGTCATAGCCATGCCTAACAAGATTATAATTGGGCTTACACCCTTTCATAGTAAAAACAAACAAACGCACCCTCTCTCCAAATTCTTATAAACACATTCAACAAATTTAAAAACACTACAAAATAATATTACAAGTTCAAACATTACAAAGTTATAAGCTCAAATATTTTATAATTAAAACAAAATAGTGATGACGTTTATGCGACCTAATTATCATCCACAACCTCAACATCAACGTGATACACTGAAGTTCCCCGAAATTGAACTAGAAATTGGAGTCATTGGAGCTGGCCGACACCTAGTGCCTTTAGTGTCCAGTTGAATTTATGAGGCAGATGTATCACATACAACCACTACAATAAAATAGAGCTGACCCAGCAAAGAACCTCCGTCCAGCAAGAGCACGCCTTCGTTAGGCAATATGTTTACCCGGCGAAGATCCGATGGGTAACGTCCGTCAAGCAATCCTCTTCGAGCTAGTGTCTTGCTTGACGGTGAAGGAGTTTCGCTGAGCAAGACCGAAGTAAACGACGTTTTCCTGGCGGACGTATTCGCCAAACAAAGCCATCGAAAACAAGACAGACGAGCAGCCTTTCAATGCTTTCCTGGCGAAGGTACGTCGAGCAAACTTTGAATTGAAGGACTTTGTCCGGCGAAGCTCCACCGGGAAAACTTGAAAATAACAATGTTTGCTCAACGAATCTTCCGGGCAAAGTTTAAAATATTTTAATAGTCGGCGGTGGGTGATCATCATCCTGGGCGGGCTGTCGATTCGGGTCCTAGGATTGCAAGCAAGGGCCATTCGACACACGATGACCTAGTTGATTGAGCAGGAGTGCTTCAAGGTCCTCCTTTACTAGTCACTTGGGACATAGTATCTGGAAAAATTGAGACAAATAAACTATCATCTCAACATAGTAGATGTTGATCTCATCCAAATTCTGATCAGAAGATCTATCCAACATTTGCATCCAGCCTTTGTCCATTGTGCCTGCGTCCACAAAATAGAATCAATGTAAGTAAATAATTAAATATTGTCTCGTAGTTATCCCATTCGAGAGTGCACGTTCTGTGCTGTATATTTTGTGACCTACGAGGCGAAGTTTCAACCGAGGGAAATTTCAGTAACATCACCCTATAGTTCTCAAAATGCATAACTTAGATACTTTAAAAGAATATCTAGTATGAATTTGGAGAACATTGAGGAGATATAAACCGAATTTTTCACGATCCAAACCTAACCACATAGATAACAAACTACACAGCACTCCCAAACTGTTCCGATAAATGGACAATTCAAGAGTCAGTCAATCAATCCGATTCACTGACTCTCAAACAAGTCTAAAGTTTTCCATCAGATTTCTTTATACAAAGTTAATTAATCAACTAACTTAGCATTAATGGATAAATCACAATTCCCTAGTACAATTATATCCAGAATTATAAACATCTTCTACAAATTTTCCACAATAAATTACAATTTTCTAACATAATTAAATTCAAAATTCTTAGCAAAAATAAAAAGAGAGACAAACACAAATACCTTTTTCTAAGAAATCCTTCAAATCAACCACAAATTGCCTTTAAAAATAGCTTTTAATAACAAATAAAAATAAAATAAAAACTAAAACAAAACAAAATTTAAAATCATTAAACTTTAGATGAAGTGATGATGAAGTGATGAAGCAATGATGATGAAATAATAATGAAATTATGTATGGTAGATGAGAGTGAGTGAGAGAGGGTAATGAGAGAGTTATGAGGAAGAAATGCACCCCGCAACTGCATTTAATGATCAGTGCAAGATTTTTCCCGGCGATGTCTTCGGCGGGCAAATTTTAATGACTCGCCGGCCAAAGTGTTGGCGCCTAACTTCCTTCGTGCGAAAATTTTTCCCTCGCACGCGAAGCTTGGTCAACGGAAACGGTTTTTCCGGCGAGCATAATTCACCATTAAAACACTTTTTCCCAGCGGACTTTGACCCATCGCCGGGCAAACCTCTAGCCTTTTGCGCGCCAACGACCACAACTTCTTGCGCGGGGTTTGCCTGGCAAGCCTCCCTACATTCGCTGTGCAAAGTTTCCATTAAAACACTTTTGCCCAGCGGACGTTGACCTCTTACTGGGCAAACCTCTCGTCTTTTGCGTTGCCAATGACCACGGATTCCCTCGCAGAATTTGCCCGGCGAGCCTCCCTAAATTTGCCGTGGAAACTTGGACAAGCAAGGGGATTTCTTGTAGTGAAGCCATTATCAAATTAATATATCAAATTTAGTATGTATATAAGTAAATTGGATGATGGATAGTGGACAAGTTTTTACTTAATGGGTACATATTGGATATCCATATTCTACCCATCAAATGTTGGATAAAAAATTATCCATCTAAGTTTTCAGCCTATTTAAGCAGAGCTCATGAATATACCAATCACCATTGGTATTATGCCTATCCCTAAAGGTCGGGGATTAAGGAGTGGAGCCGAAAATAGGAGAGATTACAAGTCGAAAAATTAAGGTAATTGATGACAACATGAATCAACATCTCTTAAAATATAATTATTACTGGCGTGAAATTAAGAAGAAATCGTTACTTAATCTGTCTTCTATTAAGTTTATATATGATATCGGTATCAATTAAGGTAATTGATGCCGGTGGCTAAAACAGTTGCTAATTGTAAAGGATTGAAAAAAAAAATAGAAAGCAAAGTAATTGAAATAAATTAGTGACAAATAACATGTACCAACTCCGTGCCATATCAGTTAATAATTTAGAAGCTGGATTTAAGTTGATGCCACTAGCATTTTTGATATCATATAATCCATAATTAATGCATGTGTGCCAAAATTATCCGTGTATAATTTAATTACTTATATTTATAGTCAAAGAAGTCAAGTGATTAATTAATCACCAAGAGATGAATTTTTTCACACAATAAAAAAGATTGTATTCATTTTTTTAACCTTTATATGAAAGAAAGGAAAACATAATTTTTAAACAAAAAAAAAAACTAAAAATGCAAGAAAAGAAAATAGAAAGTGAGAATTAATCCCTTCTGGTTCTTATGAATGACATCTAGCTAGGTTTTTCTTATAAAACTTGATTCACCAAATTTTCAAAGTTTGAGGTTGAAGAGCCATGAGAACGCCAGTAGCTTCTTCATCAGCAAGTTTCTTCCACTCCAAAATCCTATTTTCCATCTTCTTACCCTTCTCTCTCTGCATTAACTCTTTCACAAGCTTCTCAACTTCATCACTCTTAACATTATTATCAATCTCCATGCCTATGCCCCATTCATCGCACGTATATCGACAATTCCTTGGCTGGTTGCCAAAGAATGGCCAACATAACATAGGCACTCCCACCGTCAAGCTTTCAATGGTTGAGCCCCAACCGATGTGTGTTAAGAATCCAACGATAGATGAGTGGTTAAGGACTTGCTCTTGCGGGCACCAACTCGCAACTAAACTTCTTTCCTTAGTTTCCTTCATAAACTCCGGTGGCAAAGTCGCCGATTTTCCAATAACCAAATTAGGCCTAATGACCCAAAAGAACGGTAGCTTCGTGTTTGCAAGTCCTCAACCAAATTCAACAAGTCGTTCATATGTCATGACTGCTATACTTATTTTGTTGCCAAAACCTATGTTAGGCAATGGTACTTAAAATATTCTGTCAGATTTATATAAAAACTATTGTGAAAACTCCCATAGGTAACACTTGTTTTGAAATACCGTTGCAGAAAGGCATGTTAGGTAACGGTATTCACTAAATACCGTTGCAAAAACTCACTTTAGGCAACAGAGAAAATCTGTTGCTAAAACACCTCCCTTGGGGCATCGCTTAGCAATACCATGGTATAAAAGTAGAATAGGCAACGGATTTTCTCCGTTGCCTAAAGCCTTTTTTTTACTAGTGATACTTATGTTTTACCTAGATAATGTCTAAATTTTCCATAAAACTTAATGATCTCTACATATGCATTTGGCTTGCGGTTTATGATTAGATGATGTGTAGAGAATGATTTGAAAGCGACGCAAAGTTTAATTCAATAAATTCAGGGAAAATAACATAATTAATTAGTGCAATTCACGGTTAATTCTAGACATTAATTAAACTTCACTAGTTTGTAAAGGAATTTCTGGAAAATTAATTCAGGTGCATATGTTTGGTGTGTGGAGATTGAACCTTTAGCTAATTTCTCACATTTCAATCTTACCTTGATTTTAATTACATTTGTATTAGTTTTGTTGGATTAAATCCAACTCTCACAACTTCCCCAATTTAATCATTTTATTTAGTTACATTTTCTTTCTCTTTCATGTTAGTTAGCATACCCTCTAATCCCTAGCGTAGAACGATCATTGCTTATCCTATACTATATACTACAACTTTTGCAGAGTATTAAATTATGTGTTAGCAATTAGCACATTGTGTAGTATATAACGTTATTTATTGAAGAAAAGCAATCAAGTAAATCAATAAAAGTTTTTCTCTGATCTTTTCTCATACTTTCTTTCCTTCATCGTGTTCTTCTCCTCTTCGTCTTCATAAACTATCCAAAACCTCAATACTCATAAAAAAAACAATAAAAAATAGAATCTCTCAACAAAATAAACTAAAAAATGAAAAAAAAAACTAAAAAAAGGGAGTTTGAAAATTAATCACTTCTTGGTCTTATGAATGATATCTAGCTAGATTTTTCTTAATAGAACTTGATTCACTAAATTTTCAAAGTTTGTGGTTGAAGAGCCATGAGGACCAGTAGCTTCTTCAGCAAGCTTCTTCCATTCCAAAACCTTATTTTTCATCTTCTTACCCTTCTCTCCCTTCATCAACTCTTTCACAAGCTTCTCAACTTGATCTCTCTTAACATCATTATCAATCTCCATTCCAATGACCCATTCATTGCAAGTATACCGACAATTTGTTTGCTGGTCGCCAAAGAATGGCCAACAGATCATAGGCACGCCTGCTATCAGGCTCTCAATGGTTGAGCCCCAACCGCTATGTGTTAAAAATCCTCCGATGGACGGGTGACTAAGGACTTGCTCTTGTGGACACCAACTTGCAATTAGACTTCTATCCTTAGTTTCCTCCAAAAACTCCGATGGCAAAGTCGCCGATTTCCCAATAACCAAATCAGGCCTAATGACCCAAAAGAAGGGCAACTTGGTGTTTGCAAGTCCCCAACCAAATTCAACAAGTTGTTCGGCTGTCATGACTATTACACTTCCAAAACTGACATACACAACTGAGTTTGGTTGCCTTGTGCTTAGCCATTCTAGGCATTCAGTTTCTTCTATCCATAAACTATAACCCATATTCAAAGGGTCTTTTGGTAATTGATGGAGATGCAACTGAAGAGGGCCGATGGCATAAACATGTGGAAGCATAGATGAAAGAGCATCCAAAACATCTGCCTCTAAGGCATTAAAACTGTGAACCACAACTGCTGAAGCTTCATGAACTCTATCTGTTGCTTCCATCATGAAATTAAACACGATGTCATCGGTATTTGTTGTCCGGAAGAAGCTTGGGAGATCCTTTAAACGGATATCCTTCATTCCTGGAATCCAATCTATCACCTTCTCCAAATACCCATTTGTCAGATGGCTCTCATCTATAATATGAAAATTTTCAATTTATTATGTTTGGAAGACAAGCAAGTGTTAATTAATATATTTTGTCTACTCTACAAGTTGAGTAAGGGGAGTATATTCGATTATGACATTTAAATATTTTTAAAGAAATTTTTTAAATGAAAAATTTTAAAGGCATTTTTAAAATCTTATAAATTAGTATGGATATTTGGGTATTATTCAAACATTTTTTTTATAAATTCTCTTATGGACTTTCTTTTTATTTGGAGAGTTTTGGAGGAAATATATTAACAAATTTCTCCATTTGATTCTCTATTCTTACAATGGTTTCTTTCATCTGGATATTATTGGCTGAGCCTATCTCTCCATCATCCTCATCATCATCTTGAGTCACACATTCAGTAGAGACTAGTATCACACACTCACACCTATCAATTTTTTTCCATTGAAATTGATCACACCTAATAATTGATCTATTTGATGTCTTTTCAATATGTTGGATGTTTTGGAATCGTTCCAAAGTGATTATGGAATTTTATGCAGTTTTCTAAACTTTTCTTGATTTTCTGGAAAACCTTTATGAAATTTTCGTCACTAAAAATTGAAGAACATTTTTTTGTGACAAAAAACCTAAAGAACACCGTGACAAAAAAAGCCAAAATGACAATTTATGGAAAAATTATGCGGAATTATGACAAAAAAATATGCACTAAAATATAAAAAAATAATTCGCTGCCTTTTGACGTATGCTTCTTCAAATTAATTTTTATTATGGGATGAAACTTTTGGAAAAAGGGGAACTGGGATGAATCTTTTGGGAAAAAAGGAACGTTCTTGAGAAAAATGTCTTATGAGGTTCAAAAATAAATCTCTCCACTTGAGACTAGACATTTTTTGTCTTTATCATATGTATATTTTTAACACTAATCTCACCAAATCCACAACTTAAACAAGCCCTTAAAAAAAAAAAAAAAACCCCTCATTGAATACCTCAAGACTCGTTTTAATATTTTTAATAACATTATAAGTCTTAATTGAATACACCATAACTTTTAGAAAGTCTTTTAAAATATTTAAATGTCTTAATTAAATACACCCTCCTAAATAAAAGCATGATCAATAGACAGAGACAAGCCTATCGAAATCATAATCAATAAAAAGAGAGAAACCAATAGCTTTAATCGATAGATAGAAAGCAGAAGTGGGGATTAAAAGACAAAAACAAACCTTTGAGTGGCACGAGTCCTTTTTCGACCAAAGCTCGGTATTGTTTAGTTCCCATGAAACTGCATGCAGCAGTAGTATAGAACAATACGATGGGGGTTCCAATTTCTTGAGCAGCTGTGATTGTGAACGGTGACATGAAACCATCTGAAACTATGCAACTCACTGGAGGATTTTTCGACGTTGCTATAGCATCCCTGTTGAGTTTCTTGAGGACGGCACGAAACGGAGCCAAGAATTTTTGCTTTCTGACCGCATCAAAAAACAAAGTGACATTTTGGGTGAGATCTCCATTATACTCCGTAACGCCATCTGGGATGGCTTCAAATTGAAAATCAGGCAACCCTTCAAGGGAGTTGGGGCCTAAAGATTTTAGAAATTGCTTGTGGTTGAACTCAGTGTTGACAAAGGTGATATGGAAGCCTCTATAGTGCAGGAGCTTTGCAAATTTGAGCATTGTTTTTATGTGGCTTTGGGATGGAACTGGTATAAAAACAGCATGGGGCTTGTTTGGAACTGCTGTGGGAACCATGTTGAAGGTTGTGTTTGCATTTTAATGGCTGCACAAATGTAAGTAGTTTGCATATTTATAGTGGTAGTGAGTGTTGAAGAATGAAAATTAAATTAGATCAAATTGGAAAGAAATCAACCGAGGCAACAAATAAGTAAACCAAATATCATCTGATTATTTACCAATGATCCAGGTGGATCCAATATAATAAATTGTATGATATTAATAAATATCATATGGAAATATTTAATTATTTCAAACCAATGAAACTTTGAGGTTCAAAAATTAATCTTTTGAATCCATTCAAAGTTAACGGTTTGTTTTGATTAAAGAGTTTAAACCATTCATTATTTCTGGTTTATACTTATTATCTATTTTTAGTTATCTATTCTAGGAAAACTATGTTGTATATAATGTAAGACTCGTGTCCTTGAGGGAACGGTGAAGGATCTCACATTCCTGCGAAGGGGGAATGGTCTGGGAAGGGAATGGTGGCGTGCCTTAAAGGTGTAGGCACACACCTATCTAGCACGAGGCCTTTTAGGAGCTCAAGTGGCTTTGGAGGGATTGGAACTCCAAAGTTAAGCGAGTTGAGACTGGTGCAATTCCATGATGGGTGACCCCCTGGGAAGTTGCACCTTGAGTTCCCGAAAACAAAACCGTGAGGGCAAGGGCAAGGAGGCCCAAAGCGGATAATATCGTGCTAGATGAGTCGGGTCCTGACCGAGGAGGGTCGGGTCCTGACATAATAGTATCAGAGTCAGACCTCGACCGGGAAGTGTGCCAGCGAGGACGCTGGGCCCTAAGGGAGATGGATTGTAAGACCCGTATCCTGGAGGGAACGGTGAACGATCCCACATTCCTGCGAAGAGGGAATGGTCTGGGAAAGGAAATGGTGGTGTGCCTTAAAGGTGTAGGCACACACCTATCTAGTACGAGGCCTTTTGGGAGCTCAAGTGGCTTGGGGGGGGGTGGGGGGGGGGGGGGGGGGGGATTGAAACTCCAAAGTTAAGCGAGTTGAGGCTGGTGCAATTCCATGATGGATGACCCCTGGGAGAAGTTTCACCGTGAGCTCCCGAAAACAAAACCGTGAGGGCAAGGGTAAGGAGACCCAAAGCGGACAATATCGTGCTAGATGAGTCGGGTCCTGACCGAGAAGGATCAGGTCCTGACATATAAAGTGCATTAGTTGTATTAATTAAGCATTCAATCGAAAAGCATTTTTTTATTGTTTCATTCTTCTTCCTTTCTCCGGTCATTCCTAAATATTTCTCTCATTAAGCAGTTCACTTCCAAAGAGAAGTAGCGACACTTATTTTCTACCAAAGTTCTATCTCCTAGAAGTTTTGGATCAAGTGGTATCAGAGCTCTTGATCCGAAAAGGGTAAAGGTGGTTTATGGTCCTAACACACGGCCGACGCAAAGCTTCTAAAGAAGAACTTGTAGGTCCTTTGCTTGTTCATCGAAAGCCGCGGAATAGGAGAAGAGAAATGACAAGAGAAGTTCCTCAGCCAAGTGGTGACGGTGATCGTATCACCAAGCTAGAAAAACAGGTGGAAATATTATCAACATCTATTTCTGAGCTAGTGGAAAGTTTGAAAGCCTCGAAAAATTCACTTGCATCCCCTTCAAGGAGGAATGTTAATGATGATAGTGAAAATGAGGGTGACACCATCATAGAAAATGACACCGAAGAAGCAGGAAATCATAGAAATCCTGTAAGTGCCTTAAAAATTGATTTTAAGGTTGAAATTCCAACATACAATGGTGCTATAGATGCTGATAAATTAGATAATTGGATAGACACATTAGAAACTTATTTCACTATACATAAGTATTCTAATGCTGAGAAGATTCAATTCGCAAGCTTGAAACTCTCGAGCCATGTTGTTACATGGTGGAAGTCATACTGAAAACGATACAACGTTTTGGAACTGACTTGGGGTAAATTCAAGAAATTGTTGAGAAAACAATTCTATCCTATTGGCTATGAAGAAGAAAGATGGTACATATGGCAACACTTCAATCAAAGGTTCGGTCAATCGGTACAAGATTATACCTCAGAATTCCATAAACAGGCTTTTGTATTGGATATAGATGTGGACGATTATGATATATTCATGAAGTATTCTGGAGGTCTTGCCGACTACATACAGAAAGAACTAAAAAATTTCACCGTAGAATCAATTGAAGAAGCGACAGTCAAAGCCATTGATATTGAAGCCAAGTATAAAAGATTGGACAAAAAGGACGACAAACAGAAAATTGCAAATAGATCTGATTAGATGAATAAAGGCAAACACATCAAGGATGGCCCAAAACAAAACAATTATTGTGATCACTGTCGTGCTAGCGGATATGTCAAAGACAAATGCTGGATAATTCATCCTGATTTGAAACCAAAGAACCAAAGAAACAACCATGGAAGGAACGACATGAAGGCCACGTTGACAGTACAACATGCAGAAGAGCTTCCAGAGTTGAAGCAACCTGACACTACACTCACCCTAATGACTTTACCAACAGATGCTACAAATGCTTACAACCGAGAAGAGCTATTCCATTTGAACATTCAAGTGAAACAAAGTGTTGTACAAGCAATTGTTGATCCTAGAAGTCAGAAGAATTTGATTTCGGAGGCGCTAGTGAAGAAGGTAGGCTTAGAAACAAAACCTCACCCTAAGCCTTACCCACTAGGCTAGATTCAGAAGGACATTGACATGCAGATTACAAAGCAATGTACCTTCTAATTTGCAATCACTAATCGTTACATCGATGAAGTGACATGCAAAGTGGTTCTGTTGGATGTATGTCAAGTTATATTGGGTAGTCCATATTTATGGGACCATGATGTAATTCATTACAGGAGACTTCGTAAATATCGTTTGGTGAAGGATGGAAAGGAATTCCACATCAATGCTTGTAAGCCCCAAAAGTGAAGATACTTTGCTGACAGTTAACCAAGCCAAGCGATTGGTTAACTCTTGCGGGCGGTTTGTCTTATTGATGATTCGACCACAAGATCATTGTTCCAATATTGTCACTCTTTCAGCAATAACAACACCTTTACAATGTTCCGATATTGGAAAATTACAGAAGGATTTCAAGGATCTTTTTCAGGATGTGCAGGGATTACCACCGCGGAGAGCTGTAGAACATGAAATTCAGTTGGTAAGAGATTCACCTCTACCAAACTTAGGTTTATATCGCACCTCACTGACGGAAAGTGAAGAGATCAAGAAGTAAGTTCAAGGACTTCTTGAACAAGGAGTTATCAAGCCCAGCTGCTCACCGTGTGGTTCATCAGTATTGCATGTGCCCAAGAAAGATGGAGGGTGGCGCATGTGCGTAGACTATAGAGCTATTAATAAGATTACTATCAAGAACCGGTACCCATTACCAAGGATAGATGATCTTTTAGATCAATTGGATTGTGCTCGATACTTCACAAAACTTGATATCAAATCCGGTTACCATCAGGTACGCATCAATGAAGAAGACACTTGGAAAACTTCTTTTAAGACAAAACAGGGATTGTTTGAGTGGTTAGTTATGCCATTCGGACTATGTAACGCTCCAGCTACCTTTATGCAGCTAATGAATGAAGTACTTCGCCCTTTCATTGATGATTTTGTCATTGTCTATCTGGATGACATACTTATCTACAGTATCACATGGGAGGACCATCTTCGTCATATTGCTCAGGTTATGAAGGTTCTACAAGCTAGTCAACTATGGTTGAATGGGAAGAAATGTGAATTTGGAAAGCAAGAACTTATCTATATAGGGTTCATCGTAGGTAGAGGAGAGCTGAAAGTGGATCCAGAAAAAGTACAAGTTATTACTCAATGGCCCACACCCCGTTCAGTGACCGATGTTCGAAGCTTTATAGGTGTGTGCCAATATTTGAGAAAATTTATAAGACATTTTTCTCTATTCGCAGCACCATTACATTCTCTCACGAAGGCCAATCAAAAGTTTGAATGGTTGGAGAAATTTGAGGATTCCTTCCAGTTATTGAAACGGAAGATTACCGAGGCCCCGGTATTGGCATTGCCAAATCTGCAGAGAGCATTTGAAGTTGAAGCAGATGCATCTAACTATGCAATGGGAGCCGTATTACTTCAGGATGGAAAACCAGTTGCATACCATTCTGAGATGTTTAGTGGACCAGTATTAAACTATCCAACTTATGATAAGGAGCTATATGTCTTGCATCAAGCAGTGAAGCATTGGAGAGCTTACTTGTTAGGGAAGGAAATTGTGGTTCACTCTGATCATAAACCTCTTCAGTATCTAACTACACAGTCTAAATTACAACAAGCACGCCATATGAAGTGGATGTCTTACCTACAACAATTCAATATTGTAATTAAGTATAAGAAGGGAGTAACTAATAAGTTGGCAGATATGTTATCTCGACCGCCTACACCAGTAAGTTCCGCATTATTGGTGGCTATGCAAATCCAACCAATAGTTCCTTCTGAATATGCAAAAGGGTATGACACTGATGTTGATTTTAGTTCAGCTTACGCTAAGCTGCAACAAGGAAAGACTAGTGAATTTCAACTGAATGATGAATTGATGTACAAGGGAACACAATTGCGCATACCAGGAGATGACGATAGATTGCAGTGGATTCGTGAAGCTCATACTTCCAAAGTAGCGGGGCATTTTGGAATAGAGAAAACTTTACTGAATCTTCGTCGATATGTTTTCTGGCCAAAGATGAACCTAGATGTCTCTCGGTACATACGAGGTTGTATTCTTTGTAACACCTCGAAGCCTTCCAATAGGAAGTTAGGCCTGTATCTTCCACTTCCAGTACCAAACCAACCTTGGGAGAGCATCTCGATGGATTTTCTTGGTGGCTTACCTAAAACCAAGTGGGGGAATGATTACATGTTCGTAGTAGTGGATCGTTTTAGTAAGATGGTAATACTCATTCCATGTAAGAAGACTATAACCGGAGAAGGTGCATCTAAATTGTTTTTCCAGCACATTTGTAAACATTTTGACCTTCCAACATCGATTATATCAGATAGAGACAGTCGATTCTTAGGCCATTTTTGGAGGTCTTTGTGGGGATTGATGGATACTAAGTTGAAACGTAGTACTGCTTTTCACCCACAAACCGATGGACAAACAGAGGTCGTTAACCGTACTATGGTGCATTTACTACGGGGTTATAATTCCAAGCATCCCAAAACGTGGGATGAAAGTCTCCCTTATTTACAGTTTGCTTTTAATCGAGCAATTCATGGCTCCACACTAAAATCTCCATTCGAGGTTTGTTTGGGTTATTTACCAAAAAGTCCTTTTAACATGGCATTCACTATAAGTGACATGCCATTAAGTGGAAAACAAGAAGAAGAACATGTTCGAGCACAAAATTTTCTTGAACGGGTAAAAAAAAATCCATTCAGAAGTGGAAGCACAGCTACACCGATCTCAACAGAGATACAAAGCACGCCATGATAAACATCGTGTGACATGCAACTTTAAAGAAGGTGACCTAGTGTGGTTATACCTTGAGAAAGAGCGATTAATTGGAGAAGGCAAGAAGCTCAAGCCTATCCGTTATGGACCCTTCATGATCATCAAAAAAATTGTTGATAACGCCTTTCAACTCGATCTTCCACCTTACATGCATATGTACTCGATCATTAATGCCGAGAATTTGAAACTATTTGAACCATCTCTATTGGATGATGATCCTGATGAGAAAGTATGTCTTCCTTCAGTCAATGACTTGAAGATGGACCGAGAAGATCCTTTAGAGGCGGATTGTATATTGGAGCAAAAGATTCGTGAAACACGACGTGGAAAGTATGAATATTTCCGCATCGACAGAAAATGACAACTTCCCAAAAAATCTAAGTGGTACCTACGGGACAAGACGAATACAGTGTTTCCTCATCTCAAAATAACTTGCGCAGGAGTTCAAGGTTCCTAAATGGGGGAGCCATGATCCAGGTGGATCCAATATAATAAATTGTATGATATTAATAAATATCATATGGAAATATTTAATTATTTCAAACTAGTGAAACTTTGAGATTCAAACATTAATCATTTGAATCCATTTAAAATTAACGGTTTGTTTTGATTAAAGAGTTTATACCATTCATTATTTCTGGTTTATACTCATTATCTATTCTAGGAAAACTATGTTGTATATAAAGTGCATTAGTTGTATGAATTAAGCATTCAATCGGAAAGCTTTTTTTTTTTTTTCAGTCTTCTTCCTTTCTCCAGTCATTCCTAAATATTTCTCTCATTAAACAGTCCACTTCCAAAGAGTAGTAGCGACACTAATTTTCTACCAAAGTTCTATCTCTTAGAAGTTTTAGATCAACCAATATTTAATGGACTCTTGACATGGTTAAATTGAACAAGCCAACTGGATAAATGAAGAAGAAAATAGTGATTGATTTTCAATCATCAATTATTAGTCCCAAGAAAGAAAAACAAATCTGCAAGTTAGCATCAATTTTGTCTAAAATCAACATCATCTCTTTGAGGAGAAAAAAGAAAGTGGCAATTGATTTGCGTCAAATTGACATCAATTGTCCATCTACGAGACTATTGTTTGAGTCAAGTTGTAATCCGACCTCGTCAAAACCCAAGGCCCAAGTATCTTAGTTTTTGGGCCTAAAATAGTCTCAAAGATCGAAATACGATTAGCAGCCCCAAGTGACAAGTTAGCCAAATATTTAAATAATTAATACGACCACATGTCAACCGATGATCTCATTACAGAAAATGCATGTGAGAAGACTTTATGCAAATAGTGAAAGTCTAATAAGGAAACAAATCATGATTAAAATCAAATCTACACATGTCTACATCCATATATGAAAAGGAATCATGATAATGTAGTAAAAATGAACATAGAAAGAATATCAAATCATGTATCATCAATCATATCCAAGATTTATGGGATTGAAGATATTTTGGACATAAATCTCGTTGATTGATGTAATCGAGGAAAGTCATCAATCACCTCTAAAAAAGTAAATAATTTTACTAATTAAATGACTTTTCGAGTTGAGAATCATATGAGCCTCAACAAATCTCAAGATTTGAAGAAAATAAGGAAACATATCTTAGCAAGCCCAATGGGTCACTTTGTGTGCAATAACATGCAATGACAATATTCCTATCAACAACCGAACTACAGTAGCTTCAATTTCAAAGATAGCTAGCTTATTATGGCTCTACCAAGTAACTCCGAAGCTGAAAATATGTTTTTTTTTTTTCCACTATGATGACCAATATAATTCAACAAACTTCAATTTCTATATTCGCCAATATAATTTTACGTATAATCTTAATGCCCAATATGGTTTTAATAGCCAATATAGTTTTAATAGCCAATATGTGCATGCTACATAAGGAATGTTAAAATTGTTAAATCCAATTAATGGCTGATAAAAAAGTTCTTGGATTTCGATGCAATTAATAAAAAATATATATATATCTATATTGACATGTTTTGATTAGGAATCATATTAACTAGATCTTCAAGGTCAAGTTATTTGGGTGCTGATCATTGCACTTGCACTACAAAGTGAGAAAGTGAAGAAAGGAGAATTATAACTCCTCGATCATATGGTAGGATTTTCATTTGACTCAAGCCAATTAATGGATAAATCTTTTTGAAAGTTTAACTAGCCAGAGCACATGAAAGAGAGATTAGATTTTCTACTTTCCTTCCCAAAAGAAAAAAATTATTGAATTAAATATTTTTTAGCTTAGTGAAAAAAAAAATTGTTGAGAAAAATAATGATAGGAAAATGTTTCAAAAAGCTTATAACAATTTTAATAATGTGCGTGCACTTAAAATATTTTGTGAAATTTCATTCTTTCCAAAAAATTGTGAGTACGTGTACGTACGATTTCTTCTCTTTTGAAGATAGGATTTGAGTGGCTACTGGATAGGCTTGGATCTTCTAATAAGATATGGAAGAGATGGAATATTTGAGCAATTAATGCTACATTGCTACTAGTATAGTAGTATATATGTAAGTATAGAAGTTCATAAAAATATAACGTCGATTATCATCACTTAATGACAACAAAACCATGTTAAACGGAAATACATATTGTGCTGAAAGCCAACTTCTAGCTTTGTCGCGATTGCATTTGACTTGCTAAATTGTCTAAGTTTTTGAATGAAGAACCAAGTGGAGCAGTAGCTTCTTCTGCCAATTTCTTCCACTCCATGGCCTTATTCCTCATTTTCTTACCCTTCTCTCCCTCCATCAACTCTCTAACAAGCTTCTCCACTTCGTCTCGCTTGACATCCTTATTGATCTCTAAACCAACCCCCCATTCCTTGCAAACATAGTGACAATTTGTTGGCTGATCAGCAAAGAAAGGCCAGCAGATCATAGGCACTCCGGCAGACACACTCTCAATCGTTGAATTCCAACCATTGTGCGTCAAAAATCCACCCACTGACGAATGGTTAAGCACCTCCTCTTGTGGGCACCAACTCGCAATTAGACCTCTTTCTGTAGTTTCATCCACAAACTCCGGTGGCAAAATCGCGGATTCACCAATAACCAAATCAGGCCTAATCACCCAGAAGAAATGAAACTTGCTATTTGCAAGTCCCCAACCAAACTCTACAAGTTGTTGGGGTGTCATGACCGTTATGCTCCCAAAATTCACATAAACAACTGAGTTTGGGGCCTTGTCATTCATCCATTGGAGGCACTCAGTTTCTTCTTTCCACAAACTGTATCCCAAGGACTTCAAAGGGTTTTCCGGTATTTGATTGACAAGCAACTGAAGAGGGCCAACGGCAAAAACAGGTGGAGATGACACTGTTGATGAGAGAGCATCCAACACCTTTGCCTCCAATGCATCAAAGGTATGAACAACAACAGCTGCAGCTCCATCAAGCATACTGAACTTTTCAACGATGCCATTGAAAATGCTGTCATTAGGATTTGTAGTTATGAAGTCGTTTGGGAGATCCCTTAAACGAATATCCTTCATTCCTGGAACCCAATCTATGGCCTGGTCCAAAAACCCATTTTCCAAACAGCTCTCATCTACAAATCAGTTGAGTAAATGAATAAGCTTGATTGTGATTTTAGTAGCTTAAGAATTACTGTTAAATTTAGTTCAGTTTGCATGTACAAACTTATGAGGTCGCAGCAATAAGTTCGCATAGAGATCATATTATTAGATCATATTATGGACCGCATTTTATTAAATAGACCCTACTAAGACATGTAAGGTCCACTCGTACTAGAGAATTTGTGAGGTCATAGCAATAAGTAAGTTTGCAGATCATATTATTAGATTATATTATTAAATAGACCCCACAAAAACATGTAGGATCTACTCGTACTAGAGATAAATGTGATCTACAATGCGACGTTTAATAATATGATCTTCCTAGCATATTTGCCAGTAAAATAACAACTGAATGCTTAATTAAAATGTTTCACCTTTGAGTGGTGCAAGTCCTTTTTCAAGCAAAGCAGGAAATTGCTTGTACCCCATGAAGCCGCAAGCTGCAAAAGTAAAGAAGACAGTGTTGGGAATTCCAAGTTGCTGAGCAATTGGAATTGTGGACATAAATCCATCTGAAACAATGCAAGTCACTGGAGGATTATTGACAACATTAATGTTGTTGAGTTTTTCTATGATTTCAAGAAAACGTGCTGAGAAATTTTTCTTGAGTGAAATAGAAAGGAGGTTGAAGTCTTGAGTTGCTTCGTCATCCGAATACGTAATGCCATCTGGGAATGTTTCGAACTGAAAATTGGGTAAATTGGGGAGGGAGTTGGGTCCCAGAGATTTAAGTAAGCGGCGGTGACAAAACTCCGTGTTGACAAAGGTGATGTGAAAGCCTTTGTAATGGAGGAGCTTTGCTAATTGAAGCATTGCCTTTATGTGGCCTTGAGCTGGAACCGGAACACAAACAGCATGAGGCTTACTATTAGCTACTGCTTTTGCCTTGGAATCCATGATCTTAGATCGATATTGTGTTGAGCAATCAGTGAATGCTTTTCAACAATTTATAAGAAAATTAAATAAGAAACTTGGGACTCACGGCCTTGACCATTTTGGTCTTCCATATATAATAATTTTATAGAACGTGACATTTATTAAATACGAAGGCATTTTTTTAATTGGGGATTTAGGGATCGGATTTGAGTGGCTAGGCTTGGCCGCCGGAGCCTTTCGGATATATATTTTTTTATTTTTAATTCTTGGGTAATTTTCAAATTTGTGTTATGAAAGGGAAAATAAGAAAATTAATAAACTCCGAATTACAAAAAGTGATCTCATCACGAATAAATTAGAGGTATACAGAGTCGACATGTACAATTCATAGTCAGTCAACTTTTGAGTGCGAATTCAAAAGGCTTAGATTCATTGATATAGTGAGATGGACAAATTATACAGCCGCCATGACTCGGTCTTTTTAGTTTCGTTTCTTGGTACGTAATCTCCAGGTTGAATATTCAGAAGAAAAATACTTTACGACAATTTGTTAGTTAGTCCTTTTATAAATTTGTAGGTATTTAATTAGAATTTTTAGAAAGTTAAGAAAATTTGAGAATATAATTGCTATATTTTTATTGAAATTTATGAAGTCATTAAAAATTACGATGTATTTAATTAGGACATTTCATAATTCTATAAAATTAACTTTATATAATTATGTTATTAACAATGTAAATAGAGTGTATTCAATTGAGACTTTTCGAGAATTTATGTTTCTCTAAAAATTCAGATGTATTCAATTAGGACTTTGAGAGAGTTAAAAAAAATTGAGGTATTCAATCTGTACTTTTATAGAGATTTATAAAATTATTAAAAATTTAGGTGTATTCAATCATCACATTTCATAACTTCATAAAAATTTGATGTGTTAATCAAAATATCAATGAGTATTGTAGACTTCATTAACTTTCAGAGTTTTGTGGAGTACTTTCACAAACATTCTAGTGTAATTATGCTTTACCAAATTTCTGATTTCTCTAACCTTCCCCCTTGGATTTCTATAGACTTTTACAAGAGTTAAATAATATTATTTGCGGTTTTTATATTTTTTAATAAATCAACAAAATTCATGTATTTTAACGATATATATCATATATATATATATATATATTACTTTCTATATGAATTAAGTGGTTAAATAATATAAACTTGACAAGAATACTAATGAAAAAAAAAATTCATGAATCTTACAGATATATATATATATATATATATATATATATATAGAAAAACTCATAACAATTTTATAGAACCACAATACAAGTGATAAAAAAATATAAGTAGGGTCATAATAAAGCAACAAAAATTAAGGTACGTATCTATATGTTTATGATATCAATTCTCACGCCCTCAAAAGGTACAAATTAATTTGGACCTGATTGATATCAATCTAAAACTTTTAGATAAACACAGTTGAGAATTTGAGATGGTAGCTAGCATATATACCTATAAGTTTGCAATTCATCTTTCTTAGCTTTGTCTTGGTTGCATTTGTTTCACTAAACTGTCAAAGTTTTTAGATGAAGAGTGATAGGTCCTCAAATAAGCATTATTTTATATTATTTTATACCCTTTATACTTGACTTTTAATATTAAAATATTAAATAAATAGATAAATTAATTTATTTTGTGTTATTTTTATTTAAATAAATAAAATTTGTAATTTGGAGTATTTTGGCGAAAGAATCGTCTCGATCGGAATTATAACGAATAAATTATGGACGAATTTCGGTGAAATATTTCTAAATTAATTAAATTAATTAATTTGTGCAGCCCAAACCCAAATAAATTCAGCCCAACCATCTGCAGCCCAGCCCAATTCGCGGCCCAGTTCGCCAGCCCAGTCTGTGCAGGCCCAATCACATCGGCCCAGGCTCTTCACCATCGGCGCGCGCTTGCCGAACGCGGGATCTGCTCCCCAGCTCACGCTTGCCGACCAGCCGCCCACTTTCCAGCGCACGCCTGCCGGCCACCACCTCTCTTTCCAGCGCACGCCTGCTGACCCACTAAGGACCATTCCAGCCAGCATCCACCGAATTCTTGGCCCTTTTTCAGCTGTTTCTGACAGCCCATTTCCAGCAACATTTCTTTTGTTTATTTTTACATCTTTTCCCCACAAACACCACCCAATCTCATCATTTCACTTTTTAATATTTTTATTATAACTTTTATTTGTTTTTATTTATTTTTTTAGTGTAATTAGCTTTTCCCCCCTATAAATAGGGAGGTCATTTCATGTATTTGGGGAGTCCCCAATTAGTTTCATTCTTCCATTTCTTTCATTTTTCTTAGTTCTTAGTTCTTAGTTCTTAGTTCTTAGTTCTTAGTTCTTAGTTAGTTCTTTTGTTTCTCTCTTTTGAGAGACATTTTTGGGGACCATTTTTACTTCTTGTAGATTTTCTTATTAATTAGCTTTCTTTTAATTCTTGTTCTTAATTTATGTTATTTTTATTTTTCTTAATTTCATTTCTTCTTTACTTTGCTCTTGTGATATTTCTTTGAGATCTCTTAAACACATTTTTATGCTTTCCTTAAGAAATACCTAGGTCAAGTAATTCTAAGGCAATTCAAGAGTTTTAAGACCGAATTCCTCGTATTTCTTCTTCCATCTTCACAAGTTTCCTGCCGCTGTTCGGTGATTCTTGTGAAAATCCATACTTCTCTACTTAAATTCTTGTTATTGTTATTGGTTTTACTTATAATTCAATATATGTGTGGTATTTTCTTTCTAACATTTGTAAGTAAGAATGCAATCTCCATGTGTTTTACTTTTTGAGTTTCTTTTACTTCATATGTTTTAGTACTTAAACTTCAATTCGAAACTAAATGTTGATCCGCTGTTCGGGGCATTTAGGATAGAGTTGAAGAGATTTAATGTTTGATCGCTGTTCGGCGCATTAAATCACTTACTTAAGGTGAATCATATTGTAAGTAATAATCCGCTGTTCGGTGCATTTATAATATGAAAAATGTATGCATGTATTTGAGATGATTAAGGTATGATTTCGTGATTGGTTCAATATGAGCATGATGTTAGAGTGTTGGTAAAAATATGTGTTTGAAGAAAGTTCACTAGTACAAAGGTTAAAGTAGAAGTAAAATTAAGTATTTAATTATTTTTACTTGTTTTCTTTATTTTTATATTTACAACTCTTTTCAAAAACCCCCATTTTCAATTCTTTATTCTTTATTCTTTAATTCTTTAATTATTTTATTCTTCTATCCTTTTTATTCTTTATTCTTTTATTCTTTTATTCTTTTATTCTTCTTTTATACTTTTAGTTTATTATTCTTTGATTCTTTCATCTCTTTATTCTTTTATTCTTTAATACTTTTAGTTTATTATTCTTTGATTAATTAATTCTTTAATTCTTTAATTCTTTAATTCTTTAATTCATTAATTCTTTAATTTGTTAATTCTTTAATTATTTAATTCATTAATTTATTCATTATTCATTTATTCATTACTCTTTCCCACTAACACATTATTAATGTTCCCTAATTTCCCCGGTTAAGAACGATCCCTATTTACCAATACTACATCTACACAAAAAGGGTTTAAATTGCACAACACTCAAATTACGTGTTTAATTTAATGCGTAGTTTGGGCACTAGTCAATTTTTGGCGCCGTTGCCGGGGAAATTGAAAATCATTTTTAATTTGTTAGTGTATGTATATAAATTGTGCATATTATACTTGTTTATAAATTTTACTTTTGTTAATATTATATTTGTTTATAACCCTTACTTACTTGTTTATATTTTATTTATCCATCTTATTTTTTTTCTTATTATTTTTGTTTATAATGTTCATACTTTACTTATTCATAGTTTCTAATTTATACTTGTTCATAAATGTTCATAATTTTTTTTATATATTTGTTCATATTCAAATTGTTTATGTAAATTTAAAATTCTATCATACTTGTTCATAATTTAATTTAATTTGTACTTGTTATAAATGCATATTGTAAATATTCATTTTTCCTTACTTTTAATTTATTTTATTTTTCTTTACACTTTCTAACTTTTTTTTTAATCCATTAACTTTAATTTTATTCCATAAACTTTTTCTTTATTCCTTTAACTTTAAATTTATTTCATTAACTTTTTATTCCACTAACTTTTTATTCCACTAACTTTTTATTCCATTAACTTTTATTCCATTAATTTTATTCATTAACTTTTTATTCCACTAACTTTTTATTCCATTAACTTTTATTCCATTAATTTTATTCATTAACTTTTTATTCCACTAACTTTTTATTCCATTAACTTTTATTCCATTAATTTATTTCATTAACTTTTTATTCCACTAACTTTTTATTCCACTAACTTTTTATTCCATTAACTTTTATTCCATTAATTTTATTCCATTAACTTTTTATTCCACTAACTTTTTATTCCATTAACTTTTTTATTACACTTATTTTATTCTTATGTAATTATTTATTTGGTTATGTCTTGATAAAATTTAAATTTAAATTTTTTTAAAAAAAAATTCGAAATAAATAAAAAATTTGAAAATAATTAAAAAAAAATCTAATTTTATCTTAGCTTTATGTTAGTGTTAATTCATACTTGTAAATAAATGTTGTATATATGTTACTTGTTACCTTTTATACTTGTTCATAACTTTTATATTTCATAGTATACATGCATACTTGTTCATAATAGAATTTCATTTATATTTGTTTATAATTTTCTTACTTGTTATATTATTCTTGTTCATACTTGTACATAATGTTCATTCTTTTTAATTGTTCATAAATGCTTATGGTAAATATTCACTTTTCCTTATTTTTATTTTTATTTGTAATTAAAAAAAACATAAAATTCGTAAAAAAAAAATTAAAAATTAAAAAAATTTCTTTTTCTTCATTTATTTAATTTTTAAATTCAGAAAAAAAATTAATTAATAAAAAATAAAAAATTTCTTTTTCTTCATTTATTCGTAAAAATATTCATTTATCTTCACTTTGTGTTAGTATAAATCTAAATTGTTAAATAAATCTTATACTTATGTTAGTTTGTTAATGAGAAATTGTTTTGTAAATATCATTACTTGTGAATAAAACCATACTTGTAAATAAATTGTTCATACTTGTATAAATTGTTCATACGTAAATTGTCATGTTATATTTGTAAATTGTGCATAAAAAACATACTTGTAAATAGTTATTGCATTCATGCATTAGTCTCAGCTATATGTAGATCACTTGTGCTTCGAAGTTTAGATTTTGATCTTTATCGGCGATGACTCTTTTGTTAACTCTCACCCACGGTAATTGTTAACACTTGAGTCATCTTAATTCCTCTGGAGTAAGAAATTTTCGAGGGTGATGTCTAGGACAAGAGACGGTACTCATAACGGGTTTTGGGTCTAAGAAAATAGTCCTGCCTCTTATGTGTATTCTTTCTAACCTGGTCACTTTTGAAGTTGCCCAAACAGTTGAATTAATCCAAGATATTTACTTGCCGCACGGACGTATAAGTCTCCATTTAAACTTTGAGGCTATGTGAACCATATATATCTTTGACTTCCCCCGACATGTAAATATTGTTTATATCTTAATTTACATTATTTGTCATGACAAAGTTAACTTGCATCTTTCGTTTAACTAACTTGCATCTTTCATTCTAACTTGCATTTCATCTTTCATTTAACTTGCATTTTTAACTTCACTTGCATATTTAGTTTAACTTGCATTGCACTCTTCCTCTAACTTACATCTTTAACTCACATTGCATCATTAACTTTAATTTGCATATCTAACTTGCATTCTTAATTAACGTACATCTCTGACTAACTAACTTGCATCTCTGTCTAGGCTGGATGGACGTTAAACTTCAAGCGCTTGTTGGGAGGCAACCCAATGTGTTCCCGGGATGTGAAGGAGTCATCAATACAGATTTGCTATCCTCTACCCTTCACTCTCTTTTATTTTGTTTATTTAATGTTTTCCTATTATTTTTGTAAATCAGCTTCCTTACTTTGATTCTATGTTTAATTACTTCGTATTTTCCTACATTGAGGACAATGTAGAATTTAAGTGTGGGGGAATGGTTTACAATTTTAAAAAACAAAAAAACAAAAAAAAAAATTGAAAAAAATTATAAAAAAAAGGGTGAAAAAAAAAAATGAAAAAAAAAATATTATTGTTTTTTTTTAATCTTTTTGTTTTAACTTAGTATTTTTATGAGTCTTAAGTTGCCATTTAACTTGTCAATGACATAAATGAACATAAAGGAATATGTTATGGCCATAAAGATAATCACTACAACTTGAATTTGTTTGTTAATATTTTGTGATTAAGTGTTATAACTTGATGATAATGCATGTAAATTGGCATATAAACGAGCATAATAAGATAAGTATGAATCATATGAACCTTATGTGAGCTTTAGAACTTTATATACATCTTTGATGAGTGATTCATAAGTACTTTGTTTAAATTGATATACATATGCCTCATAACTGCTTGCCATAGCTTTTAATGAACTCTAGAGTACTAGAACTTATTTTATGTGATTTTCAAAGCTTTTAAGTCAATAAACTCTCTGATTTTGGAAATGATTAAGGCATTAGGGTTAACACCACAAATTCAAACATCCATGTTCCCTATTTTGTGCGCACAAGTTGCGACCCCCCTAGTTTTAACCCTTTCGAGCCCACATTAAGCCTTTCTTTCATCACCATGATTATCTAAACACGTGAGCTTAGTATAGACATCCTTTACCCTTGTTCCAAGAACTCGGTTGAAGACATATTGATTGTGTAAAGAGAAAATAATGATATTGGAAAGACTTTTATGTGAATTATTTGGATTTACCGACTCAAGCTTTATTGTATTGTTGACACATGTTATTACCTTGATATAAAAAAAATCAAAAAAAATCAAAAAAATCAAAAAAAAAAAAAAAAAAAGGTTGAGTCTCGATCAAGGTAATAAGGTTTGGTTATGTAATGTTTGAGTTAAGTCCCTTACATTTGTAAATCCGACACGAAGAATGATTGTGAGGCCCAACATGATGGAATTAGGCCTATGTTCGAAAGGATGGATTACTGACATCATTGCACTAAGGTTGGGAAGCTATGATACGTTTTGGGAGTCTATTGAGTCTTGGAACGAATTAAGCACCACTTATCCTATATATTCCTTGCCTCTAAACTTAGCCCCATTACAACCTTCGTAAAGACCTTATGATCCTTAAGATGGTAAATTTTGATTAGTGGAGTCAATCACTTGAGTAAGCTTATGGTTTTGGTTCATTTGTGCAAGTATGTTTTGTTTTTATCTTGAGGTGTTTGTTTGAAATTTTGCAAAAGTACTTCATTTCGATTATGTGAGTATTTCTCACATACTTTGAGTGCAAACACAAACCCTTACAAAATTGAGTGAATTTATGAGTGCATATCCTTGTGAGTTGATTCATACTTGTTTTATTCATGTTGAGATCCATTTCACCATATTTACTCATTATCATACTTGTTGAAGCATTTTGTTACAATGTATTAACTCTTGAATTCCATATGCTTAAACGCTTTAAGTGAAAATCTTTTATGCCATGATTATAATTATGAAATATTGAGACAAATGGTTAAGGGTTACTTGTTTTGAATTCGTAGTTTAATTTTACTATTTGCTAGGGACTAGCAAAGTTTAAGTGTGGGGGTATTTGATAGGTCCTCAAATAAGCATTATTTTATATTATTTTATACCCTTTATACTTGACTTTTAATATTAAAATATTAAATAAATAGATAAATTAATTTATTTTGTGTTATTTTTATTTAAATAAATAAAATTTGTAATTTGGAGTATTTTGGCGAAAGAATCGTCTCGATCGGAATTATAACGAATAAATTATGGACGAATTTCGGTGAAATATTTCTAAATTAATTAAATTAATTAATTTGTGCAGCCCAAACCCAAATAAATTCAGCCCAACCATCTGCAGCCCAGCCCAATTCGCGGCCCAGTTCGCCAGCCCAGTCTGTGCAGGCCCAATCACATCGGCCCAGGCTCTTCACCATCGGCGCGCGCTTGCCGAACGCGGGATCTGCTCCCCAGCTCACGCTTGCCGACCAGCCGCCCACTTTCCAGCGCACGCCTGCCGGCCACCACCTCTCTTTCCAGCGCACGCCTGCTGACCCACTAAGGACCATTCCAGCCAGCATCCACCGAATTCTTGGCCCTTTTTCAGCTGTTTCTGACAGCCCATTTCCAGCAACATTTCTTTTGTTTATTTTTACATCTTTTCCCCACAAACACCACCCAATCTCATCATTTCACTTTTTAATATTTTTATTATAACTTTTATTTGTTTTTATTTATTTTTTTAGTGTAATTAGCTTTTCCCCCCTATAAATAGGGAGGTCATTTCATGTATTTGGGGAGTCCCCAATTAGTTTCATTCTTCCATTTCTTTCATTTTTCTTAGTTCTTAGTTCTTAGTTCTTAGTTCTTAGTTCTTAGTTCTTAGTTAGTTCTTTTGTTTCTCTCTTTTGAGAGACATTTTTGGGGACCATTTTTACTTCTTGTAGATTTTCTTATTAATTAGCTTTCTTTTAATTCTTGTTCTTAATTTATGTTATTTTTATTTTTCTTAATTTCATTTCTTCTTTACTTTGCTCTTGTGATATTTCTTTGAGATCTCTTAAACACATTTTTATGCTTTCCTTAAGAAATACCTAGGTCAAGTAATTCTAAGGCAATTCAAGAGTTTTAAGACCGAATTCCTCGTATTTCTTCTTCCATCTTCACAAGTTTCCTGCCGCTGTTCGGTGATTCTTGTGAAAATCCATACTTCTCTACTTAAATTCTTGTTATTGTTATTGGTTTTACTTATAATTCAATATATGTGTGGTATTTTCTTTCTAACATTTGTAAGTAAGAATGCAATCTCCATGTGTTTTACTTTTTGAGTTTCTTTTACTTCATATGTTTTAGTACTTAAACTTCAATTCGAAACTAAATGTTGATCCGCTGTTCGGGGCATTTAGGATAGAGTTGAAGAGATTTAATGTTTGATCGCTGTTCGGCGCATTAAATCACTTACTTAAGGTGAATCATATTGTAAGTAATAATCCGCTGTTCGGTGCATTTATAATATGAAAAATGTATGCATGTATTTGAGATGATTAAGGTATGATTTCGTGATTGGTTCAATATGAGCATGATGTTAGAGTGTTGGTAAAAATATGTGTTTGAAGAAAGTTCACTAGTACAAAGGTTAAAGTAGAAGTAAAATTAAGTATTTAATTATTTTTACTTGTTTTCTTTATTTTTATATTTACAACTCTTTTCAAAAACCCCCATTTTCAATTCTTTATTCTTTATTCTTTAATTCTTTAATTATTTTATTCTTCTATCCTTTTTATTCTTTATTCTTTTATTCTTTTATTCTTTTATTCTTCTTTTATACTTTTAGTTTATTATTCTTTGATTCTTTCATCTCTTTATTCTTTTATTCTTTAATACTTTTAGTTTATTATTCTTTGATTAATTAATTCTTTAATTCTTTAATTCTTTAATTCTTTAATTCATTAATTCTTTAATTTGTTAATTCTTTAATTATTTAATTCATTAATTTATTCATTATTCATTTATTCATTACTCTTTCCCACTAACACATTATTAATGTTCCCTAATTTCCCCGGTTAAGAACGATCCCTATTTACCAATACTACATCTACACAAAAAGGGTTTAAATTGCACAACACTCAAATTACGTGTTTAATTTAATGCGTAGTTTGGGCGTAGTCAAAGAGCCAAGCGGAGCAGTAGCTTCTTCTGCCAATCTCTTCCACTCCATTGCCTTACTCTTCATTTTCTTACCCTTCTCTCCCTTCATCAACTCTCTAATAAGCTTCTCTACCTCATCTCTCTTAGCATCCTTATTGATCTCCATACCAATCCCCCATTCCTTGCAAGTATAGTGACAATTTGTTGGCTGATCAGCAAATAAAGGCCAGCAGATCATAGGAACTCCGGCAGACATACTCTCAATCGTCGAATTCCAACCATTGTGTGTCAAAAATCCGCTCACTGACGGATGGTTAAGCACCTCCTCTTGTGGGCACCAGCTCGCAATTAGACCTCTTTCTGTAGTTTCATTCACGAACGCCGGTGGCAAAATTGTTGATTCACCAACAACCAAATCTGACCTAATCACCCAGAAGAAATGAAACTTGCTATTTGCAAGTCCCCAACCAAACTCCACAAGTTGTTCATGTGTCATGACCGCTATGCTCCCAAAATTCACATAAACAACCGAGTTTCGTGCCTTGTCATGCAGCCATTGGAGGCACTCAGTTTCTTCTTTCCATAAGCTACATCCCAAGACCTTCAAAGGGTTTGGTGGTACTTGATTGACAAGTAATTGTAGAGGGCCAATGGCATAAACAGGTGGAGATATTGTGGATGAAAGAGCCTCCAAAACCTGTGGCTCCAATGCATCAAAAGTATGAACAATAACAGCTGAAGCTTTGTCAAGCACACTGAAGCTTTCAAGGATGCCATTGAAAACGCTGTCATCTGGACTTGTGGTTATGAAGTTGGTTGGGAGATCTCTTAATCGGATATCTTTCATTCCTGGAATCCAATTTATCGCCTGCTCCAAAGTCCCATTTTCCACAGAGCTCCCATCTACAAATCATTGAAGTAAATTAAATTTTGTGTTCAATTTTCATACAAAACGCGATCGATACTTGACATATATAATTCTTTTTCTTATTGTAAATAAAAAATAAAAAAACATTCAACTGCTAAATTAATTAAAATCTTTCACCTTTGAGTAGTGGTGCAAGTCCTTTTTCCACTAAGACAGGAAATTGCTTGTATCCCATGGTGCCACAAGCTGCAAAAGTAAAGAAGAGAGTGATGGGAATTCCAAGTTGTTGAGCAACTGGGGTTGTTGGCATAATACCATCTGAAACAATACAAGTCACTCCAGGATTATTGACAACATTATTGTTCAATTTTTCTATGATGCCAATAAAATGTGCTGCGAAATTTTTCCTGAGGGAAATAGAAACGAGGTTAAAGTCTTGGGTGGCAGTATCATCGTCCGAGTATGTAACCCCATCTGGGAATGTTTCGAACTGAAAATCAGGCAAACCGTGAAGGGAGTTGGGCCCCTGAGATTTAAGTAAGCGGCGGTGACAGAACTCCGTGTTGACAAAAGTTATATGAAAACCTTTGTGGTGGAGGAGCTTTGCTAATTGAAGCATTGCCTTTATGTGGCCTTGAGCTGGAACTGGAACACACACAGCATGAGGCTTAGTGGTATCCATCTTACATTCTTAGTTGTATTGTGTTGTGTAATCACTAATCAGTGAATGGTTAAGACATATATATAAATACATGGAAGTTGTGGCTGTTAGGCTTTGTTAAATTCAGTCGATCACGTGATCAGTACGCTTATTGAATAAGAACACAATTCTCACAGATAAATAAAATGTTCCTGATTCTTATTTTGTAATTTTGGATCTTGAACTTTGATTCTAATCCTCATGTATGTTTGTTGTCTTGTCTTTTGAAGATAGGATGGGAGTGGATAGGCCAGGCCTGGCATGCGATCCTAACTAATGCCCTTAGTTTGTTTCTATAACTTCTTATGTTTTTGTCATATATATATTTGTCCATGATATAATCTTACTATTTTGTGCTCTATCATACAAGAAGGAAACCAAATTCAGATCACACGAATTGAATATACTGATACATCAAGATTTGCTGAATGACACCAAATAAGTCTGTCAAAATGCTTAGTTATAGTTTATCAAGAGTGAAATTCAAAATATTAAAATTGATTGATAGAGATGGTAAAAGCCAGCGACCATGCCTAGCTCTTTTATGTTTCGCGTTATTTACAGGTTGAATATTCTCAAGGATATGCTTGAATGAGAAACTTCAAAATTCCATAAAATTTAGGTTATATTACAAATAAATGTACTAAAAAACAAAAAAAATATGAGTGATGTAAATAAGTAATTAAGCCAGTAATGAAGAAGCATATGAACAACATATAAAAATTCACTAAACAAGTGAGTTCCAAAGTAACACCTCAATAGGTGAAACTTGTTGAGATGTGAGGAAAATGTCCCACATTGGAAAAGCACAACTACAATTTGTGCCTTATAAGATCTTGGGTTACTCTCCCCATTGTCAATTGGTTTTGGGGTGGAACCTCAACTTTTTACATGGTATCAGAGCGGGGTTATCTCACGTGAAGGTTTAACCGCCACACGTGTTACACCTACCCATCAAATCGTCACATGATAGGCTGGAAAATCCGCCACACGTGAGGGAGCTTGTTGAGATGCGAGGAAAATGTCACACATCAGAAAAACACAACTACAATTTGTGCCTTATAAGATCTTGGGCTACTACTTCCCCCATTGCCAATTGGTTTTAGGGTGGAACCTCAACTTCTTACAAAACTTACAAATCCCAACTATATGACTTGCATCTAATCGTTTGCAAATTCATTGGAAATTTCATATTCCTCATTTTTAACTAATTTTGCCTATATTCCATGGAACTTGACATTTCTCGTCAAAATATATCCTAAGAGAAATGGTTTACAACAATCTAGTTAGTCATTACTATTAGGTATCAGACTTGAAGGTTTTGAGTGGAGATGAGTTGTTGGTTTTTGAGAGCTCAGAGGGCTAGATGTGCAAAAATGGACACATAGATTCAAAAGGTAATCACTCAATCTCTACCTCTAGCTGTATCCATTGTGATTACGATAGATTAGGACTTGTCATATTGCTTTCTGATTGAAATTGAATGGTGTTAATGGATTGAATCTGTCTATATAGCAGTGTGATGCTTTTTACACACGAAATTGTTTGTTGAATTGCTTGTTAGAATGAGGATGTCACCATGATCACAATGCACCAATTACAATTATGCACCTATATATCTAGGCCAATGGTAGTATGACACCTAAAATCCTTGCTCCCACGGAAAGCCACCTCACTTAAATTCTATTTTGCTTTTGTGGCTGATATCATACACGCTCATCGAGTTACACTAGGCCCTGTTAATTGGTTCGAAAAAACCGACCGAAAAACCGAACTGAATCGGAATCGAACCAAAGGAAAACCGAGACCGTTTGGGGAAAACCGAACCGAACCGAACTGAACCTGTTCGATTTCGGGTTTTCGGTATAACAACACCTAACCGAACCAAATGGACCTAATAATCGAACCAAATCAAACCGACCCGAACCGAAATGCTTTAGGTTATTTTGTAATGAATATTGATTAGTTATAATGGATCTTAATTAGTTGTAATAAACATTAATTAGGTTGTAATGGACATTAATTAGATAATAAATATTGATTATTGTATACAAGTACAAAAAAAATTGGTTTTTAGAGAAAATTGAACCGGTTCAACCGAACTGATTCACCATAATTTGAAAAAAAAAAATTGGTTTTAACCGGAACCGAACTGAACTGAATAGGAGGGAAAACCGAACCGGACCGCATTGGAGGAAAAACCGAACCGAACCGATTCTCCAACCGGTTTCGGTTTTGATTTCGGTAAAAAAACTCAACCGAAAAACCGATTAACACTCTTAAGTTACACCTCAAATTCTATTTTGCTTCTGTGGCTGATATTATACACGCTCATCGAGTTACACCTCACTGCCACATTTAGTACAATCACTCCGTGTATAGCTTAGGATCCAATAATTCTTAATGAAAGAGAAAAATGAGACAATTTTGAGAAGAAAAAGAGGAGAGATCTTTCACAGTAGAACAGGCTTGGTTGTTTTTCATCACACATTCATTTACCCTTTCATAAGCTAATATATACTGCTATAGTGGTTGGTAGTCGTTTACTTGGAGACTGGGTGACTCTCTTAACAGACTTAACTAACTTCTAATTAACCACTCCAACCGATATGCTAATAGCTATAACAAGTGTCACAATGTTATGACAACAGGTGTCACACTTGCATATATATGGCTGAACGGAATATGCATGGCTTACATATATATATCACAATCTTATTATAATTACAAGTGTCACACCTGAATAATTAAGCCTCTAAACCAGTCATACACATTGCCAGGCACGAACCCAGGATTGAAAATAGAGGTGGGCTGAATCCATAATTAAAAATAGAAGAGGACTGATTTATAGCCAATTAGTTTAATAAAAAAACATTTACTAGAAATTTAGTAAAAAAATCTTTTAATTTTTTCATATTTTTTCACATTTGAGGTGGGCTGGAGACCACCCCAAAACCTTCTTGGTCCGTGCCTGCACATTGCGAATAATTACCTTAAAAGTTTCAGGCTGACAGGACCCTCTCTGTAATCACCATCGATTAACGTGGGGGAACCTGCTCCCGTCTGACACGATCTTATAAAAAGACCTCATTACCCTTGGAATTAATCAACATCCTAACCACATGTCAGACCATGGATACTACCGCCTACTAACCAGAAATAAATAGAGTGTGCACTCACCGTGATGCCTCAGCCTGTATACAACCCGCGTCGGCAATCAATTTGGAGGGTGTCAGACCAATAAAAACTGAGAGTGAACAAAAACAAATAATTGGAAAACTATTTTCCAAAATCAGTTATTAAACCCTCCGTTTAATAAATCTATGCATGCGTCGAATTTATGAATAAAACATCAATCTCAAAATATGTGCAATAACTAGAAAATCAGAAGGTTTCAAAACCTACCCCACAAAAATTCAAACCAAAGCAAACCTACCAACACAACCATATCAACAGACCCATCCTCGACGTCTACAAGTTATATCGTCATGTCAATGTGCACTACCAGTAAGCGAATATCACTCGGGAACTACCGGAGTCCCAGACTCGACGTCTGAGTCTCGGTCCTAATCTCATGAACTAACGAAGCCCCAAGCTAGACGTCTGAGAACAGTCTCGAGAAAGACGGAGCTCAACTAGACGTTCGAGATTATGCATCACAATATCGATCTCGGGAAAGACGAAGTCTAGCTCGACGTTCAAGACTATCTTGAGGATGGTCATCCTGAATGGGCATCCTGAATGGAAGGACATGTCCCAAATGGTATATAATACTTTTGCTAATGTGCAGTTAAAATATTTCAAGACATCCCAGCAGTGGCATTTTAAACTAAAAATGTGAACAAGCCTTGAGAAGCATTAAAATACTTATTTTATTTTCATTCTCTTCACTCTGTAAGATACTTTGAAGTTGAGGAGGATGTTTTCTAAAGACTTTCAAATCTTAGACTCACTTCGGACCCTCTTACAAAATTTCAATGAAATTCGAATTTTTTTTCTTAAAAATGCATAACAAATAGTTAATGGGCATTCTGAATGGCAGAACATGTCCCGAATGACATTTAATACACTGGCTAATGTGCAATTAAAATATTTCACAAGATTCCAACAACTACATTTTTTTACAAAAATTGTGAGTATAACTCACGATTTTTAGTCGATTTTTGAAATTTCTTCAAAAGTATCGAAATACTTATATTTTTTCTATTCCCTTCGCTCTGTAAAATACTTTGAAGTTGAGGGGGACGTTTTTTAAAAACCTTTTGACCCTAAACTTACATTGCACCCTGTTATGAAATTTAAATGAAATTCGATTTTTTTTACGTAAAAAATGCGTAAAAAATAGTTAATGGATGTCCTAAATGGCAGGACATGTCCCAAATAGTATTTAATATTTTGATTAATGTGCAGTTAAAATATTTTATAAAATCCCAACAGTTGCATTTTTTACCCCAAAAAAAAGTGAGCTATATCACTATTTTTAGTCGATTTTTGAATTTTTTTTCAAAAGCGTCGAAATACTTATTTTATTTTCATTGTCACCACTCTGTAACATACTTTGAAGTTAAGGGGGATGATTTCTAAAGATCTTCGGACCTAAGACTCAGTTTGGACCCTGTTATGAAATTTCAATGAAATTCGAGTTTTTTTGCTTAAAAAATACATAAAAAAAAAAGTAAATGGGAATCATGAGTTGCAGGACATATCCCAAATCACATATAATACTTTCGCTAATGTGGAGTTAAAATATTTCACGAAATCCAAACAGTTAAATTTTTACCAAAAAATGTGAGCAACTCGCCATTTTTAGTTGAATTTTAAAATTTCTTCAAAAGTATCGACATACTTTTATATTTTATTTTCTTCA
The DNA here is from genome assembly GCA_032719365.1 of Prinsepia uniflora. Taxonomy (NCBI): domain Eukaryota; kingdom Viridiplantae; phylum Streptophyta; class Magnoliopsida; order Rosales; family Rosaceae; genus Prinsepia; species Prinsepia uniflora. The sequence goes on along the minus strand of CM064876.1, from coordinate 2,793,475 downwards.
CTCTGTAAGATACTTTGAAGTTGATGAGCATATTTTCTAAAGACCTTTAGACCCTAGACTCACTTTGCACCCTATTATGAAATTTCAATGAAATTCGATTTTTTTCCTTAAAATGCGTAAAAAAAAATAGTTAATGGACATCCATAATGGCAGGACATGTCTCAAATAGCATTTAATACTTTCACTAATATGCTGTTAAAATATTTCATGAAATCCGACAGTTTCATTTTTTACAAAAAAAAAAAAATGTGAGCTATAAAACTCCTGGTTTTTAGTCGATTTTTTAAATTTTTTCAAAAGTATCGAAATACTTACTTTGTTTCTATTATCTTCACTCCATAAGATACTTTGAAGTTGAGGGGATTGTTTTGTAAAGACCTTCAGATCATATATTCAGTTCACACCATATTACGAAATTTCAATTGAATTCGAGTTTTTTTGCTTAAAAAATGCCTAAAAATAGTTAATGGACATCCTTAATGACAGGACATGTCCCAAATGGAATTTAATACTTTGGTTAATGTACACTTAAGATATTTCATAAAATCCTGATAGTTGTAAAAAAATATGAGTTATAACTCATAATTTTTAGTCTATTTTGAAATTTTTTCAAATGCATCAAAATACTTATTTTATTTACATTCTCTTTATTTTGTAAGATACTTTGAAGTTGAGGAGAATATTTTCTGTAGACCTTCAGACCTTAGACTAACTTTGCACCCTATTACAAAATTTCAATGAAATTCGTATTTTTTTTACTTAAAAAATGCGTAAAAATAGTTAATGGGCATCATGAATGACAGGACATGTCCCAAATAGCATATAATGCTTTGGAAAATGTGTAGTTAAAATATTTCACGAAATACTGACAGTTGCATTTTTTATAAGAAAATATGAGCTAACTCACGATTTTCAGTCGGTTTTTTAAATTTCTCCAAAAGCATCAAAACACTTATTTTATTTCCATTTTCTTCACTTCACAAGATATTTTGAATTTGAGGGGATGTTTTCTAAAGACTTTCAGATCTTAGACTCACTTTGGACCCTGTTATGAAATTTCAATAAAATTGGAGTTTCTTTTGCTTAAAAAATTCATAAAAAATAGTTAATGGGTATCTTGAATGACAGGACATGTCCCAAATGACATTTAATATTTTGGATAATGTGCAGTTAAAATATTTCATGAAATCGTGACAGTTGCATTCTTTATAAAAAAAATGTGAGCCCACTCACTATTTTTAGTCAGTTTTTGAAATTTCTTCAAATGTATCGAAATATTTATTTTGTTTCCACTCTCTTCACTTCGTATGATACTTTGAGGTTGATGGGGTTGTTTTCTAAATACCTTCGGACCCTAGACTCACTTTGGACCTTATTACGAAATTTCAATTAAATTCGTTTTTTTTTTGTTTAAAAAATACATAAAAAGAAATTAATGGGCATCCTGAATAGCACGAGATGTCTCAAATCCCAGCAGTTACATTTTTTTACAAAAAAATGTGTGCTATAACCAAGGATGAAAATATCGATATCGACGGATATATCGCTAGCCGAATTTACGGATATCTCGCCCCAAATATCGTTATCGATATCGATATCGTTTACGGTCAACAAAAATGGCGGAAATTAGGTCCAAATAACGGAAATTTACAATGAAATTTTGGGAAAAACTTAAGTACCCAATAATGGTTATATAGGACTAATAAAAACTATAAAATGACTTTGATATAATAAATATATGATGAATCATATGATAGAATATAGGTCTGCCGATAACTAACAGTATAAAATCTTAAAGATAAACTTAATATATGTTCTAAATATATTGAGGTGAATAATAAATTATGATTTTGACAAAAATAAAAGGATATTTAAGGCTAAATCTTTTTTTGGATTAAATAAGGTATTCTAAATTAAAATATATGTTGTAAATTGAAATATAAATTCTAAATTAAAACCTATATTCTAAATTAAAACATGTTTTACTAAATATATGAGCTAGGCCATATTTTACTAAATATATTGAGGTGAATAATAAATTATGATTTTGACAAAAATAAAAGGATATTTAAGGCTTAACCTTTTTTTGGATTAAAAAATAGTGTCAATATTTTTTCAAAAATTAGAAAGGATTGATATATCTAAAATTAGAAGAAAAAAATGATAAATATAGCTCAAAATAAGAAAATATTGAAATGAAAAAAAAAAATTAGGTGAATAAAAATGATAAATATGGCTCAAAATAAGAAAATAAAGAAATGAAAATAAAAAATAAAAAATTAGGTATGTGCGCACAGGGTGGGTCGAACCCAGGTGGCTTAACAAACCAATTGAAGGCCACAACCAACTCTACTACCAACTCAGTTTGCAAAGTTAATTACGCAAGTAATATATAACAAAATAATGAAATGAAAAAAAAAGAACTCACGCACCTGGGGTGGGTCGAACCCAGGTGCTCAAGTCATTAATTGAAGACTACAACCAACTCAACTACCAACTCAATTTGTAAATTTAAATAAGCAAGTAATATATAAAGCATACATACAGACATAAAAACAGTCTTCTTCCTCCTCGCGCGGGTCTGCAATTCGGGTTTTTTGACCCGCGCGGCATGACCCGACTGTAAATCAATCGTTTTACGTCCGATTTTCATGAAATTTGTTCCTATCTCGATCGTTTTAATAAAATAAAGAGATCGATGGACTTAAAACAAGAAAAAAGATCGATATTTCGCTCAATTTCTTTCCCCCCCTCTTACCTGCCGCCGGCCAAATTTGACGATATATCGTCGATATATCGCCCATATCGGTCGATATTTCAATCCATGGCTATAACTCACGTTTTTTAGTCGATTTTTGAAATTTCTTCAAAAACATCGAAATACTTATTTTATTTTCATTCTCTTCTCTCTCTAAGATACTTTGAAGTTGAGGGGGATTTTTTTAAAGACCTTCAGACGTTAGATTCACTTCGCATCCTCTTACGAAATTTCAATGAAATTCGACTTTTTTTGCTTAAAAAATGCGTAAAAAATAGTTAATGGGCATCTTGAAATTCGAGTTTTTATGAAGTTTAGGGGGATTGTGTTTTTATGACCTTAGGACACTAGAGTCACTTCCGAAGCCCCTCACAAAATTTCATCAAAATTCGAGTTTTTTGCTTAAAAGATTCATAAAAATGGTTAATAGACAACCTGGACAATATGGCATGCCACAAATGACTTATAATACTTTGGCTAATATATAGTTAAAATATTTTGTGAAATCCCGACATATGCATTTTTCACAAAAACTGTAAACTTTATATATCACACGAATTCTCGTAGATTTTTTAAATTTTCGATTACAATATCAAAATATTTATTCTATTTTCATTATCATAACCCCGTAATATATTTTGAAGTTTAGGAGATGGTTTCTAAAGACCTTCGAATACTAGAGCCACTTCCAGACCCTGTTCCCAAATTTAAATCAAAATTCGAGTTTTTTGCTTAAAAATGCATAAAAATAGTTAGTGGACACCTTGGATAGTGGTACATACCTCAAATAGCTTAAAATATTTTGGCTAATGTGTGATTAAAATATTTCGCAAAATCTCGATGGGTGCATTTTTCATAAAAATTGTGAGCTATAACTCACGATTTTTCATCGGTGTTTCAAATCTCGACAAAATCATCCAAAATACTTATTATATTTCCATTATCATCACCCCTTAAGATATTTTGAAGTTTAGGAGGAAGGTTTCTGATGACCTTCGGATATCAGAGTCACTTCTAGATCCCTTTACGAAATTTCATCGAAATTCCTTTTTTTTTTTTGCTTAAAAAATCCATAAAAGGGGTTAATGGGCACCCTGGGTGGAAGCCATGTCCCAAAGAACTTATAATGTTATGACTAATGTGCAGTTAAAATATTTCACGAAGTCCCGACAAATGTATTTTTCACAAAAATTATGAGCTATATAACTCACGATTTTTCGTTGATTTTTAAAAATTCGCCAAAAATATCAAATATTATTCTATTTATATTATCGTCACCTCGTAAATTTTAGCTTTCGTTGTAAATCACCTCATTATATTATTACTCTTTCGTTGTACTCTATTCGATTCACACTATATATATATAGTGTGACATATATAACATATGTGACGTAGATGCAGGATCTCCTTCAAAAAACACTCCAATGTTTTACAACCTAAAGAGGAAATATCACATTTTCATAACCCTAAATATGAAGAATGTGCCGTCGTCGTCGTCCAACACAAGTACCGTGGTAGCTGTTATATAAAAGTTTGCCTTACAAAACAAAACAAAAGCCACCATCAACATCCATCTTATAAGACTTTCAACTACCATTTGCACCACATGATGAAATGAGATGATAGGGTTATAGCCATTAGCTTCGGCTTCCTATTCACTCTTATAATTATAATTAATGAAACTTATATAGCAGTATAATTAATTTTATTTTTTATAATTAATGACAAAATCCATTTTTTAAATTATTATTTTACTTATTTGCGGAGCAAAGAGCGTTAATTTCCAAGTGTAAACTCAATTTTTGTTCGAATTGTGATTTTATTTATTTCTTGTCTCGAGTTAACAGTTTAGGATTTCGGGTTTTAAAAAATTTTGGTGGGAGGGAGGAGGTAATTTGTTATGCTCATAATAATACCCATAATACCCATGTGGTACGTGCATGTGGTACGTGCATGTGGTACATGTGGTACGTGCATGTGGTACATGTGGTATTACTTGTTTAACCTACTTATAATAATACTCATATATCTTTTTTTCAGTGCAGTTCATTGTATTATAACTTTTATTCTGTAGATCATTGAAATTCTCTGTCCAAACACACCCTAAGTAATTACATGCCTCGTGCAATTCTATAATTTGCAACCAACTAAAAGTCAAAACATTTAATCACGGGCAATTTGCTGAGGGACAATGTTCACGTGCCTAAATAGAACGACAATAACTACTCTTGGTTGGAGAAAAGGAAAGTGAAAATATATGTAATGTGTGAGTTAATTAAGCACATGATTTTACTACTAGTAGAGTAGCTAGTAGTTCATCATGTGGGCGGCAATGCAATGCAATGCGATCATGCCTAGCAATGTTGAAACTTGTCTGACAACGATGTTTGTGGGATAAATTTCATCCCATACCCATGTTACTTTTTTGTCCTCTTCCTTCACAATCTATTTTCTCATTACATATATACCTATCAAGGTTTTGATTAGGTGAAGTAGCTAAAGAGGAATTAAGACCAAACTTAGTCATTCATTTTTTTTATCGATGAAATCCTTTTTCGAGCGTTTGTATCTGCTCAATCGATTATATCCATTATTTAGAAACAAAATATTAGCTCATATCAAAAGGGAATATATATATATATCTTGGGAGAAAGTAATGAAGTATTATCCATTTGAAAATATCTGATTCGTTGAGGATCTCTCTCCATCTATTGTGCAACTAAAACATATTATTATAGGATTATTAAGAAAGGGTTTGCCTTTTACCTAAAAGAGTATAAATTCAAGCTCCTCATAAAGTGCAAAACATTCCCTATTTGGCATCCATTTCGAAAGGAGAAAAGGCCACTGCCAACACAAAATAACATGTGGAGAAATTCAACACAGATATTTAGTGCAAAAAAGAGAGTGGGTGTTTTTGTGTGTTTGTGTGTGCTTTTTGCCAAGTGAAGCATATTTTTCACGTGCCAAAAACGTAGGCAATTATATTTCTAGCTTATAAACAAAAAACAACTTGAAAATTTCAATCCTCTCTCTCTCTCTCTCTCTCTCTCTCTCTCTCTCTCTCTCTCTCTCTCTCTCTCTCTCTCTCGCGTTTTTTGACGTATTTGTAGCTTCATTCTTCAGTTTCTGTTCATTTATATTCAAAACTTGAATGAAATATGGTGGCTCTTCCTCTTCCTCTATTAGGCTAATCTGACTATCAGATATCGTTTATCAACAATCAAAAATGAAGGAGTACAACTTTAACTTTCACAATTCTCCGACGCCGATCAATTCTTCACCACATGCACAACTGGATTGTCAGAAAACTCCAATGTGAGTTCATCATTGATACTATATATGTTCTTCATGCACCAAATGTTATGATAGTCAACCCACATGATCCCATGAATGATAGTTAATCGTTGATGCATGATTGATATTCATTTGTGAAATACATGCATATTTTAATAATTAGAAATAAATCGATGATCAATTCGAGCGACAATTTTGAAAACAAGGTATATTCAATCATTGTACCAAGTTTTTCGATCATTTCCTCTCCCTCTCTCTCTTCTTTCATTTTTCTAACCATTTTGCGTGTAGTACGTTCTAAGAAACTCAAATGACCATAAAACAATGGTTCTCTCTCTTTCTAATATTTTGCTTGTGTTCTTGATTTTTTTCCCCTTTTTCTAGTTGATAAATTTTGGGAACCTGGAAGAGATTTCAATAGCCATAACTCTTCTTCAATTCCTTTATCTTCTTATAGGGGTGAGCCGACTATGGACCGGCAGCATGTTACCATATTTTACAATGGACAAGTTTTCGTTTGCGACATGATTGAGCTTCAGGTATGTGCTTTATGTTTATGCAATAACATATTTACTAGATTATCATGAATTGGTAAATAAGTCTTAAGAAATATCACTAAATTTGATATCTCTTCTATTATTATTTTGACCAGTGTGAGTGTTTTAGGGGATGCGGGGCACTCTATTGGTGGTTCCGTTCCTTTTTGACTCTTTTGTGGGTTGAGAAATTAGGTTGTTGTACCTAGTATTCGACGATTAAATCATAATGTATAAATCTGCACATTTAATCTTTTTTTATGAAAAAATATGCTATCATCTTTATGAAAAAGAAAAAAAAAGTATGAAAGGCAACATTGTACTATAGAGAAATGTTGGAGTCCATTAGTAGCCTAGGCTCAAACCCGTCACACATAACCTTTTCTATTTTTGGTAAATTTTGAGAGAAACATCTCTTCCTTTTTAGTTGGTTTGAAGAGAACTTTATATTGATCATGTTTTAATTTTTTTATCAATCAAACATATGCTTCAAAATTTTACTGAAAATTTATTAGATATTCCAATACGGTGATTGATATTACTAAGTATTCAATTCCGATTAAGAACTTTTGTGTAAGTTGGACAAAGTTAAACATAGTTTTTTATTAAATTTGTTTTAAACTTGTAATTAAGTTTGATTTGATGTAGGCTAGGGCCATGATTTTGGTGGCATCAAGAGAAATGCAAGGAAGTAGGGGAACTTCAAGGCTGTCCAATGCAGCATTGCTTGCATTATTGCAATCTCAAATATTTGGGCCTCCAGATGTCTCCATTAAGAATTCTCTTCAAAGATTTCTCCAAAAGAAAATGAAAATAAATCAAGCAGCTTCTCCATACAACAACAACCACCAATAGCTTCATTATTATTATTATTATTATTATTATTATTATTATTATTATTATTATTATTATTATTATTATTATTATTATTATTATTTTATCAATTTCAGATGCAATTAGGTTAGTTATTATTAACCACAGATCAATTCCTTGGATATAGAAGGTTTATGGATTTTGCTAAAACAACGTTGTTCTTTTTTTTTTGCTTAAGATATATGTTGCGAACGCATAATTTATATTCACAGTCACGAAATTTCAATTTATAGAAGGCATAATTCTACTGACCACGATATAGCAAGATATTTGTAGATAATTAATTAGTGGTTAAAAACTTTCACTTCTACACTTAAAAACGAATTTTACATCTCTCGTATGAGGATACTTGTCATATATAAACTACTCCCTCAAATGTTGTTGTAAAAACAAAATATTATATGAAATGCACCTGATACTCACTCTTAATCTGTTAATCCCACTTTTTATCTTGAAACTACGTCTCTTCCAATATAACTCTATTTTCCAAATATTGTCCCACCTAATATTAATTTCGTCAACTTCATCCCTAACCTTAAAAATGCTTATCTGGAGCCAAGGTGGTAATATGATAGATCATTAATATACAATGAGTATTGATCTTGTCCACGAAAGTCGAACACTTAACCTTCTTTATAATATGTGGTGAGAAATATTATTACGTCATAATATTATTTTTAGCATGGAATAGATGAAGCTGACGTTGACGAAATTGAAGCTAAGTATGACAATATTATTTTTAGCATAAAAAATGGTTCATTTTATGTGATAAGCTTAAAAAAATTGCATTCACTTCTTAGATTCTCCAATGGACTTGAGTGGCTTGTGTTTAGAGGAGGAATTAGATCTGAATATGAAAGCCCAAAAATCTAAAAACTCAACTATTTTTCAACCCTTTATGTATTTTCTGGCCCACTTAGATATAGTAATGTGTGAGTCATCATCGTCATTGACTTCGACGAGCCGTCGAGTTCAGTTCCCGATCAGTTTCAGACTCTCAGACTCTCGGTCACCACCGGAAGCTAATAACAAACAAACACTCACCATAGTTTCTGCTTGTGATACCTATGTCTGTCAAACCCGAACAGAGCGAAATGTATCCCGTAGAGGACGAAGACGACGAGCGCCGCCGTCGGAGGAAGCTCGAAGAAGCTTTAGAGATCAAATCGCTTAGACGCATCATCAGCGCCTACCTCAAGTTCATCTCTCTCTCTCTCTCTCTCTCTCTCTCTCTCAATTTTGTAAAGTCTAATTATAGTTCAATGATTCCAATTATTTATTTTCATATATGAATTCGAAAGCTTGATGTTTTGGTTATTGTTGTCAATTTTAAGTTTTAACATCAAAAGCTTCAATTTTTACGGTTGCAATAGAATCAAATTTGAAAATTTTGGCCATTTTAATGATTGCACAAATTCAGCTCAAATTTCTGTTTTGGTTTTTGTCTAGTTTACTGTTTTGGTTTGTATGATTTTGATCATGTGGTGCCAGCTGTTCCATATATATCAAATTTCTCTCTATAGCTTGAATAATGTTCCCTGTTCTTGTACATTATATTTGGAATTCAGTGATTTCCAATTACTTATTTTCTTACATGAATTCAAAACCTTGATGCTTTCGCTATTGTTGTTATTTTTAAGACCAAAAGCTTCAATTTTTATGGCTGCAATAGAAATACCACTCAAATGTTAGACCATTGTAATGAGAGCATTTTTTTTTATGAGTGGTTTTGTTTCGTATGATTTTGATTAAACATAGTGTTATAGCCTCTTGTGCCAGCTGTGACATATATATCAAATATCTCTCTATTGCTTGAATAAAGTTTATCATTCTGAATGCTGATACATAAAGCTGTTTTGGAACCTAATTGGTATACAGTTACCCAGAGGCAGCAGAGGAAGATGTGAGAAGATACGAAAGATCTTTTAAAATGCTTCCACCTGCCCATAAGGTTAAAATCCTTTACATCTTCAATCTAAATTGACATTTCACTCACTTTCTTTGTAATAGTGTCCTATCTTTTGAGCTCTTATACTAACAATGTGTCTCTTTGTGAATCTTGCAGGCTCTCCTGCCCCATTACCCTTTGAAGTTTGAAAATTTAAGACGGTAAATCTTCCTCAACTCTTGTCATCACAAAAAGGTTATAAGCTTTTTAAATTTTAGGTATTACACTAATGGCTAGCATGTAGAAGGTTTTAGATGGTAAAATGTGTCTGCCTGCATAGTGCCGATGTTGTGGCGTTAAGAAAGAACCTAGTAAAGCTCAGAGTATTATTAACTCTACGTCCAGTCTTAAATGTGTGCGAATTTGCTTGCAATTTACATCATATGTACCCTCTTACGATAGTACTGCTGGAAATAGCCACGGGGTTTTGTTCAAATATAAATTTAGTATTAGAGAGACTCGAGAAATTCAGTTGTCTGAATGTTGATCCTGCAGGTGTATATCCGAAAATTCATATTTTATTTTTGACATGCTTCAGGTTAGTTCCAACTTCCCTCTTATCTCTTGTTCCTTCTAAAAGATATAACTTTGTGAATTCTAATGGATTTTTTGATATTGCGACACATAATGACTTCTCAAAGGACTGACATTATTATTTGAGCAATTATTCAAACTCGTATTATTAGGACTAAGGTTTCTTGACTTCTTTTGTCTTCCCAAACTTGTACCATATTGCAGGCATTTGAACCCCCACTTGATTTGAGCGAGGGCATAGATGTCTGTGATGTCCCACATCATGAAAAATTTTTGCATAACCATGATGTTTCTGCAAGTGAAGGAATGCATACCTCCAATTCAGATCAGGCCTGTTGCAGCGAAGGGAGCAATGCAGTCTGCAGTTCACCAATAAGGGTTGCTACCAATAAGGTTTCAGGCAATACTTGATGACATTGTTACCTTTTCTTAGAATTTTGTTTCCTTTGTATCCTTTTCATGTAGAAATTTGACCTCTGTAGATAACCGCAGGAGGTAGACAATGAAGGTCACCCTGAGTCCATCACTCTGAGACACAACTCAGGCGTGGGAGATAACGGAGAGATACATCACTGTGGTGGGAATCATGCCATTGATTCCAACAGAAATGTACGGTTTTCATTACTCCAGCTGTAATTTACGCTACGTCATCTGAGTTAGCTTGTTGCGGCCAATATTTTGAAGTTTGAATTTTATTTTTCTCGGTTTTACATTCAGGTGTCCTCACCAACTCCCACGTGGTTGGATCCATCGTTACAATTGCATGTTCCGTTAGTTGATGTTGATAAGGTATATTTTTACTTGTTTAAGGAATCTGGTTCTATGAGATCAATCTTATTTCTTTTTTCTCTTTAAATAATTACGTAACTAGTCCCCTTCCTACAGGTTCGTTGTATTGTACGGAATATAGTTAGAGACTGGGCATCCGAGGTACCTTGCGATTTATCATTGATTTCTTAGAAACCTGTTTCATTTGATCTCATCTGATGATCCAAATCTTAATTCACAGGGGAAGAGAGAACGTGATGAGTGCTACAAGCCCATACTTGAAGAACTTGATGCACTATTTCCCGATCGGTCTAAGGAAAGGTATTATTTTCTGTTCTTGGTTTGTTTTTTTTCTATGACAAAGTATCGTTTTTTGACCATTGTAATGATCACATTTCGTCTAATTTTTCATTAATTCTGTCACATCCTAAGAAGGAAAAAGTATCAAATAAAACCAAGAAAGGAAAGCTACGCATAACAAATATTTAATGGATTGATGTGTGAATTGGATGAAATGTGAGTAAATATGATGATAGGGGTGAAATTGGCATTAATAATACTTTAGGGAGGGAAATTGGCAAGGGGTACAGGTTTAGGGGCAAAATGGAAAATTACTCTAATTACAATATATGTTGAACAGTCCTCCTACCTGTTTAGTTCCTGGTGCCGGACTCGGGCGGCTGGCTTTGGAGATATCATGTCTAGGTATGTATGCATTGCTTCGATGATTAAGGAAATCTGCTTTTCCATGTATACATACTCAGTGGCTATTGTTTCTCGTATTCTATTCAGGTTTCATAAGCCAGGGAAATGAATTTTCGTACTACATGATGATATGTTCAAGTTATATTCTCAATCAGTAAGGATGTCATGACACTCAATATTAAATAGTCTTTAAGTCATTTTTTTTTATTAGGGAAGAAGGAAGTCTCATCTGTTCTGTTCTGTTCTTTTTCTTTCTTGTTCTTTTGCTTGGTTTATCAGTTGTCGAACTGCTGGGGAGTGGACAATATATCCTTGGATCCACAGTAATTGCAATTCACTTTCAGATAGTGACCAAATTCGTCCCATTTCGATACCAGATATTCATCCGGCTAGGTACCCATGCTGCAAAAGTGTCATTTTCTAACATACTTTCTGTTCTTTAAAAGTTTTCAAGGTGTTTTTAATCCTGAATCATGAAATTATATTCAAGTTGAAAAGATGCTGATGACTGATTTATAAGAAAACAAAATGACATACTTATCAATGATTTATAAGAAAACAAAATGACATACTTATCAATAATTTGATTACCAATTTCTTTCCGTCAAAGTTCGTATTGATTTGTGTTTGAATAACGGTTGATTTCTTTCAAGCAGCGCAGGAATTACTGAAGGCTTTTCTATGTGTGGTGGCGACTTTGTTGAGGTTTATAACGACTCAAGCCAAGTAGGTAAGAAAATATGCATTTACTTTGTTGAGAGTACCAAAGTTAATTTAAATGGTTTATGCCTTGTGTCATACTGATGGTGAATTTTCTTACAGTATAGAATGGTCGATTAACATGTTTTATTTTGCATTACTGGCTGAGAAAATTACTTTTGAAAGATTGAGACTTGCGTGAAAGTGCAGCAGGAACATGTATAAATAATCGCTAGTATTTCTTATGGAGTATTTGTGGCACATATAGGTGTTTGGGATGCAGTTGTGACCTGCTTCTTTATTGATACGGCACACAACATTATTGAATACATTGAAATCATATCAAGAATTTTGAAAGACGGTGGAGTGAGTTCCTCAATTAGTCAAGTCAAGATGACTTTAATTTTTGTCCTTATCGCTTTTACAAATGCTTCAATTGATTGCGATGACAGGTTTGGATAAATATGGGTCCCCTACTATATCACTTTGCAGATGTCTACGGGCAACAAGATGTAAGCTTCGTTTCCAAAAAGGAAATTGTTTATCACTTGCTTGCTATATGAAGACAGGTAGTTTTTAAAGATTGTTTTCGTTGTGTACATAGGAAATGTCGATTGAACTGAGTTTGGAGGATGTGAAGAAAGTTGCTTTGCACTACGGGTTTCATTTTGAGGTAACCACATTACATTATGAGGGACGGATTTCATTCTGGATGTTTATAGTTAAAACGTACAAACTGACCTGCTCATGGACTGCAGAAAGAGAAGACCATTGAGACAACGTATACTACAAATCCTCGGTCAATGATGCAAGTAAGTCTTTCCATGTGCATTGAATTTTTACTGTTCTCCATCTTATTCCTCTTTTGTTGCAGTAATCACTAGATGGGAAACTTGTGTATGTTATCGTTGGATACTGGTGCAGTTAAGAGCTCATCTAATGTCAGTAGGGTTTGAAATCGCTTGATCAAACATGCTTCTGCTGGTCAAAGATGTTTAAATATTTATCATCCCTAGATCGAATGCATAATCCGAAAGAAACAAGAAGTTAGAAACTTGTTTAAAACCCGCGAGTTCATCTTTCGAACCTTCGCTGCTTTGATCATCTGAAGTTCGTTTTTGCTTGCAGAACCGATACTATGCTGCATTTTGGACAATGAGAAAGAGATCAGCGACGTAAACGGAAACTGCTTAAGAGTTTGATTTGTTGAGTTGCATAATTTTTGTAGCGTCGATGAATTCCGAAAAGTATTTGATATAATCATGGAAATATTATTACAAAGCATCATTCAAGTTTTCTCCTCTCCCCCCCCCCCCCCCCCCCCCCCCCCCCCCCTCCCTTTTGGGTATGTTTGTAAGTAAATTTGCAATTATGCGGTCATTGTTGAAACATTTATTTGTTCGTTTTCATAAAAAGTTTAATGAAATTCTTTGGTACGAAGGAGTTTTTGCTTCTGAACTCTGAAGGTGGTAGCGCGAGAGAGAGAGAGCTGATAGCATATCTGAGCTGATATTGGCTGCATGGTTGATGAGTTCATCAGTTCATGTAAGCTATGGTAAGGTTGATATGGGCTTATGGTAAGATTGATATAAGCTATCCAAGATTGGATTTTGAAATTCAAATTTTTTGTATTATTTCAAAATCATAAAATTTAATTTTGAAATTATAAAGTTTATATAAATGTTAGCGAGAAAGAATTTTGAATGTGTATATTATGAATTTAGTTTTTCTATGAAAAAGGTCAATATAAAATTCTCACCAAATAGCATTAGAACTTCCACTAAGTTTTTCTTCAAAATTTAAAATTTGAATTTTAAAATTATTAGATTTCCTTTAAATTTGAATTTTGGAATTATTAAATTCATATAAACACAAGTATTTACAATACAATTACGGATTAAAAAAATGTAATCGTTTCTAATTTGCTAGAGAGTTTTTTACTTACACCTACTATTAAAAAAAGTGGGTGGGAGTGTCAGACTTAACGAATTTCATCTAAATTTTTTTTTCCTATTTATCCAAACACTGAAACACACCATTCCCAAATGACGAATCTTTTTCAAGAGAAACAGATAATTTAACCAAAATTGAAATACGAGAAAATGGAGAACATAACCAAACTTGAAATATGAAAACAACATAACCGAAATTGAAATATGAGACAATGAGAGAGAACATAACCGAACTTGAAATATGAGAATGAGAGAGTAAGTTGTGGAACAAAGGGAGTTTTGAAGGTTTTGTAAGACCGACCGACCTACTTAACCCTGTACATGACACATTAATTCTATTCCCTATGCTTGGAGTTCAACAGAGCACCAAAATAAAGCTCCCAGAAGAACAAAACAAACTCCCCCAACATACAGCATCCCACCCCTCATCATCATCGTCATCATAATACACATTTTATCCATCACCACTATCAATTCACCAAAATGAGACACCATGGCTTGTTTTCTTAATTTCCATAACAGTAAAAAAAAAAAGTTAAAAGAGCAAAATAAAAAAACGAAGCTTTTAAAATTACTTCGACGAGCATTTACTCTCCCCATTGTCAGCCACATTCCACCCATTTTGAAATGATTAGAACCACCAACCAGAAATTACGTTTTAGGGAAACCTTCCAGGATACCTGATAGTTCTCTTTTCAGCTATCCTTTCACTGATTCTGAGTTCATTTGACCTCCACTCCCGCCATGAGCATTGAGACCAGATATGGGCATGGATCGATGAGCAAAATCTGACAGAAGCTTCCGCTGACGCTCATCAGTGTGAGGAAGACTAGCACGCAGAAGCTCCACAGGCATTTCACGATGTATTGCCTTGGTAGCCTCTGAACCAATGACTTCTGTGCTTTGCTGAGCCTGCGTAAATATGGATTGTACTATAGTTTCATATTTACTCAGGCAATACTTGGTAAGAAGACCAAAAAATTCATCAAAGGATGCCTGCCAAAGGGCACGATTAGGCATGGTACAGTTTCCAGCGGCATGAGGGTCACTTAAGATTATGGTTGCCCTTTCAAGAACAGATTTTAAAATAAGAGTAGCCCCATCTCCAGCAGAACTTCCAAGGGGTCGGAGTGGTGGCTGCTCTGATGAACAAACTACTGCAACAAGGCAAGCACTTAGTGCACGAAGATCCATACCATTAACACATGTAGAAACGGTCTTTGCAAGATTATTCGTTGTCTCGGCTGCCCCAGGATCAGATGGTAGGCCACCAAACAAAAACCTTAGATGACGGAATACTGTCATACAGACAATTCGGGCGAGCTCACTACCAGGGACGAGAAGCTGAATAAACCTAGAAAGGAGCTTTCGGCCTTTAGGAAGAGTCACTAACCGTAGGAACACAAGGTCATCCTTGGGAGCCAGCCCCACTGCATGGCTGCCTTTGCCAAGTGGGTCAACAAGCTGAAGTGATGCTGCCAAACCTTCCAGCAGGATTTGCCGCCTTCGCCTGAGTTGAACCCCTCCATCTTGTGGTTGACCATGTTGAAGCAGTCGATCAATATCATCAACATCAAGGAGGAGACAAAGGCCATCCTCAATGGCAATTCTAGCAGCAAGCATTGGTTCCTGTTCTAAAGGCTTTTCAGAGACCTCTTCACCATCACCAGATCCAGAGGGAGGGTCAACTTCAAGGAGAGGGCGAGGCCTCCGTATGGAAGAGAGGGGAATTCTCCCAAGAGCATCAACAGAAGTATGAGTATGCTGATCAGAACTATTACGACCTCGAGAAGAAAACTCTCTCAGATGTGATGGGCAGAAAGACTGTTTCGACCGCGACCCAGCTGCTTTTTTGGAAAGACTTGCCTGGTGGTAATAATCATCTATATAGGGGTCGTTGCTATGTGTTGCCGCATGCTGCATTTTTAGAATACTCTCTATCTCTTCAGATGTCATGTGCTTAGACCTGAATTGGATCCACCCACTATCACTTTTCTGACTACCTGTATCAGAACCTTGAGAAAAACGCTGTTTTCCTCTCTGTTTAGGCCTATGTTCTCTGTCGGATAACCCATGCATTCCCTTATGCGACGGAGAAGGATGCGTACTATAAATTTGTGACTGCATCGCTGCAAAATGGGCCAAAGATGGCTGAAGTGAATTGTTCAACCTTTGCTGTTGTAGCTGATGCTGAGCTGACAGTAATTGTGGGGAAAGAAGTCCGTTTTGATGAGGGAGCTGTTGCTGCAATATATTGTTTATAAGGCTGGAATGATCCCCATGCAATACTCCAGCATGATTGACCCAATGACCTTGTGACCTGCTATTGAAAGGAAGGCCAGGGTTTGTAAACTGAGGCATGTTCCCTCCATAATGCAACCCATGAGGCAAACCAGCCATATGAAGATTAGTATTAGATAAAGGAGAAAAGTTTGATGCAGAAAAAGGCAACTGTGAACCACCAGCATGAGCAGGAACATTCAGCTGATGCGATGAGACCTGCTGGGACCTATTTCCAGGAGGAGGGAATGATGTGAATGCTGATTTGGGTGCTACAATTGGCTCACTGGTGAAGTGATGTTGGATTGGCTGCTGCTCAGGGTATGAAGATGTTCTATACAAAGGTTTTGGTTGTTTTGATTCGGCAAATCGAGCAGAAGAAGGTTGGGGTTGTGATGACCACCTCTTTCCTTCCTGAGAACTTTCTGTATCAATTTGGTAATCTAACCACTTAGCGAAATCTCCATCCTGGGCCCAATCAGCAGCAGATGAACCTGAAGAAAAAACCAAGTTAAATAAAACAGAAATAATGATTATATTGAAGTAGCAGGAAAAATATGCCCATCTGCATTATAAAGTTCACAAATGCAAGAAATCAAGTATCCCAAAAGGTAACAAAGAAGTGATTCAAGCTTAGATTTGCATACATGGAGAGGATATAATAGCATATTAACAGTTCACCGTCATAGAAAACCTAATGACCCAACAATCTTACTGCTGCTGTTATACCGTTAAAGCTGCTTCTATAGTTCGGATAATCTTACACCGTAAACTAAAATGAGAAGTGAAAAATACACTCAAAGTTGTTCAATAGAATGTTAGCAAGCAAGTCAAGAAGAACAAGCCCAGTCTTGTTATGTCATAAACCTTACAGAAACCTTCTTCCGGTGTTTACACCATCATTTGATAATTCTATCAGAGTGCAAATATAGGTTTAACAGTACATTAATCAAATCAATTATCTAACATACTGAATATATCACTACGGTTTATTTAGAAATAATAAACTAGCACATAATGCTGAATGACTAAACTTTGAAAGACATATATGTTAGCTTAAGATAACTGGCATGAGGATTTAGATCTTCAAAATTAAGGATAAATTAAAATGGGAAAGCAATTTTGAAGGTAAAAGAACCACAGAATTAAGCAGAAGTGGTAAATTTTTCTAGTTTTGATATGTCGGTAACATGCCTGCACCCATGTGATGAACTGTTTCTGGAAAGGCTATAATACATCGCACGTTGTTGGCAGAGGTAACACAATTTGTGTAGAGCATGTTAAACTATATCATTTTCTCTAATAATAATTTATACTTCATAATTCTCTAAACCAGATTTCATGTTCATATCCAGCTTCAGGGAAAAATGAGATAACAAACAACTTCCAGCCTCATCACATATTGGACGAAGGAACAATTAAAGAGCAAGAACGCAAGTGCTAAACCTAAGAACCATTATAACCTAAAGCAAAAATTTAGTAGTCTGTTACTCACTTTCTCGCGAAAAGGACCCAGAACCTCTGTCTCCGATAACTCCTGGATGCCTTGGTCCCGTTACAACTTTGTTTAACTGTGTAGAAGAAAAACTAAGTCACCATAGATATAGAGGGGGCAAATTTGCAATGAAGATGAATATAACAGGACAGCGCATGCAACAAGGCAGAATCACATCATTCTCCAAAGAAAAAATATGAGGTTACGTATAAAGTTAAATTGAAGAAGATAATATAGCTAGCCACGTTCAGGCAAGTAAATTTCTTGGGTGGAAACCATCATTAGTAACTACCAGTAGATAATATGGTAAACGGGAAGCATTGCTGTATCTTTCAATCTTACTTTGATAAATCATCATAGCAATTCGGCATGAGAAATATAATCTAAAGAATAAATAAAAGAATTCATATATGAAAGTACTAAACCAAAAATTCTTTCAATCACATGTATAATACAGATATAAAAAACATATATAAGTACATCCCAACTAACTTTCATGATTACGGAGAGAAGTACTGTCAATTAACCAAAAATTCTTTCAATCACATTATAATACAAATATAAAAAACATATAGAAGTATATCACAACTAACTTCCATGATCACTGAGAGAAGGTACTGTCAGTTAATATACCGATGAGGAACAACTCAAACAAACAGTCACGACCAACAAGGCATTCAGTAAGGAAAATCATAAACAGATAGTCATTCCACACACACACACACACACACACAAAAAAGGAGAAAGAAGAAAAGATAACTGTTACTAAAACATTTGCATCAACATCAAACTTGAGGTAAAACAAAAAACATCAACTCAAACATCCTCAAGCCAATCATAAATATTTTGATTATAGATGACATGATGTGCATCGATATTGATAAGTTACGAGTACAATGATTGCAGAAACAAACCGTTACAGGGATCAGTACTCAACAATGCTAGATAAATCATCAGAGTTAAGAAAGCTGACCTTCGCAAAAGTACTTGCAAGATCATCTGCGTCAGATAAAGATCCCAACCCTAGACCCTAAATTCAAAATGAAATATTGAAATCAATAGCTAAAATTCACAAACTGTTACAGGGATCAGTACTCAACAAGAGCAAAGTAAAACATACACACACTGTTGCAAGTGAACAAATTTTTAAAACAATGTAAAAAAGGGTCATTAAATACAGATGGAATACAACAAACTGTTGCACAGTTGGCTTTACAGTCAATTGAAATATTAATAGGGGGGAAACAATCTAACCTCATCCTTCTCAAATAAATGGTACTCGTTATCAACAGGACCAAATAAAGATTTTCTGTCTTCCTCATCTTCTAAACCCCCCAACTCAACTTCATCCGCCACTTTTTGACCAAAAAACTCGTATTGCGACGCATCAAAGAGTTTATTATCTGTAAGAAATTCAAAACAAAGTTAGACATCTAAATCAACAGTACTACTTCAATGATTTATAAACAAGTAAAGCTGCAAAAATGAACCATCCGCATCAATAACTACATGCTACTAGTGCAGTACAAGCTAAAATAAGCAATTTTCAAGACACTATGTAAAACCAGAAGCGCAAACTATAAAACCAACTATTCATTTCCCTTACATTTTAAACCACAATGACAGCTACACTTCCAATCATTCTCAAAACTTGAGAATTCAGTAAAGACTAGAACTTGACCTGAGTCCTACAGCTTGAACCCAACAAGAAAGCAAAATTAAAATAAACCTAATTGACAAGTGTAAATAAATTTGAGGCAGACATAATTGGGCAACCAAAAAACACGTTCACGAAAATTGAACAGAGACTATCATCATAAACTCCACCTTCCCAACCAGCTAAGGAATCATTTTGAACATTGAAATCAAGTCCCACAAGAATAAAATAAAGAATCCCAGCTTCAATGAATTTACCAAGAACAACGAAAAAAAAATACTCTAACTTTTAATTTTGGGGTGAGAAAATAGCAAAAAGAACAAAAGAATTTCATGCCATTTGTTGGCTCAGATTCCTAAACTTAAAAAGACATTCAAACATTCATACTTTTATTCCCTTTCTAATTTCTCAGCATCCAAACAGCCTCTCAATGAAAAAGAAATCGAAAAAAATAGATCTCGGAAGGTAACCTGAGGAAGTCTGGAGCAAATCCCTGGCATCTGTGCTATTAGATCTCTCCATATTTACAGAACCGGAAACCCTAGAATTCGAAGCTCCGCTGTAGAAGTAAAAACTACGCCGTCTTGCACCGGATCAGCATCAACAATAACCGCCGAAACTCGAAAGCTTCATTCGGAGATTTACTAGCGCTGGAGGAACCAAAATGGGGGATGACAGGGGTGTAAATAGTTCGGAATCGGAGGGCCAAAGTCGCGAAAAAGGGTTAACCCCTCTCAGAAGAGAGAGGGATATAGAGAGGGCAAGGGTTATGGTGGGTTAGGTCATTTTTCCCATTCCCTTTTCTTTTGCAGCGCGAACGAAGAAGACGACTTTCGCATTTGCTCACGTGCCTTTCTCCAGAGAATGGCGGTGGACGAACACACACGGAGAGAAGGTGCCGCGAGGTGGCGCTGCCTCATTGGCTCGCCTCTAACTGTATCCTTCTCTTATTGAAGCTCGGTTATTCGGACTTCGGAGCCGTGAAATGGATCATTTGGTTCCGCTTCCGGGTCCGCTACCCAGCCACTTGTCATGTTACGCGTGTCTTAGCTTGAAATCGGCACATTAGCAGTTGACCTTGACTTGATGATAGAAGATTAGAAGGGACTGCATGGGCTCCACGGTGAGATTTTTGACACGTCATCCTTGTTGGATGAGGAGGATATTCCGTGTGGGTAGGATTTTGAGAAGAATATAAGAAACGCTGCGTTTGGGACACTCTATTTTCTGCTAGAATTTACAGATATTTTCATTTGCCAATTATTTCTCTATCTTGTAAACAAATAAAGATTTCAGAAAGATAAACTAATATGTTTATCTGATAGGTTGATTATTTAATCAGTAATTTAGTAATTCACTGATTAAAATATTAATTATATTATACCGAATTATAATATATTAATTGATAAGAAACATATATATCATAAATATTAATTATTTATATTATTTTTAATATTTATTTTATTTATTTAATTATTATCTATCTATATTAATACTATTATTTATTATTATTATCTATTATTACTATTATTATCTATTATTATTATCTATTACTATTATTATTATCTATTACTATTATTATTATCTATTATTACTATTATTATTATTATCTATTATTTATAAATATTAATTGATATTATTTATTTAATTATTATCTATTATTATTATTACTATTACTATTTTTTTTCCAAGAAATCTAGTTATTTGACTATTTAATACGAACAATTTCAACGATATTATTTTACAGATGTAGACCGTATAAAGATACTCAATCATATTAACGTATTCTGTGGTTAATTATTATGAGTGTTAACAAATACCAATTTTAATTTTTAACTATATTATCTCATATAATTTCTTATACTGCGTACCTAACATAACCTCGGAGTCATTTTTTTTCTTGTTGTTTTTTTTTCTTTTTTGCCAAAATTGCCCATAGTCTATTCACAATCTCGCGAGTAATTAGAACGATGATAATGCTTTTTATAATTTAATTAATATTTATTTATAATTCTAAAATTTTATTGTGTAATTTAATACATACAAATTCTCGAAAGAAAAAAAGTGTAATTATTATTTGTTTTTCTTGAAAATCTATCATTTTTGAAACGTGGAAGATGAGAAGTCAAACATTGGTGATTAAGGTCTAATTCTCTCATGTAAGCAAAAGAAATTGGGCAGCTAAGAAAAGTAAAAGTATCAGAAACTTGGCTAAAAAGAAAACCCGAGAAGAAGAAATTTGGTAATTACAAAACAATTTGCATCGAAATTCAGTCTAAGAAACGTCAATAAATAAATTAACGGTGACCATAATTAAGTGAAGAAGATTAAGAAGCTACTAATAATGAACAATATTAAGGGATCTTAATTAAGTGATGCTTTTGTTTGAGGGCTTTTATAGCTGATTTGGGTGGTGATGAAGTAGCTGTTAATCAGTCGTTTTCCCTCTTGATGATTCGGTTTATATATATTTTGTTGTGTGAGTGCATATATATATGGGGACTTACAAATAATGATTGACAGCCGTCGTGGATCTCGACTTTCCTTCAGCTCCTCAGTTTCTTGGAACTTCACTACATATGCTTGTGAAGAAAACCTCCATTCTCTCACCCTTTCCTTGGATGATCTAAGGACTAAGGGTTGTAAAGAATGATCTTCAAACAAGGGTCGCTGCCGCCATCATCGTACCTGAGCAGAAGTTGAAGCTCTTAGAGGAGGTGCAAAAGTGGATATCAATGGCGGAGGCCGTGGAAACTCAAGTCAATGAAGTTGTAAGCAATGGCTCTCAATTCATGTTCTTCAAAAATCTACTTCTGAGTTTTCTGGTATGGGAGATGGGATATTTCTGCTTTTAAAATTCAGTTACAATAATTTATTAAGTGAAAAATTCAAATCATGTCTACTCTATTGTGCTCTGTTTTCATAAGATTCTGAGATAGAGAGAGATAATTTATTATGTTTTTTGATGTGTGAGATAATGTTGAATGAATGTGATGATGTAGACAAAGCAAAAAATGAGAGTTATTATTTTCTAGGTATTCTCCTTGATGTATATTTGTGGAAGATGGTCTAGATGATTGCGTAAAGATGCATGATCTGATTCGTGACATGGCATGACATTATAGGTAGCTTGTGATTGTGGGAAAGAAAAACCAATGTTCTTGTTTATAGTATACGTCCCAATAGAGCACTTGTGAATTGTGATTGTGGCATGGAACAAAACAGCGCCCAAAACAGCAACAAAACCTCCACAAAAGACCACCAAGAATACCTCCATATCTAAAAGAAACCAGCAGCAGTTTACTGAACCAAACGAAAAAAGGGCACAAAAAACCGGACCCAAAGTGCACCAAAATCACACTACTTGGATACTCCAAAGAACAGGATTTTCATTTTTCACCCCTTTCCATACCCCAATATTCAATCCCACCGATGACTAAGTCACAAACAAAAATTTTGGACTGCAACGCAGATCTCGGACCTGTAGTGTGTCAGAGCAACGTAGCGATCTCAATAGCTATCTTTCACCAGATATATGTATATGAGAAATACTCACAATTACACAACTGTATATACATGTGTGTATGTATCGTATGGATGGAACATTGATTGAAATTTCAACTTCGTCAACATAAATTCAAACATTTTGGCATTGTCGACCTTCAATTTAATCACCACTGTATATATAAAGAGATTAGAGATGACATGAATCACAATGATGATGGTGATGAGTACCGTAAAATATAAAGACAATTGATATGCTCTGAAATCTCACTTAACACTTTCAAGTTTCAACATCACATTTCAGTTTCCAACAAATCTGCAGACAAGATTATCGATCATCTTTTGTCATTTTCAGTTATTCCTTTGATTGGATAATTGGCTAACGTTTATGTTTCGCTACACCATTATTGGGGCATCTCATTTGGAGGCCGCACGGTCCTCAAGTGTGGGGGGTGTCCTCGTTCTTGCCCAGGGCACCAGCATTGCAGTAGCTTTCAATGGAATCAACAAGAGTTTCCTTCAATGGCCGGTACCTCCAACCCAACCTCTGCAATTTACCGGAGCTCAAGTTTTCTTCTTCCTCCTCTTTGTGGATAAGATTGGTGGGATAATTGTAGTTGGGATATGTAAATCTCAAGTTGTCGACCAGACCTTCTACACCAATCCCATATGCATGGCATATGTACCTCTCTCCAGCCTCAGACTTTCTGTACACAAGAAGCAGCGCTTCGGCTACATCACGAACATCCACCACCGTCCAATATTTGTATCCAACTGACTCGAACCCACCTTGGAGTAGCTTGAGCAGAAGCCAGCTACTGGTATTGATGGTGGGTTGCAAAATTGGCCCCAGAATAAGAGAAGGACAAACAGTCACAACTTCAAGTTCACTTCTTTTCCCAAACTCCACCGCCGCCATTTCTGCTTCTGTTTTTGAAAGGAAATACCATTGCTGGATTGTTTTAATAAATTCGGGAACAGACCAACAGGTTTCGTCCTTGGGTTGATCCTTAGGCCAGTCCGGGTTCACAAGAACAGCCGCTACAGAGGACACAACGACAACCCTTTTCACTTTGGCTTCAACGCAAGCATTCAGTACATTCAGTGTTCCCTTCACTGCTGGTTCAATTATTTCTGCCTGAGGATTTGATAAAGAAGAACCAGCAGGCACAGGGCTAGCAACATGGAAGACACCTGTGCAGCCAGAAACTGCAGAAAGTAAGGAATCATAGTCCAGCAAATCTGCTTCCAACAGTTTGAGGTTCTCTGATGCTTTCTCGAGTTTTTTCAAGTGCTCATACTTGCTGCTATCTCCTGATTTTCGTATGGTGCCATGAACAACATAGTCGTTTGAGAGAAGAAGCTTCACAATCCAGGAGGCAGTAAATCCTCCAGCCCCAGTCACGCATATTCTTTCCTTCTTGCTATTCTCACCTGCCATTGCCGTAGTCTAATTTCTCTTTCTTTCAAGGAACCTAGGACACAATATGCTCCATATCATTGGTGGAAGAAATATATATATTTATATGTACCTGAGAGAGAGAGATACTGAGACTGAGAGAGAGAGAGAGAGAGAGAGAGAGAGAGAGAGAGAGAGAGAGAGAGAGAGAGAGAGAGAGAGAGAGAGAGAGAGAGAGAGAGACGTACCTTCAGTCTTTCACGCTGAGAACTTGACCTTGTACCTTCAGTCTTTCACGCTGAGACTGAGAGAGAGATACTTAAACCAATTCCAATATATATATTTCATTCAAATCAAATTCCAAATCATTCAATTCTAATATTATAAGATCTAATTTCAATTTACATATCATCCTAGAATTAACATGTTTCTAGGATTTCAATCAACAATCAAAAAATAAATATCAAATCAATGAAATTGAAATTGGATTTTTGCCGATACGAAAAACCTACTTGGTTAAATTAATCTTTCACTTGAGTGATCCCGGATGCTGAGAGAGACAGAGAACTTGGGTCTTGAGAGAAGAATAGGTTGAGAGAGACAGAGAAAAAAGATGAACGTTTATTTGTATTCTGAATTGTGTCTTGAATCAATGTATACAATAATAATATTCCTTGTATAAAGAATAGGGAATAAATAACTGTACAAATGACCTGTCTAAAGAAGAGGAACTGGGGTCTTGAGAGAAGAATAGGTTGAGAGAGACAGAGAAAAAATATGAACGTTTATCTGTATTCTGAATTGTGTCTTGAATCAATGTATACAGTAACAATATTCCTTTTATAAAGAATAAAGAATAAATAATTGTACAAATGACCTGTCTATCCTTCGTAACTCTTTACATAAATAGACACATATGTTACATTATTTACAACAAAAATTTGTTATGAAACGAGCTTATATTTGTTATGAGAAAATAAAAGGTGAAGAATGATGGAAAAGAGAAATGGTGAAAGGAGGCCTTTTTAAATGTGTTTTCATTGTGCACATGAGTGCACCTTAAAAAGAAATGCCATAAAAAATGTTTATTTTTCGAGGCATACAATGCCGGCGTAAATAGACTTTTCTCTCTTAAGTCGAAACAAGAGTCAACACACAAAACCCGGTTTTCCAAGTGTTCTACCAACGAATATGATGCAGTTCTTGAAAAGAAGGGATGTGAACCTCAAGCATTGAATGGAGAAATTTTTCAATTTAGGATTTTCTCTCCGAAAGTAAAATATTATTACTCACTTCCGGGAAGATTCCAAGCACCCGAATAGCCGAAAATATAAAACTTGTATATTTCTGAAAATGATTTGAATCATCCAAAACAAGGCTCAAAACCACATTCTCTGTTTGGTTCCCAAGAAAAAAATGAGAGAACAAAGGAAAATAAGAAAAGATTTATCCATTTTACTGTCATAGAAAAGATTTATCCAAATGGCAGGTGACTTTCCTTTCAATACTAGAGAGTTCATCAATGACTAATCAAATTACAAAAGCACGATGCCCCAAATCATCAGATTACATAAGCAAACTGCAGGTAGCTATCTATTAATCTTACAAATCAAATAATTGGTACCAAAGAAAAGTAAGAAAGAATCAAGAATGTGCCAACTGATCATGTAAACTTTCAAACACACGGCTGATTTCAAATGAAAAGCTGATTTCAAGGAGGAGAGATGGAGCCCATGATTATCAGCCCACCATAGAGTAAAAACCTTATTTGATGAGGTAAACAACAACTTCTTGCATCTCACTAGCAATATATCTGTTTGATTGTTCATGAATTGCAACACAAAATATAGACTCAATCAGCAGTCAGCAGCACCACAAAGACAACAGATAATTAGCAACGAGGAAAATTCAAAGACGACATGAATTTCGATAACATAACAAGGTCGAAGCTAGGCAATGAACAACCTCCAGTTCCAAATGAGAAAACATGAACATGTCAAATTAACGTTAATTCCTCGAACTTCTCTTCAGAGATTGCCTCCTTTATCCTTCTTCGGAGCCACGTATCCTCGCAGCTTCTTCGTACTCCTATCATCCAAAACAAGGCACAAAACCATATATTCTCTGCTTTAATTATATCCACCAATCAAATTCTATATGCGGAAAAGCTTTTAAACCACCACATGTTATGTCATAAATTACTTCCATGTCCAACATCCTCAAATGTGAGCCTCACATGTGAAAAAAATGGGGAAAATCAATTTTTTTATTTTATTAACGTGATCCTGTTCACCTCTATTTTTAATCCTAAATTCATGGTGACAACCCTTTCCTCTATCATCTAGGATCATATTCAGAAGATACCAATGCTTAATAAATGGGCCAGAGGAATAAGAATTTATAGGAACATTTGAAATTTTTTATTTACGAGTAAAAGAGCATGTTGATCGTTGAATTCATTATAATTGAGTGATTTAATCTAGTATAAATACCTTCGAAATGGCTTATTTTATAAATTATACATATACAAATAAAAATTTGCTTGGTCATTTCAAAATGGAAGTACGTGAAATTACGCATGCATGTAAATATCTTCAACCATGAATAATGAATTGATAACAAAAATTAAAATTTAATGTAATTTAACTTATAATAGTATTCGAATATTTTGTTTTTAGTTAAAGTGATATTCAAATTATTTAAATTAATATAACAAAATAAAGCTAAATAAAAATCTAAAAAATCATACCATATTTTTAATACTTCTTTATATAAAAAAATATATATATATTGACTAATAAAAATTCAAATAGGGAATATAATATAAATAAGGAATTATAAATAAAGAGTTCAAATGTGCCATAATTAATTCATTGATTTTTCTAATAAAATTAAGATTATAAGAAAAGTATAAATGCTTTCTTAAAACACAATTAATTTAATATTGATTTAAATAAAATATTTTAATATAATATATAAAAAATTAAATAAATATATGTGAGAAGGCCCAGGACCCCAATAATGAACGCACCCTCCCTCTGCCTTTTTGTCGATAAGTAACACTATTATCGTAGATAACATGTGAATAATAAAACGTATCAACATATATTATCGGTGCAAAGTCTAATTGCAATTGAAGCAATCTAATTAATTAGTTATCTTGCAATGTAATCAATTAGTTATCTTGCAATGTAAGTAATGTAATTATACATGTCTTAGATCTTGAACTCGAAAGAAAGACAGATTTATGGTGGACTTTGGGCGGTGAGGCCGGGCAATTCACATGCAGAGAGAGGCGGCGGAGGTGGCGGAGGGAGAGAAAAAAGGAGAGACGAGAGCCGCTGACCGCCGCCGGATTCACGTGTTTTGGATCCCTTAACGCCCACATTACTCCTTCCACTTTCAACTCACACACACACAAGACTTGGTCCAAATGAAAGTCTTCGTGTTTTGTCCATGGTAGTTGCTATTCTTTCCTTTTCACTCCTCTCGTATTCTCTTTGGTGGCACTTCTTTATTCTCCTACTGGCCTCTCACCTATTTTCTTCGAACAAACATTTTATGTACACATTGATTCTCATCAATCATTCAATCATTCAATTGTGCTTGTCTGCTCCTCCATCTTCCTCCTCCTTAATTTCGGTCGATCGGTTCTTCCACTTTCCAACACCTTCTGTGTTTCCTGAGTTTAACGTTTGTGTGGCAGTTCAACCGGTCTTCAGGTAATTTTCATGAGTTTTAGTATTTGCATCGTTATTATTTCTGTAATTTGGCTTCTTTCGGAGCGGTTTTAGCAACTATTTCGTTACCAATTTTCAGTTTTTATTGTTTATGCATAATTAAGAAATGTAGAATATATAGAAGAGATAATGAAAATTAGCTTAACTTTTATTATGGTTTTTTCGGTTTATATATATAATGAAACTGTTAATTAATTATTATTTTTTTAAATTAAAAAAGGATAAATAATATTAATTTTAAAATTTTAAAATAAAAAAAAGAGGTGTAACTACCTTAGCCCACTATTTTTTTACCCCCACACCCTCCTCCATTAAACTTTATTATTTTTTCTTTAATTTATAAATTTGGTTAAATTTTACTATTATATTCTTAAATATTAAACAATTTATAGGTTATTTTTGTCAGAATTTTTTAGTGAAACCTTTTAAGTCTCTTGATTTTATAATAATTTTTAATTTTTTAAATAAAAATAAGAGGAATAACTACCTTAACCCACTACTTTACCAGTTTACCCCCATTCCCTTCATTAACCTTTATTATTTTTCTTTAATTTATAAATTTGATATTTAATTTTATTATTATATCTTTAACAACTAAATAATTTAAAAGGTATTTTTATTAGAATTTTATTGGTGAAGACTTTGTGTCTCGTGACTTTATAATAATAGAAGATATATATATATAAGAATCGGGAACTGAAAATGAAATATTTATTAAACGGACCACCTCAAATTCATTAAAACCCATGTGTTTATGTAACCCTTTCATTATTTTTCTTTATAAGTTTGTAAATCTCGGATGGATTCTTCTTTAGGTTGGATTTGGCATTTGAAGTAGTCTAATATTTTGAGCTCTAAATATCTTTCTCTCCAAGTCCAAAACAATATCTACAATCATTATTGAAGTCGGCAAAGTTATAGTAGCCATTGGATTGTCTAACAAAAGCATAGGGCAAATCAAGCATACAGTTTTGGACTCTTCACATTAGACATCAATTTTATGTCCTTCCAACTTTCTAAAACCACTTTCCTTCACCACTTAATCTAGTTTTCTCAGTTGTTGCAGAAATGGACATGGCAGATGCTAAAAGAAGGACCAAATTTTCGTTTCCCCGCAAATTTTCCGCCGCTGCTGCTCTGTTAACTCTCTGCATTGTCATGATCAGGCAGTCTCTTAGCTCTAACACTCCCAACATGGTCAGTTTCTGACTCATACTTCCTTTTTTTTTTTACCTTTGGTGGCTTTTTTTTTTTTTTTTACCTCCTTGGTATGTATGTGCAGTTTTCTTACCATGAAGCTGGAGTTACACATGTTTTGGTCACAGGAGGTGCTGGCTACATAGGCTCTCATGCTGCTCTTAGGCTTTTGAAGGATTCTTACCGTGTAACCATAGTGGTAATTCTCTTGTTCACCGGATATGGACCAAGCTGTCTCCCGACGTTCTGAATCCGGCTTACATTGGTTCATTATGACTTTTTATTATTGTCTGGCTTCAATATAAAGGTTCTATCTTCTAAAACTTCTCTTATTACCTTTCGCCTCTTTTCACAGGACAATCTCTCCAGAGGAAACATAGGTGCAGTTACGGTTCTTCAAAGGCTATTTCCAGGACCCGGGAGGCTTCAATTCATTTACGCGGACCTAGGAGATGCGAAAGCTGTATCCTATTTACTTTTGTTTTGTCAAAAACCGTCGTTGGTTGTTTGCTACCTGAGTACCTGTATCTTGTTCTTGCCTAAACTGCAAGTATCGCTAGTCTTTTGCTTCCTTCTTTGGTCTTGGACATTCCTTGACTCTTGTCTTAGGTCAATAAAATCTTTTCGGAGAATGCGTTTGATGCCGTGATGCATTTTGCAGCTGTTGCTTATGTTGGTGAAAGTACACTTGAGCCTCTTAGGTACATTGATCATCATCAGCTTCGATTTCGGGTTCAACAGATGTTTTACTCTTGCACTGTAACTTCTAGTGACAGATGATCAAATTTTCTGCAGATATTATCACAATATCACATCAAATACTATGCTGGTTTTGGAGGCAATGGCAGCAAACAACGTTAAGACATTGATCTATTCTAGTACTTGTGCCACATATGGCGAACCAAAGCAGATGCCGATAACAGAAGAAACGAAACAAGTGAGTCAGATTTCATAAAAGAGTTGATATTTACTTTATCTGCAAAGTTTAAACATTGTATCAATACATCAAACGGAAAAAATGTATGAATTTAGGTCCCAATCAATCCATATGGAAAGGCAAAGAAGATGGCAGAAGATATCATACAGGATTTCTCTAAAAACTCGAACATGGCAGTCATGATCTTACGGTAGGTGGTGCGAAGCAGTTTCCTGGATTGTATGTTTT
Source organism: Prinsepia uniflora (assembly GCA_032719365.1). Classification (NCBI taxonomy): domain Eukaryota; kingdom Viridiplantae; phylum Streptophyta; class Magnoliopsida; order Rosales; family Rosaceae; genus Prinsepia; species Prinsepia uniflora. Next base: position 2,762,968 of record CM064876.1, on the reverse strand, counting down.
GGATAGCTGGATTTGTACAACTGAAGCTAACAACATATGGATATTCAGATATTTCAATGTGATAGGATCAGACCCTGAGGGAAGACTAGGAGAGGCTCCTCGGCCTGAGCTACGTGAGCAGGGCCGGATATCTGGTGCCTGTTTTGATGCAGCTCGAGGCATAATTCCTGGATTGAAGGTACTTCTTCCTTCCCTCCATTCCCGTCCCTTTTTTTCAGATACACTTGACAAGAACAAAATCAATATGAGAAACTGAACTGTTCTGTTAATGCTGTTGCTGCTAGGTCCGAGGAACAGACTATGAGACAGCTGATGGAACTTGTGTGAGGGACTATATTGATGTCACTGACCTGGTTGATGCTCATGTCAAAGCTCTTGCCCAAGCTCAACCTAAGAAAGTTGGGATCTACAATGTGGGCACTGGAAAAGGTTCTGAAATCTGTCATTTCCTTAAATTTTGCTTTCCCTCCCTAGTCCTGCTTCTGATGAAAAAATTTCTGGTCAATTTGATAACAGGTAGTTCAGTGAAGGAGTTCGTGGAGGCCTGTAAGCAGGCGACAGGGGTGGACATAAATGTTGAATACCTTAGCCGAAGACCCGGGGATTATGCTAGAGTTTATAGCGATCCTTCAAAGGTAAGGCAGGAGTTAAATTGGAAAGCCCGGTACACGCTTCAAGAGAGCCTACAGATTGCATGGAGGTGGCAAAAATCACATCTGAATGGCTATGGTCCTTCTGCTGCAATGAGGTGAAAAGATTGCATAGATATTACCCAATTAAGCTGAAGAAGCATTTCTTGTAATTTGTTCAAACCCAGAAAAGAAAAGGATCAGATAACTGATTTGAACAGAGGAAGCATCGATAAATGTATAAATAGCCAGTTTTGAATGTATGTACACAAAAATATAATTGCTAAAGCTCATAGCCAAGGCTGCAAAAATCACCTGAAATTGTCTAATTCGTTTCATATTATCTCCTTAGCAATATATGAAGTTCATAGCCAATGCCGGTGTCGTATATTTACCATTTACCAATCTCCAAAATGCTTAGTTTGACAAGAGCATAAGAAAATATTACCACTTATCGTGTCAGGGTTCTTCAATCATAAGGTGTCAAGAAGTAGCTAGTGGTTGTGCTTGTGTTCCTCATCTCTGTGGTTAAACTGTTCAATACGCTGCAAAGCTCTGGTGTTCTAGGCTGCATTGGATCATCAAAGAGAAAAGCATGTACCTGATTTCGGATTTCAATCCAACTGCAGCCTGGGTGCTTATCCATGCTACTTTCTTTCATCAACACCCTCACTCTTTCAACCTCATCCCATCTGCCTGCCTCAGCATGCATGCTCGATAAGGGTACATAAGTCGAAGCGTTATCAGGTTCAAGTTCTAAAAGCTGCTCAGCAGCGTATGTTCCAAATTGTAGATTCCGGTGTATCCTGGAAGCTCCAAGCAATGCACCCCATATTCTGGCAGTTGGCTTGATCTTCATATTCCTTGCCATTTCAAAGGCCTCCTTTAGCCTCCCGGCACGACCAAGCAGATCAACCATGCAAGCATAGTGTTCAGCCAGAGGCTCAGTACGGTAAACTTCAGTCATGCACTTGAAAATTTCTAAACCCCACTCAACCAGCCCACTGTGACTGCAAGCAGATAACAACCCCACGAATGTCACCTGATCTGGGTTCACCCCTTCTATTAGCATCTCTCTGAACAGCTCTACTGCCCCTTCACCATCTCCATTTAGAGCATACCCAGATATCAGAGAATTCCAAGAAACAATATCTCCATGATTGACATCTTCAAACACAAGATTAGCATTCGCAGTTCTTCCACATTTAGCATACATGGTAATGAGGGCATTGCTGACAAACAAGTCATTCACATAACCACCCTTCATAACCAAATGATGAAGTTGCTTTCCAAGTTGTAAAGCTGCAATATTGGCGCATGCACTTAGACCACAAGCAAAAGTTGACTGATCGGGCCTCTTTCCTTCCCGTCCCATCATCACAATACTCTTCACTGCATCCAGATACAACCCATTTTGCACGAAACCTGTAATCAGAGAATTCCATGAAACTATGGATCTCTCACCCATCTCCTAAAAGATTTCAAGTGCTTTATCCATCTGCCCTACCTGAGCATAACCAGTAATCATGGTATTCCAAGAAACAATGTCCTTATTAATCATTTTCCTGAAAAGAGATAGTGCTTCAACCATTTTTCCACACTGAGCATAGCCTGAAATCATTGTGTTCCAGCAAACAGCATCATGAATGGCAATCGGATTGAAGAGCTGACTTGCTTCCTCCATCCTTCCATTTTGCACATATCCAGATATCATTGCTGTTTGTGCTCCAATGTTCTTGTATGGCATCTGGTTAAGCAGTTGCCTTGCTTCATCAAGCTTACCAACACGGACATACCCGTTGATCATTGTAGTCCATGACACAGAATCCATCTCAGGCATTTCCTTGAATGTTTTAATAGCTTTGTCAATTTGGTGGTCTCAAACATAAGCTGCAAGCATTGCATTCCAAGAAACCACATTTCTATTTGGCGTCTGCTCAAAGATCTCCTCTGCCTTTGAAATATTCCCAGTTTGCGCAAACCCGCATAACATGGTGACCCATGAAACCACATTTGGGTGTGGTACCTTCTTAAAGAACTGCCAAGCAGAATCCAAATCACCAACCTCAGCAAATCCATCCAACATCAAGTTCCACGAAACCACATTCCTCTCTGGCATCTCCTCAAAGAACTTTGCTCCCAGACGCATCTCCCCATTCTTTGTATACCCTGCAAGCATTGAGTTCCAAGAAACTAAGTTTTTCACCGGCATTTCATCAAATAACCTCTTAGCATCATCAAACTGCCCCTTCTTCGCATACCCTGCAATCATGGCATTCCAACAAACCGTGTCTCGCTGATCAGGAAGCAAATTGAACAGCTCTCTTGCCTTTTCAAGCGTGCCATTACGAGTATAACAAGTTATCATCAAAGTCCATGAGTAAAGGTCTCTTTCTGGCATGCCAATAAAAAGTCTATAAGCTTCCTCAACCTCGTCATTGTGCAGATACCCCGAAATCATAGTGTTCCAAGAAACCAAATTTCTTTGAGGCATTTGTTCAAACAGTTGGCGTGCATTACCAAGTCTACCATTCTTAGCATACGCAGATATCATAGAATTGTACGTTACAGTGTTCCTCTGAGTCATTTGTGAGAAAACTTTGATAGCTTCATTGATCCGCCCCGACTTCCCCAACTGGGTAATCTTCAGATTTTGGTTAAAGACTTGGCTTCCCTTTTCACTCATTGATCTAAGCCTCGTTTTGGTTTTGCAAATGAGTAAAGGTGGCAGCTTTTTAAGTGTGTGTGATATCCAGCTGAACCCTTCAGGTTGTTAAACGAAGAAGGTAACTCTTCCCTACTCTTCCCTATGCCCCACTAACGTCTCCAAACTGTGTAACGTTGCCGTTAACCAAGATAACTCTTTCCGACGCCCCACCAACGTCTCAACGTCTCTAAACTACCTAACGATGCCGTTAACCATATAAAAGGAGGAGAGATAAATAGAAAGTGAAAACTAAAAGCTAAATTGGAGGAGAGACCATAAAAACACACAACACGACAAAGGCACAACAATATAAGTGGTTAACCCAAATTGAACTACAATGTTATGCTATTCTTATTCATAACACGTTTGTTTTGCACATAATAGATAAGGCAATGAGTCATTGAAAGATAGTAATGGCGCTAGAAGGAAGGGGAAGAGTTTGTCTCTAGAGAGTGTTGTCTTGAATACACGAGGAAGTTCCATATTTATAGGCTATGTCTGATGAACCTTGACTTAATGTAATCCTCTGAGTCTTCCATAGGGGCTCGTCGCATAATCATATATAGTGTCAACATATGCAAACCATGTACCACTCAATAGGCAGAAAAACATACTTAAATATACTAAAGCTGAAAGTTGAAGGGAAAAAATGAGAAGCAGTGTGAGGACAAAAGTGTCATTTAAGAGCTACATATTTTCTTATATAAAATGACAGTCTTCCTCAACAGCAAAAATCCCTATGATATCGTCTGGTGAGCATTAATATAACAATGATCAAAACTTCTTCTGTAATGAGGAAACAGGGTAAGCCCATCAGTGCCTCTAGCTATTGTGGGTGTATATGATAGCAGCATAAATAATAAGAGACAAGTCCTCGAGCAAACTATTATTTGGACTGCCAGAGACACTACAACGACACGAAAATTGCTCAACTCAACTCTACTCTCTTCTACTCTGAACAATGCAGGCGCAGTACAAGCTCAAGCTTCTTCTGTGTCGATGCCAATCCACAATGACGGGGGATGCAGATGACTACTGCTAATTGACATGTCAGTTAAGTTAGATCATAGCTCATCGTGACCCGACTCCGTCTTCTCAGTCTTCTCATTGGCCGAGTCATCTGAGTCCTTGGTTGTCTGGTCATCTTGTGAGGGCTTTTCAGAACTTGAGCTGGAATCTTTAGCCTTTTCTCCATTGTTCTCTGTTTCGGTGCTTGAAGGTTTCTCAACTTTAGGCTTTGGCTTGGGGATTTTGTTAATGCTGGAAACCTAGAACGAAAAGATAGATCAGAGTAAATATGAGGAAAGCAATCGAAGAGAAGCAGCTTGTGAATTATAATTCCATTTATTTTCTCAATTCTGAAACAGAAATGCAATAATACCTTGTCTTCCAGATCGAAGGCCTTCAGATACACATCTTCTGATGTGAATGCTGGTTTGCTATGTGCAGGAGTCCTTCAAGAAAGGAAAGAAAAAGGGTCAAGAAATTAGTAGCAAATCAAAACTGGGTATAATAATGCACTTAAGTTACAGCTGACTTCGGGTTTCTTAAAACAAAGATCGCGGAAGTAACTCAAATCAGTATTTTTAACCCAAGTACATGCTCTTAAGCATCATCTAACTTGGAGGAAGAAATTCAGAATAAAAACGCGCATAAGAAGATTCAGAAGTAAGACTGGTAGGGGAGAGAAAAAGAACAAAATGGTCATGAAAATCGCTTACTTTCTCTGCTCAGCCTCCTTCTCGTCCAACCAAGCCTTCAACTTGTCAGCATCGCTCAAAACCTGGAAGACAAATGAATTTCCCGAACCTTAGCAACAGAGGGCATCAAAGGGCACCAATATATGATCATCAGAGCGACTACTAGTTATGGATTCCGGAAGAGTTTGAGTAAGATTAGATATAGCCGAAGCACCTCATTAATTTGATCTTTCGGAATCCAGGGTTTATTCGACTCCCAGCCGCGTACAATCTGCAAGAATTGAGGGAAAAGGTAAATGCATGTCACGTGTATTGTAGTTTACAGAGGTCATATACATACATATGAACGTTATCGTAGAACAGCTTATTAAAAAAACTAAATGGTGATTGAACTGATAGCAATTACATCTTTCACAGGTAAGACTTGGGTCATTTCTGAAGAAAAATAGACAGAAAAGAAAAACAAACTTACATGCCAAAAAAGGTAATACATTTTCTAATCAGCCCTAGTGAACAAAAGAAATTTAAATAAGATTGTCTGCTGTATGAATTGTTCTAATTATTTGTTTAGTAATGATACGACCAAATGCCATTTCTACCATGTGATATTATCTAACCATATCATTCGAGACTTTTTTACCACAAGTTTCATATGCATACACAACAGAAACAGTGTCTGTATTACCTGTTGCAGCTCAACAAGGTACTTTTGAGCGTGTTCCACTGCTTCTGGTCGTGCAGTAAGTTCTTTGAATCTGCATCCAAGGATTCATAGATCAGAATCAGATACATGTCATTGACTTGGTACAAGCTTTGAACTTTCCATATCCATACATCTGATATACAGATGAGCTAGTTCAGCTAAACAAAACAAACTAAATTTGGGATATACCTGAAGAAGATTGGATCACCAGTAGTTTTTAGCAGATCCAGGCGTTCCTGAAACTCGCTAGCGGTGGCATCTTCACCATCAGTGTAAAGCCATTCTTGCACCTAAGGAAAATATAACAAGTGACAATAAAATAGGAAAACTTAAGTCAAAGATATATAATCAAGACAAATCTTTGGCTTGCACAAAAGATATGCCTACCTCATCAAGCTTTCCAATAAAGGATTGGCGTCCCTCACTAGTTGAAACCTTTTCAAATTCCTCGGATGTTTCGAGCTGGCATTAGAAAGTTTTCATCAAAAGATTGAAACAAAAATATATTTATATCACTTAAAACTATATAGGGCCAAGCTAGCCATACAGCAGAATGCTTTAGCCTATAAAACGGCAGACACAAAGGAAATATAAAATCAGATTCTATAGAAGCAACACATGCAATATCCTCAAATGATGTGAACAAATAAACAAGATATTACGGGTGACAGAGATATCAACGTATTGCCAAACAATTAAGCAAGCTAAATGATTGATTTGATCAAAAGAAAATTCCAAGGGCATGATGCCAAATTAATAACAATGATCAAGTCCTCTTACATATCTAGTAAAGGTATTGCTTAGTAACATATATTGTTGGAAATGAGATAAATGCAGGCATGTTTTGGAAGCATATTAAGTTCTCATAAGAAAGGCAAAAATGCAACACATTATTGATTGAAGGGGTTTCCTTAAGCCCAATAGAAAAAGTCAATTGCACCTTCCCACCTTTTCCTTAGTAGTGTATATGTATCCTTCCAAGTTATTTTTCAACTCTGCAGTTCTCCTCCTCTCAGAATCCTTCTTGTCTAATTCTTCTAATTTACTTTTGGCTTCAGCAAGAGATTCTTTTGAAGGAGACATTGCAGGTCCAACTGTTTTCTCAACAATCTACAAGAAATGAAGGCTTTTAGTGAAATTAAAAGTTTCTAACCAGCTGTTATAAGCACAAAAATAATTTTAAGGCGATCAGTTTATTTATACCTTCAGTGGAATCCTAAAAGTCCTCTTTTTCAGCTTTTTTTCAATACCAAGATCCGCGGTACCTTGTCCTTCTACAGTAGAGTTTGAAGAGTTACTATTTCCACCATCACTAGTATTTCCATTGCTTTGTTCTGAAGAGTTCTGAGCACCAGTTTCAGTTGATACATTGGGAGAAACATTAGTTGAATTCTCCACAGTTAGATTCTTCTTAGGAACTTCTACCCATTCTGATATTTCAATAATAGCATCTGCACGATCCAGTGACAGAACACCACTTCTACTCAAAGAGAAATGCAGACTTGCTTTAATGGGCGAGGATAAATTCCGGGATGCATATCTAAATAAGATAGAAAAGGCAAATACAGAATGAGGTCAATGTTCATTTCATGATATTTCATGGCCGTATGGCCAACACTTCTACAAAGCACTACGCCATAAATCTTATAGAAGGATCTGGAAATTTGAGTCCTTACTTTTCACTAGTATCAGTCAAACTGGACACAAAATACTGAGCAAATATAGTAGAGGTAGCACCAGGGGGCAAAAAATCTTCACTCTCATATGCTAGCGAAACTTCAAAATCTTTGCTCTGGGTAAAGGATCTGAACATCTATTTTTATAACAAAACAAAACATAGCAAGTGAACTTAGCAAGACATAATAATGAAATAAAGCCCTTTACAAATCGCTATTTCCTGCCATGTTACTTTACCTTGCTGGGGAGTTTCTTCATCCGTGATACGAGTAACTGCCTAGTGCTTTCTTCTTTCGGAAGATCAGGACCATCTAACTCAACCACAAACCCATAGGAAGAACCATCAATCATTCCTAACTTACGGTTCAGTTTGATACCATCACTTAAATTAGCAGCATGTAATGCTGCACCAAGAACTATAGCTTCATCAGCATCCAGATGTCTATCCAACTCTTTCCTTCCAAGATATTCCTGAAGCTTAGCCTGTCATGAAAGAAACAGAGAATTCTCTGACTATCAATCTTATAACCACTCTCAGGCATGATTATTTGATGCAATGCAACAGCTTTAAATTAAGTCATGTAGGAAAGCACCATAGCAAATAATTTGTGATCACTCTCAGGCATAATTATTTGATGCAATGCAACATCCTTAAATTCAGCCATGTAGGACAGCACCATAGCAATTAATTAGTGATTAGTCTAGGACAGCCCTAGAGACAATAATAATAATTTAAATCTGATTCAGCTTTAGGTTTACATGACTCTAGGAACAATAGGCTGGAGGAAAAAATAAGTGAATCACAGACTACTCTCTTACTCATTCCATCGTGGAACAAAGCATAGTTTTTTATACTATAATGGCTAGTTTCTGGCTCATATAGAAGCAAAAGGAAGATCATGGGTCAAACCTGTAACTTTGGCACTCTGGTAGCTCCTCCTATCAATTCCACTGCGTATATCTCATCTAACTTTAAATCAGAATTCTTAAGCACTTCTTTAAGAGGTACAAGTGACTCCTCCCACAGATCTTTGCAGAGCTCTTCAAACTTTTCGCGAGTAATAGTGCTCCTGAAAGGGAAATCAATCTCACATAAGCATATAAATAATGCCGAGTATTTAACATGGAGTCATGAACAAATACCTAATACAACATTTCAGAAAAGATTAGATGAAAAATTATGTATCTTTAGATCATAGCCCATTTTACACTGATCTGGAACAGAAAATCAAGAACTTCATAAGAAAACCTACATCAATTAGAAGTGTAGCAGTGGAAAATTATTAATTTATTACTGAACTTCCAAAGGCACCTATCTACATAGCTTAGACAGCTGCATATTAATAATTAATAATGTTCAGTATATACTGTCTTGGACAACTAATGACACAAACTTCCAGTGTACAGGGCAAAAAGTAAGTAAATTTAACACTGAATATACCCTCTTTTCACTACTCTAGAAGGAAAAATCAAGAGACACAACAGCCTATATCAAAATCAGCCAAATGTAAGGACAAAGGTAAAAATAATAATTAACTTCAGCAATGGCATCCCAGAGGCAAAACACTTTTCACCCTGTTCTGCTCATTTCTTCCACTAGTTCAGTTGATAAAGAAAAACAATGATAATGAAAGTATTCACCAAGAATGAAAGATTATCATTCACTTTAAATTCCACCAACCTGAAGTCCCGATCATCATAAAGTGATTCAACAGATATTGGAGCAGCTGTGTTAGCACTTAGAATTTCTTTTGTGCGTTTGACCTGTTTCTTCAATTTAGCCATTGCTTTTGGAGACTTCCTCACATCAACCCCATTCCCCACTTGTTTATTGAACTCATCTGCAAAATACTCCACCAACCGAAGCTCCAAATTCTGACCCCCAAGTTCCGGGTTCCATCTAACATCCTTGACCTGGACAAATGTGACAAGTTATGTAGAAAGCTTATGGTGCAGAAATATCTTAGGACAGTGGTGAGTACCAAAAGAAACAATATAGAGAATAAGGACACAGCTGATTAAACAATTATCTAATGCTTAATCCGACAACATGTACAAATTATACAACAAAATAAACCTTTAGGAAAACTGGCTGCAGTAATTGCATGCTACCTCACCTGAGAATCAATGTACCCTATGCTTTGTAGATAACAGGAACATGCTGCGAGGAACTTTGCATTTATGGATTATTTGTTCTTGTTTGAGGTTTCTTTCCCTTATTTTTTTATAACTATACACGTGATTGTTATCATGTTAATGCCAAACAACTATACCAAGCATAAAATGTAAAACTACGGAAGTGTAAATGAGATCATGCATTGGTTCAAAATATTACATGTTGGAAAAGAATTTAACTTGATAAATATTTACCTGAAATTGGTTGACTGATACGGTCTTTCCATACTCCTTGGCATTATAAGCCGAGAAATAAACAAGTGCTGCATAGGTACTGCTGGTGCCCATATCATAGAAAATTACATGCCTTGACTCATTTGAGAAATCTTTATCAATCCCATATTGCAATGCCGCACCAGAATGCTCATTGATCAAGGCAAGAACATTAACCCCTGCCAACTGTGCTGCTCGGAGTAACCCCTTTCGCTCTGCTTGACCAAAATATGGAGGAACTGAAATTACAGCATCCTTTACAGGAACTTTGGAATGAAACTCCGCTAGATTCGCAGCATAACCCAAAACCATAGCAGCTAGTTCGTCGGCTGAGTAACTAGTAACCTTATCATCAATTTTGAAACTAGCAGTGCCCCTAGAATCTTCTGTAATGTCAAATGGTAAGTATAATGAATCCAAAAGTCTTTTGCTGTAATTGAAGGGTTTTCCAATCAAGTCCCTTATTTGAGAATAAACTTTATCCGGGTACCGAGCAACCAATCCAGCTGCTTCCTCACCCAGAAGGCGGTCACCGGAATGAAATGCAACCAAGTTAGGGGATTTTCGCTTTGACATCTCATTGATCGCAACTGTTATTGGGCTCTGTCCACGTTTAAGGTTCACCACAGCAACTTTCACCCATTCAGAGCCTAGATCTATGCTCATAACCGCGGATTGGGAAGGTGAAAATGCAAGGCAAAATACGGATAAGAATAACCCTAGCTTGAATAAGATCGACGCCATCCTAGATTGCATTGTAACCGTAGGACTTCAAGCTTCGTCTGAACAGCACAAAAACAAAAATTGATAAATAACTATGATAAAAAATTCATCTTTGCAATTAGGAATGAATCAGAAAATAAAAAAAAAAGTATTAGTTCCATGAATGTGTCGGTCTAAATGCTCGGTCTTCTAAGACCAACTAACTGATTGCTGCGAGTACAGATGTCAATTCAAATCAAAATCAATTTCAATGAAATAAAGAAACGTGACTAAATAAAGCTAAAGTCCTACTTTGCTCTACACTAGGTTTTCAATCTCTCAGAAGCAAAACGTAACACTTAGAATTTTGAAAATTTCACGTCGAGAGAAAGCACAACAGATCATCGATGAAAAATACTGGTATGAAAAAGAGAAAAAAAAATTCCAAGAGAGAATAAGATAGATAAAGTGAGTGACCAGTAATGTGCAGATCGCATTCTCCAGAAGACTGCAGAACCCGTTTTCTGTTTGGTTGACGAGAAACGTCGAAAGAAAGTGTAGGCGAAGAACTTTCTCAGTGAATGCTGGAAAATTGCAGGGCATTTTATACGGGGCGGAGCACAAGAGAAGCTTACGTGGAAGCGAGAACAATGAGTAGCCTATGGGCGAATAACACGTGGCGTGTTGGACACGTGGTGGTAAATAAGACGCTTGGTGGTGTTGTGCAAACGGTTGTCATGGATCCTTGTTGCACAATTCGGTGTTGGCAATGGCGCTTGATAAACTTAGCCGTGGAAAATTAAATAGATTTGTGGAGGAAAAAAAAATTAAAAAATACTTTCTATAATAAATTTAACAATACCGTCACGAACTACTTAACCGTCTAATAATTTTCTTACTAATGGAGTAATAGAAAGTTTCGGATTCAACTTGTAAATGATGAGATTTGATATCCGCGTGTGTCATATTTTTCAATGGGGGATTTCTAATTTGGCACATAAAAGGCGAAGTTAGCACCCAATGTTACTATCCCTTTACGTTATTATTTTTATAATGTAGGGAGTAATCTCAAATCCGACAAATATATTAGATAATCAAAATTATTGATTTCTTCAAATCTCGTTTTACCTACTGCCCACATAAAACTTCAATTGTTTTTTTTTTAGGTAAAACTCCAAATGTTTACTGGGTGGTTTTAGAACCACTATGTGATGAGTAATCTCAAATTTAACTATTTTGTTTTGATAAAAACGATATCATTGTATATCATACAGAAATGGTACAATCATACTATCAAAATCAAGATATAACAGTAAGATTTACAAACCAATATGACAATATTAATGCGAACAAAGCTCCACTAATAGTTAACAAACTCACATCACTAAAATTATACAAAATTACAAACCAAGTTCATAAAGAGCAAAATAATTAAAACTCTAATAGCGTCTATAACACTAGACAAAATAGCTCTACTAAAAGAAACAGTCAACGTCGTTAAACTCATCACATCTGTTCTTGAAGACCTTGTAGAGCATGGCAAATATGAGGAAGGTTTGATCTCCAACGATTCAATTATGCATTAAAACGATTAAAGGACAAAAAGTCCTAATATAATTACTATGACTAAAACTAATGAGAGATATTATGATAAACTTTTCCAACTATAAGGTAGAACAAGATTTCGAGGAAAAAAATATATTTTAAAGGAAGATATTCGACAAGGGTTGAATTAAAAAAATAACAAAATAACACGATAAGGAACTCAAATCTAAATATGACCCAGACTCGTTAAAAAGAGACTTATTGCTAACCCCAAAATAAAAAGAGGAAAAAATATGATCTTCTCTTTTAGTTTGTTTTTTTTTTCTTTGGGACTAGGAGAAAATAAAATGGAAAATGTTTGGGCTAACAAGAATTTATACCAAAAAACTAAAACTAAATGAGTTGGCATATACCAAATTAAAAGATAAATCTTGATATTAATTGGATATAAACTAAATCTAATATTAATAGGATGACGTGACATATACTACATCATTTAGTATTATATTTATGTACAACTCCTACGTATACATAATGCTATCGAAAGAAAATGGAAGCTAGGATTTCAATCTCAAGTTAAACTTTTGATAACATTAAGATAAATAGGCCCGCTTCATATTTCGCCCTCTCCATATCATTATAATATAATATATAAAAAATCACATTTTGCAACCACTTATTATTTTGACAATGACTTGTTAAAAAAAAAATAATAATAATAAGACCCACATAAACGCAAAACAAATATTGATAGATCATTGGAGAATTCATAATTTTAGATCCCCTTTGGTCCATAGCATATAACCCACAGTTATATGCATGTATATATATATACACACATACATACATACATACATGAGATCATTGGAATTTTCCTACATTAGACGAAAGGATCCAATTTTCGTGCTAACTGTCAATGCTATGGCATCCTTTAACATGTAATAACCTCTAAGGTCTAAAGTCTAATTTTCGGCGTGCTGAAATTGACTTTGAATAAAATATCTCGAATTCGTGTTAATTTACACCAAGCCACAAAACCCGTGACCATAGTCTATGTGCTAATATAAATTATCTACGGCATATCTTTTTGTTTGGAGGATTATTCGTTCTTCACTCTCTATCTGAAACCTATAACACCACTTGGAAAATCTCTAGAACAGCCAATGCTTCTTTCTGGGAGCTCTTGTCGGAACATCTGTAAACAGATTGGTAAAAGAACGGTGATTATATCTCTCAAACTAAATAAAACACAAGCAAGGATAGCGTTTAGTACACTACCTGAACCGGCATACAATGAGTTATAATGCACTTCACTCCAAAAGCTCAGCCAAAGCTCTGAAACCCAACAGAAGTCAGGAGATTAGGAACCTCGTAAGTGTATACGATACCATGTTTTAACAGAAACCGGTAACATATCAAGTTCTGCATTGAAATTTTTTCGTGCAAATTCAACCAGGGAGTATGAGATGAAGCCTAATACAAATACTCAGTCTAAATACAGATTCATAACACATCAACACGGATCACATGGTGAATCACTGGTTGAGTCAAATGTTGACAGTAAAAACAGGTTTGAAGATAGGCAATAGCCAATTCAAAGATAAAGTTAGGATCAAATGAGAACTACCTCGGGTTGGATTCCTGTCTTTAGGAAGGATCTCAATGTAGCAAGTATCTCGAAAGGAGGTGATTAAACAAATTTTAGCTCCAAACTACAGAAGAATCCGTAACTGTTAGCAAGGAACAACTGTGGAACTCAGCAATATAAACACCAAGGAAACAAAATAATCAACAGATACGAAAGAAAACATGTTTTATATTACCCTTTTTTCACTTGGCCCGACGTTTTAACAATATCAAATCACAACCATGTCCAAAAGAACAACCTCTAAATAACAAAAACTCAACAGCACTTGAGGTAAGGGAGAGGAAGGTGTAGGATTGAACTTACCCGGTCTGCAGCGGCCTGTAGGGTAAGATGATCTCCCCACTCACCACGCCTAGTGCCATTAGTAACAGTTAGATAATGTCTCGAAGTTTGCAGTACAAAATAATTACGGATGAAAGCAGAAATCTAACTTTTTCATTTTCCTCAGGTAGTGTCTGTACTTCATGGGGACATAAGCTTCATACAGCTTTCTGTTATGCTTTAGCTGAAACATAAACATAAACGAATAAACAATAAGAAATACCTAATATGAAGAAGATGTGCAACCAGAATTAAGCTCCATTTTTTATGAAATCCGAAAAGCACGAGCAAACAATGTAAATAAATGAGTGCATTGGAGGAGCGTCATTAGCCCTACCTGCTTTACCACCTGTTTTCTTACGTGCTTGTGGTAATCTGGATTCCGAAACAATTGATCTGCTAGTGCTCGAAACTGCAGCATGTGTTTCAATGTAGAAAGACATATAAGAAGGTCAACCGATGCAGATAATTAGAAAGAAAAAAAAAATAGGCTGATAAATTGTTCAATGGAGCCAAACCTGGCAATTTCCATCCCCCTCGATCTGCAGTTCAGATAAATCATATGTAGCCAACCTGAATCAAACAAAAAGGAAGTATTACAACCAAGATGACTCTTCAAGCTATCATATCATCATTTACAAACCCACGTACACATAGAGCTGCTTGGTGATAGCTACGTTTCTCATTAGTTCACCGAAATATAAAACCAAAAGGAAAGTAAAAAGAGGCTACCAGGATATTTTGATGAGATTTTCATAAAAAATAATTTTTCTTCAATTTAGCAAGAAAACAATCAAGCTGACAGTGTGTTGACAGCTTGTGACAAAAGTTACAACCTTTCTGATAGCCGCTCATGGTCTTGGGTCGCATCATTCATGTCAGGTATCTCCCCATTAATCCGGGGAGTGTGCTGCAAACATAATGACTTTGTGAGTACATGTATATATCCAGTTAAATTCCCCAAACTTACTCAAAATCATTCAAATGGATAATAAGGTTATCCATTCAAATGAATAATAAGGTTATCCATTTATGCGCTATTCAGGGCAGCGGCAGAAAGAAGAAAGATTAAACTTATAAATTCCAACACATATATGATATACGAATCAATTGAATATGAGAGATATTGGTGATTCTCATTTTTACAATGAAACAAGAAAGATTAATTAGCATGTCCAAATTATCAAAAGCCTAAGTGTTGTAGTAGAAATGAGATTTCATATCCCATAATACATGCACTACACCAGCACAACCTCATGTGTGAGGGCGTATATAGTTGACACCTCGAGCTCCCCTTCCTCTAAGTAGGTAGATGACTGAGTAAAGAACAAGAAAATATGTGAAACTTCAAGATCAACCTGATGATCATGGAGTATGAAACAATGTGTAGTAGTTAAGACCTCACTATTTTGTGCTTTGCATATGCATCATTTGGTTCGTAAAAATACACCTTAGGCAATTCAATGCAATTTATTTTATTGCAATAGAGAATTTAGATGTGTATAGATGACCCGCAAGGCCACAAAGTAGTAATGACACTGCAGTTTCTAACTCGGACATCAAACCAAACCAAATATTCTTTGCTTCATCAAAAGCACACGTTAGTTATTTCCCACTCATAACAACCAAAATAGGAAGATTAAACTTCATTGACAAACGATAGAGAAAAATCATTCATAGTCTAACAACCAGTTTTATAAGACTTGAATCAGGCAAAAACATTATAGAACATAGACATGGAGACCGCTAAGTAACATACCGGAATGGAATCTAAGTGGGAAAGTCTCTTCCCCAACCTGCCATCAATTTTTTGTTTTTCATCTTCTGCCAATAAAGTTGCAATAGTTTGATCATCCTCCGTATCGTGAGAGCTGCTATCTAAACTTGAGCTTGAGCTTGAGCTTGCACTCGCATTGCTATAGCTTCCATTCATACTACCTAAACTAGACAGATACCAAATAAGCCCCTGCAAAACATGCCAAATTATTAGCTTGTCAAATGAGTCGAATGTAATGTCCTGAGGAAACTACTCAACCGGAGCCAAATGGGAAGAAGCAAAAAATACCTACAAGCAATGACACACAATGACACATTAAACTTTCAGAATAATGAGTTGATTACGGCCTATGCATTATTTCCCTTCACTTATCACTTGTTTGGTTGCTGAGAAAAATATAGGAAAATAACATGAAAAGTTCGTATCTTTTCCATTCTTTATATATACAAATCCTAGAAAGGACAACTCTTTACTTGAAATGAACTACACACCAAACTTTCCCAATATTGTGCTGATTAATTGCCTGTCAATTCTTTCCGGTCACTTCTCACCAGTTTGGTTGCTAAGAAAACATAGAAAAATAAATAAAATGAGCAAACTTTGTATCTTGATTTTCTTTATATCACCAAACCTTGGACAGGCCTGTACTTAAATGAATTAGTCTGTAAACGATCTATTTCTCGGTATTATAGTGATTGATGACATAATCTGATCATCTATTTCGTTCCCCTTTATCATCAGCCGAACAGCAGATAAATTAAGAAGTAAAGCAATTCAATAGAAGCAACATCAATGAACTAAATTATAAAAATCAAAAGTAACCGAAAAGTATAAATTTTTATTGAAATAAAAAATAACCAAGATGCTTAATGGTAAAGAGAGAATAAGAACCTGCAGAGAGATGAGTTTAGATCAAGCTTTGAACCTCTAAGCAGACAGAGCTTCAGAAGAAATTGAAGAACAGGGAAGATCCAAAATCTAAGCTTTCTCTTTTTCTTCTTTTCTCAGCAACCAAACAAGAGATTGGATGAACTAGAAGATATGCAACTGAATATAATAAGACTTGAATAAAACAATAAATGAAAAGTTATGTAGGTGATAAAAGGCTATATTTTCGGTGGGAAGATATCAAATTTTGCGGTTTTGGTTTTAATGAGATGAAACTTTACTGTTGAATTTTGACTGGGTAAGCAAGAGAAGGTCAGCTAAAACAAAATTCGCAGAAATCGGGAAGGCTTTGACAAAACGTCATTCTCTTCTAACGACAAGAAATCAACACCTATGAAGCGAGTACAACATGGGACTTCTTCGATACGCCGTCTGAATCATTGTGAACTTTTTTTTTATCTCTTTTCAAAAGATAGTAAGAGCAATTATTTCATGCTTGATTGGCAATTCTCAGAAGGGTTTCAACTTTCAACAAGTTACTGATAATATGAAAAAGATACAAAAGGCAAAACTCAATATGCGGGCGGCAAGAGCTACTGAAATCAATTGCTTATTGCGGAAGCATTCCACCCAAACCGCCGCCTAGGCAGCGGCAGATGTGCCACCGAATAAAGTAGGATTTTTCGGCAGTGTCCATCAAATTGTTTAATATTGCATTTCTATATGACTAATATAAATTGATTGTATTTGTAAAGGCTAAAACGTGTGTGTTTTTTTTTATCAAAAAGCATCATTCATTTCATTCATCCAAAGTGAAAAAACGACACGAAAAATATTATAACTGTATTGGATAATAACGTTATAACTGTATTGGATAATAACGTTATAACTGTATTGGATAATAACGTTATAACTACACGAAGAAAATTATATCCTCGTATCAAAATGAATCTATATTTTTTTGTTAAAATCAAACATGTATGTTTTATAAAAAAAAAAGTATAGAATTGATTTAATTACGTAATTATAGATTAACAATCATCAATTAATCTATACTTTGTACTTGGTGTACAAAAGAATGGATAGTTTATGAAAAGTCACAAGAAATTATTTGATCAACTTAACCCCATTGTTTTGTTTGTAAGTTTAAGATGATCAACAAAGGCTATGAGATTAGGCATTGGTCTCAAACTAGCCTCCTCCTCCTCCTCATCATCATCATCATCATCATCTCTCATAGTCCTTTGATTTAGCTTCCTTAACATATTCCTCATCTCACCCTCCTCCATCACCCTCCTCAATCCTTCCTCAAGGTCTCTCTCTCCAAACCCAATCAACTTCACCCCAATCCTCCACACTTTGACAATGTAAGTGCAATTTACAAATTGGTCACCAGCCACTGGATAGCACAAGAGGGGCTTTTGGCATTGAATGGCCTCCATTGTTGAATTCCACCCACAATGTGTGAGATAACACCCCACAGCTCTGTGTTGCAGCACCTCCACTTGTGGGGCCCATGACACAACTTTCCCTTGCTTATTTGATGACATCTTTAGTCTTTCTAAGAACCCATTTGGTAACCCTCCAAGCCATGAAGACCCAAGCACCCAAATAAAAGGCTTCCCCCAGGCTTCAAGTGACAATGCCAAGCTTCTCACCTTAGCCTCTCCAATTGGACTCACCCAGCTTCCAAAAGAGATGTAAACAACTGAGCTAGTGCTTTGCTTGTCAAGCCAGCTTAGGCAGCTTGTGTCTTCTTCCCAAAAGCTAGGGTTCTTGATTGTTGTGTGCTTGCTCAGAGGACCAATTGGGAAAATAAGTGTCTGTGATTGCTCATGGTTGTGATATAGTTGTTGTTGATGATGTTCTTCACTGATGCAATATTCATTTGGAAAAGAATTTACAAGGAGCCATTGAAGGGTTTTTGATCTATCCAGGGTTCTAGTCCAAAACTTAAACCTTGCTTTTCTTGCAGATGGAGTGCCAATCAACCATGGCAGCTCTTCACTTGATAGCACTGGTTGATCAGGTAGGCATATACCACTTAGTTGCTTTGGAAAGCCTGCCAATTTAGTAATGACACATGAGTTGGCAATCAAATAGAAGATGAACATGAGTTTAGATTTAGCAATCATCAAATCGATATGAATTAAGAGAATGACTCACAACTAATTCAATTATGCACTATCAATAACTCAACAATTCCACAAAAGAACACAATAATTCCACTAAAGGAAACACTTAACACAATCAATCGATCCAAAAGGTGTTGGATACAAAAATAAAAGAAAAATAAAAACCCTACTAACTAATTAACAATATATTAAATAAAATTATTTAATGTTTTGTTTCTCTTCTAATATCAATCCAATATTTTCAACAACCAAATTAGTGTGGTTCTAAAATAATGTAGGGCAAGTGTGTTCTTGATCTTGATCAGAAGTTATATTTTTGTTACTATATATGTATATGCTAGTGGATATTTTTTTGGTAATAAAAAATACAATCTAGTGGCACTTTTATAATAAATTAATTAAATATTAAGTAAGCCATAATTTATCAATAATTTACATCTTCAATCACAACATTTTGGGAAGACTAGGAATCATGATGGATTGATCCACCAGTGAATACGAAACACCTTATAAAAAATAGAAGTGAACATATATAGCAGTCATATATACGAAACACCAGTCATATATATATATGTTCACTGGTATGCTAATATATATATACCAGTGAACATATAGACATATCAGAAATGAGAAATGAGACCTGACCTGTATCAGAAATGAGACCTGTCGTGAGCATGTCTGGTATGGCAGTGATCAAGCGATATGTAGCAAGCATGGCAGGCCAAAATCCAGCAGAAGAGATCCCACAACGATTGGCAACATCTAAAGCCCACGACGCCAACAAGTCAGCGACTATGCACACAACTTCATCATCGTCCTTATTGAGTTGATGAACAAAGCTCTCTAGATGGCTTGGCATGTTGTTTTCCATGGCCTTTTCAATGGAAAAGAAGTCCCGTGGGGTGTCCTTGTCCAGTCCATCTGGGATTGGCATGCACAAAACTTGCCTGCCCAAACCATTACTATGGACTAATTCATCAACTTTTGGGACAATCTGGTTGTGAATGTACTCTGGAGTTACTAGCACTGGCTTGAAGCCTTGGCTGAGGAAGGCTGAGGCTAGTTTCAGCATGGGAGTCACATGTCCTTGTGATGGATATGGAACCAAAATGATGATGGAGTTGAACCTCATCTTTTTGCACTTCATGATCGATCTATCTCTCTCTCTCTCGCTCTCTCTCTCGTGTGTAATTCATGTGATCTATGGAGTATGAACAAAGCATACATTTATAAGGAGCAGGGAGGGGTGGTCAACTAAGCATGTGCATCATGATGTGTACATGTTGCAATTTATAAGAGCTTACTTTTTTTTTCCTATCCTAAAATTGACAATTAAGGACTAATTTGCATTGAGAGCTAGAAAGACTCGTACATGTGTTATAGCGCACCCTTAACTATAATTAGGATATAACTCAAGGGGAATCAAACCTATGACTAGCTAGAAGCATATCAGGTCTGAGAACGCCCTAAACACTGGATCAACCTGTTGTGATTGATAACTTACTTCATGCTCTCGTTTTTGCAACAATTAAGTTCGAAAACAAATTACAATTAACATCACAATACTTGCATCCATTATGGAGGGACCATGAATATTGTTCTAATCTTAGTTAATTCGTATCTATCGAGTTATCTTTACATATATGTTATTAGTGGATGAACTTTTTAACTCCTAAATTATCATTCACACATTATCTATCAAAAATCAAACAAATTGCCAGAGATATATTAACTAAATTGGTGAGTCATATTTATTATCAAAACCTTTGATTTGAATTGAAACATATGAATGAAAAAATAACCTTCAATTTTATTGATTTTTTTTTGTGAAATTATGATTTTAAAATGATGATTGAGAATTTTAATAGTTTTGATTATGAATATAAAAAAGTTCCTAAATTTATAAGAGTGGACAAGAGAGTTCCCACAACTTGTGATGCAAGTATATCGAGCTATTTTTTTCTTTTGTAGACAATTGATGAAAGGGATTTTTCAGGGTTAGAACAAAAATCAAACCAAGTTCTAAATTTTCCACGTTTTCTTCCTTTCCTCTTTTATGTCGGAGATGATTAGGAAAGTCACTGGTCTTTCGATGTGGGAAAAGTCCAATGGAAATTATGGAACTGGAGTTAGGCGCGCTGGGAGGCACCGGGCCACCCAGCTAGCTAGCAGTGACCCATATATATATATATATAATATCTATGTCAGGCATGGCCACGATTTAGTACACGTGATGATTTGCATGGACATATTCATACTTTATTCACAACTTAATCGACTGCGTTGAGCCAAATATTACACAATGTAAAACATTTTAAACTGCAAGTAGTAGTGGTAATGTAATAAATGGATTAATTTAGATTCGATTTGTTAAACTCTTTTTGATGCTCTTTTTGTGGTGGCATGACCAGAGATGTAGAAACAAAGGAGTACCAGTGTGGTGTCTGCCTAACAGTCTCTGATACTTAAGTAAAATTAAGTGTGGAAGATACTGTAGTAATTTAGGCAGTATAAGAGTAAGATTGTCATTACCTTTTGGGGGAGAAGATACTCTTATATTTATAATAGCATTGAATGTTGTTAGTAGAATAATTCGATGTGAAATTAATGTCATTTTTCCGAAAGCTGACATGTGTCATCGTGTGGTCCCGATGAGTATTTCTGATTTGTCGGCCCGAATAGTGGGTAGACCGCATGTATGGTCGGCATGTGCTATTTTGACCTTTGCGCTACGTTGTTTGTCTGGCCGAGGGCCAGGCAAGCTAAGCAATGTGCAAGCTGACCATATGTGATCGGTCGGCCATATATGTAACGCCCCGAAAAATCCAAAAATTGTAAAATATTAAAATAATGCACAAATGACGTTTTTACCCCTTATGGCTAAAAGTTGACTTTTTGTTTGGTATACTGTTTGTATATTTTGCTTGTGCCAGTGTGTAGGTCTCGGAACGCTGAATCCGTAGACAGGTGGCACGTCGAAAACGGAGTTCGGATGAAGAAGTTACAGGGTTGTGAAGTGTAGGGGTAAAATGGTAATTGTGCTTAAGAAGGATAAAATGGTAAATGTGTGTGGCTTATACTTGGACGGTGGAGGGATTAGTACACTCCACTTGATTGCTGATTCATGCCAATCATATGACTCAGGCAAAGTTGGGAGTGACACATGTCACTCACAAATTAGGATTAGTGGCATATCATGTTAATTAATGGAATCCAATTACTGTAGCATATTACTACAGTCGACTAAATACACAAACACAGAGAACATCTTCTTCTCCTTTGATCGATCCAACAACACAGAAATTAAGAGTGAGTATAGGGGGAGGAATTCAGTGAACATTTGAGTAAAATCGAGAGGAAATTGGACCGGGACTAATACTGAGTTTACCCGAAAATGCATTCAAAATCTCCATTTTTGAATTTGGAATTTCAGACGGTTTCGTTCTAATTGGACGTGAGATTAAGCTTCCTGGGAACTCAATGACTCGAACCCAATCAATTGGAACGAGAATCGAAGGTGAAACTGTGACGATCAGACGCTGCAATTGTTTGGAAAAATCGAGCTGAGTCGAGTTACTTAGAGGTAAAATTTCATGGAATTGATCTTGATTTCATGTTCATTAGGGTCTTATGATGCTTCTGATGTGAATAATTGAAGAAAACAGGTCGATTTGAGGTCAAACCCGAATAAAGATCCGATAAGTGTTCGTCGTGAGTCGGGCTGTTTGAGGGTTTGATTGGTTCAATTGAAGGCACAGACCTATTAGTTAGATTGAATATGTATTAATGAGTGAAAGAACGAGATGAATTTAGTTGGAATTAAGGGGAAACGAGTCGGGTCTGATCGCGGGTCTACAACCCGAATACCAGAGAAACGGGCGAGAGAGAGAACTGTAGCAGCTACTGTTCACGGCGCGTGGCTGTCACGCGCAGCCGCTTGCGGCGGCGCGTGAGGGCGCGTGACCGGGAATCTGAGGAAGGGTCTAACATACTTTTTAATGTTCTCGATGATACGGACCTATTGGCGTTAGTTTCGGGTCAATCGGAGATAAATTGAGGATAGTTTTACGTATCCAAAGCGTATAGGTTCCGTTTAAATAATATTATTTTATTCCGAAAACTCGGAACTTCGTATCTAAGCGGATATGAGATTTTAGTAACCCTATATTACATGTTTGACAGGCCAAAATATTCTCGAGACAGCGGACGAGAACGAACAACTCGAATCCGAGCAATCTGGACGGTGTGTGAGTGGGCTTTTGTTTTCTACCCTAAATGCATGCATATATGTTTTAACTGCTTTTAAATGCTTATGATATGATTTAAATTGATTTGCCATGATTTATGATGTGATATGATAATTTCCGGATTTTGGGAATATTATATTATTATTATCTTATTTGGGTATGAATTTCGAGAAAATTATAAAATTGTGATTTTGGGCGGTGATATGAGATTTGAGATGACTTTTGACTTTGAAACTAAATTATATGATTTAATTGACGAAATTGAATTATAAATGATCTGTTACACATGAAATTATGGAATTTACTTGTGCTGTGGAAATGCTATATTTCGGGCAGAGACCCTATTGAACTATTAACTTGATTTTGAGATCTAAATAGTTTCAAAATGAGATTCTTGATTTGTGGTATCATCCTCGGTGATTTGATGGTCTCCTCCAGACGTCGTAGATCCTGGAGTAGTCACGATCCACTGCCTGGAGATGAGTAGCTCCGAGGGGAGGCTCAATCTCAGGAGTGTGAGTTTATATTGATATCCTCCAGACGTCGTTGATCCTGGAGATGATATCACCCCAGACGTCGTTGATCCTGGGGAGGTACTCGGACTTGAGACACCCGAGTTTGCACGCGTTGCATTGATATCGTGACGGGTTATTGGATATTGAGATTGGATATTGAGGGTGATGGTATCATGATTGATTCTGAATTATATTAACTGTTTTCTTTTACTTTGATTTATATAACCTATGTTTTATATGATATGCATGCATGTTTGCGAAAACTGGAGGGTAAGACGATTTTAATAAATGTATTTCTAAACCTTTATTTTTGTCCACTCACACCTTTACTGTTTTTGTACCCTCCAGGCCCGTGCACAGGTACCGAGGCTCGTACTGAGGCAGAAGAATAAGTAAACCGCTGCATACTCAAGTTCTGACCGCGTAGGACTTTAATCCTTGTTTGTAAATATTTCTTATGCTCTGTAAACCGGTTGACGACTGAGATAGTCAACGGTCCTAACGATATACCTATCCCTGGTCTGACTATGTGGGTTGTTGGTTATGTTATATTATGTACTTATGTATATTTAGTTAGACTATTTTTGGTAAGTTAAATTCATAGTCAGACGGGAGCGGGATCATTCACGATTATCGAGGAATAATCGGGATGGGTCCTGTCAATATACATCTTGTTTGCGTAGAGACTTGACCTTGTATGTTCTATCTGACCGAGGGCTTGAGTCGATCTAAGACGTGATTGTTCAGCCTTTCATCAAGCTAACCAGATTAAATATGAACAAGTACTACTCGCTCCCTCCGTAGGCAAGGAGGGAAGCATGTTGAATCAAAAGAAAAAGTAAATTAAAGACTACTAAAATTAGGTTGTTCCTTTAGAAGTCTCCAATGTTGAAGTCGTTGAAAGAGCGGGATCGTTTAGTTTCCTTTGAAGGGAGGGAGAAGCCCTCCATTTTTAATGGAGTGAAGGAAGATATTGAAGCATTTTGTGTGTGTATGTTTATCGCATAGTAATGAGCTGACACATATTCAAGTAAAACCTGAATATGATTACCATAGTGACGCGATTAGGTTGAACTTTAGACATATGTTCAACTATAGAAAAATCCTCTAGCCGCTTACTAAATTTACATCTTAACTATTTCTTCGGATATATGGAAAAATAAAAATATTTCATATAAGAGTTTTTTGTCTCGTGCATGAAATTCATATTTTATTTTGTTATTTTAAAATAATAAAATCATTAAGATATTACTTAGATAATTTGCCACGTCTAAGTATCCGATTGATTCTCGAGATTTATTATCTTTTTATTGTCTCGTCTTATTGTAATAAATAAATTTTAAGTTTTGCAAAATTTAAATAATAATATTTAAATTGACTAATTATTTAAACTTAATTGAAAAATATTTTTCTATTAATTAGTAACCTATCCATCACTACTAAATATGGTCTTGCAGTAAAACTAAGTTTTATTGCCGACTTCATTTATCGACTTGATTTATTCGGTGGTGGATAATGAACTGTAAGTGCTTTGCCTATATACATGAAAGAAACTCCGGCAAGCATGCAAAAAGCCGATCTTTTTAGTGCGCGTGCCAAAAACACTAATTAGTTTCATCCATGGATTTCTCTATCTATCTGCTTCATATATTTCCATCTGTAGAATACAATGGAAATATTGAAAAATTAGTAAGATATCCATTTGTAAAATACGACATAAATATTGAAAAAATAGTTAGAAGAATTGTCACTCGGAAAATAATAAGAATTTATGTGATATATATATATATATATATATATATATGTGTGAATTTACGAGTGATAATCATAAGCAGGGACCAAGAACGGGGCACAAGCTTGGATTGGGAGGGTCGTAACCCTCCCCATGCCCACCCAGTTTGATCTCGAGGGAATATTATTTAGCCCATCATATTTTTGGTCATGTACTATCAGTACGTAATGAAGAGATAAGGAGGATTTTGATGCTTTTAAAACTCGAATGACACAATTTAAAATTAGAACACGACAATTTGTATTTGCATTGCCAATTTAAAGATCAAGACTCACCCGTACAATCGTATTATCGAATTCCCACTACATTTAGCATGTTATAAGTTTAACCCATTTAAATTTAATTCAAGGACCGTCCCGGCCTTATCATATGTCCGGTACGTAGATAAACTCTATAAATTTTAAATCCACATGCTAGAAGCATAATGCTAAAGAAATAAGTAAGCAAATGGGAAATAAGAGAAGCCGAAATGTTGATATGAGTTGGGGTTGGGAAGGGATAGAGACATAAAGTGGAAAGCAATGAAATGAAATGATGATGAACACAATAAACTTAGGGCAAAAATGGCGACACCACTTGCATTCGACTTGTCTTCTTTGTCTCTACCATGAAAAACAAGAAAAATACGTGTCCTTTTCTTCATCTTTGCATATATTATTGTAACTTAGCACAAAATTTGCAGCTGTCTATGTATGGGACGATCAAACACTAACCCACCGACAATTAAATTGCATAAAAGTGTAATGGACTAATTGCATGATAACTTAGTTAATATATTTTTTTTAGGAGTGAAATCTCTAATATTTATAACAGGCTAAGAAGTGCTGAATTTATTACTGAGCCGATTTTTTTAAAATAATAATATTATTTAGATATACTAAATTAATCATATTTAATAAAGTAGTATTCTTGAAAATATTTATTTGTGTTTATCTCGTTGGTAATTGCTAATTGTTTTAATGAAGTACGGACTTTGTTTCTTCTACCGGGCCACAAAAGATACTTGCATTCATTGTTCAAAACGGTGGCCGCCTATTCCACTTAGGCATTCGAAGGTGAGAAATCGCCCCGCATAATGGTTGAGCGCCTAGGTAGATTTGTGTGTATATTTTTATATATTTTTAGTTATACAAGTTCTTATATATATAGTTATATAAGTTATTTTATTTATTAAATACTTAGTTAATAATATAAGTATTAATTAAAACAAAGATAATAAATCAAAAAATATAGAATGTTGTATAATAAAATTAATAAAAAACTTACATTTTCAACATTTATGATTCTCAATTCAATTTATTTATCTGAATAATTAATTTTTATTCTGAAATTATTTTATAGTATTAATTATATTATTAGTTTGTTAAATTTTACTTTAAGAAAAAAAAAACCGTCTAGACCCCACCTAACCGTCTAGGCGCTAGGCCCTTATCGACCGTCTTAGAAGCGCCTAGCGCCATTTTGAACCTTGCTTGCATCGACCGATAGAAACCTCTCATCAACATGAAGAGAATAATACTGGGCCATGAAAGCTTAGGTATATTCTATGGGCCTGCGGCGATGACGAAGCCCAGTTATAGTCATATTTTGATTATTTTCATGAATCCCATAATATCCCAGAGTCCAAAATGAGTTGTCGGATAATAAGGTAGAGAAGATATATGAGATTCATGAAAATATATGAAGTAGATAATAAACTGACATTCATGAAAATAAGGTAGAGAAGAAAACGGAAATTCTTATTCGATATCCCAATTTTTACAAGCCTTAACTGTCATTATGATTCTTCCGATTAAGAAATCCCTAGTATCAAGGAACCTTTAAATATCTTAATAACCTTGCTTTATTGGCCCTCAAACTAATACACGTCCTGTAATAGCCCAATGCATAATGAACTTACTCAAATGGGGGCTTTAAACGAACCATAATGACTTTAAAATCGCCATAAACAGGTATGGAACTTGTCAAAATCCTAGACACGCGTTGTCGTGCACCAAAAAACGGTCCCATTCCAGAGGGACACACGGTGGCCACCCTACGTGACGGTCACGCGTCGAGAGAAGACCAAGAAATACACCACGCTCTCCCACGCGCCAATTAGATACCGTCACACGTTCCAGACACGTCTACACTAATACAATATAATATTTTGTCGCTTTGATGGAATATTCCGTCAAGGCCTACATGAGAGGAGTCTCCCAAGATTGAAAATTAATATCTTAAGATTAAAATCTGTATAACAAAAAAAAAAAAAAAAATTGTACCAATGATGTACGAAGTTGGTGTTCTACCGGGCCACAAAAGATACTTGCATTGACTGATAGAAACCTCTCATGAACTGGGCCATGAGAGCTTTGATAGAGTTCTATGGGCCTGCAGTGATGAAGAAGCCCAACTATTATCATATTTTGATTATTTTCATGAATCCCATAACATCCCAGGGTCCAAAACGAGTCGTCGTTTGAGGTTAGGTGACAGTGTGACATTGTATCGGATAAGAAGAAACCCAACAGACAATCAAAACCCCGTCATCAATCAACAACACTTGCGTCTTAAGTGCTTTTTTTTTTAAAGAGATTTTTATTCAAAATAGTAATATGGAAATATGGATAGATATTGAATCCGCAAAAAATGCAAAAACGACGAACTAAAATAAAAGTAAAAGAAATTTATAAAAAAGACAATTGCATCTCAATTATAATGTAATTTCAACGAAAGCATCGACATATAACCAAATGAAACTTATGAAATACGAATAATGTTTTTTTGTTAAAAAATCTTTTCTAATAATAATCAAACGCCAAAAACAAAGATTAGGGGAAAAAAACTGTAACTAATAAGAGGTTGAACATAATCAAATGGAGATCCGACAAATTGACAAAACTCCTCTCAAAATTTCCTCAAATTCCATTAAAAGTTGTGCTCTTGTCTGACAACTTGATAATATTCCCACTATACCTTTAAGCCTTTAACTAGTTTATGGGAAATCAATAAAAAATACGACTAAACCCTCTTATATCATAATTTCAATCTGAGTCACTGTCCACACCAATCTACTAACCTTGATGGCGAAGTATATCCTTATTTGATAACTCAGACCCTTGTAGTTATCAATGACATAAATCATAATTTGATATCCGAACTTTTTATGAGTTCTAACTGACATCCGGACTAGTCTTATTAAGGAAGTTCTCGTATCAAGGAATCTTTAAATATCTTATTAACCTTGCTCCCTTGACCCTTGAGCCAATACACATCCCATAATAGCCCAATGCGAACTGAACTTACTCAAATAGGGCTTTAAACGAACCCTAATGGCCTTGAAATTGCCATAAACAGATCCAAAACTTGTCAAAATCTTAGACACGCACCGATGTGCACCAAGTAACAGTCTCAAGCACTGCCATGTCCCTGACGGAGACATGGCGACCACCCTACATGCCAATCACGATCAGAAAGAAGGCCGAAAAACACGCCACGCGCCGATCACTTGCCACACATGCATTTACACTAACACGATGAAATTTTCATCGCCGCTTAGTTGAAAGCCTACGAATGAGAGGAATCTACAAAGGTTGTAATATCTTAAGTTAAAAATCTGTTAAAAAAAAAAAAAAACAGAGAAAGTAAGAACTTTATCAATATTTCAATTTAATTTATTCCTTTAATGTATCAATTTCAATATTTCAATTCAATTTGTTCCTTCATGGCATTGATTTCTTGACTGTATTGCCGATTGCATTCCCTAGCTCTTTAACGTTGAAAAAACTAGAAGGTCGACTCCTTTTTATTCAATATTCCTTGCCTACGTGTAACGAATATTTCATTATATACAAGTTGAATTTAAATACAAACTATTTTCCCCGGTATATTTTAAAGTGTTTATTTTTCCAGGAATTTTCGTCGGAAACCTTATCTTCCTTGTTACGCTTAGCCATAACAACTCCATAAATCGAATTAAAATAAATAAACGGACGGAAAATAAATAATAAATAAACCTTTTCCGATGAGTTACAATAGTTTTGAAAAATTGGAACCAAATTATCAATAAAACAATTACCACGTGTCAGTACCAAATTGGTCGCAGATGAACACCGCCTTTCACAACAATTGACTAGCAAACGACACGCGCCAAAGATACGAGTTGATTAAGATGTAAATGCAGTTTAAATTGATTAACATCGCCTACTAAGCTGCCTTGTGCCAAACGGCTCGAAATTATTCCCCCACGCGTTTAAGCCGCCCGCGTAAACTCACCGCCCTTCTTCTCAGAAACAGCCACTTCATTCATAAAGTCATAAACCCTCTCGCTGCTTCTTTTTTTCTTTCCCTATATATTACACACAAACATCTTCCTCTCAATATCCAAATCAATCACCGGAAAAAGTCTCTTCTAAAAACATTTCTCATTATTTGCACAATCATCTGAAATCAATCTCGTTCCGGTCAAATTTTCGTCGATCGGCGTCAACTTATCCACAGATTCAAAGATGAGTTCTACTAATTCAGCAGGTACGTACCATATATATACTTCTCATTACTTATTACTTGATCCTCGAGTTCTCGTAGTTTTGTTCGTCAAATCCTTCGTCGATTTTCATGATCCATAATATTATACCTATCTTTGAATTTCGTGATCAACTTTCTTTGAATTTCAAGACTTGTGTCAATTTTCTTATGTACAGCCTACACCGTACCAACTGCACAAGGACCATACCAACATCATGTGCAGGCTCCGCCACCAGCCGGGTACCCGACAAGAGATGACGACCAACCCCAAAACCCCTCAGTTCCCGTCGAAACCAAGTCGAAGGGAGATGGCTTCTGGAAGGGCTGCTGTGCTGCCCTCTGCTGCTGCTGTATGTTGGATGCATGTTTTTGATCAACATAATATCAAAATCCAACATTATTTTTACATAAATATTGGATTAATGTTTTTCTTTGATGATCATTTGTGTTAGTTTTGTGTTTTAAATTTATTATTACAACATTTTTATGTACAGTTTTTTTTGTTTTGTTTTTAATTTTGAGTGTGGATATTGTTCAGCATAGTGTTTGATTGGGTTTGTCCAATCTTCATCATCATCCTCTGTATAATAAAAATTCACATAAAAAATAATATTCAAATGATCTTTTATTTTTTCGGTTGCATGCCTTCTGATTGTGGTTATGAGGGTATGTTGAAATGCATGTGAGTTTTTTCGGCATCGGAAGAGTGGATCTCTCTAAATCATGTAGTTTTCCGGAGCACCAGTAACAGAGATTCACTCGATCCACCTCCTACACAAACTACTCCTACAAAGTGGCATACGTACACAAGAAACTCAAAGAGTTACTCTTGAGTGCATTCAACCACAATTGATCAACTAAAACTGAAAACTAAATTTACCTACCCATGCTGCCATTCTCCCCAATCTGTCTCGTTTGAGCCCACTCGGCAGCAACACTGGTGGGCCATCCCGTCTGGGTGCCCATCACACCCACCGCTTGGTATGCCATTACCATTTACCAACCACACACCCAACCAGCAGACCATGGAGGGAGAAAAGCAAAAGGTCATCGAAGGATTGAAAGAGAAAGGATAAATAGAAAAAGAGCAGGGAAGGATCTTAGGAGGCAGAGATTCATCTCAAATCTACCACCAGAAGATGAAAATATGTCAAACTCCCGCCTCAAATTTAGGGCCGACTGGTGTTTTAGAGAGAGGTGAAAGCGAAATCAAGATCGATGTATACAATGAGTATGTGACAAGGTCGTTCATCTAGTTGCCGCTTTTGCCATGAGATCGAGAATAAGGGTGGCAATTTTTGACACGACCCGATACACGACTCGAAACCCGCACGAAATTTATGCCGGTCAACCCGCACGATTAAAATTTCGGGTCATTTTCGGGTCAACCCGTTATGACCCGTTTATTAAACGGGTGGGTTTCGGGTCAACCTGTTAACCCGTATAATAACCTGTTAACCCGTTTAATAAATTGGTAGATTTTGGGTTAACAGGTTAACCCGTATATTGGTTTATATATTGACCCATTTAATAAACGTGTCATTACTAACCCATATATCTACCCATTTACTACCTAAATATCTATTAAAATTTATAATTTAAATAGGTTAAATATGTTAAACGGGTTAAACGGGTCAAACGGGTCATAGGTTAATTGGATTTTGAGTATGACCTGTTTATTAAATGGGTTAAACGGGTTACACGGGTTACACGGGTCATTAACAGGTCGGGTTCGGGTTGGACATTCTTGACACGATTATTAAACGGGTCGGATTCGGGTTGAGCATAAATGGGTAAAACAGAATTCATGACACGACACGAACCCGACACGACACGACCCATTGCCACCCCTAATCGAGAAGGAGATTTCCCATTAACACTTGAAAAAAAATATCCCCCCCACGCGTTGAAGCCGCCCCCGTAAACTCACCGCCCTTGTTCTCAGAAACAACCACTCCATTAATAAGCCTTCCCATCTGCTGCTTTTTCTTTCCCTATATATACACACACAGCGATTTCATCCCAACATACAATTCAATCACTCCAAAATACTTCTAAAATATTTCTCATTCTTTCCATAATCATCTAAAGATCAATCTCTCTCCCGTCGGACTTCCGTGAATCGTCGTCAAAGATGAGTTCAACTAATTCAGCAGGTACTATACATATATACTACTCATTACTTGTTATCTTCATCCTCGAGTTCACGTATACGTCACCTTATATCATCAAAGAACGAAAAAACTTGTACCTAACTCATATTTGAGAATTGACTAAAAAAAAAAAAAAACTAATATTTGAGGATGGCAAATAAGAAAAAATTAATTAATTTTAAAAAATCATGAAAATTATAGAATATGATTGTTAAATTGGTAAACTCGCCCTTGCTAGATATTTACTTACTGCTAGAAATGAGTATAAATTCGTTAAAATTATTAACCGATCTGCTCTATACCGTTTTAAAAATCCAAAAATTTAGTTTTGATTTTTTTTTTAAAATTTACCATTACATACTTGAATACAATCCAGTTTTATTTATTTATTTTTACAATGACCATTACCAAATGTCGGTAGTTGTTGTTTGATGGCTTTCGGTAAATGTCATTGGTTGTTGCTTGATGACGTTTATTTGCTATTGTTTGCTTGCTCCCTTTGCATCTTAAATTTATGGAATTTTAAGATTGTTTTAAATTAGATTTGCGGGATTTTTTTTATGCTTTAGTTTTTATATTTTTGGCTTTTTTAAAAAAAGAGTGAGAGTAAAATTTACAAGGAGAAACCCATAAAACAGCCCTCACCAAACACGTCAAGGCACCAAACATGAACCACTTCGGAGAATAAGGAACGAAACTAAGAAATGTAATTCATAAAGTAAGACATTGATATTTCAATATTCGTACTTAATATGATTTATATTTTATCTGAAAATAATTTACTTTTGAAAATAAGAATCGTTATTTAGCACCTAAAAAAATTATTCTTTTATTAATTGGATAAAACCCCTAAAAAAAAGTACCCCATGTCATGAATATTACATTAAGTTAAAAAAAAAAAAATTTCATATTTATAATTTGTACATGAATGAAAATGTCCACATTCAAAACTAGTAAACTACAAACTTACATATTCACCATTAGTCTTCGAACAAGAGCTCCACCATTAAAGAATTTAACCAGCACACCGTACTTTTTTTTATTATTATTATTACCGGGGATGAAAAAATTTTGAAAAATTTTCATACAATATGTCATCGAAATTCGAACATAAAACCAATTGTTTACAAGACAACGCTAGAACCAACTTAACAAGCACCACACTTACATTTTCTTATATTATTTATTTCTCCACTTATTTTATTTTTTAAAAATAAATTATATATTAATAATTTTGAGCTTAATTTTGGACCGAGAGTTTACTCCCCTTTCGCCCTCTTTCTCCATTCATCGAAATGATACGTTGAATATCGGGGGCGGTATACTACCACTTTAATCGCAATACATTGTGGAGACAATTCTTGGTGTTATGTGGAAAGAAGTCGAGTGCGAAATAATTTGACATGATTGAAGTGGATGAAGATAGAAACAAAGACAACAGCAACCAAGGCACCAAGCACAGGTTTTTGACAAATTTTTCATTGCCTTCGAAAGTCTTTGCTAGAGATAACCAATAAGCATGAGCGATGGTTTCATTCACAAGTGACAAATATTTTCTTGGACAAATAAATTCATACTTGATTTCTTTGGAACACAATATCAATTTTTTTTAATAATCGACATGCAGTATCTCAAAATTGACAATTAAAGACTAATTTGTGTCAATAATTGGGAAGACTTACAATTACTTTGTAACATACATCTGATCACAATCAGGATATAACTTAGTGAGAATTGAACCCATCACTAACCAAGAGTATACTGGATCTGAAAACGTCCAACCACTGGACCAATATGTTGCGGATACAATAACAAATTTATATCTCGTTGAATTTCAAAATATAATTAAATTACTTCTATGTGTGTGTTAAACGATGAAGTTGTATTAACAAGAATGACTTCTTACATCTAAAGAATTTTGAATTTTTAAAGTAAATTAAACTATGACGAATTTTGAACAATGAATTATGATATAAATGGAATTAGTGAATAATAAATTGTTACCCACCCAAGTAATGTTGTTACGAGTTCAAATTTTAACTGAAAGATATGTATCCTTGATTTACAGTCGTACTTGTGTTTTCCCTGGTACATATGGAGGAGGAGGCGTAGCGATTAAAAGGAATTTTTTCGACGTATTGAGACTAGAGAAAGAAGGAGAGAAAATGAAGGAAAATATGGAGTAGTGATGACCATATGGGGTTTCGCCTTAGTCAATTGAAGATTAAATCATGACCCAACACATCGTGATTCATGGGATGAGAGAATTATGGGGTCGGAAGCGAGACAATATCGATCAATGTTGAGTGCTCGAGATTTATTCCGAGCTAACTACTTGAACACAACAAAATTATAAAAATGGTAGCCTACTTTCATTTTCCATGAATCTACCACTTAAAACACCATAAAATGGTGTCAGTAACACAATAATCTAGTGATATTTCTTTTTACTCGTAACGTATTGAGTTCAACGTCATGAATAACAATGCCACTATATGTTGGTTGTCAAGAGTGGGCATTGACTAACACTAGTTTTACTCAATTTCATCCTATAGTCAATTTGATTTAAATCGTTTGATGATGGTGACAATCGATAGTAAATAACCCTAACTTAACCACAAATTCTAAGCCCATTGTTAGTTATCAAAAAACAAGTCAAGGCCCATTGTAACATCTCTAGTTTGGTAGTGGTCCATTCATACACCAACAAAATCATGGCCCAGCATGAACGAATATAAACCCAACAGAAATTTATAGTCCAGCTAGGCCCACAAAAACTAGGGTATCACTGCGCCCCCATCTACTATATAATCGCTCATTTAGGGTTTTTTCTCCACTAGCTTGGCCGAAACCAGAGACTGAGAGAGCGAGAGAGGGAAGGGGAGAGAGAGAGAGAGAGAGAGAGAAGTGAGCCACCATGGTCAAGTTCTTGAAGCCCAACAAGGCCGTCATCGTCCTCCAAGGACGCTACGCCGGGCGCAAGGCCGTCATCGTTCGCGCATTCGATGAAGGTTCTCGTGATCGTCCCTATGGACACTGTCTGGTTGCTGGGATTAAGAAGTACCCGAGCAAGGTTATCCGCAAGGACTCAGCCAAGAAGACCGCGAAGAAGTCCAAAGTGAAGCCCTTCGTCAAGCTCGTGAACTATAACCACTTGATGCCCACTCGCTACACCCTCGATGTGGATCTCAAGGACACTGTCAATCTGGATATCTTTGCAACGAAGGACAAGAAGGTTACAGCCTTGAAAGAGACCAAGAAGCGCTTTGAGGAGAGGTTCAAGACTGGGAAGAACAGGTGGTTCTTCACCAAGCTCAGGTTCTGAGGGAGCTCAGATAGCGTTGTGCTTGAAATGGGTCTGATTTTGGCTATTATTTTTCAAGTTAATTTTGGATTGAAATGGTTTAGGATGATCTGTGTGGACGAGACTCTTTTATGCATTTATGAATTACTTACCTGAAAAACTAGATCTTTTATTACTTCCATATTTAATTTTTGCTATTGGTATGTTTCCACCCAAATTTATATTCCGCATTCTATATCTGGCGCTATATGCTGATTTTTTGCGTTTGTTTTATGTTGGGTATATGATGATTTGCTTCTGTTTTTTCAGTATGAATATTGTTTTGGAATACTAGAATTTGATTATGATCTGGATGTGTGGGTTTAATACCATATATCCGTGGTACAGTGGACAATGCTTGTATGTTTTGTTCTACAGATTTGCATTGATGTTTTGGATTTTGCATTTCGATATTGCTTTGGCCTTTATGGTGTTCTAATGCTATATTTTAATTGCCTTGGCTATTTTTTCTAGCATAAGTTTCAATCTCATAAGGTTATTTTGAATCAATATATGTTGCTTTGGGTCTTGAGTTTTTGTATTTCCTTAGTGTAAAAACGAGTTTCCTTGATGGATCATTTTGCTAAAGATTTTAATTTTGCTAGATTTCATTGGGTTTGTTAAAAGGGTTAAAGTTTGAGTTATTTAGTTTATGTTTTAATAACTATGATGGTTGCAACGAATTTAATACTTGCTGGGAGCTTCTTAGTTCGAGTTTGTTAAAATGATCTCATGCTAGTTTACTCAAAACTTTTAAAGTTCGATATGTTTTCCTCAAAGGAGCTATATTGTGCCTACTTGATATAATCTTGAAATGTTTTCTTCTTTGTATTAAAATCATCAGAAAACTTATGTCTCTTGAATACATTTTTTAGTTCTTTTTTTATTCCTGTAACAAACAAATTCATATTTCTAATTAATATGAATGCTATATTTGGATTGATTGTTGTGTAATGCTTATGCAAGCAGGTATGTTGTAGATTTTCAGGTTGTAATGCCTTTGCCCAAGGGCTAATTTATTGTGTTACTGGGTTTATGGTTGATGACCACTTGAAGTCTATAGGTTTAGGGTTTGTGGGCTACTGTTTGTGTTGTTAGTAAATCTCTTCTTATTGTTTGTATGGATCTTCTATTTTTCTTGTCTCCTGATTGCCTCGTTTGTGTGCCATTTTAGCCAGTTCCTCATTTAGGGTTTCTTATTGATAACACTGACAGGTTATTGCGTTGCCCATCCTGTCCGGACCTGTTGGTGTAGTTTTAGTTGTAACGTGATGACACTCTTTTTGTGTAGCTTATTGTTTCTAACCATCTAGTCCTAACATCCAATTCGGTTGTGATCTGCATTTGTTTGTAAAGTCAAATCTCTTATTCCGCTTCAAGTCCTTAGTTTGAATTTGTTGGGATCCAATTGGTTTCAGTAAGCTTGTGATCTTGTTACTACCCTTCTCCACTACCAACATTCTTATCAGTGAGGAATAGCTAAAATCCTAGCTGCTTGTCATTGCCAATTAGTTTCAATGTCCCAATTGTGGTTGATTTGAGGTTTTGTCTACGCATGGCTCATTGCATATCATTGATTTTGCATAATTGTTTGCTTTCTGCTGGAATTGAAAGTGCAATGTGGATGGTATCTTGGTGTTTTATTGAGTCACTGCAAAAATTTTGATGCCCTTAATGGTTTTTTGGTGATTTCTTGGTGTGTGGATTGTATGTGAATTGTTTCTGGTTGGCTTTTGAGTCTTCCCTATACTCTAGGTCTAGATTTTGCTTTGTTTTTATGCTTTCCATTCCTTCCTTATTCGTTTTTCCTTTTATAGTTAAACAAGGTATTTGTAAGGTAGATTTATTCATGTGTTTATAGCCAATGAAATTGAATCGATTATGTTTGTTTGTATGTGATCGGATTGGAAGTCAGAATTGAATGATTGGGGATTTGGACTTAGGTTTCGATCTAATTGATGTCGAATGATTAAGGTTTGTGAAGCGGATTAGTGGATAAGGGGCATTGACTAATCCAATGTATAATATATTTATATGTATTTCTGCATTGGGCTCCTAGGACAAAGAAAAACTTGAAAAGAAGTTGGCTTTTGTGGTGTGTCATAGATTCCTTCATCATTTTGGTACACAATCATTTCGTATCCTTTTTTTCTCTACGAAGTCGGCTTCATATCATAATTTTGTAATTTTGTAATGCCAAAATCACCCTTAATGTTTATGAAAATATATTGTGATAACCAAAACAGTCGCAATTTAGCAAATCAGTAGATTGTCCAAAACCAAAACAGTCACAATTTAGTTGACAAGTTTTAGTAGATTGTTCGACTCTTTATAAAACTATCAAAAAAAATTATTCTACTACCATTCTAATCTCACTATAAGTCTTCAAAGAACATTTCTTATATCTTTGATCTCTTGATTCACTTTGAAACTAAGCAAGTATTTTTTGTTGAGTTGAAAATGTAATTTCTATATTGAAAGAAAAGAAAAGGAACCTATTGAGGTTAATAAATGGCAAAACTTAACCCAAATTTCTTATAATTTTTGTTTTAATTTGCATGAAAAATATCTTGTTAAAACTCAACGTGTACATTTTTTTAAAAAAAAAAAATTGTGAATTATTACTCACAGTTCTATACTTTAGGTCGATCTTTCAAATATTTACAATGCCTTTAAAAAAAAAAACTTGTTGGTATTGTTCAAGCTTTTAAAGTTATTCATGCAATATATTCGTTATATATTTATCAATCCCAAAATATTAATCAAGCTTAATGAGTTGCAAGTTCCTTCCTGAATTCCTACAATTTTCGAATTTTCAATTTGTCTATATGTGCAAAAAACGATATAATAAATATTAAATTCATGTCCAAATAATAAAAAAGAAAAACTACATAAACGACCTCAAACTATAGGGGTCAAAACAAAATCATATCCAAACTATCAAAATTTTCAAATAACTACTCAATAGGATTGAAGGTTTTGCCGGCTCATTCTAACCCCGTCACTGCCGTCGGTTTCAATAGGGTTGGCTCGATTATTGTCTCTGGTAGCTATGATGGGTTTTGTAGGACTTGGGATGCTTCTATTGGCCACTGCACCAAGACTCTGATCGATGATGAGAATCCCCCAGTTTCATTTGTTAAGTTTGCGCCTAATGGCCAGTACATTCTTGTTGGCACTTTGGATGATACATTGGGAATTGGATTTGGGATTTAGGGTTTTTGGGCAAAATTCGATTTGGGAGGAAGAGGGGATGAGAATTCAAATTGGAAGGAGGGGAGTTTGATTTGGGATTTAGGGTTTCTGAGTAGACTTAATTGGTTTTTTTGAAATTCCAAAAATGCCCCACTGTTTTTTGCCACATTAGTCGCTGACTGAGCAATTTTTTTGATACGTGGCACTTTAATGGTTAGATGGATAGAAAAACCGGTAGTTAAATGTGGGCGGTCATATAGATTGGGTAGTTATTTGAAATTTTTGATAGTTTAGATATGAGTCTGTTTTGACCCTTATAGTTTGGAATTTTTTATATAATTTTTCCTAATAAAAATATTGAATTAACAATAGCACATATCAATGTCAACACAAGGAACAAACCTTGAGCCCCAAGATCCTCCCAAAACTTCGTCCCGAGGATCCAAAGATGATGCTAATTATAAGATTAAGAGAGGAATCATCCATTAATTAATTCAACTAATCCATCAATCAATCCCCTTATTCTATCATTTTCCCTAACTCCCCAACACAACAAACGGACTTAACGACAATCCCCCAACGGAGTACCTAACGAGGACAATTTCACACGTGTCAACCCCTCATTCACTCTCCACACGCTTACGGGCATAATAAACTATAATATATATATATATATATTCAGATAAAAAAAAACTATAATATATTATAACCACCTCGTATATTAAGTTCCTGTGTTTTGGTATGATCCAAAGACATTATTTTGTACTATGATAGCATGGTGACAATTCAAATATATTTTCATGCACATTGGTGTGAGATTAATTCCTGCCTCATAAGATTCCGATATCTACATGAAATTAGTATCACACTCAAAGTTCAAAATGGCGCTAAATGTTTTTATAGTG
The DNA here is from genome assembly GCA_032719365.1 of Prinsepia uniflora. Taxonomy (NCBI): domain Eukaryota; kingdom Viridiplantae; phylum Streptophyta; class Magnoliopsida; order Rosales; family Rosaceae; genus Prinsepia; species Prinsepia uniflora. Next base: position 2,723,489 of record CM064876.1, on the reverse strand, counting down.
GTCGATATGGACCAAGCGACTAAGCATTACTTAGGCGGGAACATAAGTAGTTTTTTTTTTTTTAAAACGATAAAATTCAATAAATTAATAATATAATAAATATTATCAAATAATTTTAAAATACAAATTAATTACCTAGATAAATAAATTTAGCTGTAAATCATAAATGTTAAAAATATAAGTGTTTTATTAATTTTATTATACAACATTCGATGTTATTTTTTTATTATTTTTGTTTTAATTAACAATTATATTATTAACTAATTATTTAATAAATAAACTTATATAATTAAATATATACATAAGGACACTAAATTTGATTTACAAATTAAAAGAATTTATAAACAAAGCTACCTAGACGCCTAGTCAATATGCAGTAAGATTCTTCACCTTCGAGCACCACCTAAACAGATTAAGAGGCCGCCGTTTAAATAATGACCGCACTAGATGCAACATTTGCACACTATGATTTATAAGTAAGACAATTAGGGAGATACCCACACTAAACTGAAAATAAAACTATGTATTATGGAACATTAAGTCTATCTGGTCCAATATTATTTGAAAATACCATTAATTATTGTACTGATCGTCACTTTGAAATTATATTACCAACAAATTTACTCATATCATATAGATTAATATTTAATAATGTGTCTTCGGACGTAACCCCTAAAAAATCCCATTTTCTCTTTAAAGTTATCAAACTTTCTGTCTCATTTTCCCACACTCTCTCTCTCTCTCTCTCCAAACACATTTCTTTCTTTCTCTTCTCTCTGACACCTCTCTCTGTGCAATACTCACTGTGCAACAAGTTTGCTTGTCTTTCTCTCTTTTCTTTGTCTCTTTTCGTTCGAAAGCTTCCGAGCTTTTTATATTCTCTGTCGCCCTCCTCTCCTCCACAATCACACACCACCACCACTCAGTCATGCTTCACAGCTTACTTCCTCAATCCCCAATCGCCGCCACCAATCCCAACAACCCCGCCTCCTCATCCTCATCCATGAAGACCAAGCGCGCCGACCGCGACCTTGCCGCCGGCGAATCTTCCGGCGAGGATCCATCCTTCTCCAAGAGACCCAATCCCAGCCGGAATTTTTCCCGCGAAAAAACCGCCGACGATCTTGAGACAGAGCCTGTGGCTGAAGGCGAGTCGGCCGGGCTGAGGCTCCTCGGGCTCCTCCTACAATGCGCGGAGTACGTAGCCATGGACAACCTGGACGACGCCAGCGACCTGCTCCCGGAAATCGCCGAGCTTTCGTCTCCGTTCGGGACGTCGCCGGAGCGAGTAGGCGCTTATTTTGCTCACGCTCTACAGACGCGCGTGATCAGCTCCTGCTTAGGTACCTACTCCCCCCTCACCATGAAAACCCTAACTTTAGCTCAGTCTCAGCGGATCTTCAACGCTCTGCAATCCTACAACTCCATCAGTCCTCTAGTCAAATTTTCCCACTTCACCTCCAACCAGGCCATTTTCCAAGCGCTGGACGGCGAGGATCACGTTCACGTCATCGATTTGGATATAATGCAAGGCCTCCAGTGGCCAGGATTGTTCCACATCTTAGCCTCCCGGTCCAAGAAGATCCGATCAATGCGGATAACCGGGTTCGGGTCCTCGTCAGAGCTTCTGGAGTCGACCGGGCGGAGACTCGCTGATTTCGCGAGCGCGCTCGGCCTCCCCTTCGAGTTCCAACCCCTTGAGGGGAAAATTGGAAGTATAACCGACCTGAGTCAACTCGGAGTCCGACCTAGTGAGGCCACCGTAGTCCACTGGATGCACCATTGCTTATACGACGTCACCGGCAGCGACCTGGCGACGCTGAGACTGTTAGGGTCGTTGCGGCCGAAGTTGATAACGATCGCCGAGCAGGACTTGAGCCACAGCGGGAGCTTCTTGGGGAGGTTTGTGGAGGCATTGCATTACTACAGTGCGTTGTTTGATGCGCTTGGGGATGGATTGGGTGCGGACAGCCTAGAGCGGCATCTGGTGGAGCAGCAGCTGTTTGGTTGCGAGATTAGGAACATTCTCGCCGTGGGTGGGCCCAAGAGGACGGGAGAGGTTAAAGTGGAGAGATGGGGGGATGAATTGAGGCGGGTCGGGTTTCGGCCCGTTTCTCTTGGCGGGAACCCGGCGGCGCAGGCGAGCTTGTTGCTTGGGATGTTTCCTTGGAAAGGATACACGTTGGTGGAGGAGAATGGGTGCTTGAAATTGGGGTGGAAGGATTTGTCGTTGCTCACAGCCTCCGCTTGGCAGCCGTTGGATTGAAATACTTTGACCCACTTCTTTGAGGAGGGCAAGGTGGAGATGGAGTTGTATTTGTTTTTCACTTGGCCTGTGTAATTCTTTGAAGGAGAAAAAACAATGGCAGCTTTAGTTTTCTTAATTTTTTTATGTGAAAAGAAAAGAAGAAAAAGATCCTTATAGATGGTGAATTCAATTGAGAATCATTGGAGTTCTTAAATTAGTTTGCAATTGATTGATTCATTAAATAGTTAAATGTAAGTTTCGAACTTATTCTTGTAATTTTTTTTTAGTTATACAGTTGTTTCGAATTTGACACTCGTAATCTGCGTGTTATGCTAGATGCTCTAATATTATTTTTGCATATTAAAAAAGTTTTAGTGATACAATTATCTCGAATTTGACACTCGGTAATCTGCGAGTGTTATGTTAGATACTCTATAATATCATTTTTATATATAAAAAAGGTTTTGGTGATGCAATTGCAATGGCATGGACGGTGATAAAGATGAATATGATATTGGCTTTGGTGGGAGGTTGTAATCAAGATGGAAGAATAGAAAGGGGCCTGAAGACTTGCCGTCCTTCGTGTGCCAATGATTTTAACATTCTTAGGATTAATAGGTGTGAATGAGATTGATATTAACGGTTGATGTGATCATCTTGACTACTGATTCATGCAATGAATCATATTGACCGTTGATATGTTGATATGTGCATATTGATTGATCAACATAACCGGCTGATACATGTGGCATAGTATAAGCTATTGGATCACTTAAAATCTAAATATAAGTGATTGGATTGGGTAATAAAGGAGTTTGGGATTGTATAGTCCCCACAAATGAAATGAGTGCACATGGAAGTACCCTTTGTCAGAGATTCAGATGCGGCTTGGGGCTTCTAAACAAGCGATTTCAGATGCAAAGAAGTGGCCATGCTTTCTCTTCCTCTTCCTTCATAGTTGCATATGAAAGGAATGGCAACACTGTCTTGACAGTGACCTAAGAGGATAGGTGCTCTTTCCTCATACAAGCTATGGAGGAGAAAGACGAATTAACCACACTACCTTAGCTACTTGAGCTACGCACCTCAGCCCATGCCCAAGAATGGGACCACCAAGTGGCGGTGCTTTGATTAGACCGAAAAATCACTCCAACTTGTGTCTATTACTCAAAGAACTCAGATCAACATAAAATAGGTGACGGAAAACTATACTTTATTATCATGTGATTTATCTACGTCATGTGACCCATTAAGTGATGATGTAGCTTATGTGGAGCGCATGGTAAGTGATGCAACATGTTGATGCATCTATATTTATATGTACATTCTTACCTATGATGTTGATGAATCATTTGATACAGATGTGAAGGTTTCCTCGGAAGCAAGATGTGACTCTACAAATAGATCACAAGATGTATTCCAAAGTTCCTCCGCAAGCTTGGCATTGTATGAGAGCATAGAGGAGTTCACAGACCTGCCCTTTCCACCAAAGTAGTAAGCTCCAGATGTTTCCTGAAATTAGCAGACATTGTTAAGGTAAGAACCTTTCGATGTTCCAAATTGTTAGATCTCACTCAACACCGAACAACTACATTTCAATAGACAACAGACATTTAGTGGAAGCATTAGAACACTGTAAGGGACATGTATCGGTATTGTGACACCGCGAGACAGAATTGATGACACTAACAATTTCATGAGTAAAAAGCAAATAGTTTAAATGGAAGAACTGACTGGTGGTGCGAATGCTGCATCAAGAACGGAGCTAACTCCAACTTCAGGTGACTGTAAAAGGCCGAGAAGTTTCAAAACTATGAAAGCCAGACGGGATAAGCTTGAGGGAACTTCTCGCATGAGGTTCGTTTCCACAGCTCCAGGATCCACAGCACTTCAAAATCAAACAAAACCATAACTAACTGTAACAATAGATAGTAATGCATCCAATTGGCAGTTTTCGCTATTAATAATTCTGCATACATCTTTCAAGGAAAGTGGAAGAAAGATTGTAAGAACATACATGACAGAGACCTGACGAGATATATCCATCAAGCCAAGTTGTCGGTGAAGCACATAGGAGAAGAGCAGGAGAAATACTATAAACAAGAGGGGGATGTTCAAATTAGAATAGAAAGAGGAGACTGTCTAGGGTATCTTATATGGCAATCAGAGCTTACGTTTGGAACACGCGTAGATATGAGCATATGGGTATCGTTTTGATCTGCCAAAACACTTCCCAGATACAGTGTCCTTATTAACCTGTGTATTGAATACTGAAGAGAGAGAGAGAGAGAGAGAGAGAGGGGCAAACGGAGGGTAAGAACCAATAACGCTTTTTGATCACACAGAGAGGGAGTGAAAGCATCTTTAAGCAATTCAACAAGAACAAAAAACTTGAAAAGCCATTTTCCAGTCAAATTGAGCCATATCCAGAGATGATAGGCTAACCACCTCTCTACAGCATATCCTGCTCTGTTGGACACATCCAGGCACCAACTGCGGTCTTGCAGGTCTGTTTTTATAAACATCACCAAAATTGGGAAAATAGCATTTTCCTTATATGACCTAATATGTCGTTGATTTATTGTGAAAGCACAAATCAAGTTACATGAAGTTGCACAAAAGAATTCTAATCTTGCTATAAAAAAAGGTTTTGTGGATGTATATAACCATAAAAGTAATACAAATTTAAAATCTGTAAGTAGACACATTGGAAGGAATCTTACCACTTCGGTGTGTGAAGGACGTGACATTGATTACTCGGGAAGGAACTGGGCTGTCTTTGAGAAGTGGCAGTAATAGTTTTGTTAAAGAGAATGCACTGAAGTAATTTGTAGCCATCATCCTAGAAGAATGAAACAAGGGGTAAGAGTATCAGCAAGATATTATTGAAATTATTGTATTGTACTTGTAGGGAAGAACAAATTCAAATTCTTGTAGCAGAACAGAAGACAGATGAACAAAAACAAAGTCGGTACTCAACTGATCATAGCCTTGAGAGTTGAGTCGAGAAGAAGTTGCAAGTATCCCGGCGTTGTTTATTAGGAGTTGGATGGAAGAGTGCATCCCTGAGTTAGAAAGCCACTGCAATAGGGAAGCCTTGAACTGGAAAATTGAGTGGGAAGATGAGACATCAACCTGAAAAGCTTTGAGATGTGCATTCTTATTCCGAGTTTTAATGTCCATTATCGTCTGTCAGAAATTCACAAAAAATTGATATTGTAAGGAAACGGTGTTAGAAACTTTTTACAGTTGTTATAAGTGAAGTGGAAATTGAACTAAGCTACACCAGTAGGTCGAATACCACCTACCTTTTCTAACAAGTGAGATGAGCGTCCAACTGCAAGGAGGATGGATTTGAGAGTGAGCTAAATAATATAGTGAGAAACAAGTTGTAAATTTGCACATATAATCAAGATCATTACAAAAGAAATTAAATCATCTATCATCACGATTCACGAGTGAATAAGTAGCAAATTTGCATATATAATCGACAATTGTTACAAAAGAAATGAATTTGTCTATCATCACGAGTGAACAAGTAGTAAATATGCATCTATAATCGAAAATTATCACAAAAAAATGAAAGTTTATATGATCATTAGTGAACAAGATTTAAATTTACATTATATAATCGAGATTGTCTCAAAGAAATGAACTTTTATATCATCATGAGTTAACAAGTTGCACAGCACATATAACCGAGACCTTTACAAAGAGATGAAATTTTCAATCGGTGAATGAAAATAAGAATGTGATTACCAAGAACAACGAAGAAACCATGGGAGGAGAGAGCATGAGCAGCAGCCGCACCCAACCCAGACGTAGCCTGAATTATTAGGAATTAATACAATATCACCTAAAATAATTACAGTTTATGATGCGCCGCCATTAAAGAAGCAGAAGATAATGAACAAGGTAGGGTAGGCTGACTTACACCAGTTATAATGCAGAGAGGCCTAAATCCCAATCGTGAAGGTGGAGATGGAGGCGATGATTTGAAATTGGAAGTGGGAGCAGCCAAGAGCTTCCAGTAGGAGATGAAGAGACAGAATGTCCAGAGCAGCGCCATTCTCCAGAATTCCACAGACATTACAAATAGCAATGCCTGCTTCATCGTCTTCTTCTCCTTTCTTCCTCTGCTAGGGCGTCCAGAGATAAGCAGATGCAATCGTCAGATACTCAGATACTCAGAATCAGCCGTCCTTTCGTACGACGTCGACCGCAGCCGCCAAGCCAAACTCAGAGACCTAGACTCTTGAGATGAGAGATGATGCTAGTCTGGAGATAAGCCCAGTCTGAGTTTATTGTGTAGAAGATTTGAAACGTTATAATTTTGCGCCGGTAGGCTGTTGGTCCCAATTAAGCGGTTCAATTGTTAAGCGGTAAACCACTGAACCAAAAATGACTTATAAAAAAAAAAAACCAGTGAACCAAAAATAAGAAATAAAAAACCGAACCCGACCCAAATTAAATTAAAACTGATTTATTATTCAAAAAGCTCTCCTAACCGTATATTGAATCTCACTTTACTTTCCGAACTGGATTTCGTTGCAATATACTACCAAAACTACACTTATATTATCTCTGTTGCTCTATTTGGCTGGAGATCAACATCTATTGATGTAACGACCCAACCTGTAATTAGTGTGAATAATCAGGATTAGTCGAGATAAAATGACGATTTTGCCCATTGAGAGGGGAAAATGTTGACATTTGATCCGAGAGGTTATTTGCACGTTGGCCGAGCTCTTTTTCGTAGATCGATAACGTAGACAAGGGCACGTCGAATTTGGACGTCGAACGATAATTTTACGGGGACGGAAGGTTTTGGGCGATTATTATGGTGCATGTATTTCGAGAAAAGTGGACTTTTGTTGTTTGTTTATGGATCCCCAAAATATCTGATTGGGACCCATAGGATGAGTGACAAGTGTCACTTACCCTATGACCACAAACTTTATCACACATCACTCACTCTCTCATTACACACACACACACTCGAAAACACCCATTCCCCTTTTTTCATTGATCTAGCAGCTGGTGCTGTGAGAGATAGAGGGTGAGGCTCTGAGTGACTAAGAGGTGGTGGGTGACGGAGGAAGGACTGGAGCCACGGTGGCCGTTCGGAAAATTCGAAAAAACAAGTAACTCGTGAGTTTCAAAAATGAAAGTTTGGTTTGGACGTGTGGAACTCGATTCTGATGTCTAGATTTTATTCCTTGAGTTTGGGCAAGTTTACAGGGACAAAAATCAAGGAAAATCGGTGATGGAAAAGCCCTGGGAGGAAGCTCGAAGGTGGCCATGAGGTTTTGAGCTTGGCTCAGGGATTTCAGGTATTGTTTCTCGATTTCAATTCCATATTCTTGTTCTTGGATTAGAGACGGGTTGAATGAGGAAAAAATGGTGGAAAAAGGGTGAGAAATGGCGAAGTTATAACCAGGTTAGCTTTTGGGTTGAACGACCTGTTACAGGGGTCCACGTCGACCTGGCTGGACGTAGACAGCGATGATGTGGCAAACCACATCATCTTGTCAGGCCACCTGGCAGATTAGGGTTGGTGCCACGTGGCGAGTTGTTAGAACCTGTTAGTGCTAACGTGTAAAATACTGACGTTAATATGCACGTGGATGTGTCAGGTGGTGACACGTGGCACAACCAGGGGTGCCATGTGGCAGGCTGTCAGATGTCAGATGGTTAGGCTGACGTCAGCATTGACCGGCGTTGACCAGCGTTGACCAAACTTTGACTAATGCGTGTGGGCATGAATTTCGAGGTCAAGTCGATCTTGTTTGAAAGGTTTCGACATCCTGAATCCAATGGTGGTAGTTTCAGGTCGATCAGAGATCATTTGGTTGGCGTTTTGGAGGTTTTTCTCCTCGAGAAGTGTGTTCGAGACGATTATTCTATTCCATAGTTTTTGGGGGTTTCTTATATGGACTTGTATAGATTGATAGTGACCTTTGTGTGTGATTTGGACAGGTTCGGATATCCCGGAGGCTTCAGATTGGATTACAGCTAGCGTTTTGAGCGAGCGGTGGTACGTGCGAGTGGACCTTTGTTTTCCTGAACCTTATGTGTCAGGACCCGTCCCAAATATCACCTCGATACTCGGGATGAACCCTGCTCCCGTCTGACAATCACACTTACAATACCAAAAAATAAACTTAATACAACTATAAGCATAACCATCAGACGAAGGAGTAAATATATACAACAGTAAGTCAGAGCATAGTTCTACAAAATGGGCACCAAAAGTCCTACAAGTCTAAGTCCGCAACGGAAGAACGTCGGAAGCCCTATGCCTCGATATCTGCCTCAACGTTCACCCCAGCGCTATCACCACGACCTGGAGGGAAATTAAAAACAAAAGGTGTGAGTGGACCAAAAGGAATGAAAGTTTTAAAACCGTTTATCAGCAAATCAAAGTAAGGAAATAAAATCATTTGTTCCCTCCGGTTTAAAACCAGGCATGCCAATGAAGTATTAGAAAAGTCATAATATGAAACATCATAAGAAACAGAAACACTATAAAACCAATCATAAGAAACAGATACACTATAAAACATCATAAGAAACCAGAGTATAACCCGATCAAACCTGCTGGACCTATCCGAGTCTTTAAACTCAACCAGGCCTCACATATAAATCCGAGTCTTTAAACTCCCGAGTCTTTAAACTCAATAGGCCTATGGGGGTAATATCGTAATATCCGAGTCTTTAAACTCTCGAGTCTTTAAACTCAATCCGGGCCCGTCCCCCATCAATATCAATCCGGGTCTTTAAACCCATATCCAGATCCAGCAAATCTAATCCATATCCAGTGTAAAACCAATTCAAAATCCATCGCCAAAATCCGAATTCGAAATCCCCGGTTCGAAGCCCTTCCGGCGTTCAGAACCGACATTCCGAACCCAAATCCGGAAAAAGATCCATGCTCATAACAAAACCATAGGAAAATCCCAAAATCATATTCCACAACCTATTTACCATCATCAGAAAATATTTTTAGGTTAAATTTCTGAATTACAACATCAAACTCTGAAAACCCGCTTTTTCTCGAAAAACGTGCAAAATCCCGAAAACGTCTCGAAAAACGTGCAAACATCTCAATCACGTATAATCATCATCAGGACATAAAAACACACATAGAAATCATAAAACAGTAATTAAAACAGTTTGGCATGCTCGGAAGTAAGAAAGAGTCCACTCACAGTTTACAACACGTCACTCGCGCTCCGTGCGCTCCTCAACCGTCTCTGGCGTCTCCCGTCCTGTTAATAGATACCAAATAGGGTCACAATAACATCAAGGATACCTTCCCTATTTTCCCCAATTTTTCGGGGATTTAATCATATTTTAATCCTAAACCCTAAACCGTACGGATTCCCGAACCATTCCGTAACACCGTCCGATTAGCCCGAAAACTATACCATTGGATTCCTTAGGACATTTAGGGCTAAACTCATGTTGGACGCTTGACCGGATTCCTCCCCACGCGCCCCCACGCGCCGCCCAAAGTGGCTGCGCGTGGGCCTCACGCGCCTGCTACAGTGTATCTTCAACCTCGAGTCACCCGGTTCAACTGTGTTGAACCGGCGTGACCGGTTCTCCTCCGTTCCTCCACCACTCTTCCCCATTTCAATTCCATTAGCTTCGTCCAGTCCCCTGCAACCAAACCCAGTCCTAAAATCCAGAAATCACGGCCTGAAACCCCTCGTCTTCAACCTCGAAAAACACTGCCCGTGAGCCCTGTTTTCCTTCCCGGCCGTCCACTGCTTCCCCCTTCACGGTGGTGATACCAGCACCTTCCTAGGACCCTACTTAGTCCTACCCAACTCACAGAATCCGTCGATTCATCCCCGAAGTCCACGACTTCAAGTTTGAAGTCACGGCCAAAAACAGAGTATTGGGTACTCGCCGTCGACTGAGCCCCGCCGTGTACGCCCCCGTCACGGCAGCCACCCCAAACGACTCCTAAGACCTCCCTAAACCTCCCTTCACTCACCAAACCTGTCGATTCTAGCTCTAGGTCCACGACTCTTCAAATGAAAATCCACGAAAAACAGGGCAAAAGAGATTACCTTTCGATTCCGGCGCCGCCGTGAGAACCGTCACCCACCACGGTGCTCGTGGGACTCCCCTAAACCTCCTGAGTCTCCTAGTGCCTTGAATCCGTCCACCACACAACACAACAGCCACCACCGTCCACGGCCTCCTCTGTTTCTTCCACTTATCCAACAGTCCACCACGTCGCCTCCGTGCACGGTTGCACCTCCAGACCACGATCACCAGCTCCTCCGTACCTCACTGTCTCTCTCTCCACTCACACTTCACTCTCCCTAGCATCCAAATCGATCACCGCCTCACCCCAATCTACTCTCTGTTTTCTGTTTCCTTCGAAGGTATGCACGGTTCAAAAACGAACCAAGTGTGGCCGTGCACACTTTAGACACCTCCAGAAGCCTCTGGCTTCCCACCACGTGTCCACAAACCCTTGGTGCAAAACAAAATATCCCAGCCATCTGTTGCCACTTGCCCATCTCTGATTGGCTGAATGAAAAAGACCAAAATACCCCTTGTATAATTAATTACCATTTTGCCCTTAGACTTTCCAGACCCCGTATCTTTTCCGTCCGACGTCCGATGACAGCGTGCCGCCTGTCGTTGAACTCAGGACGTCGAGACCTATCCAACGGTCCTCGGTCTACGTGAAAATCACAAATCCTCCAAAAAGTCAACATTTCCCCTCTTAACTCAAAATTACGGTAACGCCCCCAACCTTCCGTACATCATAACTTTTCCTCCGGTTGTCCGAATCGAACCTACCGCCTGTCTACGGACTTGTGACGTCCTAACCTACGTCACGGTCAAAGGCTAACACTCATCCAATCGATAGTACAAAAAGTCAACTTTTCGTTTACTATTCACAAGGGCAAAATCGTCCTTTTTACAAAACTTCACGAAAATTACATTTTTACCCTTCCCGTAGGTACGGGTTATTACAATCTACCCCCCTAAAAAGAATTTCGTCCCCGAAATTCAGTGAAATAAATAAGGGTACTGTTCTCGCATCAAGGCCTCGGGTTCCCAAGTAGCTTCTTCGACCTGATGATTTCTCCACAATACCTTCACTAAGGGAACCGTCTTCCTTCGCAACACTTTATCCTTCCGATCCAAGATTGCAACAGGTTGCTCTTCAAAACTCAAGTCTTCCCTCAGTTCCACTGGTTGTGCTTCTAAAACATGCGAATCATCTCGAATATATTTCCGAAGCATAGAAACATGAAAGACATTATGTACCTTTTCTAAATCTGCTGGTAAGGCCAACCGATAAGCTACAGGACCAATCCGCTCCAAGATCTCATACGGTCCAATGTAACGAGGACTCAACTTCCCTCGTCTGCCAAATCGTACAATTCCTTTCCAAGGAGATAGCTTCAGGAAAACCCAGTCTCCAACAGCAAACTCCAAATCCCTGATCCTACGGTCAGCGTAGCTCTTTTGGCGGTCCTGCGCTGCCTTCAATCGATCCCTAATCAATGCCACTTTTTCCTGAGTAAGCTCCACCAGCTCAGAAGTAGTCAACCTCCTCTCACCAACTTCAGTCCAACACAATGGAGTCCGACACTGCCGTCCATACAAAGCCTCGTAAGGAGCCATCCCAATGCTCTCCTGAAAACTATTATTGTAGGCGAACTCCATCAAAGGCAGATGTGATTCCCAAGTACCCTGAAACTGAAGCACACAAGCTCGCATCATATCCTCGAGAATCTGAATAGTCCGCTCAGACTGCCCATCAGTCTGAGGATGAAAAGCAGTACTGAAGTGTAATTTAGTCCCAAAAGCTTCCTGTAAGCTCTGCCAAAATCGAGAAGTGAATCTCGGATCTCTATCAGATACTATCGACTCCGGAGTCCCATGCAATCGAATAATCTCATTAATAAACAACTGTGCAAACTGTTCCAGCCTGAAGTTCTCCCGTACTGGCAAGAAATGAGCAGACTTCGTAAGTCGATCCACAATAACCCACACACCATCGTGTCCCTTCGGTGTTCTCGGAAGCTTGAACACAAAATCCATAATCAGGTGATCCCATTTCCACTCGGGAATCGGCAAAGGTTGCATTGCTCCATAAGGTCTCTGCCGTTCGGCTTTTACCTGTTGACAAATCAAGCATCTACTGACATACTCTGCAATTTCACGTTTCATCCCTGACCACCAATAATGCTCTCGAAGTGTACGATACATCTTGGTCCCACCAGGATGCATCGCATAAGCTGAACAGTGAGCCTCATCTAGTATCACCTTCTTCAAAACTTCATCCTCAGGTACACACAACCGTCCATTCTTAACCAAGGCTCCATCCTCACGAATCTCAAAATCCTGTCTTTCTCCAGCCTCGACCTCAATCCGAATGATGCCCAGAATAGGGTCCTCAAACTGAGCATCAATCACCTGATCAATCAAAACGGGTCGCACATGGAAACTCGCTAGGAGTGCTCCCTGATCATCCACAGTCAACTCTACTCCCAACCTACGGAGCTCAACCAGCAAAGGTAACCGTACTGTCCTCAGATGCGACAAAGATCCAGCTGACTTCCTGCTCAAAGCATCGGCTACCACATTAGCCCTCCCTGGATGATACTCAATAGTACAGTCGTAGTCCTTAAGTAACTCCAACCAACGGCGCTGTCTGAGGTTCAATTCCTTTTGAGTGAACAAATACTTCAAACTCTTGTGGTCCGTGAAGATCCTGCATTTCTCACCATACAAGTAATGTCGCCAAATCTTCAATGCATGAACCACCGCAGCCAGTTCCAAGTCATGTGTAGGGTAGTTCACCTCATGGGGTTTCAATTGCCGGGAAGCATAAGCAATCACTTTCCCGTGCTGCATCAAGACACAACCCAAACCTTGTAAAGAAGCGTCACTGTACACCTCGAACTCCCCACTATCATCTGGAAGGGCTAACACAGGAGCAGATGTCAACCGCCTTTTAAGCTCCTGGAAACTCTGTTCACAGTTCTCATCCCACTCAAACCGAACTCCCTTCCGTGTCAACCTCGTCAACGGTGCTGCAAGAATAGAAAAGCCCTCAATAAAACGCCGGTAATACCCTGCCAAACCCAGAAAACTCCGAATTTCCGTCACCGTCTTAGGCTGTTCCCAATTGGCTACCGCCTCAACTTTCTGAGGATCCACACGAATGCCCTCGGCCGAAATCACATGGCCAAGAAATCCGACACTGGTCAACCAGAACTGACACTTACTGAGCTTCGCATACAACTGATGCTCCCTCAACGTTTTAAGCACGATCCTCAGATGTTTCTCATGCGCCTTCGCACTTTTCGAATACACCAAAATATCATCAATGAAAACAATCACAAAACGATCCAAGTAGGGCCGGAACACTCGGTTCATAAGGTCCATAAAAGCTGCTGGGGCATTAGTCAAACCAAAAGGCATCACCACAAACTCATAGTGACCGTACCTGGTCCGGAAAGCTATCTTCGGTATATCCTCCTCTTTAACCCTTAACTGGTGATAGCCGGAGCGAAGATCAATCTTCGAGAAATACTGTGCTCCCTTGAGCTGGTCAAACAAATCATCAATCCGGGGTAGGGGGTACTTATTTCGAATAGTTACCTTATTCAGTTGCCTGTAATCTACACACAATCTCAATCCTCCGTCCTTTTTCTTGACAAACAAAACAGGTGCTCCCCAAGGTGACATACTCGGTCGAATGAATCCTGTATCGACCAACTCTTGCAACTGGGCCTTAAGTTCCCTCAATTCGGCAGGTGCCATACGGTAAGGAGTCTGAGAAATAGGCTGTGTACCTGGTAGAAGCTCAATCGTAAACTCAAGATCTCGGTGTGGGGGTAGTCCGGGCAACTCCTCGGGAAAAACATCGGGAAACTCCCGTACCACTGGTATATCCTCCGCCCTCTCTGGCGTAGCACGCGTATCCACCACATGAGCTAAATAACCCTGGCACCCCTTACGTAACAGTTTACTAGCCTCGAGTGCCGAAATAACTCCCGTAGGAAGTGCACGCTGATCCCCCTGGAATGTAGTCTCTGATAAACCGGGACTCCGGAAAGTCACTCTCCTATCGAAACATTCGATAGAAGCATGATGTCTCGTCAACCAGTCCATACCCAAGATCACATCAAAGTCCCGTAAATCCAAGAGTAACAAATCTGCCAGTAACTCCACCTGGCCTACCATTACCGGACACTCTCTCAAAACCTGAGTCACTACCAACACCTCCCCAGTAGGTGTACTCACTCCTAACGCACAATCCAAAGTAGACACCTCCCTCTCCTTAACCAAACTACAACTCCGAGCTATAAATGAATGGGTAGCCCCGGGATCTATCAAAGTAAAAACAGTGTGACCAAGTATGGTGAGTGTACCTGTCACCACTCCCGGTGCTGACCTAGCCTCCTGCTGAGTCATCGCAAAAACTCGCGCCTGAGGTCCCGATGACCTACCGCGCCCTCTGGAACTGCTCGTGGCACCACCACCACCCCTAGGGCCTGCCGCCCCTGATACTGAAGCAGTACTCCGCCCGGGTTCTGCTGCACCTCTACCTGCTCTACCCTCCGGAGCTAACAATGGGCACTCCCGACGGAAATGTCCTCGCTCTCCACAATAGAAGCAAGTGTCCCTACCGGGTCCACCGGTATGCCTCCCTGTAGAAGCCACTGAAGTCGCACTCGCCTGAGGAGTCGGCTGTGACCTAGCTCCTCGAAATCCTGAGCCCTGGAAACTGCCTGGTCTGCCATACCGGGCTCCACCAGCCGATAGTGATCCACCAAAATTACCCCGTTTCGGGGGCCTCTGACTCGATGCTCCTGGGAATGACTGCTCTCGGCGTCGAACACTGCCCGAATACTGTGGTCGAGCAGGTAAACTGGCCTCCACCCTGACAGCAGCATCAGGCAACTCTCGGAATGTAGCAAAAGAGCCGGTTGTCACTATGGCCCTGATCTCTCCCCGGAGGCCCAACTCAAACCGGCGGCACTTCTCCGCCTCAGTCGCCACAAATGCAGGAGCAAAACGAGATAGCATCTGGAACCTCTGCTCATACTCAGCAACTGTCAAGTTCCCTTGCTTCAAGTGAAGGAATTCCGCTTCCTTCGCATCCCTAAAAGAACGGGGATAGTACTGATCTAAAAACCGCTCCCGAAAAGTCTCCCAGGTCACGGTATGTGCATCCCAGCCGGACAGTTCCAGCGTGTACCACCACTCGTAGGCAGCTCCATCCAATAGAAAAGTAGCTAACAATACCCGATCCTCGGGAGGACAGTGCATCACCCCAAAAATACGTTCTAGTCGGGTGATCCATCGGTGAGCTTCCTCGGGATCAGCCCCACCGCTGAACGTAGTAGCCCCAAGCCTCTGGGCTCTCTCGATCGAAGCGCTCTCAATCCCTCTCGCCGCTTCATCTTCAGGTCGTGGAGGGGGTTCACGTCTCGGAGGCATGATCAATCGTACGCTGAAAGAGGCATAGAGTTAGTATAACAACCTAGACCCAACACAAATTGACACAACCTATGCTCTGATACCAATTGTCAGGACCCGTCCCAAATATCACCTCGATACTCGGGATGAACCCTGCTCCCGTCTGATAATCACACTTACAATACCAAAAAATAAACTTAATACAACTATAAGCATAACCATCAGACGAAGGAGTAAATATATACAACAGTAAGTCAGAGCATAGTTCTACAAAATGGGCACCAAAAGTCCTACAAGTCTAAGTCCGCAACGGAAGAACGTCGGAAGCCCTATGCCTCGATATCTGCCTCAACGTTCACCCCAGCGCTATCACCACGACCTGGAGGGAAATTAAAAACAAAAGGTGTGAGTGGACCAAAAGGAATGAAAGTTTTAAAACCGTTTATCAGCAAATCAAAGTAAGGAAATAAAATCATTTGTTCCCTCCGGTTTAAAACCAGGCATGCCAATGAAGTATTAGAAAAGTCATAATATGAAACATCATAAGAAACAGAAACACTATAAAACCAATCATAAGAAACAGATACACTATAAAACATCATAAGAAACCAGAGTATAACCCGATCAAACCTGCTGGACCTATCCGAGTCTTTAAACTCAACCAGGCCTCACATATAAATCCGAGTCTTTAAACTCCCGAGTCTTTAAACTCAATAGGCCTATGGGGGTAATATCGTAATATCCGAGTCTTTAAACTCTCGAGTCTTTAAACTCAATCCGGGCCCGTCCCCCATCAATATCAATCCGGGTCTTTAAACCCATATCCAGATCCAGCAAATCTAATCCATATCCAGTGTAAAACCAATTCAAAATCCATCGCCAAAATCCGAATTCGAAATCCCCGGTTCGAAGCCCTTCCGGCGTTCAGAACCGACATTCCGAACCCAAATCCGGAAAAAGATCCATGCTCATAACAAAACCATAGGAAAATCCCAAAATCATATTCCACAACCTATTTACCATCATCAGAAAATATTTTTAGGTTAAATTTCTGAATTACAACATCAAACTCTGAAAACCCGCTTTTTCTCGAAAAACGTGCAAAATCCCGAAAACGTCTCGAAAAACGTGCAAACATCTCAATCACGTATAATCATCATCAGGACATAAAAACACACATAGAAATCATAAAACAGTAATTAAAACAGTTTGGCATGCTCGGAAGTAAGAAAGAGTCCACTCACAGTTTACAACACGTCACTCGCGCTCCGTGCGCTCCTCAACCGTCTCTGGCGTCTCCCGTCCTGTTAATAGATACCAAATAGGGTCACAATAACATCAAGGATACCTTCCCTATTTTCCCCAATTTTTCGGGGATTTAATCATATTTTAATCCTAAACCCTAAACCGTACGGATTCCCGAACCATTCCGTAACACCGTCCGATTAGCCCGAAAACTATACCATTGGATTCCTTAGGACATTTAGGGCTAAACTCATGTTGGACGCTTGACCGGATTCCTCCCCACGCGCCCCCACGCGCCGCCCAAAGTGGCTGCGCGTGGGCCTCACGCGCCTGCTACAGTGTATCTTCAACCTCGAGTCACCCGGTTCAACTGTGTTGAACCGGCGTGACCGGTTCTCCTCCGTTCCTCCACCACTCTTCCCCATTTCAATTCCATTAGCTTCGTCCAGTCCCCTGCAACCAAACCCAGTCCTAAAATCCAGAAATCACGGCCTGAAACCCCTCGTCTTCAACCTCGAAAAACACTGCCCGTGAGCCCTGTTTTCCTTCCCGGCCGTCCACTGCTTCCCCCTTCACGGTGGTGATACCAGCACCTTCCTAGGACCCTACTTAGTCCTACCCAACTCACAGAATCCGTCGATTCATCCCCGAAGTCCACGACTTCAAGTTTGAAGTCACGGCCAAAAACAGAGTATTGGGTACTCGCCGTCGACTGAGCCCCGCCGTGTACGCCCCCGTCACGGCAGCCACCCCAAACGACTCCTAAGACCTCCCTAAACCTCCCTTCACTCACCAAACCTGTCGATTCTAGCTCTAGGTCCACGACTCTTCAAATGAAAATCCACGAAAAACAGGGCAAAAGAGATTACCTTTCGATTCCGGCGCCGCCGTGAGAACCGTCACCCACCACGGTGCTCGTGGGACTCCCCTAAACCTCCTGAGTCTCCTAGTGCCTTGAATCCGTCCACCACACAACACAACAGCCACCACCGTCCACGGCCTCCTCTGTTTCTTCCACTTATCCAACAGTCCACCACGTCGCCTCCGTGCACGGTTGCACCTCCAGACCACGATCACCAGCTCCTCCGTACCTCACTGTCTCTCTCTCCACTCACACTTCACTCTCCCTAGCATCCAAATCGATCACCGCCTCACCCCAATCTACTCTCTGTTTTCTGTTTCCTTCGAAGGTATGCACGGTTCAAAAACGAACCAAGTGTGGCCGTGCACACTTTAGACACCTCCAGAAGCCTCTGGCTTCCCACCACGTGTCCACAAACCCTTGGTGCAAAACAAAATATCCCAGCCATCTGTTGCCACTTGCCCATCTCTGATTGGCTGAATGAAAAAGACCAAAATACCCCTTGTATAATTAATTACCATTTTGCCCTTAGACTTTCCAGACCCCGTATCTTTTCCGTCCGACGTCCGATGACAGCGTGCCGCCTGTCGTTGAACTCAGGACGTCGAGACCTATCCAACGGTCCTCGGTCTACGTGAAAATCACAAATCCTCCAAAAAGTCAACATTTCCCCTCTTAACTCAAAATTACGGTAACGCCCCCAACCTTCCGTACATCATAACTTTTCCTCCGGTTGTCCGAATCGAACCTACCGCCTGTCTACGGACTTGTGACGTCCTAACCTACGTCACGGTCAAAGGCTAACACTCATCCAATCGATAGTACAAAAAGTCAACTTTTCGTTTACTATTCACAAGGGCAAAATCGTCCTTTTTACAAAACTTCACGAAAATTACATTTTTACCCTTCCCGTAGGTACGGGTTGTTACATTATGCATACATTTTTATATGGTTTTTACATGATTTACTATCAAGATTGCTTTATGATTATTTATGTATAAGTTATATGAATTTTGGGGAATTTTTATGACTATTTTTAAATGGCTCATTTTACGTGATATGATATGACTGTGAAAATATGATGATGTGACTGTGTTATGATGATGGTGATGATTGTGATGGTGTGAGATGTGCTTGATGACCCACTCGAGATGCCGATTGTGATAGATAGTCTTGGACGTCGAGCTGAGCTCTGTCATTTCCGAGACTCGTCTCAGACATCGAGCTGGACTCCGTCATTCTCGAGACTCGTCTTAGACATCGAGCCTCGGGCTTCGCCATTCTTGAGACTAGGACCGTGACTCGGACATCGAGTCTGAAACTTCGTCTTTCTCGAGTGATATCAGTCTACAGGTAGTGCACATTGATATTATGATTCACCAGCAGACATTGAGGTTGATATGATTGGTTATTTGATATGGTTGTGTTGGCTGAGTTGCTTTGGTGTGGGTTTGGTATGACCTTCTATGGGGCAGATTTTAGCATTTCTGATTTTCTAGTTACTACACGTATTTTGAGATTGATATTTTATTCGTAAATTTGATGCATGCATAGCTTTATTAATGGAGGGTTTAATGATTGATTTCGGAAAATGATTTTCCAAACCTTTATTTTTGTCCACTCACATTTTTTATTGGTTTTGACACCCTCTAGGTTAATTGTGGACGCGGGCTGTGTGAAGTCTAAGGCATCACGGAAAGTGCGTACTCTAATCATACTGGTTAGTATGTAGTGTATCTCTAGTCTCACATATGGTTAGGATATTTACTTAGTCCCTAGGGTATTATGGCCTTTTACCAGGTCGTATCAGACGAGAATAGGTCATCCCATGTTAATCAAGGGGGATTATGGAGAAGGTCGTGTTAATTGAAGTTATGTTGGGAATGTTGAAATTAGAGATGTCATTAATCTCATATTTGAGGATTGAATTTTTGCATAATCCAAAATCTTAATTGGATGAAGAAAAGGAAGAAGATGATGATGAAAATAAGAAATAAAAAATCGAATCCGACCGAAATTAAATTAAAATTTTACTACTGTTTTCGGGTTTCGGTTTGGGTCGATTTACTGGTTTTAACCATCCATGCTTAATAATAAATCCTATTAAGAAAATAGCAGAGAAACCTCTCTCCGACGGCTGACAGAAATCACCATACACAAGTTCAATCTTCTCAGATTTCTCCTTCGAATTTCTCTTGACAATGCAAACTATTTCTCAGTTTCTATAATATCACGCACAATTCTGGGTAGCGATTGGTCGATCATTAAGTTTATATTAGGATGTTCTCTTTAGAGGGCTTTGAGCCTGTAGCTATTTCTCCTCACAAACAAGACCCAGCATGGAAATACTGCGAATTATTCATAAAAGAGCAGCCAAATGGAGTCAAGGCTGAGTTGAAAAAGTGTATATATTGTGGCAAATTGTTTCAGGGCGGTGGAATCAACAGGATTAAATCTCACCTTGCTGGTCGGAAGGGCAATGGCCCCACCTGTGAACAAACCCCGCCGGAGGTTCGTCATATGATGTTACAAAGTTTAGATCATGGGATTGCATCATTTAGACACAAGAAGGGGGAAATTGTTGCTAACCCAGTTCAGGGTGGTAGTGAATTAGACAATTCTTTTGGTGAAAACGCAGAGGGGAAATTGATTGTAGGAATCGACTCGGATTTGATGGTGAATGGCAGGGATGGTGATGATTATGGAATGAGTGGGAATGGGATTAGGTTGAGCGATAATCTGACTAATGTGCCCCTTGAAGTAGTTAGTTATTATAGGAATAATTCTGTTCAGAGATCTAGTGGAGGTGGCCGCAACTTGAACTTTTCATTAGATCAAGAAGATGTTGGAATGAGTGTCGGTAGAAGAGTGAGGAGGAGAGGCGGGACTTCTGTTGCAGCTATTGGTTCTGTTAATGGTGTTAGGAAATCGAGTAATGTTTCATATCCTCTTCCTATTTCAGTGGGTATTACAAATTTGTCAGAGATTGGGGAAGAAACTGGTTTAAGTAATACAAATGTTCGTGGACAGAAGAGGCTGAGAGATGAAAATGCTTCTTGGGATGCCAATGCTGGAACCATTGGAAAGAATTATGAAGTGAGGGAGGTGAACAATCAACAAATTCATATGGCAATAGGCCGGTTTTTGTATGAAATTCAGGCTCCACTTGATGCAGTGAAGAACTCTGTTTATTTCCAGCCAATGATTGAAGCAATTGCCTCTGGGGGAAAGGAGACAATTGCACCCTCATATGTTGACCTTCGGGGTTGGATATTAAAGAATGCAGTTGAAGAGGTAAAGAGTGTTATTCGTCAACACACTGAAACTTGGGTGACGACGGGTTGCTCTCTTTTAGTCAACCAATGGAATTCCGAAAATGGTAAAACATTGCTAAATTTTGCAGTGTACTGCCCTGAAGGAACAATCTATTTGAAATCGGTAGATGCCTCTTACTTTATTTTTTCACCAGATGCTTTGTTTGAGTTTCTTAAGGAAGTAGTGGAAGAAGTTGGAGTCGGACATGTTTTTCAAGTAATTACAAATACCGACGAGCAATTTACTGATGTTGGGAAGAAGTTGATGGATACATTCCCTACCCTGTACTGGTCACCCTGTGCTGCCAGCTGCATAGACTCGATTTTTGAGGATTTTGGAAAAATCGAGTGGATAAATTCTGTAATTGAACAGGCTAGATCTGTTACCAGATTTATCTACAAGCATGTTGTCATTTTGAATATGATGAGAAGGTATGCTTTTGGGAATGACATTGTCAGGCTTGGATTAACTAGGTATGCTACGAACTTTATGACACTGAAAAAACTGGCTGATCTTAAATATAATTTGCAGTCTATGGCTACTTCGAAAGAATGGATGGAGTGCCCCTATTCTAAAACACCAGAAGGATCAGTGGTGTTAGATATATTAAGTAACTACTCATTTTGGTCTTCGTGCAATTTGATCGCCCATTTAACAAATCCTCTCTTGCTGGTTTTGAGAATTGTTGCTAGCCAGAAAAGTCCAGCAATGGGATATGTTTTTGCAGGAATGTATAGAGCAAAAGAAACGATCAAGAGAGAACTTGTCAAGAAAGAAGAATATATGGTTTACTGGAACATTATAGATCACAGGTGGAAAAAGTTATGGCATCTTCCTCTTCACGCCGCCGGTTTTTACCTTAATCCGAAGTTATTTTATAGCATCAAAGGAGATTTGCATAATGAGATTGTGTCAAGGATGTTTGACTGCATTGAGAGATTGGTTCCTGATATAAAAGTCCAAGATGAAGTTATCAAAGAATTAAACTTGTACAAAAATGCAGTTGGAGATTTAGGGAGGAATTTGGCAGTTCGAGCTAGAGATAATATGCTTCCTGGTGAGGATCTTTCATTCGAATGCATTTCTTTATTTACTTGGCTATACATATAGATGAGAGGTGCTTCAAACATATTTTAACTTGATTTTATCTGAGGGAATGATAGATGTGATAAAATGCTTAAAAATGTGCGCAGACTATGTTGTCGTGTTAAAATAGATTTTGTGATGAACCCCCTTTTATGAGGATGTGCTGCACAGAGTTTTTGGCTGTTGCATTTTTTGGCTCATTTCTTGAAACTTTATGTTCGTCTTAGCTGAATGGTGGTCGACATATGGTGGTAGCTGCCCAAACCTTGCGCATTTGGCAATTTGTACTCTCAGTCAAACTTGCAGCATAGTTCAGTGTCAGGAAAATCAAATTTCTTTCGAACAGTTGCACAAGACAAGGAACAACCTAGAACGCAAACGGCTAAGTGATCTTGTTTTTGTTCAATACAACCTGAAACTAAGACAAAAGTAAGTAGAAAACAGCTTTCGCATGCATACTTGTAATTTTCAAATGTTCATTGCTAAAAAATACCTCTCTTTCTAATTATCTGTCTTACAGGCTTCATAAGCACAAAGAAGAGGAGGATGTAGGTCCTACATCATTTGAATGCAATAGCATTGTCGAAGACTGGGTAACAGAGACGGAAATGCTCCTAGAAGACAATGGAAATCCTGAATGGATGTCACTTGATCCGTTGTTTGATAACGTGAGGCTTTCTGAACGTTCAGGTGATGAAGCTGAAGGTTTGGGTTCAGGTAACTTAGTATCTCTATTCTATTCTGAATCTGATTGTCATTTACAATATTCATGTTTTTGTGTTCATCTTGAGTTAAACTAGAGTAGAGTATTCGTCAATTACAGGGTTTGATGACAATGAGATTTTTAACGGATTGAAAGAGGTGAAAGAAGAATGCTGAACTGAACGCAAAGACTCAAAACTTTATAAATCAACATCACTACCTTTCTTTACTTTGACGGCGCAAGATAGCAAAGCGGGCTGGTTCAGTCGCGTGTCATCACTACGGAAGTGATGGATAGCCGAGATGCTATGGCTAAGAAAGGGAAGTAGGAAGGGAAAATATGAGATCTTGGCTCGGCCGCGGCTAGTACTGGAGAGATTGGTTCAGCAGTAGACGATTACGTGCAGGTAGTTTTTATGGTAGAAAATTAGGGTTTGGTAGTTGATGACAACTAGAATGCAGAAGTTTTATACTTTTTTTTCCCCTTGTAAATGCACTCACAAAATGCAAACTATGAAGCTTTGTATAGCATAGCATCATGCAATTCCAATTACATTCCAGTTTACTATAATAATCTCCTTACATTTTAGGTATCATTTTGTCACCCGTATTTCAATTTCAAAGTTTTCCTCGGGAATGTTCGTTGCAATCACTTTGTATCCCCTTTGATCATCTAAGGAACAACTTGTACTAAAAAATATACATTAGAGAAGAAATTTCTCGTCTGACAATCATTTGATTTCTGAAAGCATCATCAACTCAACCCAACCAAAAAAAGAAAAAAAACTTGAATAATACACTTTTCAACTGTAATTTGCTTTGCAAACAGACAAGGGGATAGGCATCAAAATAAATTCCCTGACCGACGACCTCAAAAACCAAGCTTGAAAGCAGAAAAGCCTTCAATCTTATGTGCACAATTTATACCAAGCGAAACAATTAAAGAAATTACCAACCAAAAACCGGCAAACAAAACCAAAAACCACAATACCACTAATACCGTTTCCCAAGAATAATGCCGAAGATTGCAGACACCACAGCAACTCCCACAATGAACTTGATGCTCATCATGGGGGAAGCCTCAGCAGTATGAGTATGGACATCTGTAGATGAAGCTTGAGCAAGTGCCGGTTCTGACTTTTTCTTGCTCTTTCGTTTGGATGGAGATGAGATGCTTGATCCAATGTCCCTAGATTTCACTTCCAATCCGGCTTCAGCCTGCAATGCAGTTTAAACGTAAGTGATGTGTAATGTACTGCGGCCTAAACAAAGTGAGTAGGAAAATAGGCATAAACTAACCTTTTCGGTTAATTTGGAATCTGCCAGCTGCAATTTTCGCTCAAGGTCTTTGACTTGCTTCCCAAGAATTGTGATTTCTTTGTTCTTAGCTTCAAGTTCTTCAACAGAACGCTTCAATGATGCCTCCCGTTCTAGGTCCTTCTGAGAGTCTGCTTCTTTCTGTTGAGTAGAAAAGTGAAACATGGATCAACTTACCAAACTTTTAATATTAAATTCCCTTATATAGACATTTTCATGTTGCAAAGGTTCTATAGTGATACCTTACCTTTTCAGAAACAGTGGTTTCAGCAATTTGTAACTCACTCTGAAGTTTTACAACTTGCTCATTTAACAAATCTCTGTCCTGGACTTTACGTGCATGATCCTCCAATTTTGAAGTCAATTCTCCCTCTCTTTCAGAAGCAGCTGCCTTAACATTTTCAACCTACAATTCGTTGTCTGAGTCAGAAAAAAAAAAATCCTAAAAAATTGAAAAAAAAAATGAGCACATAATAAAAGCTGACTCCTTGATTTCTACCTCTATTTTCAGTTGAGCTTCAGTTCTGACCAATTGCTCTTCCAGTTTTTTGAGAGACTTCTGTAACAAAGGTTTCTCCGAAATATCAGCCTTGAGAGTTTCAACCTCAGATTTTAAAGCATCTTCCACTTCTTTGTGTTCCTTAAGCTGTTCTTCGAGCTGCAATATCGTCTGCTGAAGTTCCTTCTTGGTATTTTGATGCAATTCATTAATCTTGCTGTTCTCATCCATAACAGAAGATATCTGTAGCGAAGGAACACAGTATTAAGTATATAGGGGGCAGGAAAGCAACATATCCAAAATATAATAAGAAAGTTTGGTGCAAACCTGAGATTGTAGTTTCTGCCCTTCAGAAGAATGCTCATGTGTTAAATTTTCTATAATCTTTTTTGAATCCAGAAGTTGTTTTACTGTTTCGTCCTTCTCAACAGTGGCAGTAGAATATTTTGCTTCCAAATCACTCAGTTTGGTCTCGAAGATAGACACTTCCTCAGTAAGCTTAATATTTGCCTCAGCTAGTTTTCTGCTTTCTTCTTCGAAGTGAGCTGACTTAGTTTGATGTTCCTCAACAATATTCTCCAGATGCTTTAGCTTCAAGAGAGTTTCTTCCAGCTCAGCATTTCTTGTTTTAGAAACGGCAGATGTTTCTCGAACCTGCTCTTCATACAATTTTATTTGGCCTTCTAGAGCATTTACCTTCTCCAGCAAGTCTTTAGCTTCCAAATCTCTCTCACTGAATCTCTGAATGGCTTCTTGCAACTTTGTTTCTGCTTCCCCTGCACGGGCCTCAGCAGCCAAGTGAAGGTCAAAGGCTCTTGAGTGTTGACCTGTCAATTCTTCAATAGTGCTCTTGTGAGAAACAAGTTCTGTTGTTGTGGCTTCCTTTTCAGATTGAGCAGAGTTCAACAATTCCTGTAGTTCATCAATCTTGCTCTTTAGCTGAACATTTGTGTCGACCAACAATTCGTTTTCGGATAACGATTGAGAAGCTTTGTTTTCTGCTTCCAATATCTGTTTTTTGAGTTCTTCACTAGTACTTTCCAAAGAAGCCAATTTAGCCAAGCTGTTATCCAGTTCTTCTTTCAACAATGCAGATTTTCCCCCTGCTTCAGAAACCTGCTCTTCGTAAACCTTTATCTGATCCTCAAGAGTTGACAGTTTCTCAAACAGAGATTTTGCCTCAGCATCCCTGTTAGTGAAGTTTCCTATAGCTTCTTGAATCTTGACCTCAGAATCCCTCACTACGGATTCATGCAGCGCTTCAAGTTCTGAGTTTCTTGATGCTGCTTGCTCTATTACTTTGCCTTGTTGTACAAGTTCCTCCTCGGCAGACTTGAGTTTCGATATGACCTCACCCTCCCTAACTCCAGCAGCTTTAAGTTCATTTTCCAAGATTTCCACTTTCCCTTGAGTCAAATTCAATTCATTCCTCAAGACTTCGACTAGATTTTCAGCTTCAGAAAGCTTCGCACTGGAACTGTTTGATGCATCCTCTAAATTTTTATTCTCTTCCGTAGCAACATTCAAGGATTCAGTCAACTCCCTTTCTTTTTCATTGGCAGTTTGCAAAGCAACTTCAAGGCTAGATGTTCTTGCTTGGAATGCCTCAAGTTCAGAAGCAAGTTCAGATACCTTGTTAGAGTAATTCTTTGAATCTGCTTCGGCTTCCTGACATTTCTTTTCCAGCGTGCTTACTTGCTCCTCAAGTTCTTGAATTCTGAACTTCTCGGTTTCAAGTAACAACTCCAGCTCACCCACCTTTTTTCCAGTATCTTCCACTTTGCCATGGGAAACTTGGATCAGATCTTCTAGCTCTAGGCTTCGCTGGTGGTGTGTGGTGGCCTGGCCCTCGTGTTCAGCACATTTCTCTGTGGCAATCTTCAATTCCTCCTGAAGCTCTGAATTCTTCAAAGATGATTGGTTTAAGGCAGTTTCCACGAGAGCTAATTTATCCTGGTATTCTTGAAGCTGAACATTCAGCAGATTTTTTTCTTCCTCAAAATCTTTCAATGTAGCACTAAGTGCTGATAATTTTTCGGTGGATTCTTCCAGACCACTCTCAGCAATTCCTCGGTTCAGCTCCACCACATTTACCTGTTGCTCAAGCTCTACATTCTTTTTCTCCATTGCTATAAATCGAGCCTCAAGCTCCCTCAGTTGTGATTTTGCCTTGTCTGCTGCTACATTTGAAGATTCAATAATACCCTCAAGCTCAATATTTTTTTCAGTAGCGGCTGCGACAGCAGCTCCTGATTCATTATGGAGCTCCTCCAATGACTTCACCTTCTGTTCAAGCTCCACATTGCTTGACAAAGCTTGAGACAAAAGAGCATCTGTTTTACAGAATTTCTCTTCCGAAAGGTTAAATTTTTCTTCTAATTCACTGCACAAATCCTTCATCAGCTGTAAATTCCTGGTGAGATCTTCCACAGCTGCTTCTAGAGCTGCTTTTTCTTTGGCTACTATTGCCAAATTTTCCTGCACAGCTAAAGCCTGTTCTTCATGTGTTTTTTGCGCAGCTTCAGCCAATTCCTTGGTGCTCAATTCCTCCAGCAGCCTCAACTTGATTTCTTCCAGTTCAGAAACCTTTGATTGAAGATCTTCTTTCGTTGACGCAAACAAATTTTCAAGAGCTGAAATATCTTCCTTCACTTGAGTTTCCGAGGCCTTCTTCAGGGCCAATTCTTCGGTAAGTTCATTTACAAGAGCTTCCTTAGAAGATAATTTTTGCTCCAACTCCGCGCCTTGGGACTTTGATAAAGCCAGCTCTTCTTGGACAGCAGAAAGCTCGGCAGCAGTAGATTTGAGTGCTTCTTTGACCTTTTCATCTTCAGCAATTCTTTCATACAGGCCCTTGAGTTCTTCTTGAATGGAAGCCATCTGATCTTCCATCTCTTTCGCACTCAGTTTTGCGACTTCAAGCAGTTTCTCAAACTCCAAAGCCTTCATTGTCTCCGATTCAGCATGTGAACCACTTTGCTTGTGCAGCTCTTCAAACTTCTGTGCCTCGCCAGCAGAACTCTGCAGCTCTTGCTCTAGCTCCAGCATCCTCTTTCTTGAGCTGTCAAGCTCAAGGCCTAGACCGTCAAATGCTTCTTTAACCCCAATCAGATCCTTATGCTTTGCTTCTTGAGCTTGCAACGCCTCCTGCAAAACGCTGAGCTGTGAACTGTATTTCTCCTCGGCCTCAATAATCTGCTCTTGCAATTTCTTGTGACTGAATTCAAGCTCTTCGTACTTCTTTCCACTTTCTTCTAACTTCTCCTTTGCAAGTAATACCTCGTTCTTCAGCTCAGAATTCTCCGATTCTGAATGCTTCAACACACCAGCCAACCTTCCAATTTCAACCTCAAGTTCACTCATCTTCTCCCGGGCCTCTAGTAATTCTCTGCTTGAATTGCTTGAGCTTCTTTCGATCACAGATGGCCTGTCAGCCTCCACCAATGGCGTTTCAGCTTCTCTCTCAACTTTTATGAATTCTCCATCAAAAGTGGTTTCCTCCTCTTCTTTCTTCCCTTCTTTTTCCACCGCCGGCAATTCCCCATTTGACACCTGTATCCAGACAATCATATTCAATATTCAACAGCCATTCAGATTTTGTAAACTCAAATGATCCCACAAAGGACTTATTCCATTAATTCCACATGAATCAATCATCCATGCATGACAAAGATTTAGCAAAAAGTTAATAAATTCCAAAACAAAGAATGCAGTTACCTTGACTGCCTCGGCATTTGCAGCATCGGCATCCACAAAAGCCTTCACCGGAATTTCTGAACTCACTTGTGTCTCTTCCATATTGAACCAAAATTTCACCTACTCCACTTCCCTGTGATTCACAACTTCATCGGATCAGCTACTTTCATTTTATCAACTTATTGCAGTTATGCTGACTTCTCGAAAATAAATGATCGTCTCCATAACTACACTTTTTTTTTCAAGGAAAATCCTTTTACATGAAGCCTTCCAACATTACATAGAAAAACAGTCACATAAGCAAGACATTTCGTAACAGCAAGGAAAGCCAAGACCCAAGAGGGGCAACTCTGTAATTTGGGCCACCAGAGCGGCAAAAGACAAAGACAAAGACGCTGACCTGGCACCCAAAGAGGGTACCCATCGTAAATCATAGTGGTCTCCCATCAGTATCATGGGACAGATTTTTATTCTCCTTTCATTCATGTTAAAGCAATTATTTCCAATTTTTACCAGTCAGAAAAATTATCAAAAACTTGAAGAAAAAAAAAAACAATTTTATTTGTAAAATTACCTTTCACATGTTGTAAAATCATTAGTAATTTTTGTTTTTCCAAAATTCACTAGTAGATTACATGATTAAAAAGCTAATTTTGGCTTTTTGCCATTAGAAAAAGGAGTACACTCGTCCTGACAATATATATTAAGGGTCCGTTTGGAATTGCTGTATTTTTTTGAAAAACTACTTCAGGTATGTTTTTTTGAAAAGTGATTTTTTTTTTTTAAATTTCATAATAGATAGCTATGCACTAAAATAATTTTTGTAAAAGTAACATATATACCGCTTTCAAAAATTGTTGGAAAAAAATACATTACTTTTTAAAAAAACAAGATTTTTTATTTTTACCAAGCGTTTTTATACTGTTTTCACTTTTCAAATAAGACAAATTTTCAAGAAAAAAATAATAATACCAAACGGGGCCTAAAGCTAATTGAAGATCACAAAAGCTTTTGGAAAAATAAAGGGGAAAGATTGAAAATTTCCTTGAAGAGCTTGCATAAAAGAATTTTTTTTAAAAAAAAAAAAACTGAGATCAAATCACCTGCTCACTGCCACTTTTTGCACTTAACTATTGATCTACCATGTGCTGATTTCATGTGGAACCAATCTAGTCTGAGGGTCCCCAAAAAATTGTTGATTCAAGCTAATTTCTTGCACACAAGACAAGAAGACCTTTCAACCCCATCTTCTCACAAATTCAATTTTAATGGAGAGAATTGCATCATTTCATGGAGGAAAAAAAAAAATTAAGAAAGCTACATCTTTGAATCTCTAGTGACATCTTGACCATTGATTGCCAATTCACAAAAAGTAAGGCATAGTGGGTGGAGCCCACTACCAAGGTAGGCACTCCCTCTTTTATTTTAATTTTATTTTTGGGTACATTTTTTTATTTGAATGTACAGATCACAACAAGACCCCATCTACCTTAAGTTCCTTTCTACGTTCATGACCCAACATAAAATAAAATTACTAAAAGATTCTTCAAAGTTAGAGGTGCGTGGACAGGTAGGTAGCCTGGCCATCATTTTCTTAATTAAGCTTCTTTTCCCTTCGCGCACAACAAATTTATATAAAAACTCTCGCAAATCACTCAACATTTCTCTTTAGATTTGCACGCGAGCCTAAATTGACATCTTCGTTTCATAATTTTAATTTCACACAAAGGAAAACATATAGGGGGATATCAATTATCATTGAAAAATGGAGGAAAATTGGGTCCCCACCGCCAGTAATTAAGGTTAATCATCAAGATCAACTTTGATATGATAACACACCGTTATTTTTACTGCTACCAGTTCAATAACAAAAGGAAAAAACTATTCAAAAATAAAAATAAGTCAATTAAGAGCTGGAATACAAGTTGAAAACCAAACTGCAGCAACAGGACGTGCAAGTAAATATATAAATACCAGAAATTAATTGATTTAATTAGAGATTTTAAGTCCTGCTCCTGCAAAGATCGCAAGGCCGTATAGAGTGGTCAACCAAGCAGAGTGAACCAATTGGACCGAAGATGAACTTTCACTTCCAGTGATCATGATCAGGAGGAGGAAAAGAAATGATCAAAGATAAAAAAATCAGCAAATGGAAGGTGAAAGAATTATGATCACAGTGATGGGTTTCCAGGCATACAATATTCTTCTTTAATCTACACCCATCATCACATAGTGATGAGGAGTTTCTTTCAGAAACTTCAAAGACAAACTTTGACATAAAAAATGAGTTGAATTCCCAATTTTTTAACCAAATCTAAATCAAACCCAGATAACCCAGATTTCATCATCGCATAAAGATCACAACTTGATGCTGAATCAAAACAAAAAACACACAAGCAAAAGCAGAAAAATGATCAAGTTCCATAATCACAATTCACATAAGGATCACAACTTGATGCTAAATCAAAAAAAAATAAAAAAAATACACACGCACACACAAGAAAAAGCAGAGAAATTACCAAGTTCCATAATCCCAATCACAACTTGATGCTTAATCAAAACAATAAATCACACAAAGATCACAACTTGATGCTTCATCAAAACAAAAACCACAGAAAGAAAAAAAAAGGGCAGTTAAAAGACAGAGCTACCAGAAGAAAGTTTGATGGCTTGCCTGGTAAAGTTGGTGGCGTTTCTAGATTTCTGCGAAGCGTTTTTTGTTGTTGTTGTTGTTTGTTTTCTCGAAACGCGAAAAAGAAATGGAGTGACTCAAGAGAGGAGGGTGGTGATGAGGAGGATGAAGAGGAATGAAGAAAAACAAAAATGTTAAAAGGCTGAGTGAGTAGCTGGAGAGAGATTCCAACAATATAAATATGAATGAGGAGGGAGTGGGGTCCACCGTAGTGCCAATGGACACTAGGTGGGGGCCGCGTTTGAGCAATCGGACAGTTCAGCTTTGCTAACCTCGCGACTCTTGCCTTCCGATTTCATTTTTATTACAAGGCCAACCAAAAGCATCATCTTAAATTCTTAATGGTAATTTTTGGATATTTTTTTTTCCACAATTTTTTTGTTATTTGTTTGGCTTATTTGGATTTAAATATAGGATTTCAAATCTGTAATTTTTTTTTTTTTTTATCTTTCACCTGTTCCAAATCTGTGGATTTCAAATCAAGTGGTTTGAAAATCCATTGGTTATACATAAAATATTAGGGATTTCTAATTGAGATTTAAGTAGAAATTTTGGTTATATAAGATTTTGATTTTGATTATATGCTCAACTAAATCAGCTTCTAGATTTGGGTTGGAGTCGTATTTTATATTTTTAGTACATTTAATAACTTATATATATATTTTTAAAAGTAAATTTATTGTTATTTTCTTTATATCGTTACATTTTTTTTAATAAAAAACGTGAAAAAAATTCAAATTTGAGACTTCTTTCAACATTAAAAAAAGAAATATCATTATACCAATAACTAATTGATATTTCGTAAAATCTGAACATCAAGAAAGTAACTTCTAAAGTCAGATCGCCTCATTGAGCACAAATTCAAAAGAGTAAAAAAAACATTTGATACTCGTTTATTTTCATTTAGACTACAAACATTTACAAAGTAGCAACTACATTATCAAGTAATGTTTCGATTTAAACCCAACACAAAAGGAATTCAATATCCCTTCATACTAAGAAAACTACTCACTCAACTATTACTTCACCCAAAAATCCAAACATGACATAGAATATTGTGATTACACTCATTTTCCTTCCATAATTATCAATTAACAACTACGCACTTAACTAATACTTCGAGTTTTTCTTCGATCACAAATTTGAACACAACATAAAACAAGTTTAATACCTATGACTAAGGTCCGAGTGGCAATTATCAACTAGCAACAACATTCAAGGCCAATGCTGAAAATTCTTACCATGGAATTTCTACCGATGTTCAAAACGACGCAAGATGCTTCTAGGGCGGTCAATATGGACTCAGCATCCTGACGGTTTCTTTTTTAAAGACAAAATTCAACAAATTAATAATATATTGAATATTATCAAATAATTTCAGAACAATAATTAATTACCTAGATAAATAAATTGAGTTGAGAATTATAAATATTGACAATTTATGTTTTTTATTAATTTTATTATACAACATTTTATATCTTTTAATTTATTATCTTTATTTTAATTAATACTTATATTATTAACTAAATATTTAATAAATAAAATAACTAACATAACTAAATATATATATATAAATGTACACGTAAATCTACATAAACACCTAGTATTATACAAAGCAATTTCTTACCTTGAGTGCTTAAGCAAGGTGCACTAAGCGGCGGCTATTTTGAATAGTAATTGCTACTAACACGTAATTCATTCTGTCTCTATTTTTGTCCTTTCGCAAGTGAAATGCCCGAATTTCAAGGCTAATGCTATTGGTAAGAAATCAGGCATAGACGAGGGTGAATTGGTCATTGCGTTGAGAGAAAAATAAAAATGGTGGCTTTTTAGTATGAGAGTGGCGGCCAAAGGCGACCGACCAAACCGCCCATCTAGGCGTGCCAACAAGACGACGTTGTCATTCTTTGGTCGATTAAGACAATTGTCCACTCAAATAATTTCTATTCAGTCTTATAAAGAATTTCCATTTTGGCGCATAGGCTTCATTCATCTGGTCATCCCATCTTTTGCTAGTTTCTTCAAACCACACCGTACACAAAATATATGCGAGGTGTTTGATACGTGATAATTTTTCCTCTTTCGAGGCTCCTTCAATCAATTTAAAATGACTTAAATTAACAATTTAATAAAATGATACAGCTCGAAGATAGGGAGTTGGACGGTCGAGTTAATAATTAACGAAATAAGATATTGTATATGAGTATCAACTTCGTTTTTTTTTTTTTTTTTACAATAAGGAGGAAAATATAGGGTATAGATCTCATTTCGGAAAGATAAAGAACATATGGTTATTGATTTTGTTTTTTTACTCGAGAGAAGGGGATATAGGGCATAGATTTCGGTTCGGAAAGATGAGGGAAATATTGTATATTGACATCGTTTTTATAAGTGGAAAAGAGACCTGAAATATTAATCTCGTTTTTAACGGACACTCGACTTAAAATTTATGAATAAGATCAATCGTACTAATTATCACCGACTATTAGAAATTTGAATGAATTATTTAGCTGATTAGGACGAGAAGGATCTACACAAACAAATTAACGTTTTGTTTGGTTTAGGTGTTTGTAGAACATGGTCCATGGAAAAGAAACTAACAACGATGCGTACTAGTACTTTCAAAAAGTGACAAATTGATCAATTTTTTTTTTCAAAAAAAGTTTAAGCTTTCGGCTTCGACTTTCTTAGACAGAGGAAGGCCACTAATTCTTGTGAGAATTATATGGAATTATTTTTTGCACATCAAAATCAATTCAAACTTCTATTTTTTATGTATGCTTGAGAGATTGAAGATATTTTATTTTAAATTTAATTTATATTGTGAAAAATAAAGAGATTTAAATTCTGTCGCAAAGAAGAAAAAAACACAAATTAATCTTTTCTCTCCAAAACTCTAGCCTTTTCTCCAAAAACAAAAACAAAAAAATTCTTCCTTTAAAAAAACTTTTGCCTTGGCTAATCTTCTTCGGATCCAAGTAGGTTTCTCTTTGGTACTCATAGAGATGTAATGAACAAACCAAATAATTCAATCCAGTCTTGGTGTCGATTTCACCGAAGTTCGTTAGTTTTCAAGCTTTACTTTCTCGTCTATTGTCATGATATCGATCCTGGTCATCAATTTCGACGTCCCGACAAGTGAGGTTGTTGGAAAAATATTGTCTTCAGATGTAACGACCCGTCCCGAATTCCGGGATTAGTTTAGTCACTAATCTTGATTAGTGAGGTTGAACGGTGGTTAGTAGGGCGGAATCGGACAAAATGTGCAAAATGACCGTTTTGCCCCTGGTCGTGGGCAAAATGTTGACTTTTTGTTCGGGCGGTCAAATGGACTTTGACCGATGACCGTGACGTAGTTCGGGACGTCACGAGTTCATAGACAGGTGGCACGTTCGATTCCGACATTCGTAGAGAAAGTTATGGTGTTCGGAAGTTGAGGGGTATTTTGGTAATTTGGCTTATTAGGGGCCAAATGTTGACTTTCTGACCGGGAGGTCCGATGGGCGAGGGCCAAGGACCGTTACGTAGGTATCGTCGATACGAATCCAACGACAGGCGGCATGCCGAAATCGGAGATCCGACGACGACGTTATGGTCAAGGAAACGAACTAACGAACCGAGGCCGGGATTAAAATAATATTATAATATAGAATAGTAACCGTTGACTCAGCACACCTGGATGAGTGACAAGTGTCACTCATCCCTTGAAACCAGATTCCATGTTTTGGGGTAGACATCATTATGATGTTTATTATATTTAATTAATTATTAAACCCTTTATTTTCCATTTATTTCTCTTCTGTCCTTACCCGTGTGCAAGCAAAACGCAGAGATGGGGGGAGTTCGAATTCGTCCACCATTTCCTTCCATTTCTGAACCAGAGTGTGAGGAATTGAGAGAGTATTGAGATTAACTTGGCTGGGAAACACGAGAGGCAGAGATGAAGCTGAGAATCGAAAATTTGGTTTTGGGAGGGAAATTCAAATACTGAGATTTGAGCTGTGATGATCTAGAAGGTGAGACGAGCTTCTGGGGATCGTTTTCGAAAGGAACGGTGGCCGGGATCGTGCAGGCACGACGGTTGCAGGTGGCCGGTCTGCACACTTCCACGAACAGGTAGTCAAACGTATTGGTTTCTCAGTTTTTAAAGCATGGATCAACTGGAATTGATGAGACGATCTTGTAGGAACAAACGGAATTGAAAATGGTTGAGAATTGACTGAGAACCAGTCGGGTTGGGCCGCGGGTCGCGGTGACCCGTTTATCAGACAACCGGGTCAGAACGGTGACACTGTTCACGGCGCGTGAGTTTCACGCGCAGCCACTCACGGCGGCGCGTGACGGCGCGTGGGCACGGATCTCGAGGTGAGGTCAACATGACTTTTAATCTATTTAATGTGACGGACATTTTGGAATTGGTTTCGTGTCGATCGGACACCGTCTCGATAGTGTTCGGGATGTCCGAAGGTTTTAAATTAAGTTTAAAAATAAGTAAAAATTCGGGAAAATTACGGGACTTTGATAGGATGTTAATAATGAGGTTAGTGACCCTCTAATGTGATTTGGACAGGATTGGGAGTCCCGGTGATAGTGGTGTGGCCCGGGAGGGCCGGTGGCACGCGTATCGAGGCACACGGTTAAAACGGTCTGTGAGTGGACTTTGGTTTTATAAATCCTATGCATGCTTAAATGTGTTATATGGTTTATATACATGATTTCTATGATGGTATTTGTGAGCATTGATTTTGGTTATGTTGCACGTATTTCGAGGTGTTTTCCGTATTTCACGTATATCGGGATTAACGGTTTATTTGTGGTTTTGTGTGCTTGTGGTTAAATAAATAATATGATGAAATGGTTTTGAAATTGGAAATATGAACTCGGGCTTGAGGCCCACTTGTTTTGGAAATTTCGGACTTGGAGTCCATTTGAGAATCGGGCCGGGGGCCCAGTTGGTTAATGAAATCGGGCCAGGGGCCCAGTTGGTATGAAATCGGGCTGAGACCCATTTGAGTTATATTATCGGGCCAGGGGCCCAGTTGATTTGTGAATTCGGGCCGTGGGCCCAGTGGGTTTATAAGTCGGGCTGCGGGCCCAGTTGGTTTACAAATCGGGCCGTGGGCCCAGTGGTTTATAAAATCGGGCATGAGGCCCAGTTGGATAATATATGTGATTTCGGGTCAGGGACCCTATATTTTATAATGGTGATTTTGGGTCAGGGACCC
Source organism: Prinsepia uniflora (assembly GCA_032719365.1). Taxonomy (NCBI): domain Eukaryota; kingdom Viridiplantae; phylum Streptophyta; class Magnoliopsida; order Rosales; family Rosaceae; genus Prinsepia; species Prinsepia uniflora. The sequence continues at coordinate 2,687,132 of CM064876.1, read as the reverse complement.
TAAATGGAATTATGTGGTTTTATGGAAATTTCGGGCAAGGCCCAATGGTAATAATATGATAAAAGGATTAAATAAAACTGTTTTCCATATACCATCTGGATACAAGGATATATGATGGTCTCCTCCAGATGTCTGGGACACTGGGGAAGTCACGGTGCATTGCCTGCGAGGGGTCATTATACGGAGCAGCCGGACCGTATGATGACTCAGGAGCAGGATTGCTATGATTGACGTCAGGGACGTCAGACATCAGGGATGTCAGATATATGGACCCGGAGAGACCCCGGGCAGCACGCGTAGCTTATGAAACCGTGAGACATGACGTCAGGGACGTCTAGCATCAGGGATGCTGGTGATGGTAATGGTAAAATATGAATTAATGAAATGGCTTTCCGGGTGGATTTATGATTGTGTGATTTTAATGAATTAATGTTCATTTATGGTAGTGGGTGGTGACCCACATGGTTTTAATATGTATGGTGGTGGTATTCCACGGTTTTGGGCTGAGTTCCCACACTTGGTTTTTGGTTAACGGTTTTTGGGCTAAGGCCCTAATGGCTCGGTTGAGCAAACGTTTTGGTTACTGGTTTTTGGTGGCATGCATACGTTTTTATTGGAGGGCATAAATGTCTTATAAATGTATTTGGTAAACTTATTGGTTTTTGTCCACTCACAGCTTTTGGTTTTAATGCCCTTCAGGTTGATTACGGATGCGATTGCAGCAGAGACTGGGACATTGCACACCTCCTCCATCGGTCCTTGCGCACTCTGGATGGCCCGTTTGGGCAGTAGCTCTTGGTTATCCCTTGTCTGACACCCCTTGTTGGACGGGAGCAGGGCACATTCCATGGTAATCCCGGGGGGATTGGGATGGGTCCTGTCAACTTGGTATCAGAGCACGGTTGCTCTTTTGTGTGCGCAGGTCGAGGGTGTGATGTCTCTTTGGGCTGCAATTCGTTATCGACCTGATAGATAGTGTTTGGGTTTGGATAGTGGATGGAATGTGATTGGCCCGATACGCCGTGCGTTAATGTGATTCGACCCAAGCGGGGTTGATTGGGGTGAACTGGTATAGTGGGACCGTCGGTTCGGTCATGAGATATTGGATTGTTGTGCTGCTAGGTGCAGCCAGGTTCGGGGAACCTCATGTGAGTAATGGTCTAAAATGTGAACCCTTGTGGTGGTTTCTAGTGTGCGGGATGTTGGTTCATCGGAGTTGGCCGATGACCTAGTGGTGGAACCCACGTTGATGGGATGGTAGGATTGGATTTGACGTCTATTCGATGTCTAGACCGTGGGGTCGGTCAGGTTGTGGATTTTATATTACGGAAAACTGTTTGGTTCGGTTGAACCATAGGGTATGATTGTGGAACCCTAGTATTAAAAAGGTAAACCTTAATTGTGATTAGCGGGTGAGAACTTGTGCTGCGACGAGCGGTTGAGGTCATGGATGACCATGTGGATAACTCTAGTGAGTCTTGTCAGAATTATGAGATCCGATCTACGGATACGGTTCTGAGATAAATTATGGAATCCCGTGTTGGATCGGGTATTAGTGTGAGGTATGGATGCAGATCTCGATAGCAAGGACAGTTAGTCGGTAGTCATATGGAGATGACTGGCTATCGAGGGTAATCAGTGTGGTCATAATACTTGGGGACGTTCGGGGAACGTTCATTTTCCTGATGGGAATTGTCAGAATAGTGGTACCCATAGTCGTGAGGTACGGGATCGTCGTTCCGTATGAACGGAGATCCAGGGTTGTCGTATTTGCACACGGTGTGCAGTATGGATGTTTGCGGGGTTGGTACTTTTGTGCTGATGCTAGTATGGATGCCTGTGTGCTGATACTAGTGTTGTTGATAGTGTGTTGGTGCTGGTACTAGCGCTGGTGCTAGTGTCGGTAATGGTGTTGACGATGAACCACAAGTTGGGGTGTGACTCCGTCATGATGAACTTATGTTCGGTCCTTGAGAGTCGGTAGTGGTTGAGTGATGGACTGGATGGGTTCCAGTTAAGATTGTGCTGTGTTTGGATAAGTCCCAATAGTGGCGAGATAACCAGTAAGGAGTGGATTAAAATGGTATAATTAAGACTTAAGAAATTTTGGGATGATTAGTGGATTTGGGGAGTTGTTGGCAACTCCAAAATTAGTGTGATTTATGTTTTAATATCCCTAAAAAGTACCTGGAAATGATTAAAACTGGAAAACCGAGTGTTGAACCTGTAAAGGTCGGGATGTGCGAACGGAACAATAACGGATTGATTGTGGACACGGGGTTGTCCAAGTGAATTGAGGAGGTAGGAAGTCTAGTGGTTAGACTTGACGTCTTGTTGGGAGCATGTCTCTTTCCAACATGGTTGGAACCTTAGTGTCGAGGAGAGTTGTGATTGGGGAACAAGAGTGGTGCTCGTTTTTGGTGATTGGTATTCCGAAGTCATTGGGGTTGACTTCTTGTTTTCTGCCCTGGCAGACATTGACTGTAGTTACCAGTACGTTGAGCGTGTATTGGTTGGTGAGCCCGTGTGTGTTGTGAGGTCATTAGGAGGAGCTACGTATTCGAAATTAGGTAAACGAGATTTCTCATTTTCTGCTTGGTGGCAGACGATGTTGGGGTACATGGCGTGGTGAGTGCAGTAAGTTTTGTTGCATCCACGTAGGATGAGTATTGGTGTCATTATTTTGGATCATCCTTGGTTTTCCTAGGTGGAATGACAAGGACTGATACAAGGTAATCCGTGAGAATCCGCAGTCTCGATGTGTCTCGTCGTTGACTGATCTGTCTAGTTGTGGGAGTCGGTTGTCGATCGTTGTGGCGATCTAGGATTTTGACGTTATTGTCAGGGACACAGTGTCTATCTGGGTCGTGATCTTGATGATTCAGATAGGGGGAGAGTATATCACTCTTACCTTGGTACGTGAGTCGTAAATGACGGGATTGAACTTCTTTTCGAAGGGCCCGTAGGGTATTCTACTCGGGTGAGTAGGTTTTCAAGGTAGTTGAATTTTGTCAACCTTAGACGTGTGGAGGTTGGATTGGCTTCCCTATGAAGTCAATCAAATGTATTGAACGGGTAACCGATAGGTTCGGTTTTGGTGTGTCTTGGTAAATGTGAACGAGATTTCGGGATTTGGAATCGAATTTCTGGGTGACGATTCAGGATTCGATTTTGGAACTTGAAAGTGTATTTCCGGATTTGGGTACGGAATGGTTATTCCAAATGCTAGCTTACGGAATAATGATTTCGGATTCGGATTTGGAAATGAGTTAAACTGTGATGTCTGGGTTTGGATCCGGGATTTCTTACGAAATTGCGGATTTGGATTCGGAATTGGAACTAGATGTTGGGTGGAGTTTCGTTTTGTCTCATGCTGGATTGGGCAAACGTACTCCATTGTTGGAACGCGTTCGGCTATGACCTAGGCGGTTGTAGTCTGGTTATTAGGTAGATGTGTGTACTTCGTACATGGTTCGAGGTACAATACCTTGTAGACTTGTGATGTCTAGTTACGGTATACGGGATATACCCGAGGTGTGTCGGTGAACGTGTTGGTAGTCGGATTGGTTCCGATACCATGGGATTGGTTGTGGACCGGACATTACTATGCAATGGGTCATGGTAATTCCGATGTGTTTAATTACACACAGGTCGTTTGAAAGGTCGGTAATCGTTTACTAAGTTAAGTACGTTGGTGGCATGTGTAGCCACGAGTGAGTCTAGTGTCAGTTTTCGACTGACAACAACTGTGTGGTGACAGTTTGTCAGGATGTGTCAACATAGATTGTTGAGTGGGGTCAGCTGACTCCTAGTGGGAGTGGGAAAGGAACCGTTGAGTTGTTGCGTCAACGAGAGGGTTGATTTGACAAGTGGTGTCAAATTCGAAACAAGTAGTTTCAGTCATTCGACGGGGTCGAATGTAATCGTTGCGTTTTGAGTACTAGTGCAAGTTTTGTCTAAGCAGTTGGTGTACGGGTGTACACGTGTTGCGTGGTCGATTCCACTTTCCGCGGGTGTTTGTGGAATCAGGATAGTCGAGTTTCGAGAGCGAAACTTATTAAGGAGGGAAGTACTTTGAGATTAGATCGGTTGGAATTTCGAGGACGAAATTTATTAAGGAGGGAAGATTGTAACGACCCGTCCCGAATTCCGGGATTAGTTTAGTCACTAATCTTGATTAGTGAGGTTGAACGGTGGTTAGTAGGGCGGAATCGGACAAAATGTGCAAAATGACCGTTTTGCCCCTGGTCGTGGGCAAAATGTTGACTTTTTGTTCGGGCGGTCAAATGGACTTTGACCGATGACCGTGACGTAGTTCGGGACGTCACGAGTTCATAGACAGGTGGCACGTTCGATTCCGACATTCGTAGAGAAAGTTATGGTGTTCGGAAGTTGAGGGGTATTTTGGTAATTTGGCTTATTAGGGGCCAAATGTTGACTTTCTGACCGGGAGGTCCGATGGGCGAGGGCCAAGGACCGTTACGTAGGTATCGTCGATACGAATCCAACGACAGGCGGCATGCCGAAATCGGAGATCCGACGACGACGTTATGGTCAAGGAAACGAACTAACGAACCGAGGCCGGGATTAAAATAATATTATAATATAGAATAGTAACCGTTGACTCAGCACACCTGGATGAGTGACAAGTGTCACTCATCCCTTGAAACCAGATTCCATGTTTTGGGGTAGACATCATTATGATGTTTATTATATTTAATTAATTATTAAACCCTTTATTTTCCATTTATTTCTCTTCTGTCCTTACCCGTGTGCAAGCAAAACGCAGAGATGGGGGGAGTTCGAATTCGTCCACCATTTCCTTCCATTTCTGAACCAGAGTGTGAGGAATTGAGAGAGTATTGAGATTAACTTGGCTGGGAAACACGAGAGGCAGAGATGAAGCTGAGAATCGAAAATTTGGTTTTGGGAGGGAAATTCAAATACTGAGATTTGAGCTGTGATGATCTAGAAGGTGAGACGAGCTTCTGGGGATCGTTTTCGAAAGGAACGGTGGCCGGGATCGTGCAGGCACGACGGTTGCAGGTGGCCGGTCTGCACACTTCCACGAACAGGTAGTCAAACGTATTGGTTTCTCAGTTTTTAAAGCATGGATCAACTGGAATTGATGAGACGATCTTGTAGGAACAAACGGAATTGAAAATGGTTGAGAATTGACTGAGAACCAGTCGGGTTGGGCCGCGGGTCGCGGTGACCCGTTTATCAGACAACCGGGTCAGAACGGTGACACTGTTCACGGCGCGTGAGTTTCACGCGCAGCCACTCACGGCGGCGCGTGACGGCGCGTGGGCACGGATCTCGAGGTGAGGTCAACATGACTTTTAATCTATTTAATGTGACGGACATTTTGGAATTGGTTTCGTGTCGATCGGACACCGTCTCGATAGTGTTCGGGATGTCCGAAGGTTTTAAATTAAGTTTAAAAATAAGTAAAAATTCGGGAAAATTACGGGACTTTGATAGGATGTTAATAATGAGGTTAGTGACCCTCTAATGTGATTTGGACAGGATTGGGAGTCCCGGTGATAGTGGTGTGGCCCGGGAGGGCCGGTGGCACGCGTATCGAGGCACACGGTTAAAACGGTCTGTGAGTGGACTTTGGTTTTATAAATCCTATGCATGCTTAAATGTGTTATATGGTTTATATACATGATTTCTATGATGGTATTTGTGAGCATTGATTTTGGTTATGTTGCACGTATTTCGAGGTGTTTTCCGTATTTCACGTATATCGGGATTAACGGTTTATTTGTGGTTTTGTGTGCTTGTGGTTAAATAAATAATATGATGAAATGGTTTTGAAATTGGAAATATGAACTCGGGCTTGAGGCCCACTTGTTTTGGAAATTTCGGACTTGGAGTCCATTTGAGAATCGGGCCGGGGGCCCAGTTGGTTAATGAAATCGGGCCAGGGGCCCAGTTGGTATGAAATCGGGCTGAGACCCATTTGAGTTATATTATCGGGCCAGGGGCCCAGTTGATTTGTGAATTCGGGCCGTGGGCCCAGTGGGTTTATAAGTCGGGCTGCGGGCCCAGTTGGTTTACAAATCGGGCCGTGGGCCCAGTGGTTTATAAAATCGGGCATGAGGCCCAGTTGGATAATATATGTGATTTCGGGTCAGGGACCCTATATTTTATAATGGTGATTTTGGGTCAGGGACCCTAAATGGAATTATGTGGTTTTATGGAAATTTCGGGCAAGGCCCAATGGTAATAATATGATAAAAGGATTAAATAAAACTGTTTTCCATATACCATCTGGATACAAGGATATATGATGGTCTCCTCCAGATGTCTGGGACACTGGGGAAGTCACGGTGCATTGCCTGCGAGGGGTCATTATACGGAGCAGCCGGACCGTATGATGACTCAGGAGCAGGATTGCTATGATTGACGTCAGGGACGTCAGACATCAGGGATGTCAGATATATGGACCCGGAGAGACCCCGGGCAGCACGCGTAGCTTATGAAACCGTGAGACATGACGTCAGGGACGTCTAGCATCAGGGATGCTGGTGATGGTAATGGTAAAATATGAATTAATGAAATGGCTTTCCGGGTGGATTTATGATTGTGTGATTTTAATGAATTAATGTTCATTTATGGTAGTGGGTGGTGACCCACATGGTTTTAATATGTATGGTGGTGGTATTCCACGGTTTTGGGCTGAGTTCCCACACTTGGTTTTTGGTTAACGGTTTTTGGGCTAAGGCCCTAATGGCTCGGTTGAGCAAACGTTTTGGTTACTGGTTTTTGGTGGCATGCATACGTTTTTATTGGAGGGCATAAATGTCTTATAAATGTATTTGGTAAACTTATTGGTTTTTGTCCACTCACAGCTTTTGGTTTTAATGCCCTTCAGGTTGATTACGGATGCGATTGCAGCAGAGACTGGGACATTGCACACCTCCTCCATCGGTCCTTGCGCACTCTGGATGGCCCGTTTGGGCAGTAGCTCTTGGTTATCCCTTGTCTGACACCCCTTGTTGGACGGGAGCAGGGCACATTCCATGGTAATCCCGGGGGGATTGGGATGGGTCCTGTCATCAGAAGCCTGGTATGTCTTCACTAAGTTTTGACTCTTGATGTAACAACCCGTACCTACGGGAAGGGTAAAAATGTAATTTCTGTGAAGTTTTGTAAAAAGGACGATTTTGCCCCCTGTGATTAGTAAACGAAAAGTTGACTTTTTGTAATATTGATTGGATGAGTGTTAGCCCTTGACCGTGACGTAGGTTAGGACGTCACGAGTCCGAAGACAGGCGGCAGGTTCGATTCGGACAACCGGAGGGAAAAGTTATGATGTACGGGAAGGTTGGGGGCGTTACCGTAATTTTGAGCTAAAAGGGAAAATGTTGACTTTTTGGAGGATGTGTGATTTTCACGTAGACCGAGGACCGTTGGATAGGTCTCGACGTCCTGAGTTCAACGACAGGCGGCACGCTGTCATCGGACGTCGGACGGAAAAGATACGGGTCTGGAAAGTCTAAGGGCAAAATGGTAATTTTGTGCAGGAGGGGCATTTTGGTCATTTTTCCTCAGCCCAATCAGATAAGGGCAAGTGGCAGATATTTGGGGCTGGCCTATGGATGTTGGACACGTGGGAGTGGCTGGATGGTTCCAGGCCATTCTCAAGTGTGCACGGCCACACCTTGTACAAAAATCAAACCGTGTTGGGTTTGAAACACAGAAAACAGAGAGAAGGTTGAGTGAGGCGGTGATCGATCTAGAGGCTAGGGAGAGTGAGGAGTGACTGGTGAGAGTGACAGAGAGACGTGGGTGAGGTGCTGATCGTGTTTTGGGATTGAATCGTGCACGGCGGCACGGTGGTGGTGCGGCGAACGTTTGAGGAAAACAGAGGAGATCGTGGACGGTGGAGGCTGTTGTGTCGTGTGGTGAGGCAAACCAGGGCGGTAGGAGACGCAGGAGGTTGAGGGGAGTCCCACGAGCACGGTGGTGGTTGACGGTTCTCACGGCGGCGCCGGAATCGAAAGGTAAGCCGTTTACTCTGTTTTTCGTGGCTTTTTCAATTGCAAAGTCGTGATGATGGGCTTAGAGTCGAGGGATTAGGAGGTCAGGGTGTTGTTCAGGGAGGTCTTAGGCGTCGTCTGTGGTGGTTGCCGTGACGGGAGGTTCACGGTGGCTGGTGGTTCGACGGCGAGTATCCAGAGGCAGATATCGAGGCATAGGGCTTCCGACGTTCTTCCGTTGCGGACTTAGACTGTAGGACTTTTGGTGCCCATTTTGTAGAACTATGCTCTGACTTACTGTTGTATATATTTACTCCTTCGTCTGATGGTTATGCTTATAGTTGTATTAAGTTTCTTTTTGGTATTGTAAGTATGATTGTCAGACGGGAGCAGGGTTCATCCCGAGTATCGAGGTGATATTTGGGACGGGTCCTGACACTTGATGTAGCCTAATGAGTTTTGATCGAGCGATTGCAGTCCTCCATCAAAAAATGGTGGGATTGAAACATGCATATGCGATACGGTGGTGGACAGTATCCTCGTAGCCTTTCAGAATTTCGCGGAGGCACAATACAGAAGTGATAGGCAACAACATGAAAGTTGTCCATTTGTATCTTTTGTTGGGGTTATTTATTTATTTTTATTTAGTTTGTTTTGTGTAAATAAGTGCAACAACTATTATTTTCGAGCTCGCTAGATGATTGGGGCAATAATAACTTTGATGATGCTTAGTGGATTTAAAACTATATTATTTTTTTATGTTTGTCCTTTTAGATCGTTTCGGAAGATATCAAGTATGATCATTCGAGATATTTACCCATATTTGTTGTTACGCTATTGCAATTTAAATCGTTTTTACTTTGTATCTTTATTTTATCAATAAAATTTTGTATCTTCTTAAAAAAAACAGATATCTATTCTAATTGATATGACTACACTACTTCAACGTACACCCTTGACCTCTTGACACATTGTATTTTCTCACTTCTTAAAGTTAGTTGATAAACCATTCTTTGGTAGAATTTGATAATAAGTTCATCACCTTTTGTGTATAGTTTTGCAATTACATCATGCCTGAAATAATAGTGTCATTGTTAATGAATTGTAATTGGTGACACTCCTTTTATTATAATTGACATGTGCTATTGAGTTAATACAATTATACCCTGTTACTAATTAGTCTACACCTTTTGTGTATAGTTTTGCAATTGCATCATGACTGAAATAATAGTCATTTTTAATGAATCAGAATTGGTGGCACTCCTTATTGTAATTGACTTGTGCTATTGAGCTAATGCAATTATGCTTTGTTACTAATTGTGCTATTGAGCTAATACAATTATGCTTTGTTACTAATTATGCTTTGTTACTCTTTTGTTCTAGAGCTAATGAACAGTTTTGGCAGAGATGGGAAGAGGAACTTGTGACTAATAAATCTACTACCGCACTACCAAGTATATGATTAATCCTTTTGATTTTTTCATCATCTTAATTTTATTATTTACTTTGTGATTATTTTCTTATGTTGTTATATTTGGCATTGAGTTCATTTATATGTGAGATTATTGTTTAATTCTTATAACCTTATTATGTATGTGATCTTATCTACATTTGAAAAAATTCCACTTGAACTAAATACTAAGAAATAAAGGCCCAACCAACGAAAAGTCCCATAATGGTCTACTTGGCAAGCCAAATTAACTCCCCAAACCAAACCGCCTATAAAAGAAGAAAAAATCATTTCTCAAAAGATAACCAATCTATCAATCAAACAAACAATTAATCAAACCAATCAATTTCAAAATAAAGCAAACCCTCAAAATATTTTTTGTTCAAATGCTTGCCTTAAAAGGCACAACCTATTTCTCTTATCTATGATCAAGATCCAGTCCCTTCTCTCAACCTCTTTCTCAGTTCTCGACTAGAAACACAAACTTTTCCCTCATCCTGACTATTGTTCAAATTAGTTTTTAAGGAACCCCAAATTTTACCTCATCCCAAATGGCACTCAATTCAGTACTTAAGATATCCATACACTCAACCCTTGACGTTTCACTATCTTTTGAATTTTCTGCCAACCTATGACATGATTCAGAGCATGTTCATCTCAATTGAAGATTTTTAGAAGATTGTGCCCTTCAACGAGGCTTGATTTTGAAAGAAATATTTACTTTCAAGCATTCGTTAACAGGACCCAACCTGAATACACAATAACAGTACATACGGGTCCCACTCTCGACTAATAGAAACTTTATCAGACAAGGGATAAATACAATTATGCTAGTTCATGCCTCTACCTCTCGAGCCTCGGTTTCTATGTATCAGCTCTAGAGGGTCACAAAACCAAGAAAATGTGTGAGTGGAAAAAAGAAACCGTTTAAAAACATTCTTTTAAAACAACCAGTTTTTACCCTCTGTTTTTCAAAACCATGCATGCATAAGAAAAACCTTTCCAAGATTCATTTCACTTCGAATAAAACAACACACAGTTCATCTTCTCGATATTCACTATATGTAATGTTATGATGAAAAGTGGTGATTGTGTGGTTTGAATGTGAGTCTCAGACATCGAGCCCATGGCTCCGAATTATGAGACTAGTATTGTGTTGCCAGGGGCTCTGAATCCCGAGTGAGTATGTGATGGTCTACCGGTAGTGCACTTGTGATATGATGATTAGTATGATGATTAATGTGGTGCATATGGTGATTGATATGTTGCTTGTGTATTGATGATAAGTGACTGTATGTGATTTTGTGATGTGCTTGCTAGTGGGGCAGCTGTTTGATGTATAGATTGATGTGATCATGAATGGGGTTGATTATGTGTCATTTACGTGATAGATTAATATGTGATTCGTGGTTAAACTGATTTGTGGTTAACGATTGATTTTCAGTTGTTTCTTTACGGATGTTTTCACGTCTCACGTATTTCGAGAAGTTGAACTGTGTTTTGTTTTATTCGAAGTGAATTGAATTATGGAAAGGTTTTTCGTATGTATTCATGGTTTTGAAAAATAGAGGGTAAAAGCTGGTTGTTTTAAAAGAATGTTTTTTAAAATGTTTATTTTATCCACTCACACGTTTTCTTAGTTTTGTGACCCTCCAGGACCCCTGCACGGAAATCGAGGCTCGAGAGGCGGAGGCATGAACTAGTAGGATTTGTATTTATTCCTTGTCTGACAAGATTTCTGTCAGACGGGAGTGGGACCCGTATGTACTGTTCATGTGTATTCGGGTTGAGTCCTGTCAACTTGGTATCAGAGTTATGGTTCTGAGTTGCGATGTGGATTTCATACCTCCGAGTTGCGAGCCCCATGCACAGCCTAGTGATGAGACGAGTAGACGAGCTCAGAGTAGTTGTAGGGCTGTTAGTGGTTTTGGATTAGGAGATCGAATTGTGTGTATTAGATGTTTGCATATGTGTTTGTGTTTGTTGGAAATGTGTATGTTTCAGGGTGATTGTTCATTGTGTTTATTATGGTTCAGTATGTATTGACATATATGACCCATCGATATTCGTGCTCGTCTCACAATCACTTGATTAAAACAAACGTTCTTGGGCCATACTTGAATGCATTATAATGGTCTAGTGTCAGTTTTTAATAATGGCATGCCTACTTTAAAGGCAGCTGAATGCCTACTTCATGTTTAGCCATTTAGCGAAGGACCGTGGTATCAAGACTTCTAAGCTCACAGACTTTAACCCAAATACAACTTCCAAATAAGTTTATACACCACTTACACACACACTAAAATGCACACGAGACCACTCTTTCAACCACTTGATTTCGACTGAGATCCACTAAATGCAACTCCGGCCCGTTGTCACATTTTTGGGTGGAGCAAATTCTAAGCAAAATCATCTCATGATCTAAATGGACGTTTTAAAGAAATTTATTAGCCGGTGATAATGAACTTTATACAAAACTAAGTATCTTATTGGGTTTTTTTCTTTTTTCTTTTGGTCCAACGGTGAAATATTCATTGATTAGAAAAGTCTAATAATACAAACAAAAATTAAAAGACTCAAACTGAAAAACAAACAAACCCAAAACATAAAAAGCCCAAAGTAAATAAAATTCCAAAACATTACACAACCCAAATAAATCCTATAAACTAAGAGAAGTTTCGCGAGTAGCCACCTCCGAGCAGCATGCCACCACAGTAGAACACAAACAAGTTCATAATCGAAAAGATCGATTAGTAAAGTATGGATAAGAAACACAAGGTCATTAAAGATCATCATTAAATTCACGAAAATATCGCAAATATATATTTTTTTCCATCCTATTTTAATGTTGAGATTCCACAATACAAACATAGCCACGAAAATTGTACGTGGATATTTTCTTTGATAGTAATAACCCTGAATAATTAATCCACCATTGACATATCACCTAGACACGTGACCTGCTGACGTAAGCACAAAACTGAGATGACATCACTCAGCCAGATGCCAATTTACCATATAACCACCTGTGTGTAGTGAAGAGGCTCTCGGGAAACAGAGTAGCAGGTTTGGAATTTGGAAGAAACTGTGGGATCTATCCAAAGATCGATCGCATCGACTCTACTCTCTACCGGTGGATCAGCTACGTATAAATACAAACTCAGGGGGAAGAAAACATGGCATTGATGAGTAGGTTCATTTGGTCAACAACAACAACAAGAGAAGCTGCTTTGTTTTTGAGAATGTCTTCTTCCTCTAGAAGGCTTTCTTCTGGTAATAATAATAATCTGAAATATCCTTTTGTTAATTTTTTGATTTATAGTTCTTTTGTGTGTGTTTAATTACATTATTACTGACATTACTGATTTATTGCCGTTTTGAGGAAGCTATGAGGTTCAAATTCATTGACGACAGTTTTGATAAGGAGTTTAATTACTATGTTTTATTATATTTATGGTTAGTTGTGGAGGGTTTAAAATATGACAAGTTTCATGAGTGGGTTAAAGTTGAAGATGGTGACGAGGGGAAGTTGGCCAGAGTGGGATTAACAGACCATGCACAAGAACACTTGCGTGACGTCATATTTGTTGAGCTGCCTGATGTTGGAGTTGCAGTGACACAAGGCAACGTTGTTGGAAGTGTTGAGAGTGTCAAAGCCTCCACCGACATCAACTCACCTGTCTCCGGGAACATAGTTGAAGTCAACGAACAGCTTCTTAGCTCTCCAGGCTTGGTAAGAACATCGATACATCAATTTCACTAACTGATATCTGATTTGTAGCCGAGTTGGTTGGTGTATGTGCTTCTCTTATGCACCCGAGTTTGAATACGAACAGGTGAATGGAAGCCCGTATGAGAAAGGATGGGTTATGAAGGTGGAGATGAGCAATAGGGATGAGGTCAATAATCTGATGGATCCCCATCAGTATTCTGAGTATGTGAAGAAGAAGATTCCGAACATTAAGCTTAAGAACACCAAGTAGGAATTTTTTTTTATGGTAGATCCCGACCTGAAATTAACAGAGGGTGTTAATGCGTGTTACCCTTTTTCCTTACAAAGTTCCATCTGAATCATTCAAATGGGGTTTCTAGTTACTTTGATATTGATTATGCATTTTTTAATGGGTCATGTTAACTTTCAAATGGCACCCTCAAATGTTTGCATTTCTACTACGCTTGCTCTATGGCTACCTATTGCATTTCTACTAGGCTTGCTCTATGGCTACTTTGAAAGTATCTTTATAGTCTTAGAAATTTGGAACTACATTGTAAATTGGCTCCTTTTGATTACCATATTGCTGGCTTGTAACAGTCAGTGATTGATTGATACCGAATATCAAGCTCGGTTTGAGGGTTACCTGAATCGGTACCTGTCGAGCTATTTGCTAGTGTTTCCGGCCTCCCACAGATTGTAGGGTTCAGTGGGAGCCCTGGTTTTGAAAGAAATTTGGAAAAATCCAACAAATGAATGGTTGGTCCAACTTAAGTTGGTTGGCAGGATGTGTGGCTCTCAGTAGCCCAAGCTGTTATATTCATCACTGAGATTACATGGGTAATTTTAATTTACTTTCGTATTTTATTTTAGAAGTTACTTGAACAGTTAAAAACACATTATATAATTTATATATGTATGTATATTATCTATAGCTGAGAGTGATGTACCTCATCCACTATCAACTCCCATCAAGCAGCACCACTCATAATCGGAAAGAAGCAACCAAAAAAAAAAAAAAGAGAAAAAAAAGGTGGTGTTTGCAGGTGAAGAAGTATGAATGGGATGCAGCAAATAGCTCTTCCAGTTCTGGGAATCGTTGCTGCTGCTGCTGTCACCTTCTATGCTGTCAGCTTTGCTGAACTTAGCGAGGTATGTAAACTCTTGTTTTCTGTTTTCGGTTTTCATGTTTTGGGTACGAATGGAAAGATTATATAGATGAGAAAATGAGCGATGAAAAATCTTTTGTTTTTGTTTATGTTTCTGAGTAAGAGTTTTCTTGTGCAGAAATCTTTCAGGGACTTGGATGAGAGAGAGTCTAGGGAGAGTGATGGATACAAGCCATCTCCAAGCTCTAGGCAAAAACGGGCCAGAAGAAAAGCTGAAAAACAAGACAGAAGCTGACCAGGCACTGCTAGAATACATGTAGTTTGATTATTTTTGAATCAATTTGTTTTATGGGGATGATAATGAGGAATAAAGACTTTATTTGGAAATATATTTTTTGTGTGAAGTTTAGTTTGTAACCTCTGCTGAGTCATGTGTACCATTATTCAAAGATTTACAATCTAATACGCGCCTTTGATCTTATCGGTATGGAGTTTCTTGCAAGTGAATCGATGTAACACTCTAATGGTTGAGAGATCCTTAAAAGTTTAAAGGGTGAGCTTAAATTGACAGGTTTGGTTCTGCATTGGTTTCTGTCGAGAGAAAGAAAAAAGAGGAGAGAGATGATTGTATTGGGTAAAATTAGTGCTAACTCAGCTTCATGGGCCACTCAATTGGTGACTTGTTCAAAGTGACAAGTATGTCTGGAGAATTATAAAAACAGACAATTAGGAGACATTTGAGACTAAACGTTTAAGGAGCATCTTAAGTAAAAATTCTCTTTATTTTGAAGTTGGTTCTTCAGAAAACCCCGGTTTAAAGATTCTAAGCATGAGAATCTGTTGATGAACTTGCTGGAAAATGGAAACTATTATTCAGTAATCAACTTAGATATTATTGCTGATCTCAGTTACAAATTACTGCTTTATTTACGCATCATTCATCTCAATTTGATCCCACTAAGACACAACACAGCAATTCCACTTAGCTTTACATGAAGCCTACATTTATTATTTTTTTCACCATCATCAGCTACTTGTATTTACAACTCCTTGTGCTTAGACTTGAGCTCCTCCACCCATTCCTCAGTATCCTTCAATGCTTTTCCATAGATGCTTATCAACTGGAAATAGAAAATATAAACCTCTAGTCAAGACGAGCTCTTCCAACTCATTCTTAAAACTACGAAAATTCCGTATTGCCTACCTCGTCAATCTCACTAGGAGTCATAATAAATGGCGGAGACATCATTATGTTATCCCCGGCAACGCGTACCAGCATCCCATGCTTCTCACATTGTGCTCCAAAATAAGCACCAACACCTGCGAACGGTATCATCAACGAATAGCATCACTAGTAAAAACACATACTCATACAATTTTAGCTTGCACTTCATTTTCCCTCAAATATAAAGGCGAGACTTACCCCATTCGGCAGGGAATGGGTCATTAGGTGACTTATTGTTGGTAAACTCTGTACCTAGGATCAGTCCAGTTCCTCGTATCTAGGTAAGGACGTAACCAGTACCATGTTAGTATTGTAAATGATTCATAGTTCTCTTGCTGAATGATATAGTGTGCAAATTTGAGTAACAGGATTTACCTCCCCGACAATGGGGCTATCAGAGAAGGCTTTTAGACCGTCTTGAAACTGTGGAGAAATGTTCCGTACTTTTTCGGCAATATTTCTTTCCCTACAAACAAGTAGTGAAATAGTTTGAATCCTTAGAAGTTAAAACCCGGCTAATTTTACTTTCTAATTTTTTGAATTGAGCAAAAGATCAAGAACATACTTGTAGATCTTGAGTGCTTCAATTGCAACCGCACAGGATACGGGGTGTCCAGAATATGTGAATCCGTGAGAGAAAGAACCTGGCACAAAGAAAATCATGTTGCTCAATAATTAAAACCTTGGGTACAATTTGATAAGTTATCATCATACCAAGCTTGCTGCTTTGGGAGTGGATGACGTCAGAAATTTCCGGGCTCACAAGAACAGCACCGATTGGCATATATGCAGAAGAAAGTGCCTGTGACACATCCAACACCATAATGATGAGAAACAAAGCACCAAATCACCTCCCGGTTTTCTTTGGCATGGGATGGGAGAGAGGAGATAAGTATGAGTACTTGGTTTCATTTTACCTTTGCCAGGGAGACAAGGTCTGGTTTGATGTTGTATTTGTCACACCCATACATTGTCCCAAGCCTTCCAAATGCACAGATAACCTTAAGAAATTAAACCTAAGATTAACAACCAACATATAAAGCTCACACAAAACATCAGGAGACGTTTAGGAAAAGAATACCATATACCTCATCGGCAATAAATAAAATGTCGTATTTCTTCACAACAGCTTGAACCTGCATCAAACAGGAAATAATTCTTGTCCAAATGGGCGTGAAAATTAAAATCTTTTTCAAGCTTCTTGGTTACTGAAAGCTCACCTTATCAAAATAAGTTGCAGGGGGCAGAACCACACCTCCGGCTCCCATTACAGGTTCAGCGATGAATGCAGCAATCTGAAAGTAACAACCATTGTGTCAGAAACTCAAAGTATTGTCTGCAATTGTAGAATGATTCTAAAGACAATATTTAGATAAAATACCGTCTCCGGTCCCTCTTTGAGGATGAGATTCTCCAAGTTATTGGCTAATCTGGTAGAGAAATCCTCCTCTGTCTCACCTGGAATATCAACATCAAGCAAAATTTTAATAAAATGAACATGAACTAAAGAATATACAGGCCGGTGTAAAAATATACCTGGAAGGTGATGGCGCCAATAATGCGGGCAGTCAGTGTGCAATACAAATGGAGCTGGAAGATCAAACTTTTGATGCAAAGCTGGGAGGCTGTGAAAGGAATTTTAGATTCAACAGATTGAGAAATTAATGATATTTCCTGGAATACGACAGAATATATATATATATATATATATATATATCCTACCCAGAAAGGCTTGCGGCGATTAAAGTTGAACCATGGTATCTGTCAGAATGCAAAGATATCATCAAAAAACTTGGGTACAACGACAAGGGAAAATAAGGAGAAAAAAATTGAGTAGAGTAAGTTGAAAGTACGATTTATGTCGAGCTATGAATTTCTTTTTATCTGGGCGTCCAAGTGCATTATTGTAATACCAAACCAGCTTCACCTACAAACCAAATATATCAAGTAGATATAAAGGGTTAGTGACATAAAGTACCTCCATTATCCATCTTATTTAAATTGGAAGCTGTATTCAAATAAACTTTCTCCCGACTAATCAAACCTGAGTATCATTGGCTTCGGATCCACTATTAGTAAAGAAGGCTTTAGCCATTTTTCTAGCTGTAAAGGTTTCTAGAAGTTCACTTGCCAAGTCCTGTAAAATAAAATTGATACTGAGCATCACATCAAGCATCCTAAGCAGGTATCCATTCAACTATTTGCAATAGAAACATAGGGAGTAAAGATATGTAGCACTAGTAGAGATCTAAAATTGGAGATCTGCATTATAGAAAATAGGAAGTTAAGAAGAAAACATGAATACCAAAGATGGTTTGGTAGTACGATTCCAAAAGGAATGGTAAAATGGCAAGGTATTCAACTGTTTAGTTGCAGCAGCAACTAGACGAGGTTCGTTCCCCCCTGCAAATTTTAACGACAGAATTTGAACTCAAATACTTTCACATAGGAGCATACACAGGAACGTAGATGAATTGAAAATCTACCCAACACAACTATTTCTTGACGAATAAACATAACTTACAATGGGGAGGTCATGCACCGCTAATTGAGATGTTAGGCCTATAAAGGGTGACAAACATAATGGCTAAAAAATCCATTACCTAATGCCGTGCACCACAGGCCAGCAAGGGAGTCAAGATACTTCTTCCCGTTACTGTCGTAAACATAGCTACCCTGAAATCAAGAACCAACGTTGCACACATACAATGAGTGTAAACCAGAGTTACTTATAATTTTCACTGAGACAATGTAAGGCCAATTCAAGGACACAACTAAGAAGAAACCTCAGACTTCTCGATAACCAATGGATGCAAATCCGAACTCTGGCACCCAGCTGTGAAGGGTGCAAGCATATCATGTCCCTTGAACCTAATTTAGTCAATATGAAATATCAATTAAGCACGGACAAGAGTGGATTCTCTTGTGCACATATGCGAATGTTTGTTACACACGCATGAAATATACACGATCCTATAAGAACTAAGTGCGCATACAAAGGGAGGTTAAAAGAATCGAATATGAATTGTAAACAGCACCTACCCTAGAGCTTTCTCATCAGCTATCGTTTCTTCCTTTTTTAAAGGTGAAACTGTATTATACAACCTGGCCAAAAAGGGAGGCAGAAAGAGATGTTCCTGTGGACTTCTGGTTGCAGCGACATATTTTGTACATGATCCAAGCTGTAGATAAAAGTCATCATCACAACCGGAGTCATATCATTGTTATGAGGGGGAATAAATTTTCAAACCTATATGAATATTGGGAGGTAACAAGTAAAAGGAAAGGCCGTCTCTCAGCATTAATGAGGAAACAGGTACAACAAAGTTTTTAAGTCAATTTTATATGGAACCTCTATGAGACAGATATCATATCAGCTGGTACAACTGGTTGTACTAGGCTTCATACTCTTTTCTGGTTCGAATACTTAAAACTGAAAATCTGATCTATTTTCATTTGCGACATTAACTTAGCAACAAAATGATTTTTCGAAATGAACGGAAAAAACAAAATGAAGGAACTATTAAAGGCGTAGTGACTGACATTACTATTCCAGTGGCAGACTTAACTGTAAGAAAGCCACCTAAAAAAAAAGAGTACTCTGTCCCAACCTGACAGGTGCCAAACCTTGTGTATGAGGGAAATTAGAAAATTAAAACGAGTTAAGATACCAATTCGAAGTCACTGCTTTTCCCAACATTTTCTGAGCAACCAATCAGAAGGTCAAAAAATTCATATGAGGAATCCCTCTTTCAAACTTTTCTTTATTCCATGTGTGAAGAAAAAGAAAGAAGATTAAAGAACGAATTAAACAAACTTCCATCCACAAACCGAGCAAGATAGATAAGGGATGAAAAGTCATAATTTGAAGAAAAGTCAAAACTCAAAAGGGTAGCTTTTCCAACATTTCAGCTAAGAAATTTACGTACAATTTAAGCAGGAAAGTATCACAACAAACTGAAAGATTTAAAGTTAAAAGATCGAAAATTTATCAAAACTCAAAAAGTGATGAACTTGATGAAATGATCCAAAGACCGAAAATTCATAGCTCCTTAACTTTCCATCAATGTTTTTCAATACCGGAGATATTCTAATTTAAGTTTCAATTTAATCTAAACGATATTCCACAAGCAATTTTCAATCTTTAGTTTCCAGAGCATATAAATAATCAATCAGAAAACACATAAAAGGAAGCTTCAATCCAAAAAACACCAAATGGGTATTTCGAGTCTTGAGATTTGTTACCTGGGTTCTGAGACTGGATCGAAGAACACGATTGATTCCCATATTTTTCTCAATTTATCTGTTGCAACAAACCACCATGCAAGGAGAGAGTTGGCAGAGAGTGAGGCTGAGTGAGAAAGAACCTGCCTTGGTTGATGTAAGCCTGTAACTAAAGCAAGTCTTGATTTATGGGATTAAAATGTTGAGAGGAACTGGCGAAGTGTCCAAATACGTTTCATCGATGATGTTGATTTATGAGAAAGAACCTGTCCCTTTTGCGCTGCCTTATAATGTTGATGATGTACACAAATCAAATCATTATTAACTCGTCTTTTCCAAGTTTGATGATTTGTTTGTTTGCTCTTATCTGACTCCGCAGGTGTGGGATTCCTTGCACCGTAAAGAAGAAATACTTACATTCTTACTTGGTTGAGATGAATTTTTATCTTTATCTTCACTTAAATCACATCAAATTGAAAAATATGATACAAACGTCTTGAAATGATATTATTAGTAATAGATGTGTGTAAATTATATTTAAATATGTTAGAATGATTTTTTTATTGGATTTTTCAATAATTTCTATTAAAAAAATATAGATACTAGATAATTTTATTCTTATCCTTAGTATAAAATTAAACATGCTAGAATAACTTTTCGTTGAATTTGTTAATTATTTCTATTTAAAAAATATACATAATAGACAACTTTTTTCTTATTTCTAATATAAAATTGTTGAGAAATTTAAGAAGACTATCCTTACATGTTTCAACATAATTTATAGATAATTAGAAAGAAAAAAAACATAATTTATAGATATATGCTATTAATAATAAATTTCAAGACTGAATATAAAATTATTGTAAAATTTATACTCGAATAATTATTTTCTCATATATATTTTATAACATTTTCATGAAAATTAATGTCAATACTATGCTGTAAGTTCTTTATTTTTAGGAAAAATAAATATTAATTTTCATGAAAATGTTATAAAACTTAGGACATTTGGTAAAAAGACCCCTTACTATACAATTTAACCACAAATATCAACTTCCTCTTACCATAAAATTTAACCGCAAAATGCCCACTTTTCCCTTAACATAATATTTGACCACAAATATCCACTTCCTCCCGCTCAACCCATGTAATAATTATTTCTTATTATTTACATTTTGTGTCCAATCTATACATATCCTCTAAACACTAATTTGCAATTTTCTTATTTCTCTCCCTCAATATGTTTTCTTTTATCCTATCTTCTCCCTTTTCTCTTTTTTTTTTCGCCGAAGAAAACTGAAGATATGTGAAAAAGATGATGAAGATAAAAGATGGAGATCTTAAGATGAAGATGAAAGGGGAAGTTGTGTCCTCTTTACTCTTTTTATGCGTCCTTTTTCTTCTCTTCTCTCCTCATCTTCATCTAGAAAATTCAGAAATAATTATATAACTAAGTGGTTACTAACTGGTGAAAACTAACCAGTAATTAACTGCAAAACCATGGAAGCCCTGAAACTCGGATATGTGATGAAGATGATGAAGATGACAAAGATCTCTAGATGAAGAAGAATATGAAGATCTTCATATGAAGTTCAAGTGGGGGTGCATCATCTTCTTCTTTGTTCCTCTTCCTCCGCATCCTTTTTTTCTTTCTCTTTTTTCTTCATCTTCATCTAGAAAATTCAGAAATATTTTTTAGTTAAGTGGTTATCAACTGGCATGTAAGTGAGAACGAATTGGTAACTAACTGAGAAACTATGGAAACCTATAAAGAAAACCCAGAAGATTTAGAAACTATTCGGAAACTAAGTAGTTATTAATTGATATATAAGTGGTAACTAATCGATAGTTAATTGGGTAACCATGAAACTCAGTTCTTCTTTAGTTACCTTTTCTCTAGTTCTACCCACTTTCTCCCTCCCTTTCCATCTTCTTCTCTCGAGGTCTTCGACCCAAACCCACCCATCTTCATTATCAGCATCATCTAAAAAAACAAAATTGAAGAGGAAGATAATGCGGCCTCCACCTTCATCTATAAATCTTCATTAGAAGAGAAATAGAAAATTGCAAATAGTCTTTGAAGGGTTATATAGATTGCGTAAAAAGTGTAAATAGTAAGAAATAATTTCCACATGTGATATAGTAGTAGGAAGTGTGTATTTGTGGTTAAATTTGATGGTAATAGGGTATTTGTGCTAATTTCCCTAAAACTTATTAGGGAAAATAGTTATCAGCATTTCTAAATTATACAATAATCTTATTATTAGTAGCGTACGTCTCTAAATTATTACTAAACGTACAAAGACAATTGTTCTGACAAATTTCTTAACGGATTCGGTTAAAAAAACACACATGATAGAATAACTTTATCTTATTCTTAAAAAGAATAATTGAAAATTTTAGCATAATGATGAACATTGCATGTTTAGACATAATTCAGGAAAGTCCGCTACTAATAATAAAATTTAAGAATTATTGTAAAGTTCACAGACGATGATAAAATTAATATAAAATTAAAAGACAAAAGTTAAAACTTAGCTAAAATTTAAAAACGATAGTTAAAACTTCAGAGACGTAAACAACAATTACCTAAACTTATAACATGTGATCATGAGTAACGAAACGTATTGGAGTAGAAATGTAGAACATGCATTGAATTATTCAATAGATAATTATTCTAAATCTTAGATCTAGATCAGCCTGCTTACTCGCATGCTGCTGATTCTGACTTATCCAAGGTTCTTATCCTCTCCCATAACAGATAATAAATAGACCTTTTCTTTACTGCATACTAAAGAAATTCAAAGTCATCATATATATATTCTAACATTGCAAAGAGATAATCGTGAAAGAAAAACTAAAATCAAGATATGTTCCACCATTAAAAAGTGAAATATTAGTACGTATAGTGAAAAAAAAAATCCAGATATGTTCCACCGTTAGAAAAAGAAATATTATTACGAACAACGAAATATATCGAAATATTACTATGATGGACTAGAGGTGGAAGGCACAAGGGATTTGGAGATTTGGCATCCCATTCAACAAGGTGGCTAGAAAGAGGAAGATAGGGAAGCAAAATGGGTTAACTCAAAAATAGAAACATCATCCACATGTTCCAGCTAAATAGTGGGAAGAAAGAGATACACTGATAAATAAAAGAAAATTCAGAACATAAATGGAGCTGTGTTAGAGAACTCCTTTGGCTACAATGTCAACAAAAAGCAACTAGAGACAGACACTTCCTAAGATCGCCTCATTTACAAACCTCAGCTGAAGTCAGTGTCTTAAATTCGAAGTTCATCAAAGGAACTGCTTGAACTCCGCGGAGGATTCAGTTTGCAACAATTTCAAGCAGCAAGGTCGCATGTTCAAGCTCAGCTGTCGGCTTCCATCAGTGGTTTTGGCTGCACATTCCTCCGCTGTTTGAAGAGGAAGAAATTCACATGCATCATGAGATTTAACACTACTGCGAACCGGACCCAAAAGAAGTATTCTCAAAACCCCCTGGTAGAAACACAGGAAGCTGGTTTGAGGCGGAATCCCGCTTGAATCTAGACTCCCTAGGCAAGTTGAGTCCTGGCCGCTCTTCGCCTGCTCTTGAACCCGTATCCCTCTCATTTCTCAAGTTATCCCTAACTGGTGCACTCAGAAGTGGGCCACCAAAGAATATAGAATCCCCTGTGTACATGAGTTTCTCTGATTGTTGAGCTGGAGGAGTCTTCACGGCAGAAGATGACGGTTCATGTGGTGGAGTAACTGGCTTTCTACTATAACTGCTTGTTTCAGCATTAGGGTTTGAAAATCCTGCTTGTAGGGATAACCTGTTATTTCGAGCTTCAGAAGCAGATACAGGAACTGAGACATATCGGCCCGCTTCTTGGTCCCAAACAACAGATGTCCTTCTGACATCTCGGAAAAGAGAAGTGGGAGGAGCTGAAAGCATCACAGGATCAGTAGTTCCTCCCCTCTGCATAACCCTTTCATCAAATCCCAAGCTTGCATGTGGGAAAGTTGCCTTGGAAGCTAATGGGCGGTGGTCAAGGGCTGGGCTGGGGACTGAAGTGGCTGCACTAAAATGTCCCAGAGCTGGACCTTGTGGTAGAGGGCTAAGAATGATCGCTTCATGAACATGGCTTGGACTACTGAAGCTACTGACGCTTTGAGTCCCGGTTTCATACTCATCTCGGCTACCTTGACTTGGAGCATATGAATTTCTTGACAACCTCAAATCATTCTTCATCTCTCTATTTGCCCCTGTATCGGTGCTTACACTACTCCTCACACTCCCACTTGAGCTAAGTTCATGGTCTGGTTTATCAAGTGGTCGTAGAACGGAGGATGATGCCCTGGCCTTGGCTGCTGCTCTCATGGCCTCATTGGAATCCAACTTTGCAAGCTTCCAAGCACTAATGCGAACAGGCCTTTTAGGACCTTTTTGCTCTCTTTCTGTATTTCCAGTTGCATCCGGATCAATAGTTGATGGGACCATCCCAGGCTCCAAATGCGGTACAACTTCATCCTAATACAGCCAAGGTTGTGTCAAGTAAAAATAAAATAAAATAAAATATAAAACCAAAGACTGGAAGCAAAATAATGGGGAAGGAAAGAAATTGATGTTCTAAAAAACTTCTTCCTTGCAAGATCAACATAAATATTAATTGTTGAAGCCATCATTTGCATGAAGCAATATTTAAAAAAAAAAATCAAATATACAGCATCAAATAATAAATCGTCATACTTAAGCTGCATGTTAAAATATGCAAATGAAGTCCTTAATTGCACTCTGATTAGCACAAGAAAGGACCCTTGTAAGATTGGAAGAGAAATAAGAGGGAAGAATAAAAAAAGGAATAAAGACCAAATTGTGGTGATTGTAAAAATACAGCAAAACAAAAAAGTGACAAGGACCTCTCAAGCTCAAACCTCTGATTGTAATTCACTTAGGAAATCTAAATAGAACATAGCCGATTAAAGATAAAGCCTTGTATTCCCTCGCCAGCTGTGAAAATAAAGCTATTGCCAAATTTTTGGTACTTCTAGATCCACTATTTTATCTGCTAGCATTCTTAGGGCTCACACTCCAGTACTTTCAGAGCATAGTCATAAGCAAAGGAAGTAAAACAAAGTTTAAGAGCAGGATAATGAGAAAGAGACAAGAATTAAAGAGTGGAAGACACCAACTGCCAAAACTTGTGATCAATGATTAATTATATTTTCAAAAGTTAGCCCGACAAGCTAGGAAATTAGAACTAAGTAGGTAGACCTTAAAATTAATTACGGATATGTTGATAACATCTTTTTTAATTTCCGTTCCTCCATTTCCCTTAAGTTGGAAAATATCATCCAGGGAAAAACTGTCCAACCAAGAACAGTGCAATTCATCATCTTGTCAACGACTCAACATTCTAGGTCTAATAACATATTAAACAGCAGGTCAAAGATAGTTACTTTTGAAGCCTAAAATCAGTTTGAATAAAACCCTTATCCATTTCTTTTCAATAATGTAAAATCAAGATAGAAAGTGAATACTAAAGTACCTGATAATCCACAAATACTCTAGGAGGGGTACACCATGCACCCTTGTATTGCAGACCTAAAGAACTTCCTCCGCTCAAGCCAGTTGTAGCAGATCCTGTTGGGGAGTACATGATATTTTGGAAAGCCTCATCTACTTCTGCTCCTCCAGGTGCCTCACTCATGGCTCTCATTGCCACAACATATTCATAGGTTGTAATACCCTAATTAAATTTGAAATTCGGAAAATAATATTATTTCAATTGAATTAGAAAAAAATTGCATCTGTTATGTGTGAATTGCCTTTTCACCTTTTCTACCTATCTTTAACATAGTACAAAAACTAGGTAACAAGTTACAACCTAATATTTAGCTTATTTGAAAATATAAAATGCCTCGCTTGTGCTTCTTTATGACTAACCTTGGGAGTCGGGATCATGGGAAAAAAAATTATAACAAAAGGCACTGACCTTCCTAATTAGTATCATGTGGAAGAAGAATAGTTCACAAAGTGGAACACAGGCCAGCAGAGAAACTGCAGAGCATAAAGCCTGCACAGATGAGACATTGTAAGTGCAGGTTTCTTCTGCAATTAATTCTGGAAAAAGGTTAGGATGCTAAAAAGGTTAGGATGCTAAATCCGTTTAAAGCTTTTCAAATATAATATGTACCACAACTGTTGCAAATGGGGCACGAGTGAAACCATTTCCAAGTCTATCAATAATTTCTGCCTCCATGCTTCTCTTATTAACAAAACAGCGCACTAGGACAGCAATACCAACTCCAGCTTCAATAACAAGCTGAACCAAAATGGGCACAGAGAGTGCATCTTTAGTCCAAATATTATTACTCCACATAAAAGTTACCAGACTGCAATACCTACCCAAACAAGACTGGTGGCCATCAAACAGATAAAAGTCACGTAATTTTTGTGTCCTACGCAATTGTTAAGCCACTGCAGCCATGTAATGTAATAACACTGAGGTTACTTTTGGAGACAGAATTGTAAAATGTGTCAACACAAAACAAATTGCAAACTACTTTAAGATTTGCCCATATGGAGCACTTGTAACAACATGAAAAATACCCGGCAGTGGTGATCAAAGCCATCCACACATTTGTCACAACTCCTACAGTGTTTGCTGAACTTGCGCACCTGCAACACGAAAAGTATTAATCCATAATATAGAAGAAAAAAAATTGAAGTCTTAATAATTCAAGCTCTTATCAGGATATAGTCACTTCTAAAGATAGTATAATAAGATCATAACTTTAAGCCCTGCAATAGCTTCTTCTTGGGAAATGAGGCATCTTCACAACTTCTCATACAATATACTGCGAAGTATATAGCTTGATAAGGAAAAACATGGGAAACTAGAATTTCTTTGGACTAATTAATCTTTAAATTAATAAATTATTATGGTGCTTATCATAATGCTATACCTCAGAATTGCACAGTGTGCAGAACAAAGCATCTTCACCACCCTGATTCTCAGCTGCCCCTTCCTGTTGTTTGCGGCAATCTTCATGTACAAACAATGCACATAATATTCCTCCAATGCAACATTTCCTCGTTGTGGGTTCTTCTGGAATATGCACACCCCCAAGTTCTCCTACTGAGCCTTTCCTACTAGAGTTAGCTCCTGCTAAAGAACTTCTGGAAACTGATGACGGAGAAGAATGCCCAGTGTTGGTTTCATCATATCTTCTAGGCAAGTCTTTCTCAGATAACCTATGATTTGGATTGACACTTGTTACTCCATTTTCAAACTTGCACATAATGCCAGGATCTGCAGGATTTATTGCAGTACATCGAACATAAAGAATGAAGACAAGCAATGCCTGCAATGCCATAACAAGATTATTGGAATAACATCAGGCTTAAAAATCAATATCTATATAGAGGAAATGAAACGAGTAATGATTCTAAATGAATGTTTAGAGAAGTGGGTTGCATTCCATTAAGTGACGAGCATACGGAATCAATTTGACTCCAGTCTAGAAACGCTAACCCAGTTTGGCCCATTAAAGAATTAATCTTTGAGAAAGATAGATCAAGTTTGGACCCATATATTCGAAAAACTTATAGAGAAGAAGCTCTCATCTGCATTTCCAACAAATCAAAGAAGAAAGAATAATTTTTTTTGGAACCAACAGGGTTCAACCCATAATACCCTGAGCCAGGACTTTAGGTCACCATTTGTT
This sequence comes from Prinsepia uniflora, assembly GCA_032719365.1. Lineage (NCBI taxonomy): Eukaryota > Viridiplantae > Streptophyta > Magnoliopsida > Rosales > Rosaceae > Prinsepia > Prinsepia uniflora. Next base: position 2,659,699 of record CM064876.1, on the reverse strand, counting down.
TAATACATCATAACAGTGGATCAGCTCATTGGAAATATTCAAAACCAAACGGCATTTGGATCCGTACAAGATCTTAATATACAACGAAAATGCTTACTGTTCATAAAAAATAATACAGCATACCACTGGAGAGTAAACTCCGATCAAAACATATTCCCAGATAATGCCTCCAAGGAAAGGAGCAAAGAAAGCATAGAACGCTACCGCTAACAAGCAGAACACGGTTATAGCGACAACCTACCAAGTAAACAACAGAGATTAGATGAAAATTTTGATAACCACATCGACATGAAAACACTAGACTAGGTGGTGTTCAGCATGTGGGGTAGGTAGATGTATAAAAATGAAAATTAACAAATGCCGCCTTGCTAGGTTCAAGTCAAACAGCCTACACAAACATAACCACGAGCTTTCAATCTTTTCCTTCAATTTTCTCATAGTTGTGAACCAAATAGTGCTAATTTCATCTCATTATTCCTAAAAAAAAGTAAAGCCACGCCTTGAAAGACCTAACTAGCGGCTAGAGTAACAATGTTAGCCATAAAGATTCGACCTTTTACACGAATGGACTAACGAAAACCCAAATTCACAATCAAAACAGAGATCAGACTACAAAATTAGCGATTTTTTAGAGAAACCCGCATCAGCAAGAAAGGGGTTTAAGCTAACCTAATCAACACTCAACCACAATAACAAAAAGGGGCAGTGATATGAAGGGACGATGAGATTGAAGTCTCTAATGCGGAAGGTGTATATTTTTTTACCTGGAAAGTATGAGCGGGTAGTTGCCAACCATGTTTTCTCACCATAACTGCCCAATTCAGAGCAAACCCTAGACCAGAGAGAGTGGAGAAGACTATAGAAGATGGAAGAAAATGAACGAACTTTGCAGAGAGAGTGCCTCCCTCTCTGTGACCCAAAAGCCAGAATTAAAAATAAAAATTTTGAGGAACCCCAAAAGGAAAGTGGGAATGTATTTACTTTAACGGTACTTGTTGGTCCCAATTGCCTCAGCCCACAGATAATCCAACTACTAACTCGAAATTAAATGAAAAAAAATTGAGATTAAAAAACAGAAAAGGAAGAGGAAAAGAAAACCCAGTGGAGGAAGGAGAAGAAGTTGTAATGGGTCAAAGAGAGGGAGTGAGAAAAGGAGTAGAATTTGCTGGCCTTCTCTCTGCTGAAGAAGCAAAAGCCAAAAAGAAAAACACAAAAGGCGCTAGAGTTGGGTCGTTGACAGGCTCAAAGACTCTCTCCTCTCACCTCCCCACTTTCACAAATATATTTTTGGGGTATTTTTGTTGGTCAACAATATATATGACTTACTAATTTTACAATATGTTTATTATTTTATAATCGATTTTAAAAAAAAAGAGCATATCAATATATAATTTTTTTCAGAGTCTGAATTTTATGAAAGATAAATTTAATATAATATGTATTATTTTATATCATTTAATTAAAAAATAAATATTAATTAAATTTAATATATAGAGTGGAGGACATGTGTATATGTATTAGGTGATGTTTTGGTCAGCAAAATAGGGTGTTGGTACGATTATTAATGTTGGTGTTTTTGTGTGGGTCAATACCAAAAATATTATTCTCCCTCGTCTTTTCTCTTGTCTCTCTCCTCAACTTTACTAATACTTCTATTTTTATAGGTTCTTTTTAACCCAAAAAAAAAATAACTAAATAATGCTTCATTGACATTGTTTTGCTAATAATGTGATTTTCTTAATCATTGTTTTGCTAAATTATCCATTTTTATAATAACTAACTTCTTTTATTGGTATTGGATTGTAATTTAAACCTCCATTTTTATGAATAAATGGATATTTTTGTATGAAATTTTTAGTGAAATCTACTCACATTCCTAGTTTTATAATAATAGAGATAATAAAACGTAATAGTGTTTAAAAAATAAGAAAGAAAATAATATCATGATCATTTTGTTCATCGAAGTAGAATATCCGTGTTATTCTTATACCTGAAATTAAATCTTATATCATTTACAATAATTAATATTATTATAGTTACAGACATCCATTTATTTTGATTGAGCCTTTGAATCTATATGCATTTATAATTGAAACAAACCAATATATGTGTTTCTTTGGTCTTTAGTTCTTGTTTATGCAACATGAAGTTGATAGGTTAACCATGAAACCCCAATATATTTTATAATTCAAAACTATATTACAATTTTAATTCAAATTTTATGGAGGCTTTTAAATTTTAGATATCAAAATTTAATTAAATTTGCAATAAAGTCAAAAAATATAAATCGAAATTCTTTCCAACTGCCCCTTGGATTACAATTGCAATTTTACACATATTTTTTTTCCATTTTTTTGGCTCTTTATTTTTCTATTTTCAAGAACCATAAAAGCAAAACCCTAAACCCAAAAGAAAATAAAGGGCCCAACTTGTCTCCATGTCTATCTTCCCCTCCCTCCCTCTCCACTAGGTTGGAAATTTTATGCAATTTCAAAGAAAATTTTATGCTCTAGACATTTTCTTCATCCCCTCCATATTACTACCGAATTAATAGTATTATTACTCATTGTGTAATGTGATATTTTAGGTCTCCAGTCGACAAAGAAGTCGATATTTAATAATCATCATTTTTTTACTTCGAAATATTATACGCATAATTAAGGTTACTAATTTTTTACACGACTCGAAATCCGCACGAAATTTATCTGATTCAACCTGCACAATTAAAATTTCGAGTCATTTTTTAGTTAACCCGCTATGACATGTTTAGTAAACGGGTGAGTTTCGGGTTAACATGTTAACTAATATAATGACCTATTAACTCGTTTAATAAATAAGCAGATTTCGAATTTAACATGTTAACTCGTGTAATGACCTATATATTAACTCGTTGGACATATTAACCCGTATAATGACCTATATATTAACTCGTTGGACATATTAACCCGAGTAATGACCTACTAACTCATATATCTACTCATTTACCTACTTATATTCCTATTAAATCATATATGTTAAATAAGTTAAACGAGCCCTATGTTAATTGGATTTCGAGTACAACATGTTTATTAAATGAGTTATATGAGTTACATGTGTTATTAACAGGTCGGATTTAGGTTGGATATTCCTGACACAATTATTAAACGGGTTGGGTTCGAGTTGGACATATTTGGGTAAAACAAAATTCATGACACGATACGACTCATTACCAGCCTTACGTATAACACGTTAATTTTGCTATATAAGTAACTAAATTTTTAAATAAATATATAAAGGGTGCTTTCTTTTTCATCGAACAATGCTAAGTTCCTCTTTTGGAGAGAATAGAATTGAGTTTTTGCTACATGAACATGTGTTTTTCATATCAACATAGTGAGTGCTTCTTGTAAGTTGTACCAAGCTACACCTCAAAAATAACACAACCTAGAACATTGTAAAGTGAATCCTAAAAGTTCTACCATTTCAGCCATTAAGAGAGACAAGGAGAACATTAATAGAAATGAGCGGGGAAGTCTTGCTGTGTAACGACCCGTCCCGAATATCGGGATTTAATAATATTTAATTATGATTTACTAATCTGGGATTAGTTGGGTGATTTCGGACGAATTGTGCAAAATGACCGTTTTGTCCCTAGGCGTGGGCAAAATGTTGACTTTCATTTCGGATGGTCAAATGGACTTTGACCAATGACCGTGACGTAGTTCGGGACGTCACGAGTTCATAGACAGGTGGCACGTTCGATTCCGACGTTCGTGGTGAAAGTTATGATGTACGGAAGTGCAAGGGCATTTTCGTAATTTGGACGAAATAAGGGCAAATGTTGACTTTTTGACCGGGATGTCCGATGGCCAAGGGCCAAGGACCGTTACGTAGGCTTCGTCGATACGAATCCAATGACAGGCGGCATGCCGAAATCGGAGATTCGACGACGAAGTTATGGTCAAGGAAACGAATTAACGAACCGAGGCTCCGATTAAAATAATAATATAATAATGAACAGTACCCGGTGACTGAGCACACTTGGATGAGTGACTGTCACTCATCCCTTAATTTGGGGCTTAAGACCAGGATCCATGTTTTGGGGGAACATTATGATTATGTTTTATTAATTAATTATGTTTAATTATTGTTAATTCCTCCATTAACCCTCTCTGTTTTCTTAGCCGTGTACAACCGAAATCCCAATTCCTTCCATCCTTAATCTTCTCCCTATCAACCGAACTTGAGAGTGAAAATTGGAGAGAATTCAGAGACTAACTCAACTGGGATTACACGGGGGATTGATCGGGTGAGGGAGACAGAGAAATCGAAAATTTGGTTTTTGGAAGGGAAATTCGAAATGGATGATTTGAGCCGTGAGGATCGAAATTGATGATTCAATTCGACTTCTAGGCTCAAAACGAACATCTTTACTTCAAGAACGAAGAGAAACCATGGCGGATTGAGGAAGAACTGAGCTTCCATGGCAGCTCAAAGTCGAGCTTGTGTTCAGTGGGTTTGAGGTAAGTATTTCTCAAATTGACCTTGTCGAAATGTCCCTTACACTCTCACAATGCTAACTGAATGAATTAATTTGGAAACCAGGGACGATATCGTGAAACCCGAATTGAAAACCCGTCGAGGATCGATCGAGAGTCGTGAGGATTTTGACCATGATTTGTGTAATTCGATTTACAAAACTTAAATGGTGATTGATTACAAGGGATCAGTTGAAAGAACGGATTGATTTGATGTTGAATTGGGTGTGATTGAACCGGGTCCTATCGCGGGTTTTTCAACCCGTTTACCAGAGAAACGGGCGATGATGGTGATTGTAGCAGTCACTGTAGCAGGCGCGTGGCTTTCACGCGCAGCCACTCACGGCGGCGCGTGACGGCGCGTGGGTACGAATCTCGAGGTGAGGTCAACATGACTTCTGTCCTATTTAATGTAACGAACATTTTGGAATTGGTTTCGTGTCGATCGGACACTGTTTCGTTATTGTTCGGGATGTCCGAAGGTTTTAAATCCAGTTTAAAAATACTTAAAAATTCGGGAAAATTACGGGACTTAAATAGGATGTTAATGGTGAGGTTAGTAATCCTCTAATGTGTTTTGGACAGGATTGGAAGTCCCGGTGATAGTGGTGTGGCCCGGGAAGGCCTATGGCACGCGTATCGAGGCGCTCGGTTAAACGGTCTGTGAGTGGACATTGGTTTCATAAATTTGATGCATGCATAACTGTTTTATGATTGTTACAATTATGATTAAATGATTTACTTTGGATATCGGTGAATTTAAAATGATTTCACGTATTTCGAGGTGAATTACGTATTTGCACGTAAACCGAGGTTTTCTGGATTTGCACCGATTTCCATAAATGTGGTTGGATATGATTTCATGAAACGGTTACGAACTTGAATAATGTAAAAATCGGGCCAGGGGCCCAGTTGAACTATGAAATCGGGCCAGGGGCCCAGTTAACATGTGGATCGGGCCAGGGGCCCAGTTAACTTGTGAAATCGGGCCAGGGGCCCAGTTGATTTCTACATACGATTGCGGGTCGGGGACCCTAAAATGGAATTGAATAAATGTTTTCTGGTTTACATTTTATATATGTTCACATGCTGGAATCAATAAATGGTTTTGATGATATTTCGGTTATGGCACGTTTCACGGTATTTGGGCATGAGACCCGTTTGATGAAACGTAACGATCAGTTCGGATTTTATCTATGTATACCTATATGTTTTGCATGTGGATATCAATAAAATGTATTTAGTACTGCACTGTATAAATCCTTCCATATTATATTGTCTCCTCCGGATGAGGTACCCTGGAGAGGTCACGGACGTCTAGTACGTCCAGCGTCTATGACGCTAAGCATCGGGGATGCTGTACCCGAACGGGGTTCGGGGATTGAACTCGGAAATTGAGACCCGAGTGGCACGCGTAGCCTTGTGATTGTGACCTTATTGACGTCAGGGACGTCAGACATCAGGGATGTCGGATTGGAGTGTATAGTGCAGTGGCTAAAATTATGGTTATGGTTTATATTATATACCTTATGGTTCATATTACTGAATTTATGAAATAACTCTTGGATTGAATTTTGGAAATTGAAACTATGCTTTGGTTTCCGGGCTAAGGCCCTAATGGTTATTTCTAAATAAATGTGTGATCATTGGTTTTTGGCGCATGCATATGATTTTACTGAGGGGCATAAATGTCTTATAAATATTTTTAACAGACTTGTTTATTTTCGTCCACTCACAGCTTTTGTTTTTAATGCCCTTCAGGTTGATTCCGGATACGACTGAAGCAGAGACTTGAGCATCGCACACCTCCTCCATCGATCCTTACGCACTCTGGAAGCCCGTTTGGGCAATGGCAATCGGTTATCCCTTGTCTGACGCCTCTTGTCAGACGGGAGCACGTCACATTCCATGGTAATCCCGGGGGGATTGGGATGGGTCGTGTCATGCTGGCCACCAACCCGATATTACTTCCATAATGAATCCTCTCGTTTTTTCCACCTACAAATCAAGAGAAACGAATATGGCGTTAGTCCAGAAATTTGCACAACTAAGAACAAAGCAAAGATCCCCTCCAAAACCCCCATTTACCAGGTACTTCGTGTAATGACCCGTCCCGGAAATTAGGGTTAAGATAGTTCTTAAGATGAGATTAGTGAGTTTAATCGGGGGTTTGTTGGTCCCGATAAGATCGATTGCCTAGAATGACGATTTTGCCCCAGGTTCGGGCAAAATGTTGACTTTTCGCTCGGGAGGTCAATAGGGGTATTGACCGATGACTAGGACGTAGTTTAGGACGTCATGAATCCGTAGATAGGTGGTATGCCTGATTCCGACATCCGAGTAGGAAATTATGATGTTCGGAAGGTTGAGGGCACTTTCGTACTTTGGGTAAATTCGAGGGAAAAGTTGACTTTTCGTACGAATGGGTTTTGGTATGTTGACCTAGGACCGTTAGGTAGATCCCGTCATCCCGAGTTCAACGACAGGCAGCACGTGTTCATCGGACTTACGATGTGTGAGGGGTAAAATCGTAATTTTTGGTTTAAAGGAAGGGCATTTTGGTCTTTTGGCACATTGGGATTTGTGCAATAGAGAGGGACAAATGGAGGGCTGAGATTGAGACATTTGTGAGGGAGATGAGAGGATTGTGACACGTGTAGGAGAACTAGAGGGTTCTAGGATATTGTTCACGGGTCCAAATAATTGGGGGTACCCGTGTGTGTGTGTTTGTGTTCGAAGAACAGAAAACAGAGGGAGGAATTGAGTGAAATTGAGGGGTGATCGTGAGGGTTGGTGTGTTCTGGTGAGTGAGGAGTGACTTAGAGTTTGAAAGGAAGACAGTGAGGAGGTTTGGAGGTGTAGTGGTTGTGTGTGGGTGAGAGGTGAGCCACGGAAAAACCAGGGGGAAAACAGAGAACAGAGAGGAGTGTTGGGTGGTGGTGCTGTCGTGTTCGAACAATCGAGGCCGGTGGAGGTGTCCAAAGGCTGGAGGTGGACGGGAGGAGTCGTGTCCTCACGGCTGAGCTCACGACGGCGACAGGAGGGCATGTAATTCCTCAACTTTTCCTCTATGCTCTGTTTTGCCGTCGAGTTTCAAATCGAAAGTCGTGGACTTAGGGAGTGAGTCGACGATTTTGGTGAGTTGGGTGAGACTCCATGAGGTCCTAGGAAGAGTTTAAGACAGTCACCGTGACGGGGGGTGACCAGGTTGGCTGGATCGTGAAACAAGGGACTGGTACGGGTTTTGTTCGAGCTTGAGTCGACAAGTTGTAGGCTAAGTCGAGGTGTTAGAGTGAGGGGGATGAGTTCCTTAGGACGGGACGATGAAGATGGTGAAGAGAGGAGTCGATTTGGTGGACGGACGGCGGAGAACCGGTTCGAGTTGCAGTGACTGTGTCGAACCGGGTCGACCAGAGGTTGCTGGTGACACTGTAGCTGGCGCGTGAGGCCCACGCGCAGCCACTTTGGGCGGCGCGTGCGGCGGCTGTTGGGAAAATGGTCAACATGGTTTTTGGTCTAGGTGTTGTGACGAGTCTAATGGGATTGGTTTCGGGTTGATCGGACGTCGTTTGAGGTTAGTTCCGTGAAGGTGAAGGTTTAGGGTTTAGGTTCGTTATGATTAGGATCCGGGGATTTTTGGGGGAAAATTAGGTGGGCCTTCGTAGATGTGCTAGTAACGTACTTTGGCGGTTGTTGACAGGATCAAGACTTCCCGAGGAAGCTGAGGAACGTACGGGACGTTCGAGACGCGATTGAGGGCTCGGTACTGTGAGTGGACCCCTTCTCTATAACTGAGCATGCATAACTGTTTTTAATTACTTATTTTATGGTTTTATATGTGAGTTCATGATTATTGAATATGCTATGTTGGTTTTACATAACTGCACGTTTTTCGAGAAAATACGGTATTTGGCACGTTTTACGAGGAAAGTTGGATTTCGATACCATGATTTTGGGATTTCAAACTATCATTGGTTTTAATGCTTATAAATGGATTCTGAGACGTGATTTGATAATCGAGGTTTTCGGTTGTAGAATCGGATTTCGGAAAAGCGGAATTTGGTTTTAAAGTTGAAAAGTTGAATTTCGGATTTGGGTTCGGAATGACGATTCTGAATGCCGGAAAGGTTTCGGACCAGTGATTTCGGATTCGGGTTTGGATATGGAATTCGAAATGGTTTTCAAATGGTTTTGGATTGGATTTGCTGGATCTGGTTATTGGGTTTAAAGACCCGAATTATATTTGACGGGGGACGAGCCCGGATTGAGTTTAAAGACTCGGATATTGATATTTCCCCCAAAGGCCTGTTGAGTTTAAAGACTCGAGAGTTTAAAGACTCAGATATTATTGAGGCCTGGATTGAGTTTAAAGACACAGGAGTTTAAATACTCGGATAGGTCCAGCAGGTTTGATCGGATAATGATGACTTGGTATTTATGGTTTACGAAACGGTTTTATGACGTTGATGATATGCTTTCAATTCTATTTTTATAGTGTTTTTGTAAATGTTTTTCTGATGAGGTATGTGATTTATAACTGTTTTGGTAATTGGGTATGCATGTGATTTCAAAACGGAGGGCTAAACCCGATTTTCTTATAAAATGGTTTTGGAAACTTTTATTTTATTTCTGGTCCACTCACACTTTCTGTTTTTAATTGCCCTCCAGGTCGTGGAGTTAGCGCGGGGTTTCGACGTCGAGGCATCGTCTGAGGCATAGAAGTTACGAGAGCGACTCCGGAGTGTTTTTAAATTTTCCGTGTGCGTGTAACTAGTTTAACAGTTTTCTTTCTTCTGTATTAGTACTATGCTCTGTAAACTTTAACTTCGGAATGTGTTGTTTAGTTTCTCCTACGTCTGACTGTGTTATTTTAGTAGTTTACTTTGTTGTCGTGTCGGGATGTCAGACGGGAGCATGATTTACCTCGGTTTTCGGGGTGAAACCGGGGTGGGTCCTGACACTTTGTCCATTGGCTCATCCGTTTTCTCTTTATTCATAAACTAGCTGCAAGACAACTCTCTGCGCACACAATGACCCAAGTAACAACGGAGGAGCTCACCATCAAATTGGAAGAATCCCTGGGTATTTCTAACTTGGAATGTAAACCAAAACTGGTGGGAGGGATAATTGCAAACAAAGCCCCAAATCCAAATGCAGTGAAGAAGATTCTAACAGCGGCTTGGGAAAGCTAGGGAGATGCTCAAATTACCTATATCAACAACAATACCTTTACTGTGGTGGTTCAGGATGAAACAATGGTGAAACAAATCATTGATGGAGGGCCCTGGTCTATTATGGGTTTCTACCTATCCCTCCAAAGATGGCATGAAAACCTCTCGATTAAAGAACTACCCTTACACCTGGTCACATTTTGGGTTCAAGCCCATGGAGTCCCCCTAAATTCCATCACGATTGAAAACATGAGAAAGGTGGGAGCTTGCATTGGTCAGGTGGTGGAAGCAGAGGAGCCTTGGAGCTGTGGTCTTAGGGGTTTTCTTCGACTAAAGGTTCAGATCGACTCATCTGCACCTCTCCCGTCTGGGTTTTGGCTCCCTAGATCGGAAGGGGTTGGAACGTGGGTCGAGTTCAGATTGGAACGACTCTCAGATTTTTTCTACAGCTGCGGTCGCCTATGTCACACTGACCGGGGCTGCACATATCCTCCATCGCTGGTGTCCTCCCATGGTGGTGTAGCATATGGAGAATGGCTGAGGACCAGACCTATCAGAGATGCCAGCAATCTAATGACCCCAACTTTACCGCAAGGCACGAGAAGGATGGCTGGTGCTGCCTTTGCAGCCCACGTGTCAGGGCCCACCCCTAATCCCCCGAGATTAAGGGTTAAACCCCGCTCCCGTTTAACTTACGCATGACACAAGGGCCAAACAATATCTAACCTCCGTGTAATACGTAAGTCGGACAAAGGAGTTCCGATCCGACTACCTCAACAACTTCTGAACTTCCCAGAGTGCGCAGAGTCTACTGTGGATTGTGCGTGTGATGTCTCCATCTCTCTCGACCAACAGCCTGCACTGCAGCAACCTGAAGGGTATCGAAAACACGAAAAGATTGTGAGTGGACAAAAATAAAGTTTAAGTTAAAGAAAAACATTTATCAGAAAACACATACAATTATACCCTCCATTTTAAAGACCAATGCATGCATATCAATTTCATATCGCAAAACCATGTACGAAAAATCAAACACATTTTTCCTTTTTCTCAAATCCCGGGCCTCAGCCCAAAACCACCGAAAACCATCATAACCAACGAAAACCATTTTTATAAACCATCATTTTTATCCATCGAACATGCTGGATCTATCCGAGTCTTTAAACTCTCGAGTCTTTAAACTCAATCCGGGTCTTTAAACCCAATCTGGGCCCTTCCCCCGTCAATCATAATCCGGGTCTTTAAACCCAATAACCAGATCCAGCAAATCCAATCAAAACCATTTGAAAATCATTTCTAAATCCATATCCAAACTCGAATCCGAAATCACCGGTCTGAAGTGATAGGACCCACCCCGATTATCGCCTCGATAATCGGGAAGCATCCTGCTCTCGTCTGACAATCGAATCGAAAAGACCGGAAAACCAAGTAATATTGCATCACACCCATTGTCAGACCAGGGAGATTAAATGTAACGCCCCGGACGTTCTGAAAATGTAATATTATAAAATATTGAATAAAATGACGTTTTTACCCTTGTGATTCGTATGGTCAAATTGTTGACTTTTTGATTGGAGGGTCGAACGGATGTTGAATGATGACCGTGACGTAGTTCGGGACGTCACGAGTTCATAGACAGGTGGCACGTCTGGTTCGGACGCTCGAGGCGAAAGTTATGATGTTCGGAAGTTCAGGGGCATTATCGTAAATTGGACTTATAAAGGAAAAAGGTTGACTTTTTGTTTGACAATTGATATCCACATCATTCGAAGACCGTTAGGTTCGTCTCGAGGTCCCGAGTACAACGACAGGCGGCACGCGCGATACGGACGACGGATGACCGAGTTACGGGTCACGGAAGTTGGAGGGCATTTTGGTAATTTTTGCCCTGAGGGCATTTTGGTCTTTTCACACGGGGTACTGTTCACCAATGTGGAAAACAGAGCACGGCCGTGGTGTCTTGTGCGCTCAATTGTTTAAGGCTTAGTGGAAGGATCAGGTACATTGTTTAAGTCGATTGAGGTAGTGGAAGCAGGATTGAGTGGCTCAGGTGCACGGTTGGACAGAGTTCAGGGCACGGGAGAGCATGAATTGGCCATGGCTTCTGTGTGCGTGGGAGACATTTTCAGAGAACCTCAGTTGGTCTCCCACGGGTTGCTGGCCGCTTTGATCGATTAGCTGACTTCTTTTGAGTCTGGGTGCTCATTTGGAGTCATTCGGCTGTGGAGAGACTGAGAGAGATTGAGAGAAAACCGCGAGGAAATAGTTTGGGTTTTTGGGGGGAAACTCTGAATTCGATTTCTACGGCTTGAGAGACAAATCTAAACACGTAGGGAGTTTTCTGGGAGTGATTGAATCTCGACCGTGCAAGAACTGAAGGGTTTCGAGCACGGATTGCCCAAGAACCCAAGTTCCAGTTCGAAGGAAAAACCAATTGGAAGGAAAATTGAAGATAAAATTGTGGGGACATTCGAGCTAAACTAAGGGCCGTTCTAGTCTTCTGGGAGCAAAAGGAAACCAACCACATCGATTTCGAAGGACGTCACTCACGAATTGGCCAAGAACTGAGCTCCCTGGTTCTGAGAATTTTCGAGCTTGAGGACAACGACTTCCAGGTAACGGCGAGTTCAATTGTTTGTGCTATTGTGTTCGTATAGGTCCCCTTAAGCTACTGGTGAAATTAATTTGAGAATGGAGTTAGTTTGGGTGAGTTCCAGAAGTCGACTTGTTCGACTGTTCGAGCTTGAGTTGGGTCGATTAGGTGTTTGTCGACGTTGATCATCAGCACAGACCTAAAATTAACGGATTAGAGAAGATAATAGGATAAAAAACGAGAGGAATTGATTGAGAATTGAGCTTGAACTGGTCGGGTTGAGTCGCGGGTAATAGACCCGTTTATCAGTCTATCCGGGTAAGAACGAAGACACTGTAGCTTGGCGCGTGGCCTTCACGCGCAGCCACTTTGGGCGGAGCGTGACGGCGCGTGCGATGTTAACTCCGATCACGGTCAACATAGAAATTGTTCCTTTCAGTCTAATTAACATTTTACCTTTAGGATTCGAGTTGTTCGGGAGTCGTTCGGGATAATTTCGGGAGTCCGGAAGGTTAAGTCTCTAAGTTTAATTTCGCCGAAAAATCCGGGAAAATTAGGAAAAATCCTACGAGTTATTTTGGGATGTTTGTAACCCTTCTTGTACGTTTTTACAGGCCCGAACACTTCCGAAGCTACGGAGGAGCGCGTGGGACGCGATTGACGCGTCCTAAGACTGTGAGTGGACTTTTTGATTTCTAAACTGGGCATGCATGACTATTTTTCTTGTTTATCTTATGGTTTTACATATGATATTTCGATGGTGATATGATATATTGGTTTTACGTGTTTTCACGCTTTTCGAGATATTTATCGTATTTCACGCATTTTGAGGTTACGGTTTTCGCTCATGCATGCGTGATGATTTTGATGAAGTATCTGGATATGATTATGCATGTTACGGATTTATGATGTTTTGATCATAATTGTGAAGTGATTTTCGGAAATTGCATGTGTTGGAATTTGCATGTGAATTCGGATATAAGTCCTACTATGATGTGATATGATTTCGGAATGATGTTGGAAAACGGTTTGTGATGAATCCTGGTTTATTGTGTTTTAAAAACGGTTTTGGGTTTAAAGACCCGGTTGATTGTTGGATCTGGTTTTGGGTTTAAAGACCCGGTTTGTTGATGACGGGGGCGGGCCCGAAAATTGGGTTTAAGGACCCAGATTGAGTTTAAAGACTCGTGAGTTTAAAGACTCGATGATTGTGATACTCTCGAGGCCTACTAATCATGTTTTGAGTTTAAAGACTCGTTGATATCCCGGGAAGGCCTAATATTGAGTTTAAAGACTCGGATGGATCCAACGGCTTAACTGTGATTATTGATACACTTTTTACTTGATTTGTGCAATTGATGTTTCAAAATGACAGTTTCTGGAATCTGGTAATATTAAATGGTGTTACATGAGTTATGACGATTTTCTGTAACGTTTTTCATGTGTTTTCGGAAAAAGAGTTTTCATAGGTTTAATACTCGATTTCTGAATATTCGGTTATGCATGCGTGTTACAAAACTGGAGGGCGAACCCGATTTCGGAAAAACTGTTTTCTGTAAAACTTATGTTTCGGTCCACTCACACTTTATTGTTTTAAATTCCCTCCAGGTCGTGGTACTAGTGCGGGGGCAAGCGCCGAGGCAGAGGCGGAGGCATAAAGTTTTCCGTTGCGGAGTAGTTAGTTCACAGAGTAGGATTTGTTCTTTAACCTGTTTTGTATTATTATGCTCTGTGAAACTGTGGACTTGACGTCCAGTCGGATGTATTTGTTTAATCTCCCTGGTCTGACAATGGGTGTGTTGTAATATTAATTAGTTTTCCGGTCTTTTGGATCCGATTGTCAGACGGGAGCAGGATGCTTCCCGATTATCAAGGCGATAATCGGGGTGGGTCCTGTCATTAAACAAATACAACCGACTGGACGTCAAGTCCACAGTTTCACAGAGCATAATATTACAAAACAAGTTAAAGAATAAATCCTACTCTGTGAACTAACTACTCCACAACGGAAACTTTATGCCTCTGCCTCTGTCTCTGCCTCGGCGCTAGCCCCCGAACTTGTACCACGACCTGGAAGGTAGTTAAAACAACAAAGTGTGAGTGGACTGAAACAAAAGTTGCAGAAAACAGTTTAAGGAAAACGGGGTTCGCCCTCCAGTTTTATAACACGCATGCATAACCAGATATTCGAAAACGCGTATTAAACATTCGAAATCCCTTTTTCCGAAACACATGGAAATCATTGCAGAAAACCGTCATAACTCATGTAAAATAATATAATATTACCAAAAAATCCAGAAACCGTCGTTTTGAAACATCAATTACGCAAATCAAGTAAAAAGTGAATCAATAATCACCATTAAACCGTTGGATCCATCCGAGTCTTTAAACTCAATATCAGGCCTTCCCGGGATATCAACGGGTCTTTAAACTCAAAACATAATCAATAGGCCTCAGGGGTATCACAATAACCGAGTCTTTAAACTCACGAGTCTTTAAACTCAATCCGGGTCTTTAAACCCAATTTTTTTCGGGCCCGCCCCCGTCATCAATTAACCGGGTCTTTAAACCCAAAACCAGATCCAACAATCAACCGGGTCTTTAAACCCAAAACCATTTATAAACACAATAAACCAGGATTCAACATGATCCATTTTCCAAAAATCCTTCCGAAAATCATATCTTGTCATGATAGGACTTATGTCTGAAATCACATGCAAATTCCAAAACATGCAATTCCCGGAATCACTTCACAAATATAATCAAACATCATAAATACGTAACATGCATAATCATATCCAAATACTTCATCAAAAACATCATTTATGCATAGGCGAAAACTGTAACCTCGAAATATGTGAAATACGATATTTATCTCGAAAAGCGTGAAATCACGTAAAACCGAAATAGAATATTTATCAACATAAAATCATAAGTGAAGACACAAGATAAATAAGTAAAATAGTCAAGCATGCACAATTTGGAAATCAAAAGTCCACTCACAGTTTTAGGACGCGTCAATCGCGCCCCGTGCGCTCCTCAGTAGCTTCGGAAATGTCCGGGCCTGTAAAAACGCACAAGGAGGGTTACAATCATCCCAAAATAACTCGTATGATTTTTCCTAAATTTTCCGGATTTTTGGACAAATTAACCTTAAGGACCTAAACTTCCGAACTTCCGAAATTATCCCGAACGACTTCCGATCGACTCGAACTTTAAAGGTAAAATGTGTATTAGATTGAAAGGAATAAGTTTCATGTTGATCGTGATCGGAAAATATCCCACACACGCCGTCACGCGCCACCCAAAGTGGCTGCGCGTGAAGGCCACGCGCCCAACTACAGTGTCGTCTCTTCTACCCTACTAGCCTGCTAAACGGGTCTGTTACCCGCGACTCAACCCGACCAGTTAACCCTCAATTGTCAATCGATTTCTCTCGTTCTTGATCCTAACATGTTCTATAATCATTCAATTAGAGTTCTAGATCATTTAATTACTTCGACATGCCCCAAATCGATCAACCCAGACCCGAACAGTCGAACGGGTCATCATCTAGAACTCACCCAAAACAGTTCCATTATCCAATTAACTTCACCAGTAGCTTAAGGGGACCTAGACGAACCAAAACATCCAATCAATTAACCCAATACTAACCTGGAAGTAGCAGTCCTCAAGCTCGAAAATTCTCAGAACCAGGGGCCTCAATTCTTGGCCAATTCGTGAGTGATGTCCTTCGAAATCGATGTGGTCGGTTTTCTATTGCTCCCAGAAGACTAATACGGCCCTTGGTTTCGCTCAAATGGCCTCACAATTTGATCTTCGATTTTCCCTCCAAACTAGTTTTTCTCTGAAACTGGAACTTGAGTTCCTGAGCAATCCTTGATCAAATCTCTTCAATTCTTGCACCGTTGTGTTCCTGTCACTCCCAGAAAGCTCCCTCAGTGTCTAGATTGGTCCCAAAACCCGTAGAAATTGAACTCTGAATTTTTCCCCCCAAAACCCGAAATGGTTTTTCCCACGGTTTCTCTCAATCTCTCTCAGTCTCTCAACCGCAGAATGATGCAAATGAACTCCCAGACTCAATGGCACTCCGTTAATCGATCAATGCGGCCAGCAACCCGTGGGAGACACTCTGAAGTCTCTGAAAATTGTTTCCCATAAACACAGAAACCATGGCCATTTTTTAAACCAGCCCGTGCCTGCAATCAGTTCCAGTCCATGATGGAAGGCTTCCACTACCTCAATTCACATAAACTAATCATCTGATTCATTTCACTAAAGCCATAAACAATTGCACGCACAAAACACCACGGCATGGCCGTGCACTCTAATTTTCACGGTGGTGCTACAGTAACCCGTGTAAAAAGACCAAAATGCCCTCCAACTTCTGTGACCCGTAACTGGGTCATCCGATGTCCGTTTCACGCGTGCCGCCCGTCGTTGTACTCGGGGCATCGAGACGAACCTAACGGTCTTCGAGTCATGTGAAAATCAATTGTATTTCGAAAAGTCAACTGTTTCCCCTATATCGTCCAAATTACAATAATGCCCATGAGCTTCCGAACGTCATAACTTTTTCCCCTAGCGTCCAAATCGGACGTGCCACCTGTCTATGATCTCGTGACGTCCCGAACTATGTCACGGTCATCGGTTAACGTCCGTTCGACCCTCCAACCAAAAAGTCAACAAATTGACCACACCAAACACAGGGGTAAAAACGTCATTTTATTCAATATTTTACAAAATTACATTTTCTGAATTTCCGGGGCGTTACATGAAGCCCTTTCGGCATCCAGAACCGTCATTCCGAACCCAAATCCGGAACTCATATCCATCATCATTTCTAGGTCCGAGTCCGCAACCGTCATTCCGTAAGCTAGCATCCGGAATAACCATTCCGAACCCAAACCTGAAATTCACTTCAAGTCCCAAATCGAATCCCGAATCGTCACCCGAAATTCCAATTCAGAGACCCGAAATCACATTTCCGAAAACGACTTTAAATTGGGCCCTAAGCCCGAAAACCCTTCTCAAAAATCCTTTTACTTCCTTTAAAATCAAATCGTATTTCAAATCCCGAAATCAATTCATTAAACCAAGTTCAAATCACGTTAGTTATCAAAACCTCGTAAAATGTGAAAACTGTCATTTCCTCAAAAAACGTGCAAAAACCATAAACCATCACAACTATAAATCAAACCATAGAATCAAGTATAGAAAACATATAAAAACATATATGCATGCATCAAGAGTTAGAAAGCAAAGTCCACTCACAAACTATTTCGTCGTCGTCTCGATACGCGCGCACTTACGCCGTTCCCGACCATTCCGCTACCCTCGGCTTTCCCGAACCTGTCCAAAGTTCATAACGAGGTTACTAACTACTTCACAAAAGTCCCACTCAAATCCCATAACTTTCTCGAACTTCTAAGCATACTTTAAACGGGACCCTAGACCTTTGACCCCGCAGAACTAACCCGGAACAACGTCCGAATAACCCGAAACCTATTCCATTGGATTCGTTATGACATTTAGAACAAAAACTCAGTTGGACTCTTCACCGGAAACCACCGCGCGCTCCCCCAAGCGCAGCCCAAAGTGGCTGCGCGTGGGCTTCACGCGCCTGCATCAGTGCACTGTTCATCATCGTCTTCAATGGGTGAACCGGTCTGAACCGGCGCACCCGATTCTCTGTAATTCCTCCATGATTTTCCACCATTTCAATCCCATCAGGTTCGTCCAGTTCCCAGCAATCATTTCCCGTCCTAAAATCTAAAAATCAAAGCCCTAAACCTGTCGTCTTCAACCTCGAAACAAAACTGCCCGATACCCCTGTTTCAGGTTCCGGTCACCCAGACATTCCCCCGTCACGTCAACCACCCTAGATGACTCCTAGGACCCTCCTGAGTTTTACACCACTCACCAATGCCCTCGACTCTAACTCAGAAGCCACGACTTTCGAAATGAACAAAACGGGAAAAACAGGGGATTTAAGCTTACCTTCGATTCGTCCTCCGCCGTCCGCACCGCCGTGTACCACGGTGTCCACTGAGTCCCCTGCAGTAGTCCTAACTCCTTCTCAACTTGGATTGAACCAACACACGGCACAACCACCACCAAGTCCCACGGCCTTCTCTGTTTTCCCAGAAAATCGAACTTACACCCTCGTTCTTCCTTGCATGATTTCACTCCCAAAACCTAGTCACCAGCTTCTCTTCTTCTCTCTGTCACTCTCACCAATCACCAAAAGCCTCACACGCTTACTGAATTGATCACAATCTTCACTGCCTCACCTCTCTGTTTTCTGTATCTCGAACCAAAATGCATGGTTGAAATCAACCAAGTTATACCCGTGTTCATTGTACGGCGGGAGGTGCAGGATTTTCACGGACCACAAGAGTCTGAAGTATCTGTTTACTCAGAAGGAACTGAATCTGCGACAGCGTCGATGGTTAGAGCTGCTTAAGGACTACGACTGTACTATCGAGTATCATCCAGGAAAGGCTAATGTGGTAGCAGATGCCTTGAGCAGGAAGTCAGCTAGTTCTTTGTCGCATTTGAGGACAGTCCGGTTACCTTTATTGGTTGAGCTCCGTAGACTTGGAGTAGAGTTGACTGTGGATGGTCGGGGAGCACTACTAGCGAGTTTCCACGTGCGACCTGTTTTGATTGATCAGGTTATTGATGCTCAGTTTGAGGACCTCATTTTGGGCATCATACGGATTGAGGTCGAGGCTGGAGAGAGACAGGATTTTGAGATTCGCGAGGATGGGGTCTTGGTTAAGGACGGACGGTTGTGTGTACCTGAGGACGAAGCATTGAAAAAGGTGATACTGGATGAGGCTCACTGTTCAGCTTATGCGATGCATCCTGGTGGGACCAAGATGTATCGTACACTTTGAGAGCATTACTGGTGGTCAGGTATGAAACGTGAGATTGCAGAGTATGTCAGTAGATGCTTGATCTGTCAACAGGTGAAAGCCGGGCGGCAGAGACCCTATGGAGCAATGCAACCTTTACCGATCCCCGAGTGGAAATGGGATCACTTGACGATGGATTTTGTATTCAAGCTTCCCAGGACACCGAAGGGACACGATGACGTGTGGGTGATCGTGGATAGACTTACGAAGTCTGCTCATTTCTTGCCAGTACGGGAGAACTTCAGGTTGACGCAGTTTGCCCAGTTGTTTATTGATGAGATTATTCGGCTGCATGGTACACCAGAGTCGATAGTATCTGACAGAGATCCGAGGTTTACTTCCCGGTTTTGGCAGAGCTTACAGGAAGCTTTTGGGACAAAGCTGCATTTCAGTACTGCCTTTCATCCTCAGACCGATGGACAGTCTGAGTGAACTATCCAGATTCTCGAGGATATGATGAGAGTGTGTGTCTTACAGTTTTAGGGTACTTGGGAGTCACATTTACCTTTGATGGAGTTCGCTTACAATAACAGTTATCAGGAGAGTATTGGGATGGCTCCTTATGAGGCTTTGTACGGGCGACAGTGTCGGACTCCATTGTGTTGGACCGAGGTTGGTGAGAGGAGATTGACTACTTCCGAGCTGGTAGACCTTACTCAAGAAAAAGTGGCACTGATTAGAGATCGACTGAAGGCAGCGCATGACCGACATAAGAGCTACGCCGACCGTAGGATCAGGGATTTGGAGTTTGCAGTAGGAGACTGGGTTTTCTTGAAGTTATCTCCTTGGAAAGGGATTGTACGGTTTGGCAGACGAGGGAAGTTGAGTCCTCGTTACATTGGCCCTTATGAGATCTTGGAGCGAATTAGTCATGTTGCTTATCGATTGACTTTACCAGCAGACTTGGCAAAGGTACATAATGTCTTTCATGTATCTATGCTTCGGAAGTATATACGGGATGATTCACACGTTCTGGAAGCACAACATGTTGAGCTTAGGGAAGATTTGAGATTTGAAGAGTAGCCTGTAGCGATTTTGGATCGGAAGGACAAAGTCTTGCGGAGGAAGACGGTTCCCTTAGTTAAAGTATTGTGGAGGAATCATCAGGTGGAAGAAGCTACCTGGGAACCTGAGGCCTTAATGCGCGAAGAGTACCCTTACTTGTTTCACTGAATTTCGGGGACGAAATTCTTTTTAGGGGCGTAGATTGTAACAACCCGTACCTTCAGGAAGGGTACAAATGTAATTTTGTAAAAGAATTGTATAAAAGGACGATTTTGCCCTTGTGAATAGTGTGTCAAAAATTGACTTTTTGATTTACAGGTTGGATGAGTGTTGACCATTGACCGTGACGTAGTTTAGGACGTCACGAGTCCGTAGACAGGTGGCATGTCCGATTTGGACAATCGGAGAAAACGTTATGACGTTCGGAAGATTGAGGGCGTTATCGTAATTTTGACTAATCGAGGGAAATGTTGACTTTTTAGTGGACTTGTGATTTTCACGTAGACCGAAGACCGTTAGATAGGTCTCGACGTCTTGAGTACAACGACAGGCGGCACGCTGTCATCGGACGTCGGACGAAATAGTTACGGGTCTGGAAAGTTTGAGGGTAACATGGTAATTTTTAATACTAGGGGCAGTTTGGTCTTTTTTCCCTATGACCAATCAGATAAAAACAAGTGGCTGAGTGGGTGTGGATATTTTGTACTGAAGACCATGGAGAAATGGACACGTGGGCTTTGCTGGATGGTTCTAGGAGAGTCTCACATACACACGGTCACAAAGTGTTCATTTTGAACCGTGCATTTGGGCTTCGACACAGAGAAACAGAGAGTGAAGAATTGAGAGACGGTGATCGATTTGGTGTGAGGGTGAGAGTGTGGTGAGTTGTGAGAGTGACAGAGAGAATAGAGGGAGCTGGTGATCGAGTTTTGGGAGTGAGATCGTGCACGGAGACACGGCGGTGGTGAGGCTGAGTTCTGAGAAAACAGAGGAGCCGTGGGACTGAGGTGGTGGTTGTGTTGTGTGTGTGGTTCAATCCAAGCTGCTAGCAAGCTCAGACGACTGCAGGGGACTCAGTGAGCACTGTGGCACGCGGCGGTGCAGACGGCGGAGGAGGAATCACAGGTGAGGTCCCATTCCCCTATTTTTTCCCGTTTGTTTCAATTCGAAAGTCGTGAACTTTGGGCTAGAGTCGAAGGTTTTGGAGGTTAGGGTGAGACTCCTGGAGGTCCCAGGAGTCATCTGAGTGTGGTGCCGTGACGGGGGAGGACCAGGGTGGCCGGCGGCCAAAACAAGGGTCACGGGCAGTGTTTTTCGAGGATGAAGACGAGGGGCTTTAGGCCGTGATTTCTGGATTTTAGGACTGGGTTTGATTGCTAGGAATTGGACGCAGCTCTTAGGATTGGAATGGTGGAAAATCATGGCGGAATTTCAGAGAACCGGTCACGCCGGTTCAACACAGTTGAACTGGGTGACTCGAGGTTGAAGATGCACTATAGCTGGCGCGTGAGGCCCACGCACAGCCACTTTGGGCGGCGCGTGGGGGCGCGTGGGGAGGAGTTTGAGAAATTGTCCAACATGATTTTGGTTCTAAATGTTCTAAGGAATCCATTGGTGTAATTTTCGGGTTAATCGGACGATGTTACGGGATAGTTCGGGAATTCGGACGGTTTAGGGTCTAAGTTTAATTTACGTATAAATTCCCGAAAAATTTGGGGAAATTAGGGTAGCATATTTGACGTATTTGTGACCCTATTTGGTGCTTATTGACAGGACGGGAGATGCCTGAGACGGTCGAGGAGCGAACGGAGCGCGATTGACACGTTCTGATTCGTGAGTGGACTCTTTCTTTTCTTACGAGCATGCCTAACTGTTTTTATCTATGTTTTATGATTTTAAGTATGTTTTTATGCTTTTTAATGATGAATATATGTGATTGCTATGCTTGCACGTTTGTCGAGACATTTTCAGGTTTTTGCACGTTTTTTGAGAAAAGCGGGATTTCTGATTTTTGATGCTATACTTTGGGATTTCAAATTATATTTGCTTTCTGATGGGTATAAATGGATTATGAAATATGACTTTTGGTAATCGCGATTTTTGGTGTAAAAAGTGGAATTCCGGATTTGGGTTCGGAATGACGGTTCTGAACGCCGGAAGGGCTTCGAATCGGGGATTTCGGATTCGAGTTTGGATATGGATTTGGAATTGATTTTAAATTGATTTTGGATTGGATTTGCTGGATCTGGATATTGAGTTTAAAGACCCGGATTCTGATTGACGGGGGACGGGCCCGGATTGAGTTTAAAGACTCGGATATTTATGATATTACCCTCGTAGGCCTATTGAGTTTAAAGACTCGGGAGTTTAAAGACTCGGATTACATTTGAGGCCTGGTTGAGTTTAAAGACTCGGATAGACCCAGCAGGTTTGATCGGACCTTGATATTTGTGGATTTGGTTTTATGATACGATCTTAGCATACTGATTATACTGTGTTATCTCGTGGTTTTCTGATACTTCGTTAGGCATGCATGTTTTTAAAACAGAGGGAAAAACCTGATTGTTTTCTCTAAACTGTTTTATTCTTAAATCGTGTTTTAAACCTTTTATTTCTTTTAGTCTACTCACACTTTTGTTTTTAACTTACCCTCCATGACACGACCCATCCCAATCCCCCCCGGGATTACCATGGAATGTGACGTGCTCCCGTCTGACAAGAGGCGCCAGACAAGGGATAACCGATTGCCAATGCCCAAACGGGCTTCCAGAGTGCGTAAGGATCGATGGAGGAAGTGTGCGATGCTCAAGTCTCTGCTGCAGTCGTATCCGGAATCAACCTGAAGGGCATTGAAAACAAAAGCTGTGAGTGGACGAAAATAAACAAGTCTGCTTAAAACATTTATAAGACATTTATGCCCCTCAGTAAAATCATATGCATGCACCAAAACCAATAATCCTATATTTATTCAGAAATAACCGTTAGGGCCTTAGCCCGGAAACCAAAGCATAGTTTCAATTTCCAAAAGTAAATCCAAGAGTTATTTCATAAATCCAGTAATATGAACCATAAGGCATATAATATAAACCATAACCATTATTTTAGCCACTGCACTATACACTCCAATCCGACATCCCTGATGTCTGACGTCCCTGACGTCAATAAGGTCACAATCACAAGGCTACGCGTGCCACTCGGGTCTCAATTTTCTGAGTTAAATCCCCGAACCCCGTTCGGGTACAGCATCACCTGATGCAGCATCACCTGATGCTTAGCGTCATAGACGCTAGACGTACTAGACGCCCGTGACCTCTCCGGGGTACCTCGCCGGAGGAGACAATATAATATGGAAGGATCTATACAGTGCAGTACTAAATACATTTTATCGATATCCACATGCAAGGCATATATATATACATGGATAAAAATCCAAACCAATCATTAAGTTTCATCAGACGGGTCTCAAGCCCAAATACCGTGAAACATGCCATAACCAGATTTTCCATATCTTCAAAACCACTATTGTTTTTAGCATGTGAATATATATAAAATGTAAACCAGAAAACATTTATTCAATTCCGTTTTAGGGTCCCCGACCCGCAAACACATGTAGAAGTCAACTGGGCCCCTGGCCCGATTTCATAAGTTAACTGGGCCCCTGGCCCGATTCATTAATTAACTGGGCCCCTGGCCCGATTCCATTTATCAAATCCGTAACTGTTTCATGAAATCATATCCAACCACATTTATGGAAATCGGTGTAAATCCAGAAAACCTCGATTTACGTGCAAATACGTAAATCGCCTCGAAATGCGTGAAATCATTTAAATTCACCGATATCGAAAGTAAATCATTTAATCATAACCATAACAATCATAAAACAGTTATGCATGCATCGAATTTATAAAACCAATGTCCACTCACAGACCGTTTAACCGAGCGCCTCGATACGCGTGCCATAGGCCTTCCCGGGCCACACCACTATCACCGGGACTCCCAATCCTGTCCAAATCACATTAGAGGATCACTAACCTCATCATTAACATCCTATTCAAGTCCCGTAATTTTTCCGAATTTTTAAGTATTTTTAAACTGGATTTAAAACCTTCGGACATCCCGAACAATATCGAGACGGTGTCCGATCGACACGAAACCAATCCCAAAATGTTCGTTACATTGTATAGGACAAAAGTCATGTTGATCATACCTCGGGATTCGCACTCACGCGCCCCCACGCGCCACCGCAAGCGGCTGCACGTGGAAGCCACGCGCCAGCTACAGTACCCGCACAGTCATCCCTCTCACCCGTTTGTCTGTAAAACGGGTTGAAAAACCCGCGAACAGACCCGGTCCAATTACACCCAATTCAACATCAAATCCATCCGTTCTTTCAACTGATCCCTTGTAATCAATCACCAATTAAGTTCTGTAGATTGAATTACACAATTTAGGGTCCAAATCCTCACGACTCTCGATCGATTCTTGACGGGTTTCCAATTCGGGTTCACCGATTCCGTCCCTGATTTCCAAATTAATTCATATAGTAAGCATCGTGAGAGTGTAAGGGATGTTTCTGCACAATCAAATTGATGAATTCACACCTCTAACCTGTTGAACTCAAGCTCGAAATGAAGCTGCCATGGAAGCTCCGTTCTCCTTCAATCCGACACGGTTTCCTGTCGTTCTTGCTGCCAGACAGTTCATTTTGATCCCAGAAGACTCCAGCTAAACCCCATTTTGATCGACACGGCCCAATTACTCCAATTCGAAATTCCCTCCAATTCCCCGAAACTTTGGTTCCCGAATTACACCACCCCACTCAGTCCCCCGTGCTCTCCCTCAGCCAGAACCTTCCCCAAATCACCAATTAACCATTTGCGCAATCAATTGTGGAAGAGAGATTGGCAATGGCCAGAACCCAACTCTCAATTTGGTTGTTCACGGTGAGGGAGGAATGATCAGAAATGGAAGGGGGAAAATGAGATGGACGGTTGTGATGCAATCTGGGGGTGGAATGGATGGCTCAGATCAAAAGCAGGGATTAAATTCTAGATTATTATGTAGTGGAAGCTTTTAGTATATAGTTTATGATTAGTGGATCAAGATCCAATCTAGCCGTCGGATGAGTGACACTTGTCACTCATCCAAGTGTCCTCCAACCACCATTTCAGAATAAAATAATCCACACAGTTACCGAGACGTAACTTCCCCGATTTCACGTTCCAGACCATAACTTCCTCGTACGAAGTCCGATTTCGGCGTGCCGCCTGTCGTTGGATTCGCATTGACGATACCTACGTAACGGTCCTTGGCCCTCGGCCATCGGACATCCCGGTTCAAAAGTCAACATTTGCCCATATATCGTCCAAATTACGAAAACGCCCCTGAACTTCCGTACATCATAACTTTCACCACGAACGTCGGAATCGAACGTGCCACCTGTCTATGAACTCGTGACGTCCCGAACTACGTCACGGTCATCGGTCAAAGTCCATTTGACCATCCGAATTAAAAGTCAACGTTTTCCCCCGTCCAGGGGCAAAACGGTCATTTTGCACAATTCGTCCGAAATCACACAACTAATCCCAGATTAGTAAATCACCATTAAATAATATTAAATCCCGATATTCGGGACGGGTCGTTACACTCCAGGTCGTGGTGATAGCGCTGGGGTGAACGTTGAGGCAGGAACCGAGGCATAGAGCTTACAACGTTCTTCCGTTGCGAGATTAGCCTAGTAGGGTTTTGTGCTTGTTTTGTATAAACTATGCTATGAATTACGGTTGTATTATATTCTCCCTTGTCTGATAGTTATGCTTATGGTTGTGTTGAGGTTATTTTGGTACTTTAAGTGTGATTGTCAGACGGGAGCAGGGTTCGTCCCGGGTATCGAGGTGATATTTGGGACGGGTCCTGACAGTCATAACTAAAGCATATTTCGTAAAACGTGTCGAAATACGTAAGCGCCTCAAAAAACGTGCAATTATGTCAAACCGATATAGCATATTCAATAATCATGAAATCATATTTAGGAACATAAAACAAGTAGACAAAAGCAGTTATGCATGCTCAGTTAGAAAGAAAGAGTCCACTCACAGTTCCCGGACACGTCACTCGCGTCCCGTACGTTCCTAGGCTGCCTCAGGGATATCCCGACCTGTCAAAAGTCACCAATCCGGGTTACAAACACTTCAATTAGGCTTACCCTAATTTCCCCAATTTTTCCGGATTTTAAACGTAATTTAAACGAACCCCTAAACCTTCGAACACTCAAAACTAACCTGAGACGATGTCTGATCGTCTCGAAACTTGTCCCAAAATGTTTGTTACATCGATTAGAGTAAAAACCGTGTTGAACGTTTCCCCAAAACCTGCCCCACGTGCCCTCACGCGCTGCCCAAAGGGGCTGCGTGTGAGCTTCACGCGTCGCTACAGTAACTACTATTCATCGTCTTCTCCGGCAGTCAACCGGTCTGAACCGGCGATGACGGTTCTACTCCGTTTTCAGACCATTTTCCGTCCTTTTTAGCCCACTAGGATCGCCCTACTCTAACCAGTCTAATCAACTACTTAAAACATGAAATAAAGCACGAAAACTTACCGTCCAAGGCTCGAACCAGTCCCCTGAAATTCCCAGTCACGGGTTTGCGGCCACCCGTCGTCTTCTCAGCCACGAGTTCGACTCCTCAGGTCAAATACAACATCCTTCAACTAATAGAACCAATAAAACAGCTCGACTAAGCTCCTAAATCCACGATTTTCAATTTGAACTTAAACGGAAAAACAGGGGACATCGAGAACTCACCCGCGTTCTAACCTCCGCTGTGCTCGCTGCCGTGTTCCTCTAGGTTCACAAGGCGGTCCTCAGCCTTACTATCACTCTTTCGAACCAGATTGGATCAAAATGATCGATTGTGGTTGCACCACGACCGTCGACTCCCTCTCTGTTTTCACTGGTTTTCCCACCTCACACACACACACACACGAGCACACTCCAGTTTCCACCCAACACGATCAACACTCACACTATACCTTCTTTGAACACTCACTCAAGCCCAGAACACCCTCACACTGCACACTGATCGATTTCCTCCCCACGGCCCTCAGTCTCTGTTTTCGTCTTAGTGCACGACTCAAACCCAAACCCAATTAAATGGAACCCGTGTAAGTGGCTAGAACCCACTGGAAAACAGCCAGGTGTCAACCACCTGGTGTACCAGCCCCAAAATATCCAATAAACACTGCACACCTGTCCTTATCTGATTGGCACACTTCCCAAGGTGTAAAAAGACCAAAATACCCTTAATTGTTCAAATTACGATTTTTACCCTTCACTTCCTAGACCCATATCTCACTCGTTCTGATGTCCGATGAAGGCGTGCCGCCTGTCGTTGCACTCAGGACGTCGAGACCTATCTAATGGTCC
The DNA here is from genome assembly GCA_032719365.1 of Prinsepia uniflora. NCBI lineage: Eukaryota > Viridiplantae > Streptophyta > Magnoliopsida > Rosales > Rosaceae > Prinsepia > Prinsepia uniflora. The sequence goes on along the minus strand of CM064876.1, from coordinate 2,632,067 downwards.
TCGATTTGCGTGAAGAAACTTTGTCGTGCAAAAAGTCAACAAATGCTCCTCTTTGTAACCAAATTACGAAAATGCCCTCAACCTTCCGAACGTCATAACTTCCTCCTCGGTTGTCGGAATTGGGCGTGCCACCTGTCTACGGACTCGTGACGTCCCGAACTATGTCACGGTCATCGGTCAATGCCCAATTGACCGTCCGAACTAAAAGTCAACATTTTGCCTATTCTAAGGGCAAAATCATCATTTTACGCCGACTGTCCAAAAGTGTCCAACTAATCACTGATTCTCTTTGTTAATCCGTCATTAAATTCTAATCTAATCCCGACTTCCGGGACGGGTCGTTACATCTTGGGCTGCCGAATTTTAGTTATCTATTATCTACCCCGGGGGATGCCAATCTAGACGAGGTTGTGGCCTCTTACTTGGATGTTCAGGCAGGGAAGTGGAGGGTGGACACCCTGGTGGGTAAAGTGCCTGCAAATGAATTAAATTTGATCAAGGATATGCCCATAGGTGTTGGTTCGGGGGAGGAACGGTTAATTTGGCCTGCTACTAATGATGGAGCCTATACTGTGAAATCGGGATATCATTGACTAAGATCTCATGCTTTGAGAATCACCAATATTCGACCATCGTCCTCTCATATCACTCCAAAGAAAACTTGGAACATGATTTGGAGCATCAAGACCATCCCAAAGGTGTGTGTTTTCCTATGGCGTGTCCAAAAGCGCTGCAATCCTACTCGTGGCAACTTATATAGTCGTCATTTGGGCTCATCTCCCCTATGCCCCGTCTGCTCTGAGGAAGTTGAAACTTAGGAGCATATGCTTCTGCAGTGCCAGGGTGCTAGAAGTGTTTGGTTTGGGAGTGTACTTGGCTATTCCTTTGACCCGACTACTATCTCCACCTTCGAGGATTGGATCTCTCGGGCTTACTCTCATTGTTTTTTCGCGGGGCTCTGATAAATCTTGGGTGCGCTCTGTCATTGGTTTCATCTGCTGGTCTATCTAGAAAGAGCGTTGTCATGTAGTTTTTGAGGGCTCTACCTTTAACCCTCGCAGAGCTTTGCATGAGGGTGCAATTCTCGACCGGGATTTCCGACCAGCCTCTACATCACCTTGCCCCAGGAATGTAATTGTTACTGAGGTAACAAGTGATGGGTCACCTTGGTCCCCACCTTCCCCTCCGAAAATGAAAATCAATGTGGATGCCTCCTAGCTCTCTTCTTCGGGAGTAGCTGGACTCAGTATGGTTGCAAGGAATGCGGATGGCAAGTTTGTTGCTGGGTGCTACCATGCTCGAACCACTAGCTCTGTTATTGAGGCTGAGGCGTAGGCTTTGCTGGAAGGAGTAAACCTCTCGAAAAGGGAAGGCTTTCGGTTAGTCGCTTTTGAATATGATTCTTTGGAGCTAATCCAGGCCGTCAATGGCTTCATCAAGAAGGGAATATGGGTGATCTTCCCTATCCTATCTCGTATTAGATCAAGTACTCCTTTCTTTGATTCTGTGGTTTTTCATTGGGCAAATCGCTCAGCAAATATGACAGCTAATGCCTTAACCGCTTATGCACGCCAGTTGATGTGCACTGATGTCTGGATTGATCGTCCTCTATCATCCCTAGTGCACGTGCTTTCCCGGGATGGTTTACCTTATCCTCTGCCTCTGTAGATTTCTTCAGAGGACTGCTCATATCGGCCCCTGCTGCCTCATTTTTCTGTTTTTTTTTCTTCTGTTGTTGTTTTCCCCTGTTTTTTCCTTTGTTAGCTCTGTTTGTACCCTGTATCCAAAAAAAAAAGCTACAACATACAAAAACTAGACGAAAGAAGAAACAAATTTGCAATCTACAGAAGATGAATGAGCCCAAGTTCACAAGCTAAATGAGCGATAGGTTCTTCATTGTCTTATAATTCATTGGATGGCTCAAATTCAATTGTAAATGAAAACAAAAATATATATGATATTAGTAATAATATTCGGAAAAATTTATAAAAATAACCCAATTTAAGTGAGCTACGTACATACTTTGTGTCTTAATGTACGTGAATAATATTCATAATCTCGTTAGTGCCATCATCAACAAATAAAAAATAGTTATGCGAAATGGTAGTTATTTAAATGTATACAAATTATAATACATGAATTGATGTTAGTGATATTCATCTAGGTAGCATGATACATTATATGAGAAATATTCAATTAGAATTGATGTATTATATTTATAACTATTTTTATTATTATGAAATTTTAAGCACATTTTTATTTAATTAATGACATGAATCAACATTTGCTATTGTAAGCAAAGCAACATGGCATATTTATGTAATTATTGATGTCTTTAATTTCAATCATTTAAAGTCGGTGAATATGTAAAAAGAAATGTCTAATACACACAAAATTATATAAATAAAAAAAAAATGATTTTAGTACTTAGTAGTCTATAACGACGTCAGTTTAAACAAAAAACTGAAGTCTATAGTATGAAAATTGCATCAATATTTTATAATATCTGAAATCTTATAAAAAAAATTAATATCAAATTATTATTAAATACTAAAATTATAATAATAATAATATAATATCGGGTCGAGTTTTATGTTGAGGCTGATGCTATTAAGTACAAAAGACATTGGTTGTAAAGAAGAGACTGATACTATTGACCACATAAGATATCAGAAGTCAACACTTTTAGTCTAGTTAGAAGGGTCATAGACATCAGATATTAGTAAAAATCGATACTGTAGGTGGATTACACTTCAGTTAAAACCGAAGTGTATTCATATAGAAACAACATCAATTCTCAATACCTCAGTGTTAACCCTTAATAGACTTCAATTTTTCACCGATGTCTATAACTAAATTTGGTATAGTGACTATAACGAGATAAAAAATGATATAGACATTAACTAATTCCCAACTTTAATTCTCCACAAATGTGGCTAAGTAACGTGGATTTATATGTCATTTTTTAATTATTTATTTATGACACAAAAGAAAATCAATTATTTGAATAAAATAAAATAATAAAAATATATTTAGTGATTTTGATTGACTGTTGTTGAAGCGTTAAATGTTCCAACTGTCGAGTACTCGTTGCCCAATCACCAAATGACGCGTGTCCCTCTTGTGACCTGTCAACTCAAGTGGATCGCGGGTCTCCGTTAGTACGGGCACCGGTGTGGTGCCGGCCTAAGGCTCTCCGACGATCAAGTCAGTTACTTTGTTCGTAAGAGGAAGCAGTAAATGGTAAGTTCGGTAGAGTAATTGTAATAGTAAAACTTAGTTACCTTTATTGGGAAATGTGTACCCTTTATGTATAGGTAGGTGGGATGTTCAATTCCCAAAGTTCCGATGTGGGACGAATGCTTCTCGATTTACGTGCGGACACGTGTTACGTAAATCGAGGGTGGATATGCTTCCACGCGGCATTCCGCATTGGGCCCGGTGTTAGGGCTGTCGCAAGTATGTTGTTCTTGGGCCTTGAGCGTTGTCAGGGCTTTAAGTATACGGCCCAGTGGGTCTGGTCAGATATGGTGTCAACAGAAGTCCCCCAAGTCGTTGACTGAGGTGGAATTTCTCGGTCGGGGACTTGTCTCATTCTCCCAGACCCTGGTGGGAAGTATACCTGGAGTCCCCCAAGTCCCCTGGTGGGATAGGCCGCCGAGACAGTCTCGGTCATGGAGAGGAAGGAGCTAGTAGGCAGTCGGTGAGAAAGAGCACTTCGGCGGAAAAGTGGCGCAGTCGGTCGCGGTTGTGCGCAGTCGGTCGGTGGCGACGTCATGGTCGGTGATAGGAGCCAAATGACGCGTTGGAGCTGCGGAGACCGAGCGGTGGACTTGGGTCGGTGGGGGAGGGCCAGCGTCCGTACGGTGGGTGAGGACACCGAGCGGTGTATATGAGTCGGTGGGGGAGGGCCAGCGTCCGTACGGTGGGTGAGGACACCGAGCGGTGTATATGAGTCGGTGGATAGAGCCAATACCCGCCCACGGATGAGAGCACCGAGCGGTGTACACGGGTCGGTGGGAGGGCCAGCGTCTGTGAAGCAGTCCCAGCACCGAGCGGTGTACGGAAGTCGGTGTAGACCCGGAGGAAGACGGTTGGGTTCCGCGGACAGATGGTTGACACGCGTCCGGTCAGAATGCCTGGTTGCAACACGTGTCTGACACTGAGGGGAGTGACGCTTCGTAGTCTGTGCATCAATTGCTATAAATATGGGGAGCTCTTCACCGATTTCCTCGTGTTTTTTGAGAAAAGGTGAGAAACGCTGTCCAAACAAAGAGGCGATTTCCGACCAGCATTTGACGGCGGTGCGTACGGTGTTGGCGACTTCCGACCTACGGTACCCCGTGAAAAAACAAGGTAAGCACCTGCCCAAGTTTAGTTTTTCGATTAAAGTAGGAGGGTGTGAAGAACTGGTCATGAACGTGGTGAAGGTTGTGGTCAGATCTTCATAGGAACGAGTCGGTCGGCTGAGTTTGGTTTTTCTGTTTTCTTTTGTAGATGTCGGTCCAGAGTGACTCGGTATCGGAGGGTAAATGCTACGACTCACAGGGCGGTGAGTCGTCGGGTAGTAGCGTACAGGTGCCCATTCCCACCTCCGGGAGTGAGGGCGAGGCCCACTCGTTCGAGGCACAAAAGAGGGTAGAGGCGGTGCACAGCACGGCCGAGTCGTCCGGTAGGACTACGGACATCGGTTCGGGGGCTGGGCCGACGGGCAGGTCGGGTAGTGGGAATCTGCTGGGAGACGCCGAGACGATAGTAAAGGTGGGGGTGCACCGAGCGTTGAAGCTGACCCATGGCCGTGACAAGGGCACAGTGCGGCTGAACAAAGTGAAAACAAACGGGGACGAGTCGGTCCCGATAGCCGTGCCGATTGAGCGGGCGGCCTTCACCGTGGACGAAATGGTGAACAAGGAGACCGAGAAGGGCCTGATGAAGATGAGGATTGAGTTTGGCGTTCCCGACTCGGTGACGACAAGGTTACCCACAAGAGAAGAAAGACCCAGCAACCCCCCACCTGGTATGGCACTGTTCTACACCGAGCTGATGCACCACGGGGTAAGGCTGCCCCTTCACCCTTGGCTACGTAGGATGGTGAAGAAGATGGGGGTGGCACTTGGTCAGCTCAATCCGAACGTGTGGATTGTGCTCTGCTCGCTTTACACGGCCTTCAGGTGGGCCGAGCAACCGGAGCCGACCTATGCTCAACTGATGTACCTGTACGAGTTCGGCTTCCAGCAGCAGAGTACCGGGTGGGTCTTCGTCCGCCACCGCAAGAAGAGCAAGCGGGGGGAGTTCATTCTGGACATACCGACCTCCCAAAAGTCGTACAAGACGAAGTTCTGCCTGGTCGGTGGGGACTGGGAGGGGAACACCGAGGGACCCCCGATACCGTCCAAATTCCAGACCCAAGGTTGAAAGTTGTAGCATAGGTCGCCCCTTAATGTAAATGTTGATAGGTTGTATGCCAAGTATTAGTGTTGTAGCTGATCATTTTTCGGTGTGCAGGTTTGTTCCCAGAAGAGGAAATAACGCCAGAGGAGAAAGCGGTCGTCCACCGAGTAAGGGAGATCTTGGACGAGTTGGAGCGGAACCGACGAATACTTCGGCTACCTGGGTTTCAGTACAAGGCCAGCCTCATCGACACCGACGAGGGTAAGTCTGTTTTTGTTGTTGGTTTGCTATTTTGTTTTCTTATATCTGACCCATGTCTCGGTGTTGTAGTCCCCTACCACCTCGGCAGTCGGATTTACAAGGATTGCGAGCAACTGAGGATGAAGGCAGACAAAGGCTCCGGAGAATCTGCGTCCCTGACGAAGGCTGCCGAGCGCCTGGAGCTCATTCTCAAGAAGAAAAAGGAGAGAGCCGAGAGAGGTCAGTCGGAGAGGTCCGACCGGTCAAAGCAGGGCCAAACTTCCAAACCGAGGCCACCGAGTCCGCGACCTAGGTCTCCCAAGAGGAAACAGAGCGCAATGGACGGAGACCGAGTGCGCTCTCCCGAACCAAGGCGGGTGAAGGCGAGGATGGAGGCCGAGACGATCATGTCGGCACAGGAGGCCATTGGGGGCAAGAGGACCATGGCGGCCCCAGAATTCAATCCTCCACCGTCCCCCCCTCAGCTGGATGCGAGGATCCTGGAGATGCTCCAGAGGAGAGGAGATGTGAATCTCGGTGTGTTCACCGACGGGGAGGCGATCGGCGAGGGATCCAGTGCCGAGACAACCCTCTGCTGCCCGAGGCAAATGGTGCCGTTGCTGAATGGGGTCTGTCAGGGGGCTTCGACACCCTTGGAAGAGCTGTCCGAGGTGCAATGCCGGTCGGCTGATCAGAGGATGGAGAAGGCCCTGCTGCTACTGAGCAATGTAAGTTATCCTATGTTGCAAGTGTGGTACGTTAGGCCGAGTGAGTTACTAACGGTTGTCATGCGCAGGCTCTCGGGGAGGTGTACCTCCAGTTTGGGAACAGCCAGAGGAGGGTGGCGTCTGCGCGGCGGGAGAAGGAGCGGCTGAAGCAGAAACAGGAAGAGTTCACCCCCAAGCTTCAGGAGGCCGAGAGGGCAATGAAGGAGGCGGCCGACCTCACTCGAAAGTTGGAAGCCGAGAGGTGGAAGACTCAGGAGGCTCTTGCTTCCAGGGACCAGGTGAAGGCCGACCTGGAGGCAAAGGAGAAAGACCGCCTGAAACACTGGAAAGAGCTGTGTCGGGTGAAGTCTGCGAGGGAGGCCGACTTGCAAAAGGCGAGGGAGGAAGCGGTGGCCGAGTTCAAGGCGTCGGAGGAGCTTGATAAACTCAAGAACGAGTATGCTGCCGAGTGCGAGCAGGAGTTTTTTCGCAACCTCTTCCTGCACAACCCTGGGCTGACCGTGAAGACCCCCTGGCTCGGTCAGGACATTACGGCCGACATGTTTGAGGACGAGTCAGGGGAGGAGGAAGAGGAGGTTCCCCAGCCGAGTGCCCAACCAGGAGCCGAGCCAGCAAAGCCTCTCACAGAGCCAGAGCAGCCGGTTGAGGTTGAACAGGCCGACGAGCAGCAGATGGAAGAGCTGGTGTAGGACGGGCCTCTGTGCCTTGTAATGTTCCTTTATTTCGAATTTTTGTAAAGCTCTTGCAGGCCGAGCTTAATAGGTCTGCACGCATGAATGAAATCCGATGTTTGTGAACAAAAGTTGTAGACCGAGTAATATTGTGAATAAACCTCTGTTCTTTCTCTGAGTGTTGGTGAGCCGAGTAGGGATGTTCGCCGAATCTAATGTTCCAGTCAAAATGCCAAGTGTTGAGGTGTAGGCCGAGTAAGACCGAACCCCGACCCGTATGTCTGAGTCATAGTGGTGGTGCAAGCCGAGTAGGGCTGTACACCGACTCTAATGTTTGAGTCAAAATAGCAAGTGTTGGGGTGTAGGCCGAGTAAGACCGAACCCCGACTCGTATGTTTGAGTCATAGTGGTGGTGCAAGCCGAGTAGGGCTGTACACCGACTCTAATGTTTGAGTCAAAATAGCAAGTGTTGGGGTGTAGGCCGAGTAAGACCGAACCCCGACTCGTATGTTTGAGTCATAGTGGTGGTGCAAGCCGAGTAGGGCTGTACACCGACTCTAATGTTTGAGTCAAAATAGCAAGTGTTGGGGTGTAGGCCGAGTAAGACCGAACCCCGACTCGTATGTTTGAGTCATAGTGGTGGTGCAAGCCGAGTAGGGCTGTACACCGACTCTAATGTTTGAGTCAAAATAGCAAGTGTTGGGGTGTAGGCCGAGTAAGACCGAACCCCGACTCGTATGTTTGAGTCATAGTGTTATGTTACAAAGGCTAGATAAATGGAAGAGTTTATAAATAACCGGTGCAAAAAAGGGGGAAAGTACAACAAGTCATAAGAAGGAAAAAAGACAGCCTTAAATGTAGTACTTCTTCAAATGATCGGCATTCCATGGGTGGCCCAGTCTTCGCCCATCTTGGTCTTCCAGTTCGTAAGTTCCGGGCCGGCAGATTCTGGTAACCCGATATGGACCCTCCCAATTGGGGCCGAGAGTCCCTGCTGAGCTATCCTTGGTGGCAAGGCTGACTTTTCGGAGGACCCAGTCTCCTTCCTGAAAACCCCGATGTTTGACTCTGGCGTTATGATAGTTGCAAAGCCGCTGCTTGCAGGCGATGTTTCTGAGGTTGGCCTGCTCCCTGTGTTCCTCGATGAGGTCTAGACTGAGTGCGATCTGACGGTTGTTTTGGTCAGGCTCATAGGACGACACTCGGTAAGAAGTATCGCTTAGTTCGGCGGGAATGACTGCTTCCGTTCCGAAGGTGAGCGAGAAGGGGGTTTCATTCGTAGATGTGCGGTAGGATGTCCGATATGACCAGAGTGCGTTGGGGAGAATTTCAGACCACTTTCCCTTGGCCTCGTCCAGCTGCGTTTTCAGTGTATGCTTGATGATCTTGTTTATGGCCTCAACTTGGCCGTTGGACTGAGGGTGAGCTGGTGAGGCGAAGCAAAGGCGGATGTTGTGTCTGTCACAAAAGGCACGGAAGCGTGCGTTGTCGAATTGCTTCCCATTGTCCGTGACGATTGTGTGGGGGAGACTGAAATGGCAGATAATGTTCTGGAAGACAAACGTTTCGATCTGGGCCGTGGTGATAGAAGCCAAAGCTTTCGCCTCTACCCACTTTGTGAAGTAATCCACCGCTACCACCGCATACTCTGTCTTGCCCTTCCCTGCCGGCATTTTCCCGATCAAATCAAGTCCCCACTGCGAGAAGGGCCAGGGGCTGACCATTGGTGTGAGGTTCTCTGGAGGTAGGTGGAAGAAAGGGGCGAATCGTTGACACTTATCGCACCGCTTGGTCAGCTCGACCGCGTCCCCGTGCATGGTTGGCCAATAGAAACCTTGCCGGAAAGCCTTGTGGGCTAACGACCGCGGTCCAGAATGATTTCCGCAAATACCGGCGTGGATTTCCCCGAGAACGGCTCTGCCTGCCTCCGGGACGAGACACTTCAAGAGGGGCAAAGTGAAACCCCGTTTGTAAAGTTGGTCGTTGATGAGTGTATAGCGGGCTGCCCGTCTCCGGACCTTTTTGGCCTCGATTTTGTCGGAAGGAAGGGTTCCATCTGCGAGGTATCTAATCAGTGGGGCCATCCACGTGCCATTAGTGTTGATGGCGTAGACCACCGAGCATTGTGTACTGGGTTGTTCCAGAATTTCGATCAGTACGCTTCGACTCTGCTTCTCATCGAGGGAGGATGCGAGCCGGGCCAGGGCGTCGGCATGGCTATTTTCGGAGCGTGGAATCCGAGTGATAGCGTAGCTGCGGAAACTACATAGAAGGGTCTTCGCCAGTGCCCTGTATGCTGCCATGGAAGAGTCTTTCGCCTCATAGGCGTTGTTGATCTGGTTGACGATGAGCTGTGAATCGCTGAATATCTTGACCTGTTCCGCCTCCATGGTTTTGGCGAGGCGGAGCCCTGCAAGGAGGGCCTCATACTCGGCGGTATTGTTGGAGGCCTTGAATTGGAAACGAAGGGCATACTCCATCCGGACCTTGTCCGGTGTGGTAAGGACAAGTCCGGCTCCGGACCTGTTGTGGCAAGCCGACCCGTCGACATAAAGGAGCCAGGTTGGCCGAGTGGGGTCGAGTTGGGGGTTCTCTCCGTCCAAAGTATGTGTTATGGACAGAGAGGGAGATGGTGGCACCTCAGCTGTGGTCGCTGCCGGGACGTAGGAGAACTCAGAGATAAAGTCCGTCATGGCCTGTCCTTTCTCGGCAGTGCGGGGAATGAACGTGATGTCGAATTCGCTGAGTTCGATTGCCCATTTCAGTAGGCGGCCCGAAGTTTCGGGCTTCTGAAGCACTTGCCGGAGTGGTCTGTCGGTTAAGACGACGATGGAATGAGCCTGGAAGTATGGCCGGAGCTTCCGGGCGGACATGATGAGGGCGAAAGCGAGCTTCTCTAAGTCAGAGTATCTTGTCTCGGCGTCCTGCAGAGCCTTGCTGACGTAATACACCGGATGTTCGGCGCCGTCCCTACGCTTGACCAAAACTGAACTTGCGGCGGAAGCGGAGACAGATAGATACATGTAGAGGGTTTCCCCGGTGTCTGGTCTTGCCAGCAGCGGCGCTTTTCCCATGTATTCCTTAAGTTCAGTGAAGGCCTTGGTGCATTCCTCGGTCCAGGTGATGTGTTTGGACTTGCCCTTTAGGGCCTTGAAGAAAGGCACGCACCTGTCCGTGGCCTTGGAGATGAAGCGTGTGAGGGCTGCGACTCGGCCCGTTAAGCTTTGCACTTCTTTCTGGGTTCGTGGCGGCTCCATATCGACCAGGGCCTTGATTTTTTCCGGGTTGGCCTCGATGCCCCTCTGGCTAATCATGAAACCCAGGAATTTCCCAGAGCTGACTCCGAACACGCACTTCGCCGGATTTAACCTCATTCGATACCGTTTGAGGACGTCAAACATTCGCGAGAGATTGGGGATGTGGAGGTCAGCCGATTTACTCTTGACGAGCATGTCGTCGACGTAAACCTCCATGGTTTTCCCAATCTGGTCGGCGAACATGAAGTTCACTAGGCGCTGGTAAGTGGCCCCGACGTTTTTGAGTCCGAAAGGCATGACATTGTAACAGTATAATCCCTGATCTGTCCGGAAGGTTGTGTGGATCTGATCTGCTGGATGCATAAAGATTTGGTTGTAGCCCGAGTATGCATCCATAAAACTCAGGAGCCCATGTCCTGCCGTGGCGTCGACCAGTTGGTCGATCTTGGGCAAAGGAAAACTGTCCTTGGGGCAGGCCTTGTTAAGGTCAGTGAAATCAATGCACATTCGCCACGCCCCCGAGGGTTTCTTGACGAGTACGACATTGGCAACCCAGGCAGCATAGACGGCCTTCCGGACAAAGTGGATGGTGCTGAGCTTGATGATTTCTGCCTTCATAGCCTCGGTCCTCTCAGCATCGTAGAGGCGGCGTTTCTGTTCGACAGGTTTGTAGGTAGGGTCGATACTGAGCCGGTGGCAGATCACGTCGGTGGAGATGCCGGGCATGTCGGCGTACGACCAGGCAAAGACTTCAGAGTTGTCCCTTAAAAACCGGATCAGTTGTGAGCGCAGGTCGGGCGAAAGAGTTGTCCCAATCTTTACCTTCCGGTCCGCAAAGTCGTGGGAGAGTACTATCTCTTCGACATCCTCAATGGGCTGTGGATGGGGTGTTGCGGAATGGTCCCGAGGATCTTCAATTGGTTCGGCCCAGATTTTTTGTGCGTCCTGAGGGCTTACGGGGTCGGCCTCAAACGCGGACTCCGATACTGCCATGGTTTCCTTCGGAGGTTGGATGAGGGTGGCAGAATTGCAGGCCCTTGCAGCCATTTGGTCTCCCTTGACTTGACCAATCCCCATGGGGGTTGGGAACTTTACCAGTAGTAGGTGGGTGGAGACGACCGCCCTCATCTGGTTAAGTATTCCCCGCCCGAGAATGGCATTGTAGGCTGCGGGGCAGTCTACCACCAGGAAGGGTGCCAGTACGGTTGCCCTCCGTGGGTGTGTTCCGAGGGAGAGGGGGAGAGTGACCGTTCCATGCGGGACAATGGAGTCCCCCGTGAAGCCAAAGAGCGGCGTGGGTGAGCGGTCCAGACTTGCTTCTGGGATGCCCAATTGCTTGAAAGCTCGCATGAAAAGGACGTTCACCGAGCTTCCTGTGTCGACCATTACCCGTTGTACGTCGAAGTTAGATATCTCCGCCATCACGACAATGGGGTCGTCGTGGGGGTAGATGATCCCGCGTTCCTCCTCCTCGGAGAATGTGATCGGCTCCCAACCGAGTCGATTTGTTTTCTTGGCTCTTCCATCCTCTATGCTGAAGAGCTGCTGATTCTGTTTGGTGGCCCGGAGAAAGTTCTTTTTTGCCCGGTTGGAAGTGAGCGGGCAAGAGATTGACGGTCCGCCGGAGATCGTGTTGATCTGTGGGTTGCGAGGTGGAGGTGGAGCGTGTTGAAGAAATTGGTTGATCTTCCCGTCTCGGGCCAAAGCCTCCACCAGATCCCGGAATGCAACGCATTGGTCAATGCTATGGCCATTGTATTTGTGGTATTGGCAATAAACTCCCGTGTCTTTGCCAAGCTTGCCCTTCGCTGGTGCCCAAGTAGACTTCGGGATCATGTGTTCCACATTGAGGAGGACATTCTCGTAGGGGGTGTTGAGGATGGTGTATGTCTCGTACTTGGAACGAGGAACCCGTTTTTCCCCGGTGTTTGACCGCTCCCCCTGTTGTCTCTCCTGGTGATTTGGGTTCTTACCCTTCTTCCCAGGGCTGTACAGATTGTTGCTGTGGGGGTAGTCTTTCCGTTTTCCCCCATAGCTCTGTTGCCCCTGCTCCTGCGGACGCTGTGCAGGGCCCTGCTGTTCCGGGACGCTCGGTGGGTATGTTTTCACCGAGTCGGCCCGGGGTGGTTGGTAGGTATTGGCAGCGTTGGACCTTTGGGTTAGTGCCTCAGCCTTGGCGTGGATCACCGCCTGTTTCATTATTTCGTTATAAGTTTTCCAACCTTGGGTGTGAGCTGCGTACCTGAATGGGGAGTCTCGGAGGCCGCCCTTGAAGGCCGTAAAGGCTGCTCGGTCGTCCGTTTCCGCGCACCGAGAGTATTCATGACTGAATCTCGCTGCATATCGCTGCAGCGACTCGTTTTCACCTTGCTTGAGCTGGAAGAGGTCCTCGGCCGAGGACAGGCGGTCGGTTTGTATCATGAACTGGTTCATGAAGGTGGAGGTGAGCTGCTCGAAAGAGTCGATGGACCTAGATTCCAACTTGTAGAACCAATTGATCGCTGCCTCGGTCAGTGTGGAACTGAAGATGAGGCACTGTTCCTCATCGGCGAGGTTCTTGAGGGCGATGGCCGAGTAGAAGTTGTTCAGATGATTCCACGGGTCGTCCTTCCCGTTGTAAAGGGGAATTTTCAGGGGTTTAATCTCGTGGTTGACCCTGAACTGGTTGATTTTTTCTGTGAAGGGGCCCGGGCTGGTTTTCGACCAGGCTGGCCTTGTTTCCCGGGCCGTCCCGGCCTCAAGCGTCCGGACTCGGTCCATGAGGTGCTGGACGAGCGAGTCGGTCTTGGATTGATGTTTATCCCTGGATGCTCGATCACGGTCGACCCTATAAGGTCGGTCGGTGCCACCTCCGCTTGGCGGGCTCTGTGATTCACTCCTTCCGTGACCGACCTGCCGTGACCGCTCGGTGTACCCCTGTTTGGGTATGCTCCGGCATATACTTGCATCTTGACCGAGCGGCCTAGACCGCTCGGTGTCCCGCCGGCGGGATCGTTCCTGAGGCTTGTCGTTCTGCCGCCCAGCCTGCCCTGACCGCTCGGCGCTCCTTCGGCGGGTTGGTTCAGGGGGAGGAGGGAGCGGGAGGCCGAGGTGGGTTGACCGCTCGGTGTCGCCGCGGGGGGATCTCGATGTTTGCCTCCCCCTGCCCGAGCGGTTGGTTCTGGTGCCGAGATGCCGAGCGGACTTGGCCGTGCTCTCGGCCTCCATGGACGAGTCGGTGATGGGGACAGGATCTCCGGTCACAAAGGTCCCATGGCTGATATTGGGGCGGGACCACCGAGCGGTTATGTTTCCTCGGTAGTGGTCACCTTTTCCCACCTCCGATCGAGGGTTAGGTCGGCGTGATGGTTGTTCGTTGACCGATCGGTTCCGGCCTCCCTCGCTGAGGGCGTCTCGGGCGTCCCGGTAGATCCTGGTGTCACCGGGTTGACTGCCGGGGATGATTAACATCCGGGCCGGTTTCTTGCTCGGCTCGGTGTCCCCATACCTTCCCTTCCGTGGCTCGGCGACTGCATGTTCCTTTCCTTTTTCCGCCAGTCGGCGATTCTTCTCGGCACGCTCCGCACATTCGGCCACCACCTTATCGGCCTCAGCGCTACCGACGCGTGCTCGGTGGGAAGCGAGTTCTACCTGTGCGACCCGTAGCTGTTCGGCCACCTCAGTGTACCGATTGTCGAGCACCTGACACCTCAACTCGGCCTGGGTACCCTTAGCTTTCACCTCGGCCATGTCGCTCTGGAGTTTCTCGATTATCTGCAAGAAGTTGGGAGAGGGTTCTCCCCTCGTTCTGGGGCCTTGCCCGGGTGTGATTTCACCGAGGTCGTGTTCACCCTGCATGTTTGGTGACGAAGAGCTGGCTCTCGGTATAACTTGTGGATGAGTCGTAACTCGGTCTGGTTGAGCGTGGGCAACCTTAGTCAGATTTCCCACAGACGGCGCCAAACTGTTGAAGCGTTAAATGTTCCAACTGTCGAGTACTCGTTGCCCAATCACCAAATGACGCGTGTCCCTCTTGTGACCTGTCAACTCAAGTAGATCGCGGGTCTCCGTTAGTACGGGCACCGGTGTGGTGCCGGCCTAAGGCTCTCCGACGATCAAGTCAGTTACTTTGTTCGTAAGAGGAAGCAGTAAATGGTAAGTTCGGTAGAGTAATTGTAATAGTAAAACTTAGTTACCTTAATTGGGAAATGTGTACCCTTTATGTATAGGTAGGTGGGATGTTCAATTCCCAAAGTTCCGATGTGGGACGAATGCTTCTCGATTTACGTGCGGACACGTGTTACGTAAATCGAGGGTGGATATGCTTCCACGCGGCATTCCGCATTGGGCCCGGTGTTAGGGCTGTCGCAAGTATGGTGTTCTTGGGCCTTGAGCGTTGTCAGGGCTTTAAGTATACGGCCCAGTGGGTCTGGTCAGATATGGTGTCAACAACTGTTCTCACCATTGAAAGTTCATAGTACCTTCATCCCCATTGAAAGTTCTCACCACCACAATGGGAACACCCTCGATTTCATTATGACCTTGTTTAGTACGTCGTATTGTACTGATTATTTTAGTCGGATAGACTAATCTGTCTATCAGATAGACGGACAATAATTAATTGGCGTTTGATGTTTTACCGAATTAAAATGCCAATTATATTATATTGGCTGAATTATATTATATTAATTGATAAGAAATAATTATATCATAAATACTAATTATGTATATTAATATTAATTTTAATTAATTATTAATATCTCACTTGCTTCCTCCAATATTAAAAATAATTATCATCAAATTGAACCTATTATATCAAAACTATAACTAAATATCAAATTTAAAACTTAAATTGTATTGATTTTCTTGTTCATGTGAATCAAAGTTGTGATTATTTATTTTTCACAAATAACTAAATAAGTCCACTTAATCAAGTAAATTTGAGAAAAAGACGTGGCAAGTGAGAAAATGGCGGGAGACATCGCAGACAGCTGACGATTATTGCGGCAGCCAGCAACCCTTGACACGTGGACTCATGTAGTAAGCTGGGACCCACATCTGAAGCTAGGGGAGGTGGTCACCTACCATGCCTCCCATTATCAAATACAGCAACAGCGAAGCTGGCACGCGCGACGCGTGTGGCTGCTGGTGTGGGACCCGCAGAAAAATAAAATGGTACAAAGGCAGGGCAGCGAGTGGGCGTAAAGGTGAGAGTCAGATTGATTTCGCGTTTTTGGAAACCCTAAGCCGAAACAATTGGGGGCAAATTTAAAGGAGCTTCGTCTTGTGGCCACGCTCAACCCCCTCGCGTGTGCGATCATCTTTGCAGTAGTCTCGGATCGAAAGCTCGCTCCCTCCTCCTTCCTCCATATGTAATATACACACACGCAGGCAGAGCCAGAGGTACTCTTTTCTTTTCTTTCTCCCTCTCAGCCTTTTTCTTTTTGTTACCGAATCAATTCATTGTTCTAAAATCTCCTTGTTTTGTTTTTGTGTTGAACTTATTGATCTGCAATTTGGGATTTGCACGGATTGCAAAGACTATTTTTCTATTTATATGTTGTTGATTGATTTTCTTGCATTTTAGACAAAATAATGAAATAGAATTGAAAATGAGGAGTAGCTATCAATTCTTATAGAGTTGGTGTTTTGACTTCGAATTGTATGTAAATGTTCGGTTTATCCTTTTTTTCTTTTTTCCAAAGTAAGATATCAAACATGGTAATTCAGCTAAGCTTATGAATATGGTTAATTGGGAACGGGGTATATATTGAATAGGCTTGTAACTTAGTTTCTGGGCTCCTAAGTGGAATTGCTCAGTTATTTCTGTGTAGAGCTCATGACATGATGGTCTATACTTTTGGGGGGGTTTAAGTGGAAGTTCATTTGGATTAGAATTTGTATGTTGAACCCAGATATGCGTCAGTTTCATTGGGTTTGTACTTTTCGGCCTCTGTGGGTGGTTCCATCTGTATGTGTTTTTGTTGCACTTCAATATAAACAAACCACCCTCATTCTGATGCAAACTGTAGCGCATTTGTTTTTTTTTTTTTTTTTGAGTCACCTGCATCTGTGGTTGAAATGAATACTTTATAGCTGTCATTTGGGCAATTGTAGAATGGCTTTTGACACCGAGACAGTGGATTTTGTTGTTGTTCGAGTTAGTTAACTTTTAGTAGTTAATTAACATCTCAAGTAGTATTGGCTAGATGCTTTCTGCAATGTCATGTACCCACTTTCTTATGATGATATACATGTTCATGATTCCCAGATGAAATCTTATGGATAAATAACTATCAGAGGTTTATATACATGTTTATGATTCCCAGATGAAATCTTATGGATAAATAACTATCAGAGGTTTATGCTCTTATTTTCATTAACATTTGGCTATTATAGATCTGACGTATTGAAATGTACATATGCTTATTTCAATGAGAGAATTTACTCATAAAATGAAGATTAATCTTTCTTTTTTATTATTGGAAGTTTGAATCATTTTCATCTCGAACCAATTTATCGACTGGCTTGTATGTTTTTCCTTTACTTTTCAATTTGGAGTTTACGTATGATGGTAAATTCAATTAAAAGGGAAAAAATTGGAAAGAACTCAAGATGTTGCATCTATGGCAATACATTAATATATAGAGTAGATGTTCTTTGCAAAAGAATATTTAATGACTGAATGAACCAATAGTGTCTTGTTCTTTTTATTCAACATCTGGTACCAGTTTTCAGTGATGTAGGATTAGCACTTTTGCTGTTTTCTTTAAATTTTTTATATTTGTTCTTCTAAGGAGGACATTTTTCTTTCTCCAGCCAGAGCTTTATAATTGGGTTTAAGATACCATGGGAAGTGATACTGGTCCCATATGTTGGAAGAAGAAGCTTTCATCTGTCTTTCCACGTTAGCAAGGCCTAGTTGGAACTGTTAGTTACTATCGTACTGTGAACTTCCGAAATGGTTTGCAACACGTTTTCTTACTTTATTAGGAGTTGTATTTGTATTATTATTACTATCACCAACAGATTTTTTTTTTAGTTTTAACTGTTATTTGAATGACTAGCAACTGTTTTCCTTTTTTCCTTTCAGATATTCTCCAATAATAACCAGTTAAAATTAAATAATCTCACTATGGACATAGATCTAAGGCTACCTTCTGGTGAGCATGAAAAGGAAGACGAAGAACCACATGTAATCGATCACATGTTGGAACATGAAGAAAAACTTCATCCTGGAGATATGGAGCATGGAAGCATTGTGGAGGTTAGAGATGAAGTTCTTGCTGAAGATGGCGGGGATTTGAATTCTCCTACAGCAGATATGGTTTTTAAAGAGGATACAAATCTTGAGCCACTTTTTGGTATGGAGTTTGAATCACATGGGGAAGCGTACTCTTTCTATCAGGAGTATGCTCGGTCTATGGGGTTCAACACTGCCATCCAAAATAGCCGCCGCTCGAAGACATCAAGAGAATTCATTGATGCAAAATTTGCTTGCTCCAGATATGGAACCAAGCGGGAGTATGACAAATCATATAATAGACCACGAGCCAGACAGAACAAGCAAGACCCAGAGAATGTAACTGGTCGGAGATCATGTTCAAAGACAGACTGCAAAGCTTCGATGCATGTGAAGAGAAGGCCAGATGGGAAATGGGTCATACATAATTTCGTGAAGGAGCATAACCATGAGCTTTTACCAGCTCAAGCAGTCAGTGAACAAACAAGAAAGATGTATGCTGCAATGGCGAGACAGTTTATTGAGTATAAAAATGTGGTTGGTCTGAAAAATGATTCCAAAAATCCATTTGATAAAGGTCGGAATGCTGCATTAGAGGCAGGGGATTTGAAGATTTTGCTCGAATTTTTCTCGCAGATGCAGAACATGAATTCCAACTTTTTCCATGCTATAGATCTAGGAGATGATCAACGTCTCAAAAGTTTGTTTTGGGTTGATGCCAAAAGTAGGCATGACTACATCAATTTCAGTGATGTAGTGTCTTTTGATACTACCTACGTTCGGAACAAATATAAAATGCCTCTGGTTCTATTTGTTGGAGTGAATCAACACTTTCAGTTTGTGCTACTAGGATGTGCTTTGATATCAGATGAAAGTGCAGCAACATTCGCTTGGCTAATGCAGACATGGCTGAAAGCTATGGGTGGACAAGCTCCAAAAGTGTTAATCACTGACCATGACAAAACGATAAAATCAGTTATAACAGATGTTTTTCCAAATTCTTATCATTGTTATTTTTTGTGGCATATTTTGGGGAAGGTTTCTGAAAATCTTGGCAATGTAATTAAACAGCATGAAAATTTCATGGCGGAATTTGAAAATTGCATCCACAGGTCATCTACAAATGAAGGGTTTGAAAAAGTATGGTGGGAGCTTCTTGAAAAATTTGAACTGAAAGAGGATGAATGGATCCAGTTATTGTATGAAGATCGAAAACAGTGGGTGCTGACATACATGAGGGAGGTTTGTTTGGCTGGGATGTCTGCAGTTCAGCGATCTGAGAGTGTGAACTCCTATTTTGATAAGTATGTGCATAAGAAGACCTCTGTTCAAGAGTTCCTGAAACAGTATGAAACAATTCTGCAAGATAGGTATGAGGAAGAAGCCAGAGCAGATTCGGATACATGGAACAAACAGCCAACATTGAAAACTCCTTCACCTTTGGAGAAGAGTGTCTCAGGGATGTACACACATGCAGTATTCAAGAAATTTCAAGTTGAGGTTGTAGGTGCTACTGCCTGTCACCCAGCAAGGGAAAGCCAAGATCAGACAAGCACTACTTTCAAAGTGCAAGATTTTGAAAAGAAACAAAATTTCATGGTAACATGGAATGAAAGGAAGACAGAAGTTTCTTGCAGGTGCTGCTTATTTGAATACAAAGGATACCTTTGTAGACATGCATTGATTGTTCTACAAATTTGTGGTCTTTCTGCAATCCCAGCTCAATACATATTAAAGCGTTGGACAAAAGACGTAAAGACCAGGCATTTGGTGGGAGAAGAATCTGACCTTGTACTATCCAGGGTGCAAAAATTCAATGCTTTGTGTCAACGGGCAATGAAAGTGATTGAGGAAGGATCTCTTTCTCAGGAGAGTTACAGGGTTGCATGTCGTTCACTTGAAGAAGCTTTTGGACATTGTCTGAGTGTAAATAATTCTAGCAAGAATCTGTTAGAACCAGGCACATCAGTCACTCATGGTCTGCTATGCATTGAAGACGATAATCAAAATACAAGTGTGGGCAGCAAGACAGTTAAGAAAAAAAATCCAACTAAGAAAAGAAAGGTTTGTTGTTGATATTGAATAATTATAATCCTCTCGTTATTGTTATATTCTCTAAAGGTTGATAACCTTCTAAATCAAATTGCAGGTCAATTCTGAGCCGGATGTTATGGCTATTGGGGCACAAGACAGCTTGCAACAAATGGTTTGTTTTGTCCTATGATTGTTTAACTCTTAGATTTATGAACACAGATAGATTAGATTGTTTGCATCAGATTGGTATCATAATCTGTTTTCTGGAAGAAGAAAAAAACGTAATTATGATTCTGGTCAGATAAGGATGGTATATCTGGCATCATATGTGGGATTTCATGTGACAAATTAGTGAACTTGAACTAAAAATTTCTTGCACTTTATTTGGCTGTGGTAATATTTTATAATTGGAATCTTATTCTGTAGGAAAAGTTGAGCTCAAGAGTGACCCTCGATGGATATTATGGTGGACAACAGAGTGTGCAAGGAATGGTATGCCCATGTCTTCATGTACTAATGCAGTAAATACTAAATAGTTCTTATTATTTTGTTTTCCCTTTTTCCTATTTTCATTCTGTGCCTCCTTTTTTGCCAGGTTCAATTGAACTTAATGGCGCCTACACGTGATAATTACTACGGGAACCAACAGACCATTCAAGGGCTTGTAAGTCATTACTATTAAAACAAGTACTAAAAGTCTAGCAATACTGCAACGTAAATGAATATAACTTTGAGACCTGAATTTCATACTTGCAGGGACAACTGAACTCTATAGCCCCAAGCCATGATGGTTATTACACCGCTCAGCAAAGCATGCATGGGATGGTACATTACCCTATTATGATGACGAAAGTAATTTAGCCTATGAACATGTTCGAATGATTGCATTTTATAATTTGCGGCGCTATGCTTGCAGGGACAGATGGATTTTTTCAGACCACCAACTGGTTTCACTTATGGCATTCGGGTTAATATCATCCTAGACATTTTACTAATGGCTGTCCTAAATCTTAGCGTTTTTACGTATCTTGCTTACAATCATTTTCTCCTCCATGCCAGGATGACCCTAATGTAAGAACTGCACCATTGCATGACGACGCATCAAGACACGCTTAAGGAACACATTTCTCAACATTGGTATCTTGCATTTGAAATTTGTTTAGTTTTTTGGCCGCTGGCTAAAGTTTTTACTTGAAATGCGGCAAAACTGATTCGAAAATTGTTCTGCAGGTGATGAAGGAGGTCGATCGAAGATAATCTCTCTGTAAAGAAAAATGGAATGTATGGAAGGATCAAAATGGCCGAACGGTCACACGAACCTCCTCTTTCAGTACCTGTATAATAAGACCAAGATAGATTAGTATTGACTATTTCCTTTGATCTTATTGGAAGTAGGAAGAGAGAAAATTAATTTAAGAAGGGTTCATATGTTTGTAAAGGATGTTGTACTTGTATTATTGTATCTCTGATTGTTTAGCCTGAATAGAGAGTCAGTTGAAATCAGAATAACTTATTCCTTGTCAATTTCTTTTGACTGATAGTTGCTAAATTAGCCCGAATACCTTCTACTATATTAGTCTCAAAATGCACCCTGGACCGTTTTTTGTGTCAAAATGCACCCTGAATCTACATTATCGCTCCAATTTCGTCTGTTTCCGTTAGAGATGTTAAATTCAGGGTTTAAATCGTCAAATTGTACACCTAAGCATTTAAATATTGAGGGAAAAATTGATGTGGCATCCACCTCAGTATTTGCCCCAAATAAAACCTGAAGCTTACCTCTGTCCTTTGCTTCAGGCGCTATTTTCAGAGAAGCAATTAGAAGGTATTCGGTCATAATTGGGAGGGAATTAAAGTTTAAGAAGAATAATTCTGACAAGATCAAAGTAGTGTGTGGAGATGGGAAATATTGCAAGTTCAGCGTCTATGCTTCAAGAGTGAATGCGAGAGAATACTTTCAAGTGAAAACCTTCAATCCTAAACACGATTGTGACAAGGGTGTGTACAATATGCATGCAAATACTAGGTGGTTGGTGAGAAAGTATTCAAGACAACTAACAAGCAAAAAATGGGACTTAGGGGAGTTTCAACAGCTTGTGAGGCAAGAATCAGGCTATTGGCCAAGGAAGTCCAATTGCTATAGGGCAAGGTCGATGGCCATAGAATTGGTTGAAGGTCACTACACTAGACAATATAAAATCTTACGTGATTATTGTGAGGAGCTGAAGCGAGTGGATAGGCAAAGCACCGTGCTTATTAAGTCGGAACTTGAAGATGATGGGCTGCCTAGATTTCAGAGGGTGTACATCTCACTAGGGCCATGTAAACAAGGTTGGATTGAAGGTTGCAGACGTTTTATTGGCTTAGATGGCACTCATGTTAAATGCCCACATCCGGGACAGATTTTGGCTGCTGTGGGAGTCGATGCAAACAATGGTATGTATCCAATAGCATGGGCCATTGTTGAGGCCGAGAACTATAGTAGCTGGAAATGGTTTTTGGAAATATTAGGGGACGATTTGAAGATAATGAATAGCTATGGGTATTTGTTTATGACTGATAAGCAGAAAGGACTTCTCGAAGCTGTAGCTGAGTTGTTTCCACATGCAGAGCATAGACACTGTATTAAACACTTGTATGACAACTTCAAGGCATCTTTTAAAGGGTTGGCTTTAAAAGAGCAATTTGAAAGAATAGCACGGGCAACTAATATACCATGGTTTGAAAGTGAAATGAAGAAGATGCTTGAACTCAGTGAGCCTGCACATTATTGGCTATGTCAACGAGATCCTAAACAATGGTGTCGTGCACATTTCAACCCGGCCTTCAAATGCGACATCTTAACCAACAATCTCAATGAGGCTTTCAATAAGGCTATCATTCCAGCAAGAGACAAGCCTATATTAACCATGCTGGAGAAAATTAGGATTTATGTCATGTTGATGCATGCAACACGAAGGTTAGTACTTTTTAAAATAATTTAGCAAGCATGCATGGGTAGCTTGAGGGTTCATTTAATATTGAGTGAGTGTTCATATTATCTTGATATGTAGGTTGGCCCCTGATCATTGGCATGGGCATCAAATTGGACCACGAATTAGGCAACTGTTGGAAGAAAACAAGAAACAAGGGCAACAATTTATATCAATGCATGCAGGGAGTTATATTTTTGAAATAAGTTCGCATACAGGAAGGCAGTTTAGGGTGGATTTGAGTGCAAAGTCATGTTCTTGTCGAAGGTGGGATCTTAATGGCCTTCCTTGTCCACATGCATGTTGTGCCATAAGTAGATTATGTCGTCATGCAGCAGACTATGTGGATGATTGCTACATTGTGGAGTCATATAATAGGTGTTACTCACAAATCATAATGTCAATGACAAGTGAAGACCAATGGAGATCTATTGGAAGAAATCCTTTGAAGCCACCCAAGTACCACAAGCAACCTGGCAGGCCAAAAAAAAGCAGGAGAAAAGCACCTGATGAGACCAAGCAGAAACCAAGTACTAAATTGCCAAGATTTCACACAGAGATAAGATGCAGCAACTGTGGTTCAGTGGGCCATAATATGACCAAATGCAAGGTATTGTCCCCAACACATGGATTATTTCATAACGTTCCAACATTTTTGATAGTCGCTAATTTTCCTCGTCGTTTGATTTGTCAAATTCAAGGAACCAATCACATCAAAAGCAGCTGCTGAAGCCACCAAAAGACGAGAAGCACGTCGTCGACGCAAAGAATCTAAGGAACAAGCATGTGCTGACCCCATGGTGACGAGAACTATGTCCAAGATGATGAATGTTCCTTTGCAGCCAGTTTCCCCTAGAGAAAGTTCACAACCAAATCCACCTATACATGACATGTCACAATGTAGTGGTAGCCAGCACGCTCAATCTCAGCCACCACTTCAAGGTTCTGCACATGGTGAATCTCCTTCAAGACGGTTGAGGTTCAAATCCCCAGCAAAGAGAAGGAAGTGAAATGAAGTGAAGTTTGATGTCCATGAATTGATGTATGATGTTGACACCCTACTTAATATGATATATGTATATATGGTGAATTTAACACATTGGATATATGCTTGATGATGTTTGATTAGGCCTTTTTTGGGGGATATGCTTGATGATGCTTGATTAGACTTTTCATGATTTGAAGTGCGGAATGCGGATTCCAAGTTTAATGCTCAAGTTAAATGAATGCTCAAATGAAAACTCATCAAACTCAAAGGTCTCAATTTTTCCAAAAGGTTTGAGTTATAATTAAACATCCATTACACTCATATCAATTTTTCAAAAGGTGAGTTATAATTAAACATCCATTACATACCACCTATTACATTCAATCCTTAAATATCAAGCCAATAAGCAATGTGGACACAACCAAGCATCCAATCCACGCCTTTCTACATGAAGCTCGGGTGTTTTCCAGTTCCTTTTCCAACTTGTCAAGCTTCCTTAAAAGTCCGGGTATTATTGTCTGAGCTCTAGGACCCATCTCCGGATCCAGCCATTTCCAAAATCCACAACCACCCTGCATAAAATAACAATCAATGCCCAAAATTTGAGAACCTTAATATCCATTCATATCCCTCCAAATTATGATACTGCTATGAGTATGGTTGATGCCTATATAATCATTTTCATTGCTATGAGTATGGTTGATGCTCAAGGATTCTCTAAAATTCGACATGTAAATTAGAGACTACCGAATCAAGATTTACATATAATTTTCCCTTTTTGAGGAAAACATGAAGAAAGCAGAATCCGCAGTATTAAACTAAACAAATGCAATTTGAATCCAAAGAAAAGGGTGATCGAATGACAGATGACAACCACCAAGCTAGGCAACTATTAACAAGATAAAAGAATCATTTGCATCAAATATACCCTTTTCCTCAGGAACAGCAAGAATACAAATGAAAGGAGTTGAGAAAATGTTATGATTCTCAGAGGTGTCGACTTATAAAAGTTTTGGTTTTACAATTCGTGGACCTCTCCAACTACGAATTATTCTTCTGACATCCTTTGTTATTGACAAGAAGGCTGCAAACAGGGCGATTGACATTGCTGGGTAAATATATATAAGATTTGTTCTCTTTCTCGAAAGGATTTCCCTAACAAGTCCCCATATGATAAGGAGTGTGCCAAAGAGACTCATTCTTCCCGGTTTAATGAGACCTAGGAGAGCTCCTGCCACTGATAAGTAGCTTCCAATGGCAATGTTTCAAGAGCGGAAGTCCGGGAGAGAAGGAGAAGATAACATAGATTCCTTAAAAAAAAAGAACTAAAAACGAATTCCAATGGCAGTGAGTCTTTTTTTTTTAACAAAAACATTCTACATCCTTCCTCATCCCTTCCTCGATGACATTTTCCCAAGATGATTATTAGTTGTAAATGGTGTTGCAAAAGCCACTGGAAAGTTCCAATAGGTGTTGTAACAGATTGAAAAAAGAAAAAGAGGAAAAGGGAGAGACATTAAAAGAAGAGAAAGAAGAAAAGTGAATTTTACAACACTTTATTAACAATAAGAATGATGTTTACTGGGGTTGTATGAATTGAAGTAGATTTATAACTTCTTATTGGAGATGCTCTAAACAACTGAAAACAAAACAGAAAAGTTACAAGAGCTGTTAATTCTTATTTTTTTTTATCTGACAAAGGAAGTAGCAAAGGAAGCAGCAATATGATACTGTTTGTTTGAGCACTAACAGCAGAAAACACGCCTAACATAACCAACACAGTAAGAGACAGTAGACAACAAGTAATGCTAATTGTTAATTCCTGTTGACATTTGCACCTTCATCACCTCTTGGCTTTTTTTTTTCTAAACTTCGTAACCACTATAATAATAATGAAGAAATGTATAGAAAACAACCCAATATCTAACAGAATTTGAGATGAGCTTCAATCTGATCCAAGGGTAAATGTAATGCCAACACACAGAAAATGAAACTAGAACAACAAACAAGTCCACATGTCATAACTCGTAACTCATAACAACACTTGCCTCTATCAAAGACCGAAATTTGAACGAAACACAGTCTACCTATCACAAAAATCTAATTACCCAAACATATATTTCAAAGAAATTGGAAAACATAAACCAAATTCTCACCCTTGGATTTGGGCAAACTTGGAACCTC
The DNA here is from genome assembly GCA_032719365.1 of Prinsepia uniflora. Classification (NCBI taxonomy): domain Eukaryota; kingdom Viridiplantae; phylum Streptophyta; class Magnoliopsida; order Rosales; family Rosaceae; genus Prinsepia; species Prinsepia uniflora. The sequence continues at coordinate 2,606,380 of CM064876.1, read as the reverse complement.
CTCCCTGGATTCCTTTCGGTCCATGATGTGAGAATCTTACACGCCTTCCCACAATAGCAACAATTTAGCTGATTCAATGTTTCAGTCTCCATTTTTTGGTCCATTAATTTCTGAAGAGAAGAAAAAGCCCAAAATAGAAAATTAGGACAAATTTGGGGAAAATGGTAACCTGATTATGAAATTAAAGGGTAGGTGTCGAGCGTGGATTCCTTTCTCTCTGCTCGCGCTGGCTGCTAGCCGTTGAGACAAGGAGGTTGCCGATTCCGTTTGCAACTGGGTCGGGGAGGGAGAAGGGTTGCTCACGGGCCGCCTGGGTCGGGGAGGGAGACAGGTTGCTCACAGGCCGCCTGGGTCGCGCCGCCACGCCGGAGTAGCTCAGGAACCTGGTTCGCACTGTCACGCCTTCACACCGTCCTGTCGGAGTCGATCGGAGCTGGGTTTCTCTGCAGCTCAGTCACTCAGTCGCTATACATGGTCAATCTCTTGGCTCAGTCGCTCAGGATGTTGATGAGGGCCACGAACAAAGGTAAGCTTCAGGTTTTATTTGGGGTAAATACTGAGGTGGATGCCACATCAGTTTTTTCCTCAATATTTAAATGCTTAGGTGTACAATTTGACGATTTAGACCTTGACTTTAACTTCTCTAACGGAAACAGACGAAATTGGAGTGATAATGTAGATTCAGGGTGCATTTTGACACAAAAAACGGTCCAGGGTGCATTTTGAGACTAACATGGTGGTACAGGGTGCATTTTGGGTAAAAAGCCTTTGTTTTTTTTCTAGTAATTTATCTGGTTTCAATACTTAAAAGCATTTTGGCCAAATCAGAATAAAGCAACCCAAATTCCTTTCCAAAATAGAAAGCTTTCGCCCACTCGCGGAAATCCCCACTCGCCGTGATTTCTATCCTCCGTTCTACTCTGATTCTGTTTGCTTTCACTTGAGGTATCTCTCATTTCCTCTCCTTTTTTAACTTCGCATTTTACTTCTTTATTGTGTTTCTCTATGCCTATTTAAACTTGTTGATTTTGTTGAAAAATCCGTCTCCTTTTCTGTTTGGTTGCTGAGAAATCGCTGGAAAGAAAAGGAAAATGAAGTTTCTACTTTGAATTATGTGATGTTTTTGTTTTCTTTTCAGAGTTATTTTGATATGCCCAAATGTTAAAGCATAAAAGTGTTAAAATTTAGGCTTTTTCTTTTCAAATTCATCCACCTTTCTCAGCTGCCAAGCAGAGAGGGTGAAAATTAGAACTTTTCTTATACCAAAGTAATTTATCACAATGTGATGGAATAGTTTTTACGTTTTAATCCGAACTGGTGTGAAATTGTTATTGCATAATATAGACAGAAATATTAAGTTGCTTGTTTGGATCAGACTATTTTACTTATTATGGGACTAGAGTCGTGCCTGCTTTACGGTGATTCTAGCCGCTGTCTTTTTTACTTTTGATATTTGAATTTGACCAGAAGCTCTAAAACTAAACTTCAGTGAAGCAATCAAAATTCTAGTCTAATCATTTAGTGGTTTCCCAAGATGCACAGCTACTGGATCACTGCTTTACTTACTGGTTTATGTGCTAGGTTATGCGAGGCTAATTGTCCATAGCTTGGTTGAACCAGTTTTGGGTTGTATCACAATTTTTTATGAAACACATTGGCAATTTATGCATCAAGTTTTAGGTTCTATATGTAATTGGTAAGAGAGGTACCATTTGGTTGCTAGCCGTGATTGCAGCCATGCCAGAGACGATCACGATAAGATGGTGCTTAATAAAATGACAGAGTGCTAAGTAATTTGGTTGCTAATACTAGAGATGATGTCTGATACCTTTCAACACCCTGACTGGGACTTATATATTTCTTCTGCTTACCGTATCATTGTTTTTGTTGTTTCTTATTTTACTTCTGTTAAGGTATTGTTATGATTGTTTGTTGGAAAGATTGGAGTTTCTTCTCAGAAACATATAAACTACTTTTAGCTAAAAATCATGGGTAGAAATCAAAATTCAGGTGAAACAGTGGTGGATAGTGGAGACAATATGAATGGTGGTGGAGTAGATGGAAATACGAATATGGTTGCCGTTGTGGAAGAAGTGCAGAACAGTGGTGGAGTCCTTAGTTCACCTAAAAGAGACATTCAAGTGTTTGAGGGGGATGCAGATTTTGAACCTTGTAATGGAATTGAATTTGAATCACACGAGGCAGCATACTTATTTTACCAAGAATATGCCAAGTCTATGGGATTCACCACTTCAATAAAAAATAGTCGGCGCTCAAAGAAATCAAAAGAATTTATTGATGCCAAATTTGCTTGTTCGAGATATGGAGTAACACCAGAATCAGATAGTGGGACTAGTCGTCGACCAACTGTGAAAAAGACAGATTGCAAAGCCAGCATGCATGTGAAGAGAAGGGCAGAGGGGAAGTGGATTATCCATGAATTCATAAAGGAGCATAATCATGAGCTTTTACCTGCTCTAGCATATCACTTTCGGATTCATAGGAATGTGAAGTTAGCTGAAAAGAATAATATTGACATTTTGCATGCAGTTAGTGAAAGAACTAGAAAGATGTATGTTGAAATGTCAAGACAATCTGGTGGGTATCAAAATACTGGATACCCTCAGACTGACGCAGACTATCAGTTTGATAAATGCCGGGACTTGGGTTTAGATGAGGGAGATGCTCAAATAATGCTTGAATACTTTAAGCGTATCCAGAAGGAGAATCCTAACTTCTTCTATGCTATAGATTTGAATGAAGAGCAGTGTGTGAGGAATTTATTTTGGGTTGATGCAAAAAGTCGGACTGATTATAGGTTTTTCGACGATGTTGTCTCTTTTGATACTTCTTATGTGAAAATAAATGATAAGTTGCCATTTGCTCCTTTTGTTGGGGTGAACCACCACTTTCAGTCGATGTTACTGGGCTGTGCGTTGGTTGCTGATGATACAAAGTCAACATATGTATGGTTGTTGAAGACATGGCTTAGAGCAATGGGAGGGCAACATCCTAAAGTAATTATCACTGATCAAGAAAAAACCTTGAAGGAAGCGATTGATGAAGTCTTTCCAAATGCACGCCACTGCTTTTCACTTTGGAGTATATTGGAAAAGATACCTGAAACTCTTGCTCATGTACTTAAACAGCACGAGAATGTCTTGTGGAAATTTAATAAGTGCATTTCTAAGTCCTTGACGGACGAACAGTTTGACTTGAGATGGTGGAAGATGGTTACCAGGTTTGAACTTCAAGATGACGAATGGATCCAGTCGTTGTATGAAGATCGAAAAAGGTGGGTGCCTGCTTATATGGGAGATATTTTTTTAGCTGGAATGTGGACGACTCAGCGTTCTGAAAGTTTGAACTCTTTCTTCGATAAATACATATACAAGAAAATTACTCTGATAGAGTTTGTAAAACAATATGGGACAATTCTGCAAAATAGGTATGAAGAGGAAGCAATTGCAGATTTTGATACATGGCACAAACAACCTGCATTGAAATCTCCTTCTCCATGGGAAAAACAGATGTCAACAATTTACACGCATGCAGTATTCAGAAAGTTCCAAGTTGAGGTTTTGGGTGTAGTTGGTTGCCAGCCAATGCCAATGGAAGAACATGAAAATGGACCGTCTACTACCTTCAGAGTTAAAGACTGTGAAAAGAATGAATTTTTTATAGTAACCTGGAATGAAACGCAGTCAGAGGTTTCTTGTTCCTGTCATTTGTTTGAGTACCAAGGTTTCCTATGTAGACATGCACTGATGATTCTCCAAATTTGTGGCCTTAGTAGCATCCCCTCTCGTTGTATTTTGAAGAGATGGACAAAAGATGCAAAAAGCAGGCAATCAATGGTTGAAGAAACAGACAAAGTACACACTAGAGTGCAACGCTACAATGATTTATGTAAACGAGCCATTGAATTGAGTGAAGAAGGATCAGTATCTGAAGAGGCTTATAATATTGCTTTCCGCACGCTTGTTGATGCTTTGAAGAATTGTGTTAACTTGAATAACTCTAATAGTGCTATCGTAGATTTTAGTGGCACTGGTCATGGTATCCGTGAAGCAGAAGAACATAATCAAGGAAGCCTTGGAGCAAAAACAAGTAGGAAGAAAAATACAGCGAGAAAAAGAAAGGTGTGTTCTGAAGTTGGTTGCTGGCAGCGTTACTTTTACCATTCCGTTGGAGCCAAATGGAATAAGAAGTTATTGAAGTTTGTTTGTATTTTGCAGGTGCAAGCAGACAAAGATGTTATAGTTGTCGAAGCACAAGATAGCTTACACCAAATGGTTTGTCGATTCTTCATTCTATTTGTTATCTATTAATTTCCTTGTTGTGTGTTATAAGTCCACTAGATCAGAAAGGGTTGATTTTTCAGGTGTTCCTTGAAAGTAATCTACCATGTATTAAAAACTTCTCTCCTGTCTCTTTGACTGCTGAACGCCATGGATATTTGTGGATAATTTGGGTTTTTCTTCTTGTAGGATAATTTAAGCTCAGATGGGATAGCCCTTAATGGATTTTATGGTGCCCAACAGAATGTGCATGGACTGGTATTGCATATATATTTCTCTTGAACCATTTTACCTAAATTTTTTATAATCTTTCTTGTTCCATTTGTGGCAGTGTGTAACGGGTGCTTTCAGGTACAGTTGAACTTAATGGAGCCACCCCATGACAGTTACTATGTTAACCAGCAGAGTATGCAAGGGCTGGTGAGTCAAACTAATGCAAGGCAACTGATTGATGTCTACATTATAGCTGTATGATTTTTATCTAACCGGGCTAATCTTGCTTGTAGGGACAACTGAATTCGATAGCACCCAATCATGATGGCTTTTTCGGGACTCAACAAAGCATTCATGGGCTGGTATAGTATTTCATATACATTTGATTCACTTTTTAGAGAAATTTTGCCCAAGGATGTGCATTTATTAGATAACTTTCTCAAATTGGTCTAATCATGTAGGCACAATTGGACTTTAGACCGTCATCTAGTTTCAGTTACGGGTTGCAGGTCTGTTTGCAATTTATGTCATGTATGTTCATATATGGAAGAAACTGCAATTTTATTGTCTTATATCTTCGTTTTTACTATATTGGGTTTTGTACCCCAATTGCAGGATGAACCACATTTGAGATCTTCACAGTTGCATGACGATGCTTCAAGAAATTCATGAGGAGGAAACACCTGCTCGGACTTGATTGACGTTGTCCTCGAACTTGGTCGGGAATCAACTAAACCAGGCAGCGGGTTCCCAATCATTTTTTACCTCTGCTCTCTTTCGAGCTCTCAGGTGTAGTTTAAGCCCAATGTAAGCTTCTTTAGAGAAGGGTAAATCTTCCCGTATATTCATAAGTAACTTCGCATCACACCGTTTGAAAATAGCATTACAATCTAATGTCAGGTCTATTTTGGATTCATTTAGTGGACCGATATGTTGAAAATTCAAAATGTACCCATCAATCCCCAGCTAGTGAAAATGTCGTAGGCTGAAGTTTGTACGAGTATGGATAACTTGCAGATGTGGTCCTAACTTCATTTATCTGAGATATTATTTGCCATGTAGAGGCGGCCACTGAGATTCATGTAATTCTCCTTTGACACAAATGGAAAGCAAGTACAGTTTGAACTTTGAAGTTATGTTGGGTTGTTTTGCGCCAAAAATTATAAGGAGGTACTACTATGGGCTGCTAGCTCAGCGGTGCTTGGCAATGGTCGATTGTTGGCTTCCGGCTTAGTTAACGTCATGGTTTATGAGTGGTAAATGAATCGTATGAAGTTCGAAATCAAACGACATGTTTACCATATTTATTTACATAAAACGATGCACTGCTTCGTAAAAAATGAAAATTTGCGCAAAGCTGTGCACATTAACTGGTCACTATATTCCGAGCTCTTTACAAATATACGATGTTTTCTTTATGGGGGCGGATCCGTAATACCATAATTTTGACACAAATATTAACATAACTTTTAAGTCATTAGATTAAAAGCATTTTGGAAATTTGGATGGTTGAGATCAATGTCTCTCAATGTTTTTCAATTCTTTTCATAATAGAGCAATAATCCTTTTTTTTCTTCCATAATTATGACAATCATCAGTCTCTCTTTTCTTACTCTTTTGAAATGAAAAGAATCTACATCATCACTAATGTTCTTCCCACACTCCAAACTCCATTCAAATTTTGTAATCAAGCAAGCAGTGACGGGGCACAGTAAAGGGCTGGGGGGCTGTAGCCCATCCGAGTTAAATGATCCCCATTAATTCTAGCTCTACCCAATTATATATATATATAAAAAAAAAATTGTTTGAATTATAAAGGTAAAATTGCAACACTCCCTCCACATTGAAAGAGACTTCACTTATACTATTGACAATGAAGAGATAATTGAGGATTTTGATACTATTAAGACTCGAATGGTACAATTTAAAATTAGAAAGTAATAATTTGTACTTGAATTGCATGTTTAATTATGGTTTTTGTTGTAATTTGTTTATTTTTACTATCGAATTTTTATTTACGTATGTACGTAAATGCATTTAAGGGTAAGACTTATTATGTCCCCCTGATTAGGTGTATCTTTTTATGTTTATTAATGAAGTTCACTTGTATCGTGGAATTTTTTCAAAATTTAGTATATAAATTTAACCCATCCGAAATTTAAGGTCAAGAATCGTTACTGCACCAAATTGACAACCTGCAGCTGCCACACACAACCAACAATCCTGGCGCTAACAGTCAAGGACAATAATTATTATTTTTTTTTTTTAATGATAATGAGGGAAAGTGTTTAAGAGTTTTTTTTAAAAAAAATCAACTTTGTTGGACACAAATACACCAATTGATTTCTGAGGTGTGTATTCCTTACTCGATCATGAAATTCTAATTAAAAAAAGTGTGCTTTGGAGTTTCAGCAATGAACACTAATAATCATAAGGATTCTTTTCATTTCATTTATGGGAAGGAATATTGGTCATGATGATGAGTTTTCTGTTTTGTTCAAAATGGTAAGAGAAATAAGAGATTTATTGTTGTCATGATCGTTGAAGTAAAAAATGGATTTATTTCTCTTTAAAAGAATTACTATTGTTTTTTAAATAATAAGAATGAAAAAAAAAGTAAGAAACATTAATCTCAACCATCCAAAATGTTTTTAATCTAATGATTTAAGAATTATGTCAAACTTTGTGTAAAAATTATAATGCCACTGATCCATTCCCTTTATTTATTTATGAGAGTTGAAGTTAGGACTTCTGATTAACAAGTTAAAATGAAATACTACTAAGTCATATTATGATTCATTTGGAACGGGGATTTCATAAGAATTGCATTCGCAAATTCGCCGACTATTTGATTTGTTTTTTTTTTTTGATGTTAGTTAATTAAGTAATGCCAACGGCACTAATTCATTTACTTATGTGAAAGTAGGAAACTAGAATATTAGAGAAAAAAAAATTTCTCTATTATTATAAAATTAAGAGGCTTGAAAAATTTCACCAAATTTTTTGAGGAAAATACGCTTAAATTATTTGGTACTTAAGGATATGTAGTAAAATCAAATATTAAATTTATAGTTAAAAATAATAATAATTAGTTAAAAATACTATTGCTTAGGTAAATAATACTTTTATTTTAATTTAAAAAATTAAAATTAAAATTAATTATTTTATTTTATTTTATTTTAATTCTCGCCTTAGCGGATCGCAGGAATCTAGTTTATTTAAATTGGAATTCAGAATTGATATACCCGATTTCCCGGGAACTTGAACCGATAGGACCATGGGTCGGATCCATTTTAGGCTTGGATCTCTCCGAGAGTCCGTGCGTACTGCGTCGTGTGATGTGGTGGTAGACTGGCAGGGTGTAAACTGACTTGCGCAGGTGGAAACACTTCACTCTGATTTTTCCCTTTTCGCTTCACTCGCCATTGTGTTTGGACTCACCATCTGTTTGGTTTCTGGGAAAATTGAAGATAAACAAAAAGAAAGCTTAAGTCTTTACAGTTTCTCATAGTTTCTCATAACTGGGTTAGAATGTTCACTCAGTAGCTGTTTCTGAGCTCCAAAACAAACGGTAATTACCAATTTCATATCTTTTTTTCACCTTTCTGTTTCCAGTCTATTTACTTTGAATATCAGATTTTGAGTTCCAACAACATTTACTTTGAATTTGAATTGTATTTTCTCTTATTTGATTTGAAAGTAAGATTGTGAATCCCAAGATCATTTACAGAATTTCACATCTTTTATAGTCTAGGTCTTCTGAGGGTATAAGACCTAGCTTTTATTGTTTGTATTGTGTTACAGGTAATTGAATCAAATATGAGCTTTTGAATTACATAAGCTTTGTAACCGTCAATGGAGATAAATCTTGAACTGCCTTCGTATGAGCAGGACGAGTTAGAAAAAGGGTTGGATAAAGATATTATTTTAGATGTTTTAGATGAGAAAAATGTTGAGGAGAAGCTAAATTCTCCGAAAATGAGTGAAAATGTTGAGGAAGTTGATGCATTGAATGGCAACCAAAGTGTATGTAGTTTGCAGGATCAAGTGACAAATATCCGGATGGATGATATTGACAAGGGGAAGGGAGTAGTAATTCAGGAGCCCCGAAGTGGTTTAGAATTTGAGTCAAAGGAAGATGCTTATTCTTACTACAGAGAGTATGCTCGGTCTGTGGGATTTGGGATCACAATTAAGGCCAGTCGGCGCTCAAAAAAATCTGGAAAGTTCATTGATATAAAAATTGCATGTTCTAGATTTGGAAGCAAGCGTGAGGCCAGAACATCTGTAACTCCAAGGTTAAGTTTAACAAAGACAGACTGCAAAGCTAGCTTGCATATCAAGAGGAAAGAGGATGGGAAATGGTTTGTGCATAGTTTTGTAAAGGAACACAACCACGAGATTGTCCCTGAAGATTTTATTTTTTCTATCAGCGGAAGGAACAAGAAGCCTGCTATTGTTGCTTGTGGGAAAAAGTGTCTACAGTCAGCTTTAGATGAGGAAGATGTAAGAGTAATGTCTGAACATTTTATGTGTATGCAGGATGAGGATCCCAACTTCTTCTACGCTTTAGATTTTGACCATGAAAAACAACTGAAAAATGTGTTTTGGGTTGATGCAAAATCTCGGCATGATTATGGTAGTTTCTGTGATGCAGTCTTCTTCGACACTTATAATGTTCGAAACAAGTATAAGATTCCTTTTATTCCTATAGTCGGAGTCAATCACCACTTCCAATACATTTTGCTTGGATGTGGATTGATTGGAGAAGAGACTACATCAGGTTTTGTTTGGTTAATGCGGACATGGCTTAAAGCAATGGGTGGCCATGCTCCAAGAATGGTTATTTCTGACCAAGACAAGTTCTTGAAAGAAGCTGTGGCAGATGTATTTGTAGATGCATCCCATTGTTTTTGTTTATGGCATGTATTGACGAGGATTCCCGTAAATGTGGGTTGTTTCGTAAAGGACATGGAAATATTTATGGCGAAATTCAACAAGTGCATATACCGGTCTTGGACAGTTGATGAATTTGAAAAAAAGTGGTGGAAATTGGTTGATAGATTTGAACTAAGAGAAAATGAGTGGGTTCACTCATTGTTTGAAGATCGTAAAAAGTGGGTTCCAGCTTATATGCAGGATTCATTTTTAGCTGGAATGTCAACAAAAGAGCGAGCAGGAAGTATAACTTCATTCTTTGATAAGCACATTTCTCAAGAAACTACATTTAAGAATTTTATTGAGAAATACAAAGCATTTCAGAAAGATAGGTACGACATGGAAGCCGATGCTGCTCTTGAAGGACAGGATAAACAACATGGAATGAGATCTTTCTCACCTTTTGAGAAACAAATGTCAACTATCTATACGGATTCTGTATTTAAAAAATTTCAGGTCGAGGTTTTGGGACAAGCCTCTTGTCAATTGCAGAAAGATGGTGAAAATGAAGGAACTGTAATCTTCCGGGTTAATGATTTGGAAGAATGCCAGAATTACATTGTTGCTTGGAACAAAGCAGAATTGAAAGTATGTTGTTTATGTCATTCATTTGAATACAAAGGCTTTCTCTGTAGACATGCAATTCTGGTCCTCCAAGTGTCCGGTATTACCAGAATACCATCCCATTATATCTTGAAGCGGTGGACGAAAGATGCAAAAGTTAGGCATGCAGTTGGTGATGGATCAAAGAGGCTTAACTACAGGGTGCAACGTTTCAATGATCTGTGCAAATTGGCCGTTCAATTGGGACAAGAGGGGTCTTTATCTCCGGAAACTTACCACATTGCATTTCAGGCATTAGAGTCGGTATTGAAACATTGTGTGGATGCCAATAACTCTACAAGGAGTGTTTTGGAACCCAACATTGAAGAACTCAATCCCAACAGCAGTATAGTTAAGTCGTCTAAGAAAAATAAGACATACAAAAAAAGAAAGGTTGGTAAAGGCTTGATCTTTAGCATGTAGATCTCACTATTGACTTTTCTTAGGCTATTTTAGTTAATATGTGCTCGGATTTTAATTGTGCTTGTAGAGTCAAATAGAACCAGATGACAGCACTATCAGGCTACAAGACAGACGCCACCAAATGGTTTGTCTAATGATCATTTTTGTTTCAAATTTCTCACTCAGAAATGTTTTTGACTGTGATTACAATATTTCTCATTTTATTTCAGCTTTTAAATGCAGGAACAGATGAAGTCCAAAGCACATAACCTTAGCAATTGTCATATTCCTCAGAAAGAATTGGAAAGGGTAAGACAGCTATATTATTCCAAGAATTGCAACCGAATATTTTTTTTGACGGGTTTCCATATGTTTTGTTAGGAACATGGCTTAAGATCTCGTGGTGATGTTAGCTATTTCGGTGCTCAACAGAGTATAGAAGGAGCGGTATGACACATTTTCTTCTTCACAGATTTTTATGTTTTAACTGATTGTATTTGCATCAAGGTTTGTTTTCATACTTATTTCAGGGACAGTTGAACTCATTTTCTCCTATCCGTGATGGTAATTATGGAAATCAACACACCACCCAGGTACAACCCATGCCTTATTCTGTCATCAAATATTTATCCGTAACATTTCAGAATGCAAACATTTTGCTCCAATGTTATTCAGGGATATCTGCACCCGTTACCATCACGCGTTGGTCACTATGGTATCCAACTGAGTACGCAAGGAATGGTACTGATTTTTTTTGGATTCTTGCCATTCTATGAAACAGCACGGTTCATGTTTATGACATAAGATTACTTGAACAAACCTGTGTTGTTTTTTTTATTTAGGTTGGACTTGGGCAACATTGTTTCAGAGCACCAGTCGGGCCTAGCTGGTTTGACATTCATGGCAATCTGCAAGACATGGTATGGATTTAAACCGTCCATTTCAGTTGTGGTTTTCTATTTTGAGATTGGATCGATGTAAGATGAGCTTTATTTGTTAGGTGCAGGAACGGCCTGTAGGCTCCTCACGTTTGCACGGCAGTGCTTCAGAGCATCCACACGACGACAAGCGACCACAGCAATAGCTGAGGGACCATTGGCATCCATTCCATTGAGATGAAGAATAGCCCAGCTCTAACTGTAACTTAATCCTCGCGTTTGTAAACTGTGACTGAAAAAGATAGAATCAAACTGTGTATTTGCACAAGTTTTTGTTTTCGCTCCTATAGATGTTCCTTTTCTTGTATGAAATATTGCAGATAAAAGTTCAGTCTTTCATTCATGAAAAATTATCTAAATGAGAAGGTTTGAACATCAATCATTAAGAAATGTGGAGATTGCTTGCTTGATTGAAGGGTATCTTTTCATTTTTTAGGTTGAATCCGAAATAACCAAATCCCACCCGAAACTTGGATCATATATCAGTGTACATCGGACCTCTTCCTTAACTTGCACCACAAGCCACTCTTTGTATGGATGGTTGCCCCTGTAACTAGCTCCACTTCATCCGGAGATCCTTTTAGCTCCACCGTGAACCTCTGCAACAGCATAGCCAATGCCACCGTTGACTCCATGAGAGCAAATTGGTCTCCGACGCATTTTCTTGGCCCACCACCGAAAGGCAAGAAGGCAAAGTCTGCTATAATCTGATAATCACAAAATCATAAATCCGCTACTTTATATCATCATCGATAAGGACATGACTAATTCAAAAATGGCAGTGACTACTAGAATTAACCTCATTCGGGTACAATGCTCCAGGGCTTCGAGAAGGGTCAAAACCAGCCCATCCTTCAATGTCGCTCTTCTTTTGCACTAAGAACCTCTCCGGTTCAAATTCGTTGGGATTGTCCCAATGAAATGGAGATCTATGGAGATTGTATACCTGAATGGACAATTTTCGCGCATTATATTTCCCGAAATTAGATTGAAAGTGAAAGTGCAAGGCAAAGAGCTTAGCATTACCTTAGTTAAAGAGCAGTTGCAATTTATAACACGTTTTAAAGAAAAGTTCGAAAAGAAAAAAAAAAACTCAAGTGCTTCTACTCACAGATACGAAAATATCGGTCCCAGCAGGAATTGTGTAACCATCCTTATCACCCTTGTACCCTCCTGCACATCGTACAAAAAGTACCTGTCTTAGCGTAGATATATTACATATATATATATTTTTTAAAGAAAATAAATCGATACAGCACAATTACATGCACAACTGATGGTTATAAACTGACAGTTGCAATCTTAAGAACCTCAAATACATGTACAAAAATGTTTTGAGAAGTTTAGATAAGTTCCAGAAACATAGGACTTCCTAGGCTTCCTTTTATTACCTGGTAATGAATCTGACTTGAGACTACGTCTAACAAGCAATGGGGGTTGGGGATACAAACGAAGAGATTCTACCACGATAAGTCTTGTGTACCTGAAAGAGAACAAAAAGAAAACAACATAATCAGCATATTTATATATTTTGAACAACCAACAAAGGTGAAAATAAGACAAGCGAATGGAACACGTTCGGTAAATGTCTTAGGGACATACTCTAATTGTTTGAAAGATTCATATGTTGGTCCATCTTGTCCCAGTACTGAATCAATCTCTGTTTGTGCTTTCTTCATCTTGGATGGGTTCTGCAACAAAGAAAATTAACTGAGCCTGTATTATTGTCACAGTTGTGTAGACGAGATAGCTCATTGCTGCGAAGAAGCAATTAACAAATATTAATCTGCCTAACTTATCTTCTAAAATGAAGAATCATACTTGTGCAAGGAAAAAAGTAGCCCAAGTAAGGACGGCGGCTGTTGTTTCATGGCCAGCAATAAGCATTGTCATCAAGTCATCCCTTAGCTGTGAAAAGCAACAGGTAATATGCATTTGTATTGTAAAAATACTCCGAAAGTAAATGACCCGTTAAATATGTATTATATTACTTTGGTCAGAAAGCATGTATCTAAAAGCATTAGAGTTTTGCAAGTAGTTACCTGACGATCATCAATATCTGCTCCACGCATATCAACCAAGAAACGCAAAAGACTTGCATCCTGCAAACTTATAGTTAGAATGCCAGAATTTTAACACTTCTACAAAGCTTCTAACTGTAATCCCTTATCTTCAAAAAACACAAAAAATGTGAACTGGATTGTATTTGCAGTTGGAAACTTCCAGACCTTCAAATTTAAGTAATCCCTTTGTTGCAGTTTTTCAACATCTGTTTCCTGTAACACATAAATGTAATCAGGATTCAGAATACACTTCTAGATATTCAATTATTACATTACTGCATAGCTATGGTACTAATTTTTTATTTTTTTCCTCAGAAAGCTATGATACTAAATATTCACTAGTGTCCAGCTACGATACTAATTTTTTTTTTTTTTTTTTCCGAAAGCTATGATACTAAATATTCACTTGGGTCCAGTCATTCAGCTTAGGTTTTCACCTAACCTCTCTTGTCTCTTTTGCATTTCTGATAAGTCCATCAAGACATTCATTGATAACCTTCAGATCACCATGGAACTTCCGTTGTCTGGGCACTATCCACTTCGCCAGGGGAAATTTCCAATATGGGATATAAAAGGTGGACCGGTGTTCAGCTTCAAAAAGGGTTCCATATACTGCCTGTGATGCATGTAAAAAGGTGCTGAATATGAACACATAGCTAACATGAAAGTTATACCATTATCTACGAAATCATGCTGAAATGTGGTGAATACCAGATAAAACCAATACGAAATCATGAGGAAGATTGTTCCTTTTTCAAACCTTTATTACAGGAGATTCTTCTGTAACAGAACCAAAGTCGTAGTTGAATACACCAAGGCCAATAATATCAAGAGCCAAACTCGAAAACTCAGCTTCAAGATCCAGCTCAATTAACTTCCCACCAAACAAGTCCTCCCTTTCTAGTAGCTTCTCAAATTTTAATATTGTTCTTTCTGAACATTTTGTAAATACTATGACCATTGCTTCCAAGTATAAGGAATGGAACCCAGGAGCAATAACTGCAAAATCAGCTTATGGCTGGTAAATCTCTATATTAAGGACTGCTGTCAGTTGGATTCTTAAGATACAAAACCTCATTCTTTACCCTAACAGGCAGCACAAACTGTAAATATGGGATGTTACTGCTCACCTCTTCTCCTTTGCTTCCAAGTGCCGAGGTCAGCCGGGATAAGTCCTTTGCCCATAATTGGCTCTAGAATATCTGCAAGAACTCCCTAAGTGCCAATGTGAAATCATAGGCAAGAAAACAGATTAAGATACCAACTTCTTCCATGCTTCAAAATGATGGAAAACATTAACGGTGACTTTATTTGTAAATGAATATAAGTACATTATATATGTGGACAATCAAGATAGAAGCAAGAAGCAAAATTTTTAGTAAACAAGGCAAGTCTGGAAGCACATTATTAAGTAGTACCTTGTCATAACTAAATGCATTTTCTCGAAGAATATGCCTTGCAACAATCGGATCTGATACAACAACAAATGCTTTTGGTCCAAACGCAAGCTTATACAAGGAGCCATGCTATTAAGTCAAACAAAGGTTGGTAAGGAAACTTGGAAAATAAGAGATTTCTATCTCTCAATATCATCGAAAGCAAAGTCTAATCTTGAAAGAAATCAAATGAAGAATTAATTAAGCCTCTACTCAGCCATCTGTCTCCATGCTTAACTTAGTAAAATTAACCTCAGTGGGTCTAAAGTTCTAAACCCAATCAAAAAGCAGAGGAATCAGTGAACCACAAATGATGAACTCAAGAAAGGATATTAGAATTTGAATTAGGCATCCAAAGAGCAGTATCTGTGAAGAATGCATACCTCTAAGAACCAATCATACAGCGAAAAGAAGAGAGGTCGAGAAAACAAATCGGAGACAGCACCTTCAGCTATGGGCATAGACCCAAGTCTTCCCCCATTTAAAAAATTGGTAAGGAGGTTGCTCGCATTGTCCAATAAATTTCTCTTTGTTTTTGGTTCATTAGTACTAGTCGATTGGCACCTGCATTTAGCAAATTCACATCATATTGTATAATGCTATAAATCTAAGACGTAAACCCAAAAATTGAATTCTGCTCTTTATTCCTTAAGACATCATAAGTTCCATGCTAGTCATTGTTCATTCTATTTGTTTACACATTTCAATTGCAGTTTTCTCATTTTTCTGGGAACCAAACTGAATAAAAGTTGCCATCTTTCCCTCTTTTCTGTAATCAAACATATATTGAGAAAGCAAGACAAAAGTTTGCAGCTAAGCATAAAGATCAGAAACGAAACTTCAAAACTTTCATCATCACTTAAGTTGGTAAGAATCTAAAACATTTAAATATAGGAAAAATGTCAACTTTTCTGAGAGACCCAGAAGCTGCCAAATGTTTAACTGCTTAAATGAGTATGTGGGTATCAACTAGTTGATATTTTTCTCTTATTCTCCACCTAAGTTCTCACTATCCAATTGAACATGAGACCAAAAATCACTATCAGTAACCAATAAAGAAAGAGAGTTACCTGAGAGGGCAGCTTCTGGGCTTGGAACTGAAAAGATGAGTGGTGGCTGAAGAGTAAAAGTAACCAAAATCACATCTCTGAAAGTTAAGAGTAATGAGGGTTGGTGGAGGAGAGGGATACAACAGAGAATAACCAGCCATGGCCATTAGGAAATAGGCTGCCAGAATAGATTTCTTTGAGTTTGAGCAATGGATTTTGCCGGAGATATTAATAATTGGTTTTGGATATTTAAATGGAGTGAATAGAGTAACACATCAAATTGGATGTATTAAGCATAAATTTGAGATTAGATAATGATTTGGATGTATTAAGCATAAATTTGAGATTAGATAATGATTTGGATGTATTAAGCATAAATTTGAGATTAGATAATGATTAAATTCAATGTGTTTTTAATGTAAAAATATATATATTGTTATAGTAAGAGAATTAGTAGACAGATAAAAAAAATATCCATTACAATTCACTTAAAATAATACAATTAAAAAAGGAAGTTTTCTTTTTATATTTAATCTTATTTAATTCTCATATAATAAAAACGCATCTATTTAACATTCTAAATGCACTGAATTTGAAAATTTTAACCAATTCAATCCAATCTTACATACTAAAGGCAGCAGCCTATATGCAAGGTTATACACAAAGCTGAAATTTAGGAAGAATGATATAATATGTTAGGTAGAGCTATCAAATATGGAAACAAAAATAGAATTTGTGGGTGGCTACTTTTTGTGCCACTATCTTGCCTACCCACTAAAATCAGAAATGACCGTTAGAGCATGTATAATGCATGTATAGGCAAGTCCAAGATGTGCCATAAAAGGGGAAAGATTAAGGTCTAATGACTAGCCGTTTAGTGGTAAACGAATTGACAAGTTGTTAGAGGTAACGTTTTACTTCTTAAAGATATTATTCATGCATTTTGCTTAATATTTTTTTTTTGTTCTAACGAAGAGGGACAAGAAACAAGAATTTTTTTTTTTTGTGAATTATTTGTTTGAAAATAATAATATATAAATTTTATATAATATATTTGAAATACTCTTTAATTTCCAGCGGCTATATTTTGAGTTTTTCGTTTTTTTTCTTTTCTTTTTGCAAGGCTATTTTTTTTAATGACGTGCCATATGGCACTATTTAATTGGCCACAAGAAAGTAGCTGTTGGAGCTAAAGAGGGGCACAAGTGAGCTGTAGCTGTTTTGTTGGGTGGGCGAGCAACCTTGCCCGGTTGAACGAAGAGGCAAGCTTAGCCTCTAAGAAAGCCTTTGACAGGTCCATAACGAATGGACTAGAAGCTGAAGGACACGGGCTCAAGGCTAGGGACTACCTTGCCCAATCCATATGGGGTTGGTTAGATGTGCTCTAAGGTAGTGTCTAGTACGTCTATTGATCGGTAATTTGGTTCGGTAATATTATCGAAATTGAAACCGAATCAATGGTATGATATCGGTATCAGTTCGGTACCAGTCACTTTCTCAATTTCTATCGAAAACTAGATGGACCAATCGATATCCGTTCGTGTTCGATTTTTTTTGGGAATGATGGGTTCGAGGCTACGGCTTGCGAGGCGATGGGTGCGAGCCTACGAGGTGATGGGTTCGACTTCGAAGCCATTTCCGGGAACCAAGTCTCGATCAGGCCCAATCGCCACTCACTTCTAGCTCCTGCAGTCCTGCCGAAACGAAAACCAAAAACCCGATATTAAGTCAGAATTGAAAGATTCAAAATAGAGAATTTAAGAAATTTCGTTTGAATTGCAAACAAAAAAGTAAATTTGGAGTACCGGTTAAGGGAGAAAGAAAGCAATTTAGTGAGATTAAGCGAAATGAATTGACGATTCACGAAGCCTTCGACTAGAGGCGTGGACTCGCGATGAAGATATGGCCTCGTGATAGAGGCGTGGACTTGTGATGGAGGCATCCTCGATGACTTTGATATTCTCGAAGAAGGCAATGACGTCCTCACTCCTCGCGATGGAGGCGGCCACGTGACTGTAATAAGTGTGAATGCGACAGGAGTGAGAATGATTATTGTTGAATCAAAGATTGAACCCGCCGCGAAAAGTCCTCACAATTCCTGCAAACAGCAAACAATTAGCTATCGTTGCCACGATCGATTTACCCGGGGGGTTGTTCGACCAAGAACACTCCGATGCTTAAGTTAGCTTTGAGAGAGGAAAAGGATATACTTCGAAGCGAAGAATCAACGTCCCTTGAAATGAAATGTGTCTTGCTATTTATAGGAAAATCTTGGGAGCCTTGGAGCGTTCTGATTGGTCGGTTGAATATTTAATTAGTAAATAATATATTATTATTAAATATATTATTTAATAATTGTAATGATGGCTCATCATGATAGTAATGATATTTATTGTATTTTAATATTAATATTAATTATCCATTATTAAGAATAACGATAATTAACTCTCGGGGAGAATATCAATCTTACAGAGATTTTAACCCGATCAAATATCGTATTTAACTGATAAATAGATTATTTAATGTACGGGTGTTTTTCAAATGATCAGCGTTATTGCCAAGGGCAATTTGGTCATTTTTGGGAATGACGGGACACATGGCAGCTCCATAATTTTCAGATGATTTTGGATTCCACAATTATTGAGGTGGTGAAGATGGTGAAGGATTTGGAACTTTGGATCGAGGGTGAGAGTGAGAGTGATTAGTGAGAGATGAGGTTGAGAGTTAGTGGGAGTGAGGCGGAATGAAGAATGAAAAAGATCGATCAATTTCATCGATGATATCGAAGTGACGATGACTAATGGCCAAACGATGTCGTTTTACTAAGTGTATATTTCTTTCGGTTCGGTACAAGCTTTTTGGTTATCTTGAGTTGGTTTAATTTTGTTCTCTTTTTTTTTGGGGTACATAACTAGTAAGGTCCAATTTTTGGTCGATTTTTCGTACCAATTACCAGCCTTAGTGTCTAAGTAGGTTAGAGGCAAGAATTGTCCATTTTATTCGTTGGAGATATGATACAATTTTTTTAATAAAAAACTTGAAAATAATTTAAATACTTGCTTTGAATCTTAAACAACAAAATACTATAATTGACAAATTTCATAAATAGTATCATTTTACGGGCAAAAAACCCATTAATATTCCTTACCCTTGCCCTTTGCATCAAACATGCTCTTATCAAAAGCCATAACCTAACAAAGTGCACAAACTTATGAATGAATAAATAACTGGTTGTGACTAGTAGTGGCTAGTGCAGTATGATATTGGTGTTGACTTTCAACAAAAAAATAGGTTGATAGTTAATGTGTGTTGGTATCATCTTCCTATTTTAATGTTGTTGTACTAGAATTGCATCTGACTGTTTGCTTCTTGTCCACTTCGTTCATGGTTTAGGTTGAGTGACAAGGTAACCCCACCTTGTGCCAGTACTAATCTACTTCCATTGGAGTAAATGAGGGAGGGAAGTGTTCATGGGTCCTCTCTGTTGCATATATAGGTAGTGGCCCAGAGAGTGATTTTATGTACGGGCATAAAACTATGAGGCCTTTGTCCAAGAAGGGTTCCAAATGAATTCAAGAAAGAGAGATGCTAAGAGATGTCATCAACAAAGAATCGGCTAGCTAATTGCAAGTGAACGACGCTCATAATCACACTGGATTACCGATTGACATCACTAATGAAATTCTCAGTGAACAAAAGAATCAATCACTCAATTGAACAAGAGAATGCTTACATAATTACATAGCCGACTTTCAAAGCTAATATAGATACATAAAGATTTGAGAGTCGATTACTTACAAGTAGTTCACTCTTAAACTCACAATGAATCAACGCTTGAGAATCGTTCATTCACAAAATACTAGTTATAGTCTACGGTGACTCTTTTGATTCACAATACATCATTAATAATTGAGAATTACTCACTCAATTCAATAAAAGAGAAAAACTTAATTATAACGATGTCTTAAACTCGCAATGCTTAGATTTATTAAAATTTATATATCAAAATTCGAGAGTCGACTACTTGCAAGTAACTCACTTCTTAACTCACAATAAATCAACGCTTGAGAGTCATTCATTCACGAAATGCTTAGAGTTATAGTCCGTATTGACTCTTTTGATTTACAATACATCAACAGTTAAGAATCGTTCACTCAATTCAATAAAAGATAAATACTTAATTATAACAACTTCTTATCCGACTCGACTCTCATGATATCATGCACCAACGGCTAACAATCCCGTAGTGGTGGGTGCCTGTGCTAGTACGTAGTCAGAGCAAGAGCTCATTCAACAATGGTTGAAGGAGACAGACCATTCTAATGTATGTTTATTTGACCGTTCCCGACCAATAATTTTGTTGACAAACTTGAAAGCATTGATTGTCCAATATTCCTTGTTGGGTCCAAGAATGGCCCACATTGACTATTTTCTACCAGCTTTATGAACAAGGCGATGAGTTGATGATGAGAGTCATACAGCAGACAATAAGGTTGAGCAGCTTGGTAGGTAAATTACTGAACTATTTCAGGGACCAGCAGCTACACTTACTGAGATATATAAGATTCGTAGGGGCTTTTATGGAACTATGTTATACATATTAGCAGACAATAAAAAGAGAAAAATATATATCAGTCAATGCTGCCGCAGATTGAGCAAGAACAAAATATGCATATAAGACATTTTAAGAACTTACTAGTCAAACAGAACGTGGGAAAGTAGGTTTGCAGCCATCGGTGTAAAATATTTATATACATCTTGTGTGTTGTATATGTGTGTTGTATATGTGTTTTAGTTACGGTGATTAAGTTATGACTTTTTGTTCTTTAATCGTTTTTATGCATAATTAGATACCTGGAGATCAAGTATTCCTTAGATCCACCGTACTTTTTAAGTTCTTCATATCAGATATGATGAGCTTAACGAGAGTAGCTCGTTTAGAGAAATATGCGCTATTAAGATTTTGGTTGTTTTGATTTGGTGGGCTTGATTTGTAATTTTACATAATTTTGTTAGCTATTAGTGCGGGGCTTTTTTCGCTTTAGTATTACCATATTGGCTTGTGGGTTTTACTGTCATAACTTAATTTTGATGAATTAATGATACAGTTATACTTTTTTTATGATATAAAATAATATCATTCTTGATAAAAAAAAAAAATACTAACACACAGTTATATAAAAACAAAAAAGAGTCAATAGCATCAACAACGTATTAATTTTGATGAAAGCATATTGGCTTGTGGGTTTTACTGCCATAACTTAATTTTGATGAATGCATCAACAGCGTATTAATTTATGGTTCTAACTATTCATAGTTCACATGTTTATGTATGTATATGCCTAACATGTTCTTCTTTGACTCTTCTTCTAATGTGTTGAGAGTTTGAGACTTTCATTCTATCAGCTAGTGAAGCACACTGATGAACAATAATGGACATGTCATTAATTGCTCTTAACAATATACATATATATATATATATACCACGATTCATATAGACTTTTTAGTTGCCCTTTTATTTTTTTCTTTCCTTTTATTGACATGTCCATTATTGCTCATCAGTAATTGCTTCACTAGCTGATAAAACGAAGTCTCAAAACTCTCAACACGCTAGGAGAGTTAAAGAAGAACAAGCTAGTTAGGCATATACATGCATACATGAACATGTGAACTCTAGTTAGAACAATATATTAATAATACGTTGTTGATGCATGTAACTAGCAGCTCAGTAGTACTAGTTCACATGTTCATGTGTATATGTGTATGCCTAACTTGTTCTTCTTTGAGTCTCCTCCTAGGTTTTGAGAGTTTGAGACTTCATTTTTATCAGCTAGTGGTGAAGCAAACTGATGAACAGTCATGGACATGTCAATAGAAAGGAAAGGAACTAAGAAAATAAAGGGCCAACTAAAAACCTTTGATGAAGTCATGAGAACACACCTTGTTTCTAACCACGAAAACTTCCATTGTCTTCCTATGTATATATCTACAACCTAATCTCCTATTGGAATTCTTAGTTTTGTTATTATATATTAAATTTTTAGAGTGTAACTGACTTTACTTTTGTCAAAAAAGTCTTGTAACCATTGTCACATTCACATGTACGGCCTTCAACGTAAGCATATAGCTAGGTTTAGATGTGTTAATATAGAAAATTCAAAGTAATTGCACGCATGATGCTATGTGGAAGATGTCTTGAAATACACGCCAACCTGAATAATTCATCTAGATAAAACCAAAGTATGACAATCGACACCTAAAAACTAAGTTCAGCTGTCGGGTTTCATGTGTCTGTTTTAATTTTGGTGCTCACATAGATTATTGGAGTGTCAATTTTTAGATACGTTATTAGAGAAAATTCAAAGTAATTGTACGCATGATGTTATGTGGAAGTTGTCTTGAAAATAAAGGTAATTAAGGATACTGATATACGTCAACCTGAATAATTCATCTAGATAAAACCAAAGTATAACGACCGACACCTAAAAACTAAGTTCAGTTGTTGGGTTTTATGTCTCTATTTTAATTTTGGCTTTCATGTAGACTATTGAAGTGCGTCACTTTTGTATCAGAGTATCGTTTTAAGAAATATCGTCTTAATAGCGTACACATGATTATTAAAGCTCGGATTAATTTTAAAATAGAATAAAATAGAGACACAATATTACAGCGGATGATGTAGAAAATTTAGATGTAATTTGTCATATTGAATGGTATATATACTTTGAAATTATACTTCTAATGTAACTTTTCACGTTCTACACATATCATTTATAAAATTCTTCCTCTATATATATATATATATAAATGTTTGATGAATAGTCGTAAGGTAGAAGGTGAGAAAAAACAAATGGACATAAACTAAAGAAGATTCAAAGTAGAAAAGTCTACATAGTTCCATCAAAGAGGACTTAGAAAACGAATCAACAATGACTTTGATTTGACTTGTTTGCTTAATTATGTGTTTCTCTCTGGTTCATTACATTAATTATTTCCGTTTAAAAATGCACGTTAATTAGGATTCTCTCTCTCTCAAAAAAAAAAAATGCTTGTTTGGAGATATGAGACACAAGCCGATGCATACCGCACTTTAAAAGTTGAAAGACTTCTTCTCTCGAGTTGTTGTCATAATCTTCTGGAAAACTCTGATTTTTAAATATCCATTAAAGTAGAAAACGAAGAGATAGCACCAACTAGCACCAAAAGATCGAGAAGATTTCAAATGAAAAGAGAAGAAATATTATGTTTCTTTTATGGGAAGAGAATAAATTAAGATGTTGAGATTTGATACTTATTTATTCAAATTTATGTTATCAATGACCTTTTTCCATTAGAAAAAAATTTGTAGATGGTTAGAGGTAAGCTGATTTAAGTGGGATTCGTCTAATTTTACGAATGTAGAAGTATATCGTAGTATTTACCGAAAAGATAAAGTATATATTGGAGAAATAATTTTAGTCTTTTATTTTCCAGGGTAAAATTTGTATTTCACTTTAGTGGTACTTACTTGTATCATCCTTTTGATTTATCTAATTATCTTTGTATAAATCATAATTTGCATATTTTATTATCTAAGTCATTATATCAAGATCATCTTCTTAAAAAAATCAATAAATTGAAGATCGATCATGTAGTTATATATATATATATATATACACACATCAAATATCGATCAAGATCCTTTTGATTTACCTTACTACTCAAACACTAAAGTAAAACAAGATTTAAGAAAAAAGAAAATTAAAAAATTTACAGGAAGACTTTGGGTAAAAATTGGGAATGGATTAAAGAAATAACAAAATAACATGATGAGAACCTGAAATTTGAGTATAACTCTCAAACTATACGGTCGCCACAAATCGATTCTACTAATTCCAATCTTCATTCCCTCATTTCCTTTAAATTTTTTTTTTTAAAAAGATTAGAAGGAGAGAACATGGAAGTTTGGGGTAATCAAGATTAAAAGTTGTATGTAACCTTTCGTTCCTATGTGCTCAACAGCTTGACGTTTTAAGTATCCAATAATTACAAAAGCAAGTCAAATAATAAGACAAAATTACTTCTAGTGCTCGAGCTATCCATGAAATGCGTCTATAACGTATAATTTTTTTCATTTTCATTTTCATTCAACAAAAAGTATTACTATTATGAGAACTAGCTAGTAGCTACCTCATGGATATGCTATAAACGGAAACAAATATTATGCTCATTTTCAGGTTCTTTTTATGGGATAATATGAGCCGGAGATAGATCGATTCAAACTAATTAAATTGCACAATTTAATTACAATTAAAATATTAATTTAAAGTAAATATAAATTACTTTTATTATTTATATTAATATAAAATTAATTATTTTATACAAATATATATATATATATCATTGGTTCTTAATTAGGGTTGATACTGAATATTCTATAGCGAAAGGCAGAGCTTGGAAGGAAGGTCCTTGGTTGTTTCGAGTGTCACATACAAGTCACCTACCCTCCACCACCACTTCCACCACCACCAGTCTCCTTCTGACGTGGCCACCATCGACGTTTACATCATCATGATAAAGCCGGCGTCTGCCTATGTTGCTTCCAGGAAACCATGCACACACTATATATATATATATATAATGGTATTTCCCCAATTTTCCTCAAGTACTTTAGCCTCCATTCATTTACCTTCCAGAAACCCTAGCAAGTTATATATATAAAGTCCGGTTTCTGGATTTAAATTTTAGATGGACTAAATTTATATGTTAAAAAAAAAATTGACGATAGGAGTAAAATTGTATTTATAAACATAAAAAATATATCTAGTTAGAGGGACGTGATGAGTCTGTCCTTCAAATACATCTCTATACATAAATCAAAGTTTGATAAAAAAAATTACAATATAATAATTATAAATCAGTAAACAATACAAAATAGAAATATCACAATCTAAAATTCAATCATATTAATTTCGTGTAAGATGTTAGGCTCAGATGGGTTAAATTAATTTCTACCCACAATAAGTTAATTAATAAACAGCTCAATACATAATTTTAAAATAATTAAATAAAAATCTTGGAAAAATTAGCGAAAAAATATTTCATTTAATCACAATCTCTTATTTAATTTAAAAAAAAAACTGATATTAGTGAATTCGAAGCCACGTGTACTAGAGCACAAAGTGAAAGCAAGCTATATTTTTCACACCATGCGAAACATTTTTATTAATTTCCTGCCCACAGCCACCAGCCCCCACGTGTCATGTCACGTGACATAAGACCCGACTTTCCCAAATCAACGGTGGAGATCATCTCAAAAAGTCTTGCTTTCACCCTATTCCACCCTCCATAAATAGCTCAACCATATACTCTTATTCCTTCCCTCTATCCCAAACAAAGGAAAAGCTTGTGTTGTGTTCTCATTTTCTCTCCAATATTATTTGTTCTTCATTTGTTCACATTATTATTACGGATCTTCTATGGCCATGAGCAGTGGAACCATGTCCAACAACTCCAGTGACTGGCTCCAATTCTACACCCAAAACCTCAATTCCTCCACTCCTCCCATGTTTGCTCACGATCAAGTCTCGGCCGAAGCCACCGTGGTCACCACCACTACAACGACTTCTCCCTCTGGTCAATCACGACAAACAGCAGCCGCGATTGGCCATCCGGGCTCCAGCGCCACCAACAACAGCAGCTTGAGTCCGGATCAAGGACGGGTTTCAAAGCCCGTCCGAAAGAGGTCGAGAGCCTCAAGACGAACACCCACCACGCTGCTCAACACGGACACTTCAAACTTCCGCGCCATGGTGCAGCAATTCACCGGCGGACCCAGCACGGCGTCGTTTCCCACCGGTGCATCCACTTTTGGGTTTGGGCTCGGACCCACCAGACCACAGAACTTCGTGGTCCCTCCCGGGTATCATCCTCTACAGCCTCAGCAGCAACAACATGTCCAACAACTCCAACAACACCAACAGTTTCAGCAACAACGTCAGAACCAGCAATACTTGCTTTCATTGAACAACAATGGTGGCGGAGGCGGTGGAGACGGGTTTCTTGAGAGGCTGAGCTCCTCATCAAGAGTAGTAGGACCCACTGCAAACATGGGGATGACATCATCTGATGATCATGAATTTTTGAGGGAGGGTGTTTCCTCCCAAGTGCCTTCTGGGGCTAGGCGGCCCAGTGGCAATGAGAACAGAAGTAATAGTTTCATGTTTTGAGAGGGACATAAAGGAGGAAAAACCAAAGTTAGGTAGACTGACTTATCTTAGGGACAAAATTCTTGACGAATGTATATATTAAAAATATATATATATATATATATAATCTGTGGAGTTATTTAATATTTGTTCAACTTATTTTTTAATATCCTTTTAATTTGTATGGTTTTGATTTTTCCAAATTACATCGTCAATAAACATGAGAAAGAAAAGCATTCGAGTGTGATTGATTATTTGATTTATAGGTCTGAATTTATAAAAAAACAATTTGTAAATAAGACTCATGTCTTTTAAGTACACCGGGTGAAATAAATAGTATTTAATTTTGTGACATTTATTGAAAAAGCTTTTCAATTTGAATTTCGTATAATCTATTATGAAAAATCTTTTAATTTTGTGACATTTATTCATTTAATTACTTGATACATATGAATGACTAAGTGATGTCAAATTTCGTTTATTTTTTTATGTCAATGATCTTGATATGGGGAATTACTACAGTACAGCACTGTACTAATTACATCGTGTTTTTTCAATAGGATATAATAAAAAAATATATATCCCTTTATTTTTTAACTGTTAGATTTTGATCTAACGGTTTGCATCCCACACCGCACGCACTTAGTGCGATGGGTAACCAAATCAGGCAAAAATGTTGTACAAAGGAGATATTACCGGAATGGTACAAAGAGATACTGCAAGAATACATGGGATGCAAGCACATATTATCTTTTTAACAATATAGAGTATATATATATGTGTTATTTTTTTTTTATCGTATTGAATTAACTCGTTATAATTTAATTTGAATTTAAAGATGGAAGATTCAAACTCGAAAGCAGATGCAAAAAAAAAAAACATTTACTTTCCCGATGAGAATGTAACTAACATGCATTAACTTGTCAATTTGGCCATTTTTATTGCCCTGCCCGATAATCTAACTCATATTAATTACCTAATCCGAAAACATTAATGTAAATTTAGTTTAGTTATTACAGTGATATCCTTGAATGCTTGCCTAACACACTAGCTAGTAACTGGATCTGAACCAGTATCAATAATGTTCATATTTTACACAATATTTGATTGACAAATTAAAATAGTAAAAAAAAATATAATTGAGAACGCAAAGTCTTCGGTCATTGCATGTTGAAATCAATATTAAATAAAGAATTTTCAAAATATGGATGACGTCTTTGAGTTATGCCACATAAAAGATAAGATAAGGGTATGTTGAGAAGATCATATTTTAAATTATTACTTATAAATTATTCACACCACATGATTTACATACATACAAATTACAATCAATAAGTTGATATTAACGTGTTGTATGCATGTGTATATATATATATATTGTTCACTTGACATTTTTTTATCAAGAAAACTGAGGTTTTAGCCCTAAGATCTTAACAACATAGGATAAATATATGGATGAGATGTTTATAAGTTTTCCAAAGTTTTCCTGATCTTTCAAGCCTAATACGTGTATAATATTATTAGCAACGGCTCCGCATGCACATGAGCAAATTCACACCGATCGATAAAGAAATTGTGGTTTCACGAACTCCAAAACTAATTGAAAATTGAAAAAAATAAAAACCAACTCGTAGTGATGGGGCTATGCCTTGGGCTGAGTGTGACATACCCCATCTAAGTTTCCAATAGAAAAATAATTACTAGTTAAAGTTGTAATAAAATTATGAGTTTAAATACATAAAAATTAGCATATTACACTTAGACAAATGCAAGAAAATAAGTATTCCACTCTTTATTCCTCAAACTGTGCTGAATGTATCAGTAATGGAGTTTAGTGGAGGATTCTGTACTCTTAATGACTTGTAGGATACAATAAAATTAGATAACGATATTTTTCATGTGTATGAAATGTTTTACTTGTGTTTTTTGTATATTCATTTCACGTTTTTATTTGCGTACGGAAATATAATTAGGAGATATATAAAACTGATTATAGTCTTTGTAGTTAGTGAATTTCCTTTATATTTGAGAGTATATTTTATTGACTTCGTTTATATTTAGCCCATCCGAAGGATTCTACACTCTTATTGACTCGTAGGACACAATAAAATTAGATAACGATATTTCTCCCGTGTATGAAATGTTTTACTTGTGTTTTTTGTATATTCATTTCACATTTGTATTTACGTACGGAAATATAATTAGAAGACATATAAAACTGATTATAACCTTTGTAGTCAATGAATTCCGTTTATATTTGAGAGTATATTTCATTGATTTCGTTTATATTTAGTCCATTCGAATTTTAAGTACAGAAACTGTCATTGTTAGTCTGATTATAACTTTTATATTAAGTGAATTTCGTTTATATTTGATAGTATATTTCATTGATATCATTTATATATATACCCGTCTGAATTTTAAATACAAAAATTATCACTGTCAATTTCTTATAAAATCGTGTAATTATCTAAAAAGATGTGTTAAATCTTATTATTGGGCAACCAAAGAAAGAGACGTGCAAAATCTTTTGGTTGTGTGTTTAAAAGCGGCAAGGAGGGAGAGGGGGGGCGGGGAGTGGCGGGGGATATGAAGGCGCCTTTGACTGTGAAATGAGGAAGGAATTTGTGTTGAGTGAGAAATGGGGAGGGAAGAGGGGGTGAATGGGAGCTGCTCATGGGACCCATTCAGAGGCAAAACAATGCACTTTCAAAAAAGTCAAATATATGCCCTAATCTTTTCTTATTTGAATTTAAATTGGGTGCCTTTTGATTCACTAGGATTACATCAACACTTCATTGGTTTTTTTTTTAGCCTTCAATTCTCCATCCAGAGCATCATTACTAACCCCAAATTTCAAACGTTTTATACTTAGTTGGTGGATAATGTCAAAACACGTGGATAGTTTAATATATTTCCACTCAAAATTAAAGAATATTCTTCGGATTAAAAAAAAAATTAATCAAAATCAAAGATATCGACAGGTATAGCATAAATTTGAAGTGACACTTCTACAGTTTATAATAATTCGTAAATGAGACTAACCTAGAGTAAAATGGATACACATTAGGTTTTCTCAACGCGTTATACCTTTAAAACTGACGTGTTCGTTATGTCATGCATCAGTCACCTTAAATAAAAATATTAAAAATGATTACTACAAATATGTGTTTTAATTAAGGAGCCTCTCCCACCCAACATGTTTGAATAGTTTTACGTTTGTGTTTGCCTTGCTTACAAACCAAAGGGATTTTTTTTTTTAATTTGAGGTTTTGGGAGAGAAACAATTCATCCAAAAAGAAATCTGCAATGCAAGAGTACGTACATCAGAAAGCAAATAGTTGTCCTTATAAGAAAATTAAGGGAAGAACAGACCTAAACCTAACTATTTATACAAGTTTGGTAGCTAAATGTATTCTCTTAAGATTTAAAGGGACAGGGTGATTTGCAAGACACTCCATCAATTCTTTCACTTCAAGTGCATGCATGCTTATTCAACCTAGCTATATATATACACATATATATATATACATATATATATATATATACATATATATATATATATACATATATATATACATATATATATATATATACATATATATATATATATACATATGTATATGTATGATCCTCTCCATAATCCTATCATTTGCAAAATGAGTCTCAAAACCACATGCCTAACATGTTCAGTTGCCATTTTGGCAATTTTATTGGCATCAAAAAATTATTACCTCATCGATCCAAACTCCTCATCTTTTGTGCGGGGTCTTAGCAGCAGCATTCTGTCCACTTCATCTTCACTGCCTAATTATATTATTTCTTTCCTCATCGTCCCATGCAACATTATGAATATGATTAATGGTAGGCATCACAAAAAACATGAAAATGAATCAAAACTTGTTTCAATTTGCGACGACTTTCCCTCCGGCATTCCTCCTCCGGACACCAACACAGCCTCCTACCTTTGTGTTGACCCAAATGGCTGCTGCAATTTCACGTTGGTTCAGGCCGCCGTCGACGCAGTTCCACCTCTTTCCCAGAAAAGAACTATCATTTGGATTAATAATGGCATTTACTAGTAAGCTCATTGGTTGGTTTCCTTCATCTATCGTTGTTTCCTTTTTAATTTTTAATATACGGACTGCAATTGAGTTTTAGCAGGATTTGGGGTTCGCTTTTTGTTTGAAAATATTTTTGGAAGCTTTTTTGGAACCATTGCTTATATTTTGAATTCACGTGTTTATAAACATGCAGTACACGAAAATCGGAGTTCACGACTTATTTTTATGCATGTCTTTCGGTGTGCCTATAAAACACCTGCACACCGAGACTCGAACATATACTGAAATTAAGGAGCAAATTAAATTAGTATTTAATCCACTAAATCATCCGTACTTAGATTCTCTATATCATTGTTTCCTTTATTTACGAAGGTCTGATTTTATGTTTATACATGTGGTGCAAATAGTGAGAAAATCACCATTCCAAAAACGAAACCAAATATAACATTTCAAGGACAAGGGTATGCGTCCACTGCAATTTCTTGGAACGACACGGCCAATTCAGCTAATGGCACGTTTTACAGTGGCTCGGTTCAAGTTTTTGCAGACAACTTCGTGGCCAAGAACATAAGCTTCATGGTGAGAGGAAATGGTAAAGAGATTAATATTTTAAATTACAATTTAAAGAAAAATATTGCATGAAATATCTCAATTATATTGTTAATTATATGGTTTGGTTAATGTGTGCATGTACTAATGAACTATTTTACATTGTGAAAATATGGTAATTATAAAACAAGAATGTGGCTCCAATTCCTAGGCCCGGTGATGTGGGAGCCCAAGCTGTAGCCGTCAGGGTCTCAGGAGACCAAGCTGCATTTTTAGGTTGTGGCTTCTTTGGGGCCCAAGACACCCTTCATGATGACAAGGGACGCCATTATTTCAAGGATTGCTACATCCAAGGTTCCATTGATTTCATCTTTGGCAATGCAAGGTCACTCTATGAGGTAACAATATCTCACCTCAATCTTGGTAATACATGCACAACACTACTCATTCCTTTTAATACACAAGATCTTGGGAAAACTTATTGTTTTATCCTATTAATAAATAAGAGGCGTTTCATATGTATTTTTTACTCAGAAACTTTTATTAAAATTATCTCCAAAAAAAAAAATCAGATATCATCTAGTTATTAATATATATTGATGAAGCAAAAAACGATGTATATAACGAATCAGATTCTCGTGATAAAACGTCCCAGTTGATACATGTTGATGTTGAAAGTGGATCAACAAAGATGAAAGTGGATCAACAAAGATAGTCTTGCAGTTGCACCTATATATGCTTGCTAGGGCCAACCTTGAGATATAATTGGGAGCCTAAATAAGTGAACCTTCAAATTAAGGCTTCATAATTCTTCCAACTCTCCAAGTATCTGTATATTGGTGAAAAGCTATTTTTATATAAGAACTTGCAAAAATTAAAATTATGAACGAATTATTAAATATCGTCTCTCTTTGAATTAAAATTATTTTCTTCTTTAATTTCTTAAAAATTGAGAAGAAGGTAGAGGGGCTAGGGTTAAAAATTAATTTAACTATATAGGGTAGGTTATTGTTTAACAATACATAATAGAAAAAAGTATTTGGTTTGAATTAACTAGTAAAAATTATTTGGTTTGATTTAAGAAAAAGAAAAAACAAAAGAAAAAAGGAAAACAAAATACTATGTTTAGAAAAAAAAAAGGAAAAAAAATATTAAAAGAGCCTCTGTTGGAAATTAACTAACCCAGGTGGATAATTTGATTATTATTGAAGTAACTTGATTATATATTAAATTAACATAACAGTGTATAAAAACAAAAATTTGGGGGCCTCTTGAAGTGTGGGGGCCGAGACAGCCACCTTATCTGGCAACCCTCAGGGAAGGGCTTGGTGCTTGCTTCATGTCGAGATGAGTGATCAACAATGAGACGGGGATAATGATCGGCACCGATCGGGTGCTGACCAAAAAGTCTCTAATGTTTAAGTTTGTAGGTGCTAGAGGACTCAATGAAAATGAGATTGTTGAAACTCTTTGATATGAGATAAATGCCATCTCTTAGGGTATGCTTATACATATTCCAGTGGTCCTAAGATTAACGAGGTGGGATGAATGAAACTTGTTGAATAAGGGTTGCTGATCAGATTGCATGGTGGCAGGGGTGCCTACCACGTACGACAAGATGATTGACATCCCTTGATGGTTTCTCGATATCTTGCTTAATTAGATGTTGTTCAAACTATGTGTGTCGAACGGTCTGATCTATAAGTACCGAGCTAACAAATATATGTCTATTTGATGCCTGTATATATGCAGAATTGCCAGTTGATTTCCATGGCAAATCCGGTACCGTCAGGGACGAAGAACATCAACGGCGCGGTCACCGCGCACGGCAGATCATCAAGCAACGAAAACACGGGGTTTGCATTCGTGAACTGCGTCATCGGAGGGAGTGGAAGAGTGTGGCTGGGTCGAGCATGGAGGCCATATTCACGAGTGGTTTTTGCCAACACTATAATGACTGACATTATAGCTCCCGAAGGCTGGAATGACTTCAATGACCCTGCAAGAGACCAGTACGTGCAACACTCACTTCGTTTATTATCGAGGGTTAACAATGTCAATAATGATATAGAGCTTACTAATAATAATTTTTTCTTTCACATAAAGACACAATTTTAATATCTTATGAAATAAGGATAACCCCAGCTTGAAAGTTAGACAACTGAAAATGAAAATTTTACAACCAACCAAAAATAATTGCTTTCGGCTTAAGTTTTAGCCTTAAGTTTGGACTAGCTAACTAACCGGGCCGGTCCAAATATTTGAAGATCCAGAATAAAAATAGAAAATGTATCCATATTTCATACACTAAATCATTAAAAACGTAAATTATTTATGAATTGACTATTTCATTTTTATACTATGCGGCCTCGTTAAAAACTTTGTCAGAGAAAAACTTCCGATGGTTGTAAGAAAATAAATCAATTATCTTTCTCGACAAACTCAATACTTTTTTATTTTGATAAATAATTGATCGATGAATTAATGAATGAAATATACGCAGGACTATATTCTACGGAGAATACAATTGCTCAGGAGCAGGAGCTAATATGAGTTTGCGTGCGTCTTATGTGCAGAAACTCAATGACACACAGGCTTCTCCTTTTCTTAATGTTTCTTTTATTGATGGAGGAGATTGGCTACTATCCAATATTAATTAATTATTAATAAATCAATAATTATATTCTTCACAAAATTTATTAGGTATAATGATTTAGTATAGCGACATAATGACTTTAGGTAAAAAAAATTATTATTGGAAATACTAAATTAGAATCTACCCATCTCAATAATCGCTTAATAAATATGCTTCCGTATTTGAAAGATGCCATAGATCGAATTTATACCACCCTCCTTTATTTTGATGGGTAGTTTAGTAATTTACACCGTACCTACAAAATTTTTTTTTTTAAAAAAGAAAAACTTCATACCTAATAATGAAGTTTGTATCTCCAAAAATAAGGAAAATAGTTGAAGAATATAGTTGGGTATGAGGAATTATTCCCTGAATAGTACTTAGTTTCTTGGTCGGATTATGGGTGGCAATGAGTCGTGTCGTGTCATAAATTTTATTTTACCCATTTATACCAAATCCGAATCTGACCCGTTTAATAGTCGTGTCAAGAATGTCCAATCCGAACCTGACCTGTTAATGACCCGTATAACCCGTTTAACCCATTTAATAAACAGGTCATACTCAAAACCCAATTAATCTATGACCCGTTTGATCCGTTTAACATGTTTGACTTATTTAAATTATAAGATTTAATAGATATTTAGGTAGGTAAATGAGTAGATATAGGGGTGGCAATAGGTCGTGTCGTGTCGTGTCATGAATTTTGTTTTTTTACCCATTTATGCCCAACTCGAATCCGACCTGTTTCATAATCGTGTCAAGAATGTCCAACCCGAACTCGACCTGTTAATAACCCGTGTAACCCGTTTAACCCATTTAATAAACATGTCATACTCAAAATCCAATTAACCTATGACCCGTTTAACCTATTGAAATTATAAGATTTAATAAATATTTAGGTAGGTAAATGAGTAGATATAGGGGTGGCAATGAGTCGTGTCGTGTCGTGTCATGAATTCTGTTTTACCCATTTATACCCAACTCCGAATCCGACCCGTTTAATAATCGTGTCAAGAATGTTCAACTCGAACCCGACTTATTAATGACCCGTGTAACCCTTTTAACCCATTTAATAAACAGGTTATACTCAAAACCCAATTAACCTATGTCTCGTTTAACCTATTTAACTTATAAGATTTAATAGATATTTAGGTAGGTAAATTGGTAGATATATGTGTTAGTAATGACACGTTTATTAAATGGGTCAATATATAAGTCAATATACGAGTTAACCTGTTAACCCAAAATCTACCAATTTATAAAACGGGTTAACATGTCATTATACGGGTTAATAGATTAATCCGAAACCCACCCGTTTAATAAACGGGTTGACCCAAAAATGACTCGAAATTTTAATCGTGCTGGTTGTCCCGGATAAATTTTGTGCGGGTTTCGAGTCATGTATCGAGTCGTGTAAAAAATTGTCACCCTTAGGTCGGATTAACGTGGCACTAAAATTTTGAGAAGACCACTTTATATATATGATATATATAAATAAAATAATGCTATTTAGACCCTCTAAATTGATCACATTTAATGACTATGTTGATGTGATAATCAATGAATGATACTATTTTAATAAATGCAATTATTCTATATTTATATTAGATCATTCATTAATTGCCGCATTAACATGAACACTAAATGTAGTCAATTTAGAGGGTTCAAATAACATTACCTATATAAATAAGAGCTTCATTAATGTTGAAAGCAAAAAATATAAAAAGGTGGGTGCATGAGGATAATGCTGTTTCCTTACAATCTTTTCGAAATTTCAAAATTATGTCCTATTAGTCAACATGAAAATTAAAAAATCTAGACTAAAAACCAAAATTGAAGTCACCCTGTTAACTCAATAAGAGAAGAAAGACATGTTGGTTCATCTTCAATCCAAGTTGAGAGGTTACTGTTTGTGAGACCAAAATGTGCTAATGAGTGAGCCACACCATTGCAGCTTCGAGGTCGGTATTGGCATTAAAGTAGGGTGCCATCGTGGGAAAAAAAAAATTTGTTAGAAATGAAATTAAAGCGTTGAGAAGAAAGGAAAAAAATAAAGTAGAAGGGGGACGCGTAATTACCGCGTATTCTGAGGTTGTACAGTTTACCAGGAGCGTAGGCACGAAAACAAATAAAGATGGAAAAAAAAAAAAGAGAACTGAGAGAGAAGAAGAAGAAGCAGAGGTGGTGATACTGGTGGTGGCGGCATATTGGTAAGAAGGCCCAAACTAAGAATTTCTTATTGGATTCGAATGGCAGAGGTTGAGCCCAAAGACACCTGTGCCATCAGCAACCCCAGTACCAATCCAAATTCGAATACCGATCAGCCGGAGCGCCTTGTTCGTGTCTACGCCGATGGGATCTACGATCTCTTCCATTTCGGCCACGCTCGCTCGCTTGAGCAAGCCAAGAAATCGTCTGTCTCTATCTATTTCTCATTCATTCTCAAGTACCATGTGTTGCTTTGTTTTTTTAAGTGTAGTTGTGGTTTTATCCCCTTTGATTCTCAGAGCTTTACATTGTTATTTCACGCAATTTTGAAACTTTAATGTGATTTGTTGTCTGGGTATGTTTTATTTTACTCTTTTCTTTTGTTTATGCTGTCGAATTCATTCTTGAAGGTGCCGTCATGATCATGTCTATGGGTTTAGTATCTTTCATTTCGATGGGGTTTTTCAAAATTTAAACGCCTATCTCGTAAAACTATTGAAGTTGTGATCTTTAAGTATTTGAATAGTTATAATGATGATCCTAGCTTAAAACTTGTAAGGCATGTTATCTAGACGGCATATTAGGACTAAAAACAGAGATACATTGCGTGAGGATTTAGCGCTTTTTTTTTTTTTTTTTTCCTGCTACTATTTCTGTCTATGCATGCTGTTTGGTTCTGATTCTATTATCTTATGCATTCCAGTTGCTATCGTTACTTTTGGAATTGGGAACATTTTCCGTGCTTATGTACGTTTTTCTTATACAAATTTTCAGGTTCCCTAACACCTATCTGCTTGTTGGTTGTTGTAATGATGAAACCACTCACAAGTTTAAAGGCAAAACTGTTATGACAGAGTCCGAACGTTATGAATCTCTTCGCCATTGCAAGTATGTTCTTTCGTTTGTTAATGGAACATGTTGATACAGTAGAATTTCTGAGAGTTGTGTAACCAAGAACAAATTTCGGGTTTGTTTGTGCAGGTGGGTAGATGAAGTAATCCCTGATGCACCGTGGGTGATCAATCAAGAATTTCTCGACAAGCATGAAATTGACTATGTGGCCCATGACTCTCTCCCGTAAGGATACTTTTTCCAAGTTATTGCCTTTCATCCCCAGAGTTATGATGTATTATAAAATAGTTCTTCCTTCTCTTTTTCCCTTTGTTATTCTGCCAGTATTGTGTCTCTTTTTTAGTATTCTATTGTCTCTTTTTTAGTATTCTGTTTGTTTTAAATAATATCGGTGTATGTCTTAGATCTTATAGATATAACAACTAAGTGCAGATTTGTTATACTTTTGCTGTCATACGTGAAATTGATAATGTAATCTTTGTACTTTGAATGTGTCATCTACAGTTATGCTGATGCCAGTGGAGCTGGGCAAGATGTGTATGAATTTGTATGTTTGAGATAAAGCTTTTTTTTTTTTTTTTTTTCAAAGTTCCTTTTTTCTTCAGCATATAATTTGTTATACAATTCTTTTCTTAGGTCAAAGCTGTGGGGAGGTTCAAGGAAACAAAGAGAACTGATGGGATTTCGACATCGGACATTATAATGAGGATTGTAAAAGATTATAATCAGTATGTGTTGCGTAACTTGGATCGTGGATATACAAGAAAAGAGCTTGGTGTTAGTTTTGTGAAGGCAAGATTTTTCTTGTGTTTTTTAACTTTTGATTTTCTGACCACGTGGTAGAGAAAATTTACCTAATAAAAGATCTTTTGGTAATTGGTACATAGTTATGTGGCTCCTTTTTTTAAATTGAACTTATGCATTGATTTGTAATTTTTCCGTGGCGAAGGAACTTAGCTATCTGCGTTTGTTTGATATAAACAGGAAAAGCGATTAAGGGTGAACATGAGATTGAAAAAATTACAAGAGAAAGTGAAGGAACATCAAGAAAAAGTTGGAGAGACGGTATGCTCTTTTATTTCTATTAATATTGTTTTGAAGTAAAATGTAATGAGAGAATCATCTTGGTTTTAATTGGGGCATACAGACTGAATGAATAGCTCTCTGAGCATATTTTACTGGTTAAAGGTTCCAAAATTTGGTATAAATAAAATAATTGGAGGAACTGGTTTAGGCACAAATATTTTCTGTAGTACTTTTGAATTCCCATAATCTCTACCAGCTAGTGAATAATATACTTTATTACTGGTGTCCTTGTGTGTTGTATGAAGTTGGCTTTCGATTAGATCTATTGACCTGGAGGTCTTGGGGAGTTTAACAATATGATAATGAACTTCATTGAGCCATTATAAAGAAATTTCTTTTCGTATGCTGAAGCCCAATGTCTAGTTTTGGATACCTCTTGGTAGTGTCATGTAGTCACTATATTTTCAATCTCCTTCTGACAAAGAAGTAGATGAAGATGACACTCTTCTGGCTTTCAGTTTGAAATTATTCTCACTTGCAGTTTAGTTTAAATTATACCTTTTGTTATTCATGCTAGTCTTGCTTACATGCCGTTTCTTGGTTAATCATTCTGTTTAGTTATGCTTCCAAGTGCTGTTTATTTATGCCGTCCTTGTGTGTTGTATGATGTTGGCTTTCGATTACATCTATTGACCTGGAGGTGTTGGGGAGTTTAACAATATGATATTGAACTTCATTGAGCCATTATAAAGAAATTTCTTTTCTTATACTGAAGTCCAATGTCTAGTTCTGGACACCTCTTGGTAGTGTCATGTAGTCACTATATGTTCAATCTCCGTCTGACAAAGAAGTAGATGAAGATGACACTCTTCTGGCTTTCAGTTTGAAATTATTCTCACTTGCAGTTTAGTTTAAATTATACCTTTTGTTATTCATGCTATTCTTGCTTACATGCCGTTTCTTGGTTATTCATTCTGTTTATTTATGCTTCCAAGTGCTATTTATATGCACCATGAGAACTCAAATGAAACCTGGTCAATTCCTTCTTGTTTATTCTAGCAGCAAAGTTTTAACATAGTACATGCTTATGCTAATATACATGCAAAGTCTGCTTCTATGCATAGCAAGACATAATGGCATTAGGTACTGGCAAGTAATCGCCTGTTATCTATAACATTAAGCAAGCGTTTTACATGAATAAAGCAACATTCTCAAATTGTCTGAGAAAGAAAGTTTATTAATTAGGTAACACTATTGTTGGTCGGCAACAAATTGATAGCTACTAAGTCCTATGGAATTGAAATGTTTATGTATGACGCCCACGTGCACACATGCAAAGACAAGCATGAAAGGTTTATCTTGAATTAATAAATTCCTCCCTCTGAGATAAAGTATTGTTGATTTGGTATTCGATGGTTTTATTATTTGTCTTTAACTGGTGTGCGTTGCTGACTTGGTATTATAGATTCAAACTGTTGCTATGCATCGTAATGAGTGGGTGGAAAATGCTGATCGCTGGGTAGCTGGATTCCTTGAGATGTTTGAAGAAGGTTGCCATAAAATGGTAAAGACAATATATGCATTACCACTTACATATAAACTTGATATAGATTCAACATGTCAAAACTGTCGTAACCTTTTGGTGTCCTTACCTTGCAATGTGGAATTGTCTTAGGGCACTGCCATCAGAGACCGAATTCAAGAGAGCCTGAGAGGGCAGCAGTCAAGAGAAAAATATCTGCTGGAAAATGGTAACGTGGATAGTGATGATGGAGAAGAATACTACGATGAGGATGAGCTGGAAGAGTATTATGATGACGAAGAATACTATGATGATGAAGAATACTATGAGGAGGTATATGGAAAAGATGGGAACAGTAAAGAGAAAGAAAAGCACGAGAAAGTAAAGGATGAGAAAGACATAAAGGAGGAAGAAAAACATGAGAAATAGATGCTATTTTCCATGCTTGCAGGGTTTGTTGGTCATTGTACCATTCATACTTGTGCATGGAGTTGTATAAAATAACATACAGTTGGTTGTTTTGCGATCCCCTGTGGTTGAAAAAGGGTACTCGAAACAGATACGTAGCTTAATTTCTGTGCTTTTTTCTTGGTTCACCTTCAGTGTGATTAGAACTCCATTACGTTACATGATAGAGTTATAGATGATAGTGCTGTTTTCCTCTGCATTTCTGCTCCATCTTGGCCATTTTGTGTCAATGTCTACTTTGTGTTCTTTATAGATTCGTCTGAAGTAGGATATCTCTTGAATTTAATTTAATGTTTGCATACTCGCTCTTCAATTCAACCATTGATGCTTATGCTCTTTATGCTTTCTCTTATGATGAATTGAAGATAAGGTTTGGAGTTTTGAACAAGAAGCAGGTCCAAGGAACCAAAAAGTTTTTTTTTTTTAATAGATAAATAGTAACATTGAATTAACGAGAGGTACATGTTTACAAGGAGTTTCTTTTAGAGAGAATAAAAACTCAGAAACACCGTGTCCCTAGAGAAAATAAAAACTCCTCAGAAACACCACGTTGCTATGAACCCAAATCAAAGTCAGAATCGATCCAAATATTTGAAGGATCAAGATAATAATAGAAAATTTACCTTTAATTTATATATCTAATCATTAAAAATGTAAATTTTAATTCTTGATTAATAGATTTTTTTTTTGGCAAAACCACTTAATTTTTTTTTTCCGAAACTTTCTTAATTTTTGAATTCTCGTCTATGAATTTTCTCCGCCTGCTTTATTTAATTCTTATTAAAAAAAAAATAACATTTTAGACCTTATATTCTTTTAGGCCCAGGACTAGAGTCCCTTTTCCTACCCATATGGCGAGCCCCGACCAAAGCCACAAACAAAACAAGCCAAAACTAAAGCCACGAAGAAAGCAAGGCTAGTTTTTTTTTTTTTTTTTTTTTTCAATATAAAAATACTGGGAAGGGGTATTACAGTATATAAATATTGGGCATCGACCACACCATATAAAAGCCAAATTTGAGGCCTCCCACGTAACAAATAGAGAGAAATCCTATTAACTTTTAGTACTAAGTGGTAAACAAACCTAATTAAAATTAATGAAATTTCAATAGGGGTAAAATGAACCCGCCGCAAATCAATAACAATTTGAACAAACTTAGGTTTCTAAATTTTGTGTTTGGATGAAAGATTTATAGCTTAATGAGAATTTACAAATTTCATAATTTGCAATTCCACATTTACAATTTTCTGATTTGTAAATTCTAGTATTTGAATGTAAATTTTAAAAATCATGGAAATTACAATTTCATTTCTTTCAACTCATCATTTGAAAAATTCCGACAGAATTTCAACTCCTCATTTGAGATCCTCAATGTCTCCAAATTTTTTTCTAGAAATTTACTAAATCTTGACTTAGTTTTTCTAACGAAGTAAAATTGATTTTATGTTTAACAAATACTCTCTCCATATCAAATAACCTGTTTATTTCTGATAGTCAAAAATAAAAGTTAGATTTCTCTAGTGAAATTGAAAATAAGAATCATTGACTCTTTTGAGTCCGATATTGGAAGGCCACTAAATTCCAATTGTACGCACACGACAGTCCAAAAATCTCAAGATGCAATGCAAGTCGAGTGGTCGACGTTCGTCAACATATCTTCTGCTTTAAGTGTACAAAAGTTGGTGTCCCCACTTTGTTTATTTTGGTCATTGAGCGACGTATAAAATGGTCTAGGACTTTAGGTCGTGTTTATTTTACAGAGAAATTACATATTCTCGATGAGTTCGAATTTTTTTTCACTGTAATTTTGATGAACTTCAATTAAAATATTGGCCAAATTCAGTTCAACGCTTCCACTCTCTTCAATTCAACTGATGGTTATCGATCTTTATACTATTTTCAAATGAGAGTTGATGATATTATTCGACTTTTCAAATGATCAAAATAATCAACTGTTGTAGACCTGTAAATTTCATTATCATATGGATCCTGAGCCAGAGGCCGTCGTCTACCATCTGTGAAGAGAGTTAGAGGCAGCTTTTTTTTTTTTGTAGACTTGTTAGTCGATCTCATTATCATGGATCCTCAGCCAGAGGCAGTCTTCCATCTGTGGAGATTGTGGGATGGAGATTCCCTTTGAAGCCAAACGATGTGATTCAGTGCCGTCAGTGCTGTGGCAGTTATCTCATTGCACTAAACTAGTGACCCAAATATCGTCCAGTTTGATGTCTCCAAAAAAAAAAATATATATATATATATTTTTAATGGTTTTATAAACCTCTACTTGAGTAACGACTGAATATTCTAAATTTTTATTAACTCTTATGCTGCGTTTGGTACGTCGTATAAGTGCTTAAATAAGATAATATAATACGAAGTCAGTATTTGGTACCATTCGTGTCAGGACCCGACCCTCCTCGATCAGGACCCAACTCATCTAGCACCATATTGTCCGCTTTGGGCCTCGCCCTCACGGTTTTGTTTTCGGGAGCTCATGGTGCAACTTCCCAAGGGGTCACCCATCATGGAATTGCACCAGCCTCAACTCGCTTAACTTTGGGGTTCCAATCCCCCCCAAAGCCACTTGAACTCCCAAAAGGCCTAGTGTTAGATAGATATGTGCCTACACCTTTAAGGCACACCACCATCTTCTCCCACACCATTCCTCCTCGCAGGAATGTGGGATTGTTCACCGTTCTCTCCAGGACACGGGTCTTACAACTCGTATTAATCAGTCACTGTATAAGTTAATAGGGTTAATGTTTTTATACGGTCCAGACATGCTAAAATAATATCCTCGAAATTGTCTGTATTAAATAGTCGAATGCCTAACAATCTTGAAAAGTGTAATAATAATAATAATAATAATAATAATAATAATAATAATAAAATAAATAGCAATAATAATAAATAATTATAATTTAATAAGTAATAATAATAATATATCAATAATTCATTAAAATAAATAATAATTATCAATAATAATAATATATATAATTAATATTTATGATATAAATGTTTAATATCACCTATTATAATATAATCCGGATAATATAATATAGTCAGTGTTCTAATCCGATAAAGCACCAAATTCTCAATTAATAGTTTGTCTATTCGGTGGATAGATTAGTTTATTTGACTGAAATAGTCAGTAGTCAGTACAATATGATGTACAAAACGCGACTTAAGTCTTCATTTGGTGTGTCCTATTGTACAGACCATTTCAATCGGATAGACTAATCTATCAACCAGATAGATCAACTCTTTAATCAGACGTTTGATACTCTATCGAATTAAAATGTCGACTATATTATCGAACACTAATTTCATACTATATTATCTTATTAAGTCCCTCTTACAGCGTAACAAACGTTACCTTAAAATATTAATTGAATATATCTCAACTTTCGGAGACATTCAAGTTTTATTAAAATCTCAATTGAATAATACCCGATAAATAAAAATTAAAATCAAACTAGCATTTGAACCAACTATGTTAATACTTTTTTAAAAAAAATATATAGATTGTCAAAACACATCTTAACAAGTGCGCACTAAATCTAAACCTGAGTATCCAAAAGGAAAAGGCATAGCCATAATTGTGCTTAAGTTTAGGCGACGTGTGCAGATTGGAAGTGGATTTGGAATGTGTGGTTCTCATATACTTTCT
The DNA here is from genome assembly GCA_032719365.1 of Prinsepia uniflora. Classification (NCBI taxonomy): domain Eukaryota; kingdom Viridiplantae; phylum Streptophyta; class Magnoliopsida; order Rosales; family Rosaceae; genus Prinsepia; species Prinsepia uniflora. Next base: position 2,563,255 of record CM064876.1, on the reverse strand, counting down.
AACCTATCTTTTTTTTTTGGTTGAGAAAATGCATAATTTCATTGATAATAAAATAAAGATAAGCTAAACTGTAATAGTTTGATGACAAATGGATAAATATTTTTAGTTATTAAAAGCATTAATTATAATATTATAAATAAATAAACAAATATAAATGCAAATATGTATATAAAATTCACTTTAACGTATACAATTGTTATATAATTCAAAATAATACACATAAAAATAACATATTATATATGTATTTTCAATATATTATTAAATCAAAATATTTTTAATTAAAATAAATATTAAACCTTTAATTAATTAATGACCAAAATTTTCGCTTTATTATCTAAATAAATCGCCTAATGATATACATACGTAATTTTTTGTATATTTGTAGGTAAGCTGGACGATTTCTATATGAATTCTAATATTCCAATCTGGTATTAAAAAAAAAAAGGAAAGATAATTGATAAAGAAGAATCAGAGGTTGTGATGGCGATGGCGTCTGCTCAACCGGCTGGCTTCGAAAGAAGATCCAACTCAATTAAATATGAACACACCAAAAATAAAACACATTATTTCGACATATTTTGTTGAATTTTACCATTTTTAGTGTTGACTCTGTATGTGAATGCTCTTCCCACCCCTTTCTTCTACTTATTATTGTCGACACTTCGAAATTAATACTTGGGATTTCCCGAACAAACACAATCACCCTGGATTGCTTCATTTCCTCATTCTGTCTTTTAATCCCTCTTTAATTCGCAAGCATTATGTTTTCACCAAATTTCCATTGAACGGAAATTGTGGTAAAACTTGAAGTCATCGATCCCCAAATTAATAACCAAAACCTCCCAAGTTGGTCTCAATCATGGAGTCACATCAATGACACCAAGTCTTTCACTCTCTCCATATAAAATGGTACCACCGGCTAAATTCTCCTCAGTCTCAAACTCAAACTCATCTTCTTCTCTTCTTTTTATTGTCTTTTTATTGTCGTCGATTCTTTCTGATTCAAGGACTTCCATTCTTATATAAAGCTCCGAAGTACAATGAAGAAATTTCGGCAACATGATTTGTTGGCATGTGTTTTCCTTCTCCTCGTAGTATTTCCTGCCTTGGTTTTTGGTGAGTGCACATGTGATGAGGAAGAAGAAGATGGGAAGAGGAACAAAAAGGAAGCTTTAAAATACAAAATCGCCGCGTTCGCATCCATTCTAGTCGCTGGTGCAATCGGGGTTTGTATCCCGATTCTCGGGAAGGCGATCCCCGCCTTGCACCCGGACAGAAACATCTTCTTCATCATCAAGGCCTTCGCCGCCGGCGTCATATTGGCCACCGGCTTCATACATGTCCTCCCCGATGCTTTCGAAAGCTTGTCGGATCCCTCCCTTAAGAAGATTAACCCATGGGGGAATTTTCCCTTCACTGGGTTCGTGGCAATGGTGGCGGCCATTGGGACTTTGATGGTGGATTCCTTTGCCACGTCTTATTACAGCCGGTCCCACTACAAGGGGCCCCAGCCGGTGGAGAACGGCGGTGATGAGGAGAAGGCGGCTGAAGGGCATGAGGGTCACGTACACGTTCATACCCATGCAACTCATGGACATGCTCATGGTGCAGTTGACACCTCACCCTCATCACAACTTCTCAGGCACAGGGTTATTTCACAGGTACGTACAAGAATCCCGTTTGATAATTATTTCGTTTTTTTTTTCCTCCATGATTAGTAATTAATTAGTGGTGAATTTTTTGATTTTAGGTTTTGGAGCTAGGGATTATTGTGCATTCTGTGATCATAGGAATTTCGTTAGGTGCTTCTCAAACTCCGAAAACAATCAAGCCTCTTGTAGCTGCCTTGACCTTCCATCAATTTTTCGAAGGCATGGGACTTGGTGGATGCATATCTCAGGTAATTCCGTAATTGTTTAGAAATCCATAGTTTTTTTTGTTTTTTTTTTAATTTTTTTAATTTATTATTATTTATTTATTTTTGGAAAGCAAAAATGATTTGCTCCATTTCAACCGTCTAGAAGAATAATTTTTGAACAATAATGATGTCAAAATTCAAAAGAGGGCATGTGTGGAAAAGTCAATTCCGATCACGACTCAATTCCGATCATAATAATCTTTATTGAATTTTTATGCATTTTTTTTAGGCGAAATTCAAAGCTCGGGCAATGGCTATTATGGCATTATTTTTCTCTTTAACAACTCCGGTTGGAATTATAATTGGTATCGGAATCTCCAGCCGTTACGATGAAAGTAGCCCGACTGCCCTCATCGTCGAAGGCGTTTTCAACGCAGCATCGGCCGGAATTTTAATCTACATGTCACTCGTCGATTTGTTAGCAGCTGATTTCATGAACCCTAAAATGCTGAGCAATGGAAGGCTTCAAGCTGGGGCCAATATATCTCTTCTTCTTGGAGCTGGTTGCATGTCTTTGTTAGCCAAATGGGCTTAAACTAGGTACTCTCGTGAAAAAGAAAATATATGTACACTTGATGGTGTGAAAAGTCCTACTCCTCACATTACAGCTAGTGCCGATGTGGGAGTAATTTGTTTACTATGATATATTTTTCTTAATTCATTCCAAATTCTGAATTTAAATTTCTTTTATCTGATTAAAATTAAATGAAAAATTATAATATTTCGTATTCAGATAGAAAATGAGTGGATATTCCTCTTTCATGTAGATGCATCAAAGTGAAGGAGTGATTGAAAATGCGTATGAGAGAATCTCCAAGTATATCAGAAGATAAAAAGAAGATTAATTATTAAATTTAGGCTGAATTTTACAACACCAATAGTCCCTTCAAGGATTGGCTTTTTAGGTCTGTTGTTCATGCGTGCTAGTGAGAGAGTCATGAGAATTTTTGGATTCTCTGTTTGTTGTCTTGTTAAAGCTGAAAGGGGCCTGAGAAGAAGGATCCGACTAGGGTTGGATGTACTGAAAAATCCAAATACGCGCGCGGTATTTAGAATTTCCAGTCGCTTAGACTTTTCAACTCGAACTCATAGCAAATGCACACCATGCCATTCTTCACAGGCCAGCCAAAGATGAATCAATAATGATCATGTATTATTGATGGACTGATGATGATCGGCATAGGTTTTAGTTTTTCTTGTTGGTTTTTTAATAGGGCTCTTAATAATGTTTGTTTTTTTGGCAATAGAGTAACTTATATATACCCAATATTAAAAACCGCGCTAAGGGGTTACTAAGGCGGCCGACCGGGACATAACGCGTAAGTGCCTAGGCGGTTTTTTTTAGGAATAAAATTTAATAAATTAATGATATAATGAATATTATTAAATAATTCTAGAATAAAAATTTATTACAAATAGAAATAAATTGTTTTGAGAGACGTAAATGCCCAAAACGGAAATTTCATAAAGAGCATATACATACATATTACATGAACAACCTCTAAGGATCTACCTCTTCATTTCCACATTCTTCCAATTTCCTTTATGAAAAATGGAATCCAAAATAGCCCAACTCAAATTTCTTGTATGGGGACAATTAGGTGGCTTTTTGTTCTTAATTGGGACTTGGGAGTCGTCCCTCGGACAAATCTGTCCACAAGACTAATTGGCTCTGAGTGCAGCAAACGTGACGTTGGCCTTCCGATGTTAGCCGCTGACGTGTATATATATATATAAATGACAGTTATTGGATCCAAATTTCAGTTGGGTTAAATTTATATATTAAAATTGAAAAAAAGAAATTCAAATTGAATTTTATTAATCAACGAAAAAAAAATACCTATTTAGGGATTATATATAATGAGTATTACCCTTCAAATATAACTCTACACATAAATAAAAACTTGACTAAACAAAAAAAATTTACAATAACAAATATAAATCAACAAGCAATACAAATACAAATATCATTATTTAAGACTCACTGGCTAGGATGAGCCGAATTTCAAGAATTAATTATTCTAACATCTACAAAAAATTAATTAATAAAAAATTAAAAACCCAATTTTAAAATTAAATAAAAATCCCATAGGTTAGCCCTGTCTCTGTATATACCCAGAGAAGACTTAGCCATGTTAATGACTTAATGTGCAACGTTCATGAAACGAGTGGCTCTTAATTAGGGCCTTTCTGATATTAAAAAAAAAAAAAAAAGGTCTCAAGCCAAAATAAAACTCATATCCCAAAGCCCAATTAAACACAGCCAAAAATATGTAAAAAAATAATAATTATAAAGGTAATAGCTATTAAAGCAAGAGCAAGATAGTAGAGAGGGATTATCCAACAACCCAAATTAGTGGGCTTGAAGGGGAGCCTCTCACTTTTGCATCAAAGGTTGGGGAGTATATAAAATAAAATTAGTGAAATTCTTCAAGATAATCGGACTTATTTTGTGATATCTATATTGTTTATAAAATTTTCATTTTGAATATTTTTTTTATTTTTAATTTAATTATTTATTTATTTTTTATTTTAGAACTATTTGGTAGTATTTATTATTTGAGTAATTTATAGAATTTTCTCCACCTTTTTTTACTATGGTAGTATATTTGGTGCTTCTTTGTTACCTTGGTAACTTTGTTTGTGCACCTTAGTGTAATTTTATGCATTTGATTAATTACCTTATTTATCTTATTTAATAAAATTGTCATAAGCTGATATTAATTAATTTTATGAAAATGGAACTTTTAAAAAACCCCAACCCTTCTTCTTATGTTTAAATTAAAATTAAAAAACCCCAACCCTTCTTCCCCATCAGTAGCCTCTTTCACCATCTCTCACCATTGCCACCCAATGCCCCCCTAATCCTCTCATCTCTTATTAACCCAACTCCCTCTTGAGACTTCATAGCGTAGAATCATTATTTGCAAGATAGGATGATTTTTTTTTACACATGTAGGCAACAATATATTTCCCCTCTCTCATGGTATCTTTGAGATTTTCTCGGTAGTGTCGTCTTTGTCGATGAGTGATCTCTTATCAAAGTCAATACATGTGCTTCATGGTTAATTTATCATCCGAATTTCTTCTTGTTAGTATTGGCATCTTCGTTCTTCTTCCCATAATTATCACCGTGCAAAAATGATTGGTTGTTTTTATTACAAAATTCTATAACAAAACCACAAATTCGAGTTGCGTGTTTGAAAGATTCCAACTCTTTGTAATCGATAGTTGTTGTGATAAATTTTGAAGAGGATATGTCGATGATGATGTTATTAAGAAGGGAGAGGCCATGAGAGGAAAGGTTTGGGATTTTTAGTTTCTATTTAAAAAAATTAAGTTAATTGCTTTTACAAACAAATTATATATATATATATATATATATATATATTAATGGGTTACCTATTACCTATGCCCTTGTCACTTGTGGATAGATTTGTCCGAGAGACAGGGACTCAGAGAGATGGACTATATATCATAATCGGAACCGTTCATTTTTTAAATAATCATTTCAAAATTATCTTCGTAAACAATATATCAATAAAATTGGAGGTCGTTTAGTCAATCATATATATCAAATACATCAACGGTTTTAGTAACAATGAAGATTCTTATAGCCGGCGAACCATATATTTCGTTAATACATATGAATGGTTAAATGAGATCTAATTCGATTGATTTTTTTACGAAAACGATAACTCTTTGAATGCTCATTTAGTCAAATAAAATCTCTCGATACTTTGAAATTCCTTATTTTTAACTAATTCAAGTTAAATTCATAATGATTGAAATAACTCATTCAAAGCTTTGATTTTTCTTTTATGTAATTTCTTTCTACATGTTTATCCTTTTTTTTTTTCCCCGGAGGCTGCTACTTCAATTACGTATTAGGCACGTTCCACTACTGCATAGTCTTTCGACAAAAATTCCACATTAATTTTGGTTATAAATATACCACAATACCATATGCCGAATTCTCACATCAATCTGCTCATTATAACCATTTGTAGCAAAAGCCTAGCTAGATCACGTAATATGGCGGTGTGCAAGATTTCAATAACCCTCCTCTGCATCATAAGCTCAGCCCTACTCGAATCCACTCATGCCCAAGACACTCCAGAAGACTACATCGCCGCTCACAACGCCGCCCGTACGGCGGTTGGAGTTGGTCCCATATCCTGGGATGAAAAGCTAGAAACGTTTGCACGAAACTATGCCAACCAGCGCAGCGGTGATTGTAGGCTGGTCCACTCAGGCGGACCCTATGGCGAAAATCTTGCCATGAGCACCGGTGACTTGTCGGGCAAGGCAGCTGTGGACTTGTGGGTGGCTGAGAAGGCGGACTATGATTACAACTCAAACACATGTGCGGCGGGGAAGGTGTGCGGGCATTATACGCAGGTGGTTTGGCGCGACTCGGTTCGCGTTGGGTGTGCCAAAGTGAGGTGCAGCAATGGAGGTACCTTCATTGGCTGCAACTATGATCCTCCGGGAAACTTCGCTGGCCGGAAGCCTTACTAATTAAGCTACGTAATCATAATTAATCAATAAGTTTCTGTCAGTATTTTCTGATAGAATATATTTCCTTCACCTTGCTAAGAATAATTTTGAATTAAGAAGTTGTGATATCTTAATTCGAGGAATAAAATGAATTATAAAGTGATCATCGATCATTATCATTAATACAATATTTTGTTTTAATTTAGAATAAATTTTAGCTACCTTGCTAATATCTTTGCATGCTGCGTTCAAACCAAAGAAGCAGTACCCTAATATGCACTCCTAATCTCCTATAGAGTTCAATTGGAGCTTGGAAATCAGCTACTATTTTCTTTTTTTCTTTTTTAATGAAAAGGGGTTAAACCAACCAAAATAAGAAGCTAAACAGTGGCCTAACGCCCACCAATAAGGAAAATACTTGTATCTTATTTTAGTGGTATCTGCTTATATTACCTTTTCGAATATTTATTGTATTGCATATATATATCATAATGAGAGCCGTTCATTTTCTAAACCATCATGTCAAGATTATCTCCGTAAAAAAAAAAAATCAATAAAATTGGAGGTCGTTCACTTATTCATATTTATCAAATAAATAAACAATTTTAATCAGAATTAAGATCCTTATGACAGACCATCCATTTAGTTGATATATATATGACTAAACGACCACTAAATTGTTGATTTTCATGAAGTTGATCTTAATATGATAATTTAGAGAATGAGTAATTCCAATTATTATATTATATGAAGATAATTCGAAATTTCAAACTAATGGTGCGAGGAAGTACCATTTAAGTGGGATGTAAGTATTATCCACTACAAAAAAACTCAACATTACCAGGCGAATTGGAGCTTGGAAATCAGCTACTATTTTCTTTTTCTTTTTTTCCTATTTAATGAAAAGGGGTTAAACCAACCAAAATAAGAAGCTAAACAGTGGCCAACGCCCACCAATAAGGAAAATACTTGTATCTTATTTTAGTGGTATATGCTTATATTACCCTTTTGAATATTTATTGTATTGCATATATATCTCATAATGAGAACCGTTCATTCTCTAAATCATCATGTCAAAATTATCTTCGTAAAAAAAAAATTAATAAGATTGGATGTCGTTCACTTATTCATATTTATCAAATAAATAAACAATTTTAATAAGAATTAAGATCCTTATGACAGACCATCCATTTAGTTGATATATATATGACTAACGCACCACTAATTGTTGATTTTTATGGAAATGATCTTAATATGATAATTTAGAGAATGAATAGTTCTAATTATAATATTTGTATGAAGATAATTCGATATTTCAAACTGAAGGTGCGAGGAAGTACCATCTAGGTGGGATGTAAGTATTATCCACTACAAAAAAACTCAACATTACCCGGCGAATTAGCTTCGTTGAGTAAATGGAAACCGTCATCGAGTAATGTATTAACCGACAAGGCTCTATCGGCAGACTTCGTCGAGCAGCAGCAATCGGACCAGCGTTTTAATCAACAAAAAAAACACGCTCATCAGGTAATGATTGTTTAACCCGAAGAATACCTCGTCAGCCCGCTTTCGTCGAGTAACATTGGGTCAACGAATTTCGTCTGACGAAAAAATCATGCTCATCGAGTAACGTAGACTTATCTGAATCGTTAGATAGTCCAAATTGTCTGCATAATTTGTTTACAATGATATGTTTTTCTTCATCATTTCAAATCCTAAATTTAAATTTTACTGATTGAAATTAAATGAAAATTAAAATATTTCGTATTTGACAGGACCCATCCCAATCCCCCCGGGATTACCATGGAATGTGCCCTGCTCCCGTCCAACAAGGGGTGTCAGACAAGGGATAACCAAGAGCTACTGCCCAAACGGGCCATCCAGAGTGCGCAAGGACCGATGGAGGAGGTGTGCAATGTCCCAGTCTCTGCTGCAATCGCATCCGTAATCAACCTGAAGGGCATTAAAACCAAAAGCTGTGAGTGGACAAAAACCAATAAGTTTACCAAATACATTTATAAGACATTTATGCCCTCCAATAAAAACGTATGCATGCCACCAAAAACCAGTAACCAAAACGTTTGCTCAACCGAGCCATTAGGGCCTTAGCCCGAAAACCGTTAACCAAAAACCAAGTGTGGGAACTCAGCCCAAAACCGTGGAATACCACCACCATACATATTAAAACCATGTGGGTCACCACCCACGACCATAGGTGAACATCAATTCAAAAATCCAAAACCATTTAGGGTCCCCGACCCTACATACCATATCATAACCAATAATCCATTTTTACCACATAACACATATCCAACCAATAAGCCATTTTATTCATTAATCCATATTTTACCATTACCATCACCAGCATCCCAGATGCTTAGCGTCCCAGACGCTAGACGTCCCTGACGTCATATCTCACGGTTTCATAAGCTACGCGTGCTGCCCGGGGTCTCTCCGGGTCCATATATCTGACATCCCTGATGTCTGACGTCCCTGACGTCAATCATAGCAATCCTGCTCCTGAGTCATCATACGGTCCGGCTGCTCCGTATAATGACCCCTCGCAGGCAATGCACCGTGACTTCCCCAGTGTCCCAGACATCTGGAGGAGACCATCATATATCCTTGTATCCAGATGGTATATGGAAAACAGTTTTATTAAATCCTTTTATCACATTATTATCATTGGGCCCTGCCCGAAATTTCCATAAAACCACATAATTCCATTTAGGGTCCTTGACCCAAAATCACCATTATAAAACATAGGGTCCCTGACCCAAAATCACATTTATTATCCAACTGGGCCTCATGCCCGATTTTATGAACCACTGGGCCCACGGCCCGATTTGTAAACCAACTGGGCCCGCAGCCCGACTTATAAACCCACTGGGCCCACGGCCCGAATTCACAAATCAACTGGGCCCCTGGCCCGATCATATAACTCAAATGGGTCTCAGCCCGATTTCATACCAACTGGGCCCCTGGCCCGATTTCATTAACCAACTGGGCCCCCGGCCCGATTCTCAAATGGACTCCAAGTCCGAAATTTCCAAAACAAGTGGGCCTCAAGCCCGAGTTCATATTTCCAATTTCAAAACCATTTCATCATATTATTTATTTAACCACATACACACAAAACCACAAATAAACCGTTAATCCCAATATACGTGAAATACGGAAAACACCTCGAAATACGTGCAACATATCCAAAATCAATGCTCACAAATACCATCATAGAAATCATGTATATAAACCATATAACACATTTAAGCATGCATAGGATTTATAAAACCAAAGTCCACTCACAGACCGTTTTAACCGTGTGCCTCGATACGCGTGCCACCGGCCCTCCCGGGCCACACCACTATCACCGGGACTCCCAATCCTGTCCAAGTCACATTAGAGGGTCACTAACCTCAACATTAACATCCTATCAAAGTCCCGTAATTTTCCCGAATTTTTACTTATTTTTAAACTTAATTTAAAACCTTCGGACATCCCGAACAATATCGAGACGGTGTCCGATCGACACGAAACCAATTCCAAAATGTCCGTTACATTAAATAGGACAGAAGTCATGTTGACCTCACCTCGAGATTCGCGCCCACGCGCCGTCACGCGCCGCCGTGAGTGGCTGCGCGTGAAACCCACGCGCCTGCTACAGTGTCACCATCTAACCCGTATGTCTGGTAAACGGGTCCAGTTTGCCCGCGATACGACCCGGTTCCAATCCTATCAATTCCGCCTTAATTACAACAATTGATCATTCCATTAGCTTCGTTTTAAGTTTAATTTATGTTCTGTAACATTGATTACACAATTCATTACCTACAAATCCACGATTCGATGATGAACACCAAGAACACCCGTCCATTGTTCATCCTTCGAACCCCATCCATTTCGATCGATATCCTGAAATTGATTCAACCAGAAGCTTCCATGGACTCCGTAGATCATTTCCCCCAACCCAATTGCTTCAATCCAGTGTTCAATCGTCACGACACAAACTCGAGCACCGTCACTGTTCATCAATGGAGGTCCATCGATCTCGATCGGTTTCCTTCAATTGATGAACCCAGAAGCATCGTGGGATCATGAGGAGTCATTTCCCCACAACAATTGAGTCAATCACAGCCCCAAACTCCACGACTCAGCCTCGATTTCTTCCTCTGTCACCAAGCTCGATCAGAGCCAAAACGGCACCATTCCTTCTCGTTTTTGATGTGGATCGACTCGTCTCAACCTCAGGAAGATGTTTGTAACCTCCAATTCGATCATCACAGCCCAATTCCTTCAATTTGATTTTCCCTCCCAAAACTCAATCTTTCGAATTCTCAGTTCTTCCTCACCGTCAATCTCTCGTGTTTACCCAGTTGAAATCACACTCAAAATGCTCACAAATTCACACTCTCAGGTTCAGCAATGGGAGAGGAATTGGTTGGGAGAGTGTTGGATTTGGTTGTACACGGTTAAGGAAAATATGGGGATTAATGGAAATAAAAGATTAATTAATTAATTAAAAATTAATTAAACATCATGATGAGGTCTCCCCCAAAAACATGGATTCTGATTTCAAGGGATGAGTGACACTTGTCACTCATCCAGGTGGGTAGGGTCAACGGTCACTATTCATTATTATATTATTATTTTAATCCCGGCCTCGGTTCGTTAGTTCGTTTCCTTGACCATAACGTCGTCGTCGGATCTCCGATTTCGGCATGCCGCCTGTCGTTGGATTCGTATCGACGATACCTACGTAACGGTCCTTGGCCCTCGCCCATCGGACCACCCGATCAAAAAGTCAACATTTGGCCCCTAATAAGCCAAATTACCAAAATGCCCCTCAACTTCCGAACACCATAACTTTCTCTACGAATGTCGGAATCGAACGTGCCACCTGTCTATGAACTCGTGACGTCCCGAACTACGTCACGGTCATCGGTCAAAGTCCATTTGACCGCCCGAACAAAAAGTCAACATTTTGCCCACGACCAGGGGCAAAATGGTCATTTTGCACAATTTGTCCGATTCCGCCCTACTAACCACCGTTCAACCCCACTAATCAAGATTAGTCACTAAACTAATCCCGGAATTCGGGACGGGTCGTTACAGTATTCATATAGGAATTGTGCGGATATTCCTCTTCCTTGCGTACGCATCAAAGTCAAGGACCCTATCTCTCTTCCATGTATATGCATCAAAGTGAAGGACCACTTTACTAACTTATACATTGTAGGTTGAAATATTTAAGAGGGAGTTTTAGCTTGACATCCAAGAAAGTGGGATGTAAGTATTATCCACTACAAAAAAACTCAACATTACCCGGCGAATTAGCTTCGTTGAGTAAATGGAAACCGTCATCGAGTAATGTATTAACCGACAAGGCTCTATCGGCAGACTTCGTCGAGCAGCAGCAATCGGACCAGCGTTTTAATCGACAAAAAAAAAACACGCTCATCGGGTAATGATTGTTTAACCCGAAGAATACCTCGTCAGCTCGCTTTTGTCGAGTAACATTGGGTCAACGAATTTCGTCTGACAAAAAAATCATGCTCATCGAGTAACGTAGACTTATCTGAATCGTTGGATAGTCCAAATTGTCTGCATAATTTGTTTACAATAATATGTTTACAATAATATGTTTTTCTTCATCATTTCAAATCCTAAATTTAAATTTTACTGATTGAAATTAAATGAAAATTAAAATATTTCGTATTCATATAGGAATTGTGCGGATATTCCTCTTCCTTGCGTACGCATCAAAGTCAAGGACCCTATCTCTCTTCCATGTATATGCATCAAAGTGAAGGACCACTTTACTAACTTATACATTGTAGGTTGAAATATTTAAGAGGGAGTTTTAGCTTGACATCCAAGAAAGTGGGATGTAAGTATTATCCACTACAAAAAAACTCAACATTACCCGGCGAATTAGCTTCGTTGAGTAAATGGAAACCGTCATCGAGTAATGTATTAACCGACAAGGCTCTATCGGCAGACTTCGTCGAGCAGCAGCAATCGGACCAGCGTTTTAATCGACAAAAAAAAAAAACACGCTCATCGGGTAATGATTGTTTAACCCGAAGAATACCTCGTCAGCCCGCTTTCGTCGAGTAACATTGGGTCAACGAATTTCGTCTGACGAAAAAATCATGCTCATCGAGTAACGTAGACTTATCTGAATCGTTGGATAGTCCAAATTGTCTGCATAATTTGTTTACAATAATATGTTTACAATAATATGTTTTTCTTCATCATTTCAAATCCTAAATTTAAATTTTACTGATTGAAATTAAATGAAAATTAAAATATTTCGTATTCATATAGGAATTGTGCGGATATTCCTCTTCCTTGCGTATGCATCAAAGTCAAGGACCCTATCTCTCTTCCATGTATATGCATCAAAGTGAAGGACCACTTTACTAACTTATACATTGTAGGTTGAAATATTTAAGAGGGAGTTTTAGCTTGACATCCTAGAAAGTGGCCCCAATGCTTTTTTTAAGGACAAAATTCAATAAATGAATGACCTAATAAATACTACTAAATAATTTTAGAATTAAAATTCATTCTAAACACAAATAAATTAATTTGAGAGTAATAAATGTCCAAAATTAAAGTTTCATAAAGAGCATATGTATACATATTACATGAACAACCTCTAAGGCTCTAACTTTTTTTCTCCATATTCTTCCAATACTCTCTCTGTATCATACTCAAACTTAGATACATCTTCATTTTCCACCCCTTGGATGTCCTCATCGAATTCCAAAACTTTTTCATCAAGCTCCCTTATTTCATCAATATCACCACCATGAACAATTAATTCTTGCGCATTCCTAACTTCACTAGCAAGTAGCACATCTATATCCTTCCCCCCCCTTTTTTTCTTGTTGATGATCTTGGCATTGAACTGGACATAGACTAGATTGTTCATCCTAGTTGCCTTTAGTGTATTCATTTTCTTTGTATGGTTTTACATTGAATAAAAAGTTTGAAAACTATTAGAAAGTTTTGAGTTTCAATTAATAAACTGTTTACTGCGTAGATGCTATGTAAGTATGTAACCAAAGAGAGAATCCTTTGAGCCCTTTATTTGCAATGTGGATGCATCATCTCCATACATGGACCACCATTGAACTACAAAAGACACAATTTTCTTAATTAATAAAAAAAATTATGTAAGAATAAAAAATAAAATGAAACTTTAGAAAAAAAATTTAAGAACACAATAATATATATATATATATAAGACTAAAAAAACTATAAAATGAATTTTTTTTCGGTGGAAGTTATTGATGAATAAATTTTTATTTAATTAGTGCATCAATTTTAATTAAGTTTCTTAATGGTCCAATTTATGTTATTACATATTGAATTTAATTATTAATGGAAAATTAAATTAATTTAAATCAAAACGGTATGGTGTAATATTATGTTTTGAATTCATGGTTAATATTTCAGTTTTTATTTGGGGATTTATTGATTTAGATTCATGCATAAATTTTTATTTGGTGATAAATTGTTTTGAATTCATACATAATTTTTTTATTTGGTGCATCAATTTTTTTATTGTACTAATTCAAACCATGTCTCTTATTCGCATGTATCATTCTTTTAAAATAAAATGAACACAAAACTTTTACTCAGTATTATTAGTAATTAAACATATTACAAAATTACAAATTATAAGTAAAAAGTTAAATTTTTTTTTTTTCCAAGAGTAAAAAGTTAAATTTGATCGATAAAATTCCCCAAAGAAGAGTAAGAGGATCCACCCTCCATCAAAGCCTTGTGGCTCTTTTCACTTATCTCCTTCACTTTCCTCCTGAGCTCGCTGTCTTCCACCATCAATTGCCTTATTCCTCTCTCTATATCCTTCGCACTCACCACCACCTCACTCCCCTTCCTATAGTCCAGCTTAATCTCCACACCCAATCCCAACTCCTTCACCAACTCGAACGCATTGAGTTGTTGCTCCGCGTACAACGGCCACGTGGCAATTGGCACGCCGTGCCACAAACTCTCCAGCGTGGAATTCCATCCACAATGAGATACGAACCCTCCGATTGCTGGGTGGGCCAAGATTTCCGTCTGTGGGGCCCATCCTATTACTTTCCCTATCTCAGCCGTTCGATCAAAAAATCCTTCTGGCAAGACTTCCTTGAAATCCGCATAATCGCTCGGTATGTCTAGTGTTCCCTCTGACTCGGGCTTGCGTAGGGACCACAAGAACCGAAACCCACCGTGCTCTAGCGCGCATGCGATCTCTTTCACCTGGGCTTCACCAAAGCTTCCCTTGCTCCCAAAGCACAGGAACACCACGGACAAGGGAGACTGATTATCAAGCCACTCGAAGATATGATTACACTTTTGGATGGACTGCTCCGAATCCACGTGGCTATCATCAGCACCACTCCTCAGACTGAGTATGGGTCCCACAGGGTACAACGGTGGGATTGTCCCTTCGTTGGAAAGATAGCAGACCGCACTACATTGCAGCATGGAGAATGAATTGACCAAAATACCCTTACTTTTTCTGAACCTGCTTGTTGCCTGATGGAGAAGTTCGTTGACGCCTTCCCTGTCCAAAAGCTCGGCAGGGAACACCGAAGTAGGCACGGGGTTAACAAAACTCGGCACAGCGAACTCAGTATTCGAGTCTATCAACTCGGAAACATCCGTTCCGTGATCAACCCCCAAGGACTGGAGGTGGAAGAAGAAGGCGAGACACGTGGCGCTGGAGGCGAAGAACAAGTAGGAAGGGACTCCAAATTCATTCGCCACGTCCATCATTTTTGTGCAAAACATGTCGACCACTAAGCCGGCGAGCCTAGGGTTTTGCGATGAGCCGGGGTGAGCCGACTCAGTGACTAGTTTGGCGACAGCGTCTTTGACGTGGGGCTTATGAATCTCCACGAATACTTTGATGAACGAGATGAAGCCGGTACACGTGTCGATTTCGAGCTCGGGGAGGTTGATGAAGTTGATGGGAGGATGAGTAGTGGCGTTGGATGGTGATGGTGATTCGTAGGGAGGCTTCATGACGAGGATTGTGATGGACACCTGGTGATCTCGGGCGACGAGTTGCTTTGCGATCTCGACCATTGATGCGACGTGGCCGATGCCGGGGCCTGGGACGAACACGAGCTGCGCTGGTCTCTTCATGACTGATAGCTAGTTTGATCAAGAGAGAGTCTCAACGAAGTGTGTGAAGATCCACCATATGCATCCGTCAACGCAGGAATATTGCAGGAGGGCATGCCATTCTTCACTATCCAGCCAAAATTGAATCAATAATGGTCATGTATTATTGATGGAATGATGCCCCGCATAATTTTTATATTTTTCCTTAATTAATATGGTTTCCTTTTTCTAATCAAATTGCTGTTAGGGTCCCAGTCGCATCACTCAATCAAGTCGAGTCACTTACACGCGCGCAACACCTGCGTACTCTGCCAGCCACCGGTCAGCTAGCGCCACATTTCCACATTTTGTCAGCTACCATACTTTCAGCAACAAATGAAATCATCTTTCATTCACGCCAATGGACAAGTCAAGGAAGCAATTTTGAAAATGGAGGTTACAAAGACAATTAAGTGGACGCATCTATTCCTCCTCACAAATGGAAAAGCAACGAGGATGCTTAATTTTTATGAAAGGGAACAAATAATTTTATTGAGTAAAAATTAAAATTCATAAATAAAAGTGGTTTTATTTTTTGGATTTACAAACATAAATTTCGAAAAATGAAGAGGCCAATTGTAAGAGAGTCACAAGTTAAGTCCAATAACGCGTTCGAAGTTTATTGTTGCTTACATCAACTTGACGAATTCTCTGCTTAACAGAATCTTTTGCAACACAAGATAAAACGGAGTTTTACTCTAAATATGATTTATCGGGACCATAATATAAATTACAATCCTTAACATTTCCTAAATTCCTAAGTGGCGTGGGGGAATTTGTGGAATCATAAATTACCGAAAAATTGTGAAGTTGTCACTGATAGATATCAGAAAAACAGACAACTTAGAGAGGAGAAAGGAGGAAACTAAAGAGAGAGAGCAATTAGCTTTAGGAAGAAGAAGATGTGAGACGTAGAGAAGAAAAGAGAGATCAATCAAGAGAGATTCAGACTTTGTTTTTCATTCATTCAACCACACTTGCAACTGCTCACTTGATTTACAGTCTATATTACTCTCATCTTCTTTCTTAGTCTTCAAGTAACCATTCGGTTAAGTGGTTCCTTAAGGCTAGCTTGATGTACAACTGTAGTAACTAACTTATTAGACAGCTGGAGTTTGTTATGACTAGCTGGAACAGTTTATGAGAGTGACTCCAGTGTTGCAGCTGCACCAGGAAGGGTGTGACGCAATCATGAGGTAGTAATATGGTGATGACACGTGTATGACTTAACAGCCCCCCTCAAGCTGATGAGGAGAGGGACTCGAGCATCAGATTGAAGGAGTGTAACCAAAACAACTCATCAGACAGGGCCTTGGTGAAGATGTCCGCAGTTTGATCATGGGAGGCAACATTTTGGACATCAAGATCACCCTGAACTACACGTTCCCTAACAAAGTGATAATCAATTTCGATGTGTTTAGCCCTTGAGTGAAAGATAGGATTAGCACAAAGGCTGGTAGCAGATGTTTTGTCACACAGAATTAAGGGAGGCTTGGAGAGAGAAATGTGAAAAGCATGCAAAAGTTGTCTGATCCAGGAATAGCTTTCATTACCCATCTCCACTTCCCCAAAGTCTCCAGCTATGTGGTGAAGAAATCCGAGTGCATCGTGGTATGGAAAGATGCTCCAGAATCAACTACCCATGAAACGCCTTTATCTTCGTTAATATGTAGGCATTCACCATCAAAAGACAACAACTCACATCCTTGATCGGACACGGTAGCGGTGGTATTAGTTGTGCCCTCCTTATTGTGGTAGGTAGAGTCATGTAACGACCCGTCCCGAATATCGGGATTTAATAATATTTAATTATGATTTACTAATCTGGGATTAGTTGAGTGATTTCGGACGAATTGTGCAAAATGACTGTTTTGCCCCTGGGCGTGGGCAAAACGTTGACTTTTAATTCGGATGGTCAAACGGACTTTGACCGATGACCGTGACGTAGTTCGGGACATCACGAGTTCATAGACAGGTGACACGTTCGATTCCGATGTTCGTGGTGAAAGTTATGATATACGGAAGTCCAGGGGCATTTTCGTAATTTGGACGATATAAGGGAAAATGTTGACTTTTTGACCGGGATGTCCGATGGCCGAGGGCCAAGGACCGTTACGGAGGTTTCGTCGATGCGAATCCAACGACAGGCGGCACGCCGAATTCGGACTTCGTACGAGGAAGTTATGGTCAGAAACGTGGAATCGGGGAAATATATGTCTCGGTAACCGTGTCGATTATTTTATTCTGAATTGGTGGTTGGAGGACACTTGGATGAGTGACAAGTGTCACTCATCCATTGGCTAGATTGGATCATGTTCCACTAAATAATTAATTATGATTTTATTCCAACTTTAAATCCTAGCCATCCATTCCATTTAATCTTTAAATCCTCACCACTCATCTCATCTAATCATCTCCCTTCTCTCATCAGATAACATTATTATCTTCATCAAATAACATCACTTCATATTTGTTCTTCCATACACCCGAAACACCCATGCACCATTTTCCTTCATTTCTCCATTCTTTCTCCAAAAACCCAAACTCACATATCACCACCATAATCATCAATGTGTGTGAGCGGGGTGTAACCGTGTGTGATGATGAGAGCGGGACGATGACGGGAGGACGACGGCGTGATGGTGGTCGAAGACGGGGGAGTCGACCCGTGAGGTAAGAAAATATCCAAAAAATCCAAGTTTCGGTTTTGTAGGTTTTTAGCTAATTCTATGAATTGAGAAATATTTCTGGGCACTCTAGGAGCCTAATAGGATTGTTTTTGAAGGTTGGAATGGCCGGAAATGGCCGTGAACGGCGACGGAAACTCCGACCGCCATTGATGACGGATGAGGTATGGTTTTGGACATTTTGTTCCGTTTTAATTAACTAGAAAGATTAGAAATGAGATTAGGAACATATTGGGATTAAAATGGGATGAAATGGACCTAAAATGGACCTTGAACCAGTCCAAAAACGGAGAAAACCCGACGGTGAACAGTAACTGTGAATAGTAACTATGAACAGTAACTGGTTCAGCTGGAATTGGTGACGATGAACAGTAATCTGAGCCTTCTTGGGGCGCGTGAGGGCGCGTGAAAAGTAATTTGAGAAAGTGTTCAACATATGAAATCTTCTATTCGATGTAACGAAGATTTTGGGACTGGTCTCGTGTCAATCGGACATCGTTTCGATAGTTGTCGGGGTGTCAGAAGGTTTAGGGTCTGTTTAAAAATAGTTAAAAGTTCAGGAAAATTACGGGGCTTTGGTAGGAGGTTAATTAAGTAGTTAGTAACCTTCTATTAAAATTTGGACAGGTTTGGGAGTCCCGGTGATAGCGATTGGCTCGGGAGGGCCTATGGCACGCATATCGAGGCGCTCGGTTAAACGGTCTGTGAGTGGACATTGGTTTCATAAATTCGATGCATGCATAACTGTTTTATGATTTTTATAATTATGATTAAATGATTTACTTTGGATATCGGTGAATTTAAAATGATTTCACGTATTTCGAGGTGAATTACGTATTTGCACGTAAACCGAGGTCTTCTGGATTTGCACCGATTTCCATAAATGTGGTTGGATATGATTTCATGAAATGGTTACGAGCTTGAATAAAGTAAAATCGGGCCAGGGGCCCAGTTGAACTATGAAATCGGGCCAGGGGCCCAGTTAACATGTGGATCGGGCCAGGGGCCCAGTTAACTTGTGAAATCGGGCCAGGGGCCCAGTTGATTTCTACATACGATTGCGGGTCGGGGACCCTAAAATGGAATTGAATAAATGTTTTCTGGTTTACATTTTATATATGTTCACATGCTGGAATCAATAAATGGTTTTGATGATATTTCGGTTATGGCACGTTTCACGGTATTTGGGCATGAGACCCGTTTGATGAAACGTAACGATCGGTTCGGATTTTATCTATGTATACCTATATGTTTTGCATGTGGATATCAATAAAATGTATTTAGTACTGCACTGTATAAATCCTTCCATATTATATTGTCTCCTCCGGATGAGGTACCCCGGAGAGGTCACGGACGTCTAGTACGTCCAGCGTCTATGGCGCTAAGCATCGGGGATGCTGTACCCGAACGGGGTTCGGGGATTGAACTCGGAAATTGAGACCCGAGTGGCACGCGTAGCCTTGTGATTGTGACCTTATTGACGTCAGGGACGTCAGACATCAGGGATGTCGGATTGGAGTGTATAGTGCAGTGGCTGAAATTATGGTTATGGTTTATATTATATGCCTTATGGTTCATATTACTGGATTTATGAAATAACTCTTGGATTGACTTTTGGAAGTTGAAACTATGCTTTGGTTTCCGGACTAAGGCCCTAAAGGTTATTTCTAAATAAATGTGTGATCATTGGTTTTTGGCGCATGCATATGTTTTTACTGAGGGGCATAAATGTCTTACAAATGTTTTAAACAAACTTGTTTATTTTCGTCCACTCACAGCTTTTGTTTTTAATGCCCTTCAGGTTGATTCCGGATACGACTGCAGCAGAGACTTGAGCATCATACACCTCCTCCATCGATCCTTACGCACTCTGGAAGCCCGGTTGGGCAGTGGCAACAGGTTATCCCTTGTCTGACACCTCTTGTCAGACGGGAGCATGACACATTCCATGGTAATCCCGGGGGGATTGGGATGGGTCGTGTCAAGTGGTATCAGAGCAGGTTTTGCTCTTTTGTGCGCGAAGGTCGAGGGTGTGATGTCTCTTTGGGCTGCAGTTCCGTTGTCAACCTGATAGATAGGTTTGGATTTGAATAGTGGATAGGGTGTGTTTGGCCCGATACGCCGTGCATTGATGCAGTTCAACCCAAGTGGGGTTGTATACGATTAACTGGTAATGTGGGACCGTCGGTTCGGTCATGTGATGATGGATTGTTGTGCTGCTGGGAACAGCTGGGTTCAGGGAACCCCATTTGAATAATGTTATGGAAATGCGAAACTCAGTTGAGTAATGGTCTAAATGATGGACCCTGGTAGTGTTGGCTAGTGTACGAGGTGTTGGTGCATCGGAGTTAGCCGATGACCTTCGTGGTGGAACCCATGATGGAGCCCACGTTGAGTTGACGATTGGGTTGGATTGGACGTCTATACGATGTCAGGACTGCGGAGTCGGTCAGGTTGTGGATTTTACTGCAGAAGGCAGTTGGGTTCGGTGGAACCCTAGGGTGTGATCTTGGAATCCCGTGTTGGATCGAATATTAGTGTGATGGGTGGATACGGATCTTGACAACGATGACTGTTGGTCGACAGTTGCGTCGAGATAACTGGCTATCGAGGGTATTTAGTGTGGTGTTGACACTTGGAGATCAGGGGATGTTCAGGGAACGTCCATTATCCTGATGTGCCAGTGGTCAAATTGGAGGTACCCATAGTCGTGGGGTACGATTGGTGTTACGGGATCGTCATTCGGAATGAACGGAGATCCAGGGTAACAACTTTGCACACAGTGTGCTAGCATGGATGTTCGTGTGCTAGTATGGAGGCCTGTGTGCCGATACTAGTGTTGATGATGGTGCGCTGGTGCAGGTACTAGCGTTGGTGCTGGTGTCAGTGATTGTGATGACGATGAGCCACCAGTTGGGGGTGACTCTGTCATGATGAACAGATGATTGGTATCTGCGACTCAGTGGTGGTTGAGTCTTGGACTGGATGGGATCCAGTGGAGGTCGTGATGTGTTGGGATAAGTCCTAACAGATATATGATGACAAGTGATGAATGGATATTAAGGTATGATTGAAACTTGAGGAATCTAGGGATGATGTTCCCTATGTCATGAGAATTGGTGGATTTGGGGGGTTGTTGTCAACTCCGAGATTGGTAAGATGGTATATTTCTAATATCCCCAGAGAGTACAAGGAAACTATTGGAATTGGGAATGTCGAGGAAAACCCCTTGTGGTATTGATGTGGGATTTTGTGATTGTGAATCACGTGGAACATGAGGATTGAACCTGTAAGGTTGAGATGTGAGACGAAGGTAGTATGGTATGCACATCCAGGCAGAGTTGTGGATATTCCGATAGGAATCGGGGTGTGTGCATACATGATTATTGGCGGACGTGAGGTCCGAGTAATGAATTGATTTTGGACACGTGGTGGTCCAAGTGAGGTATGGACGTGGGCAATCCTGTGGTTGGACTTGACATCTCATTGGGAGCATGTCTGTTTCCAACATGGTTGGAACTCCCGATTCGGGGAGAGTTGTGATTGGGAGACGAGAGGAGTGCTCGTTTCCGCATCGGTGATTGGTATTCCGAAATCATTGGGGTTGACTTCTTAATTCCTGCCGTGGCAGATGATGATTGTTGCTACCAGTACGTTGAGCGTGTATTGGTTGGTGGACCCATGTTGGCTTGGGGTCATTGGACACAAGAAGTTGTGTATGATTTTGGATTTGGTGGTGAAATGCGGGGTCATCTTTCCACCAAGGGAAATTTGGCGAATGATTCAATGAGGGTGTAAGACCCTACGATCAGCTTTCAGATGGATTGTTATCTATGCGAGCATGTGTGGATCCTAGGTGGATCTGATTTGTGACGTTGTCGACTTTCGACGATGTGACGATCTAGGATCGTGATGTTACTTGTCGGATGACGTAGTGATGGATCTGGGTCGTGATCGTGATGATCCAGATTGGATGAGAGTTTATCACTCTTACCTTGGTATGTGAGTCGTAAATGACGGGACTGAACTTCTTTTCGGAGTGAAGTCCATATGGTTGTTACTCGGGTGAGTAAGTTTCCGATGTGGTCGGATTTTGTCAACCTTAGACGTGTGAATATTGGGATTGGCTTCCCTATGAAGTCAATCGAGTGTTTTGAGTAGGTAACCGATAGGTTCGATTTTGTTACGTCTTGGTGGACGTAAACGAGATTTTGGGTTTTGGAATCGAATTTCTGGGTGACGATTCGGGATTCGATTGCGAAGCTCGAAAGTGGATTACCGGATTTGGGTACGGAATGATTATTCCAATGCTAGCTTACGGAATAATGATTTCGGATTCGGATTCGGACATGGATAAATATATATATATATATATATATGATGTCTCGGTTCGGATTCGGGATTTCTTACGAAATTGCGGATTTGGATTCGGAATTGAAATTGGATGACGGGTGGAGTTCGTTTTGTCTCATGATTGGTTTGGGCAAAGGTACTTCATTATTGGAACGTGTTTGGCTATGACCTGAGTGGTTGTAGGCAGATTGATGGATAGATGTACGTACAGGGTACGTTGTACGAGGATTGATACTGGTTAGGCAGAGTGGTGCCTAATGGCGGTACATGGGATGTACCAGTGGTGTGTGTTTAAACGTGTTGGTAATCGGCTTGGTTCCGATATCATTTGTTTGGTTGTGATTGTGGACTGGTGTCAGGACCCACCCCGGTTTCACCCCGAAACCCGAGGTAAATCCCGCTCCCGTCTGACTCCCCGACGCAAAACTCAAGTAAAACTCACTCACATTCTAACCAGTCAAACGCAGGAGTAAGTAGACACAATGTCCCGAAGGTAACATTTACAGAACATAGTACGAACATACAAAGAAAATAAAACCGATAACTACACGCACACGGAGGCCTTTACTCTACTCTGGGAACCCTCACTTCACTTCTATGCCTCAGACTCTGCCTCGACGTCAAGACCCCGCGCTAGCTCCACAACCTGGAGGGCAATTAAAAATAGAAAGGTGTGAGTGGACCAGAAAATACAAAAGTTTAAAAACCATTTCATAAGAAAACCGAGTTAAACCCTCCGTTTTGAAACCACATGCATAACCAACAGTTATGAACACAATTATAAAATAATCATTATAAAACATCATAAGAAACAGAAACACTATAAAATACCATAAGAAACCACACATGAGTATCAGAAAACTGGATCATAAACCATAACCACCAAATCATCATTTTCTCGATCAAACCTGCTGGACCTATCCGAGTCTTTAAACTCCCGAGTCTTTAAACTCAATCCAGGCCTTAATCATATCCAAGTCTTTAAACTCCCGAGTCTTTAAACTCAAGGCCTACGGGGGAAATCAATATATATCCGAGTCTTTAAACTCCCGAGTCTTTAAACTCAATCCGGGTCTTTAAACCCAATCCGGCCGGTCCCCCGTCACATATATCCGGGTCTTTAAACCCAATATCCAGATCCAGCAAATCCAATCCCAAAACCATTTAAAAACCATTTACCAAATCCTCATCCAAATCCGAATCCGAAATCACTGGTCTGATGCCATTCCGGCGTTCAGGACCGTCATTCCGAACCCAAATCCGGAAAATATCCATTTTCATACCAAAACCCCATGTAATCACAAATCACATTTCATAACCCATATATCATTATTAGAAAGCCTTTATCGGTGGAAATCCCCAATTGTGGCATCAAAATCCGAAAACCAACATTTTCTCGAAAACCGTGCCAAAACCGTCTTTTCCTCGAAAAACGTGCAAATACATAAAATCATCATTTCATATTCAATAAACATAGATTTATAAGTAAAACCATAAAATACGTATAAAAACAGTTATGCATGCTCGAGTTTAAGAAAAGGGTCCACTCACAGTACTGAGCCCTACTCGCGTCCCGAACGTCCAGTCCGTTCCTCGGCTTCCTCGGGAAATCCCGATCCTGTCAAACACCGCCAAATTACGTCACTAACACGTCTACGAAGGTTCACCTAAATTCCCTCAAAATTCCCCGAATCCTAAACATAAGAACCCGGGACCCTAAACCTTCACCCTCGCGGAACTACATTCAAACGACTTCCGATTGACCCGAAACCAACTCCATTGAACTCACAACAACTCCTAGACCAAAAACTATGTTGACCGTTTCTCCCAGAACCGCTGCACGCGCCCCCACGCGCCGCCCAAAGTGGCTGCGCGTGGCCCTCACGCGCCTGCTACAGTGCCACCGTCAACCTCGAGCCAACCCGGTTCGCAACAGGAGCCTGCAACTCGGACCGGCGAGACCTATTCTCCACCGTCCGGCCACCATTTCACCTCCCTTCTTCACCATCTTCATCGTCCAACCTTAAGCTATCCATCCCCCTCCTCCTTAGAACTCGACACGGCCCCTACACCGTCGACTCAAGCTCGAACCAGACGGCCTGAACTCCCCTGTTTCACAATCCAGCCACTCCGGTCACCCCCCATCACGGTGACTGTCCCAGACTCTTCCTAGGACCTCACTGAACCTAATCCAACTCTTCTAAACCTTCGACTCAGTCCCTGGGATCACGACTCTTGGATTGAAACAAAACGGAAAAACAGGGCACACAGAGTCCCTCCGTCGCGCCAACCACCACCGTGCACCTCTCGTCACGGCAACACAACCAGACGGTTCCTAGGACTCAACTAAATCCCCTAAACCACTATAGACCCATCGATTCAACCCCTAGACTCACGACTTTCGATTCAAAACTCGTCGGGAAAACAGGGCAAGTTTACACGGATGAGGGATTACCTGCAACCGTCCACCACCGTGCTCGCCGCCGTGGTTCCTGGAGTCCACAACGTCGCCTCAGCCTCCTCTCGAGGTCAATCACACTTACACACGGCCACAGCACCACCAGCTCCCTCAGTTCCTCTCTGTTTTTCTCTGAAGTTCCCGTGGCTCTCAACTCACTCACACACCACCTGCACACTTCTAACCTTCTCAGCACCACCCCAGCATCTCTCAACCTCCTTCTGATCACTCTTCACTCACCAGAACTCATCAACATCCACGATCAATCCTCAATTCCTCCTCACAAGCTCACCCTGTTTCTCTGTGTTTGTCGAAGAACAGCCACGGGTAAGCACGAGTGCACCCCAATTATTTGGGCTGAGACCACACAGGATTCTCCCAGAATCCTCTAGCCCCCTGCCAGGTGTCACCATCCACTCCACTCCTTATTCCACCTGGTGAAATCCCAGCCGCCCATTTCCTTCTTTCTGCACAAATCCCAATGTGCAGAAAGACTAAAATACCCTTCTGTTTTACTCATTTTACGGTT
The DNA here is from genome assembly GCA_032719365.1 of Prinsepia uniflora. Lineage (NCBI taxonomy): Eukaryota > Viridiplantae > Streptophyta > Magnoliopsida > Rosales > Rosaceae > Prinsepia > Prinsepia uniflora. Next base: position 2,537,624 of record CM064876.1, on the reverse strand, counting down.
TTACCGAAACTTCCTAGACCCGTAACTCTCACCCCGTAAGTCCGATGAATACGTGCCGCCTGTCATCGAACTCAGGACGACAAGAACTATCTAACCCTCCTAGGTCAACCTACCAAAACTCGATTATTCAAAACGTCAACTTTTCCCCCTATTTTACCAAAATTACGATTATGCCCTCAATCTTCCGAACATCACAACTTCCTCCTCGGATGTCGGAATCGGGCATGCCACCTGCCTACGGATTCGTAACGTCCTCAACTACGTCCTGGTCACCGGTCAACTCCCATTTGACCACCCAAAATAAAAGTCAACATTTCTGCCCGACCCAGGGGCAAAATCGTCATTCTAAGTTCCCGGACCCCTCGGGACCACCTAACCCTTGATTAACCTTACTCATCACACCTTAACCACGCTACTTATCCCGATTCTCGGGACGGGTTGTTACAACTGGACATTGGATACTGTGCGCTGGACAGATTGATCTTGCCGGGTTCAGTGATTGTATGAGCAGGTGCTCTTAGCAATGGTTGGCTAGTGGAACCCTAGTATTGAGATGTGTGATCACTGCTGGGCTGGTATTCAATGTGTTCCAGTTACACCACTTGATTTTGACGGTATACGTACACTCAGGATGAGTGAATTGGTGGTCAGAGTAACCACGAGTAGCCTTGTGTGACTTGATCACACCGTGATTTCCCAGCGTCTTGGTTCGCTGCGGGAGTCGGCGATTATGGACATTGAGATTTATTTATGTCGCAGGAATGGGCTTGCCTGCGAATTGAGATCATGTGGTTGATCTTACGCTACATCAAGGGCGATGTAGTACATGGTGTTGTCATTGATTAACCGACAGTTTGGGCTTTACAGGGTGGTAAAGCTTAGTGGTGACAGTTTGACTGGTGGTGTCAGCGTGGACTGACAAATGAGATTGGCGACTCCCAATGGGAGCAAGGGTAAGGATATATATTGGTAATGGAAGGGAACCGTCTAGCTGAAGAAGTCAGCTAAATGGTTAGGCGATTTTATCGCGGATCAGGCGATCATTTCCACTCGAGGTGGTCGAGTGTTCTTGCTATTATGACATATGACTGAGATGGTATGTCTGGGTACAGTCGAGGCTGGTGTTGACCCAGTATGTGGGTGTACAAGTGTACACAGATGTGAGGTCGAATTGTTTTCCACAAGGCGGTTGTGGAATAAGGAGATTGGTAATTTCGAGGACGAAATTCTTTAAGGAGGGAAGGTTGTAACGACCCGTCCCGAATATCGGGATTTAATAATATTTAATTATGATTTACTAATCTGGGATTAGTTGAGTGATTTCGGACGAATTGTGCAAAATGACCGTTTTGCCCCTGGGCGTGGGCAAAACGTTGACTTTTAATTCGGATGGTTTAACGGACTTTGACCGATGACCGTAACGTAGTTCGGGACGTCACGAGTTCATAGACAGGTGGCACGTTCGATTCCGATGTTCGTGGTGAAAGTTATGATGTACGGAAGTCCAGGGGCATTTTCGTAATTTGGACGATATAAGGGAAAATGTTGACTTTTTGACCGGGATGTCCGATGGCCGAGGGCCAAGGACCGTTACGGAGGTTTCGTCGATGCGAATCCAACGACAGGCGGCACGCCGAATTCGGACTTCGTACGAGGAAGTTATGGTGAGAAACGTGGAATCGGGGAAATATACGTCTCGGTAACCGTGTCGATTATTTTATTCTGAATTGGTGGTTGGAGGACACTTGGATGAGTGACAAGTGTCACTCATCCATTGGCTAGATTGGATCATGTTCCACTAAATAATTAATTATGATTTTATTCCAACTTTAAATCCTAGCCATCCATTCCATTTAATCTTTAAATCCTCACCACTCATCTCATCTAATCATCTCCCTTCTCTCATCAGATAACATTATTATGTTCATCAAATAACATCACTTCATATTTGTTCTTCCATACACCCGAAACACCCATGCACCATTTTCCTTCATTTCTCCATTCTTTCTCCAAAAACCCAAACTCACATATCACCACCATAATCATCAATGTGTGTGAGCGGGGTGTAACCGTGTGTGATGATGAGAGCGGGACGGTGACGGGAGGACGACGGCGTGATGGTGGTCGAAGACGGGGGAGTCGACCCGTGAGGTAAGAAAATATCCAAAAAATCCAAGTTTCGGTTTTGTAGGTTTTTAGCTAATTCTATGAATTGAGAAATATTTCTGGGCACTCTAGGAGCCTAATATGATTGTTTTTGAAGGTTGGAATGGCCGGAAATGGCCGTGAACGGCGACGGAAACTCCGACCGCCATTGATGACGGATGAGGTATGGTTTTGGACATTTTGTTCCGTTTTAATTAACTAGAAAGATTAGAAATGAGATTAGGAACATATTGGGATTAAAATGGGATGAAATGGACCTAAAATGGGCCTTGAACCAGTCCAAAAACGGAGAAAACCCGACGGTGAACAGTAACTGTGAATAGTAACTATGAACAGTAACTGGTTCAGCTGGAATTGGTGACGATGAACAGTAATCTGAGCCTTCTTGGGGCGCGTGAGGGCGCGTGAAAAGTAATTTGAGAAAGTGTTCAACATATGAAATCTTCTATTCGATGTAACGAAGATTTTGGGACTGGTCTCGTGTCAATCGGACATCGTTTCGATAGTTGTCGGGGTGTCAGAAGGTTTAGGGTCTGTTTAAAAATAGTTAAAAGTTCAGGAAAATTACGGGGCTTTGGTAGGAGGTTAATTAAGTAGTTAGTAACCTTCTATTAAAATTTGGACAGGTTTGGGAGTCCCGGTGATAGCGATTGGCTCGGGAGGGCCTATGGCACGCATATCGAGGCGCTCGGTTAAACGGTCTGTGAGTGGACATTGGTTTCATAAATTCGATGCATGCATAACTGTTTTATGATTTTTATAATTATGATTAAATGATTTACTTTGGATATCGGTGAATTTAAAATGATTTCACGTATTTCGAGGTGAATTACGTATTTGCACGTAAACCGAGGTCTTCTGGATTTGCACCGATTTCCATAAATGTGGTTGGATATGATTTCATGAAATGGTTACGAGCTTGAATAAAGTAAAATCGGGCCAGGGGCCCAGTTGAACTATGAAATCGGGCCAGGGGCCCAGTTAACATGTGGATCGGGCCAGGGGCCCAGTTAACTTGTGAAATCGGGCCAGGGGCCCAGTTGATTTCTACATACGATAGTCAATGCACAAACGGAGACTTCCTTCCTTCTTTTTCACGAACAACACCGGTGCTCCCCACGGTGAAGTACTCGGTCGAACATATCCCAAATCCACCAGCTCCTGCAATTGAGTCTTGAGTTCTCGTAACTCGGCCGGCGCCATCCGGTATGGTGCCTGGGATATAGGTCGGGTACCCGGGAGTAGTTCAATTGTAAATTCGATCTCCCGCGATGGTGGCAATCCAGGTAAGTCTTCCGGGAACACATCCGGGAACTCACATACCACCGGTATCTCGTCGATACCCGGAGTACCAACCTGCTCCGACATGACATGCGCCAGATAACCCTGACATCCCTTCCGTAGAAGTTTGGTAGCAGTAAGTGAAGATATCACTTCAGGAGGCGAACCGTCACGTTCCCCCTGAAAGATAACCTCCGGCAAACCCGGGCTCCGCAGAATCACTTGTTTGCTACAGCAATCGATGAGCGACCCATGCTCCGATAGCCAATCCATCCCTAGGATTATATCGAAGTCGTGGATATCCAGAATAATTAAGTCTGCTGGTAAATCCACATCCTCAATTCTTACCGGGCACCTCCGAATCACCTGATTCACAAGGTACACGATACCCATCGGGGTTCCAACACCCATTTCGCAATCTAAAGCTGATACCACACAATCAAGCATACCAGCACAACTTTTCGAAATAAAAGAATGTGTAGCCCCCGCATCCATCAATACACGCACAAGAAGGTTAAAGATATGTAATGTACCTGTGACTACGCCTGGGGCAGTCCTCGCCTGCTGCTGGGTCATTGCAAACACTTGGGCCCTCGGCCCTCCGTTCCGTCCGCGCCCGCGCGCGCCACGCCCAGCACCACGGTCACCTCCCTGACCGCGACCTCCACTAGTGTGGGAAGCCGTGCTCTGCACCACACTAGAGCCCCCAACGTCGTTGTTCTTGGACAACTGCGGGCAATCACTGGCATAGTGGCCCTCCTCCCCGCAAGCAAAACAGGTTACAAACCTCGGCCAGTTTGAATGCCCACCAGAAGCACCGCTCCCAGATGAACGCTGCCCAGAGTTATAACCAGATCCTCTGCCCTGAGAGCCTCCACGTCGACCTGACCAGCCACGACCCTTGAAGGATGAGGGTGCTCCCCTGTAGCTCCCTCCCTTGTTGTTCTTACGGCCCGATGGCCCATGATGTGGGCGATCCTGACGTCGCCCCTCCCCCGAAGGTTGTCGTGATTGGTGTGCCGCCAGACTGGCCTCGACACGCACCGCTGCGTCGACCATATCCCTCAGAGAAGCATGAGTAGTAGCAGTCACACTAGCCCGGATCTCCCCTCTGAGTCCAAGCTCAAACCGCTGGCATTTGTCCTCCTCCGTGCTTACGAATGAGGCAGCGAACCGGGAAAGTTTCCCGAAAGTTTGCTCGTAGTCTGCAACAGACATGTCACCCTGCTCCAGCCGCAGGAATTCCGCCTCCCGCGCTGCGCGAAAGGATCGCGGGTAGTACTGATCCAGAAACCTGGAACGGAAAGCTTCCCAGGTAGTGGTATGGACTGACCACCCAGACATTTCGAGTCCGTGCCACCACTGGTAGGCTCCTCCTTCCAGCAAGAAGGCCGCCAGAGTCACTCGTTCGCCCGGAGGGCAGTGCATCACCGAGAAGATCCTCTCCCACTTGGTGATCCAGTCGTGAGCATCCTCGGGGTTTGATCCCCCGCAGAAAGGAGTGGCTCCCAAACGTTGAGCCCTTTCGATGCTCGCGCATTCCATCTCTCTTTCTAGATCCTCGTCCGTTCGAGTATGCGGAATTCTCCTAGGAGGCATAACCAACTGTCAAGAGGCATAGATCAGAAAACAATATTCTTAAAAGTCGAAAAGTAACTAGTACTAATCGCTAGTCTAGCATGCTGACCAAAACCTAGTACTGACCACAACCTAGTGCTCTGATACCAAGCTGACAGGACCCGCCCCGATCCCACAGGGACCACAAGGGGACGTGCCCTGCTCCCGTCTGACACCCAATAATTCATACCAATTTTAACCTCCAAACATTTAAAAGCAAAAATAACCAAATAAACGTTATACATCAATTCCGAATTAAACGAATGTCAGACAAGGGATGAAAATCCGAAATACAAGTTGCGAGCACGACTCTATTAAAAACCTGCGGGTACACCACCCAACAGGGGTTCAGGTACGCAGAAAGTGGATCTATGCCTCAGCCTCTGGTTCCTCCTCTACCTCAGTTTCCCGACCTGGAGGGGTTATCAAAACAGTAAGGGTGAGTGGACCGAAACTCAAGTTTATAAAATCATTTGATAAGTAACACATATAATTTACCCCTCTGTTTTCCAAACATGCATGCATCATTATTTAAAATCATAAACCATATAATATAAACCATAAGGCATGTAATAAAACCATAAGTATAATTTTAGTTGCTGCACTATACACTCCAATCCCGACATCCCTGATGTCTGACGTCCCTGACGTCGATAAGGTCACAATCACAAGGCTACGCGTGCCACTCGGGTCTCAATTTCCGAGTTCAATCCCCGAACCCCGTTCGGGTACAGCATCCCCGATGCTTAGCGTCATAGACGCTGGACGTTCTAGACGTCCGTGACCTCTCCGGGGTACCTCATCCGGAGGAGACAATATAACATGGAAGGATCTATACAGTGCAGTACCAAATACATTTTATCGATATCCACATGCAAGGTATATATATACCTAGATAAAATCTGAATCAATCATTAAGTTTCACCAAACGGGTCTCAAGCCCAAATACCGTGAAACGTGTCATAACCATATTTTCCATATCATCAAAAACATCATTGGTTTAGCATATGAATAAGTATAATAAAACCAGAAAACGTTTATGCACGCAAGGGTTTAAGAAAATGGCCCACTCACAGTACAGTCCTGCTGAAAACCGAGCGTTTACCCTCGATCTGGTACAATTACAAAATTCCTGTCACATCCAAAGTATACGTAAGGGTAAATACAAACCCCTAACATTCAACCAAGAAACCCTAGACCGAAACCGGTCCGGAAAAGCTGCCCGAACACGCTTTCCAAGGCAAAAACTCTCATTTTGACCAACTTAATGATCTCCGATCGACCCGAAACCACCGCCATTGGATCCGGATCGTCGAAACCTAAAGAATGGTGGTGGTCCCACCAAAATTACTGTTCACACGCGCCCCCACGCGCCTGGTCAACCCCCTGGTCAACGGTGCTACAGTACTGCTGACGTCAGCATGACGTCACTGCTGACGTCAGCATGACGTCATCACTGACAGTGTCAGAGGACACGTGTCAGCAGTCCATTGGTCCCTGGGCTGACTTAATTCTGACATGATGACGTCATCATGACGTCACTGCTGACGTCAGCATGATGACGTCATCCGCTACAGTAACCGGGTCTGAGAACCGGGTCACCGCAGACCCACGGTTCGACCCGATCAGTTCTCTCCAACCCGTCCACCATTTCTGATGGGATTTGTTCCTATGGACTCGTCACAAGGTGTTCAATGGTTCTACGGACTCAAAACTAGTTTCTAGGTTCAAAGAACTACCTGAAAATCGACAGAAATCCGGCTGCCGGCACTGGTTCGTCTTCTCCGGCGAGTCGTCCAGCTTCCAGCCGTGAACCTTGGTTTAAAATGGTCGTCTGGGTCCCTTAAGTGTGTCTTAGAAGCAAACAAACAAAATCAACGTCAAAAACGATCGTTTCGAAGAAGGGAAGATAATCGGGTCATACGGGTTTTTCAACCTACCGCCGCCGTGTCACCGCCGCACGTCGTCCAGTCCAGCAGAGGGTCGTCCTGCCGTCACAGTGATCCCAACCGTACTTTGGTTCGAGCCTCAGAGTGAAGGTTTGGACGGTTTGGTGACTTGGGCTGTTCGGGTCTCCTTCTCGGGTCTGGGAGGAATTCCGGCCGTGCAGGTGGCCGTGGGGTGGTGGCCGGCGTCTGGGGTGTGGCTGCTGGTCACCTGGTGTTGCCGTGAGGGTGAGGTTGCAAGGTGAGGGGCTGGTGTGTTTGTTCGAATGGTTAGCCGTGCACACGGTGTGGAAGAATGAAGAGTGAAAATTCTGGGAATTAATAAACAGGTTGGCTGGATGGTTTGAAGGGCTGAGATTAAATCTCAGCATAGGATCAATGGTGAGGATTTGAGGAGAGGAAATTAATTGTTTAATCCAATGGCCAACAGAGATCCATGTTTTAGGGAGTGTGGGGATGAGTGACACTTGTCACTCATCCAAGGGTCCAGAATGATTTGATTAAAGTAACCAGATTCCATAATAAAATAATATTTTAATCCGGTTCTCGGTTGGTTCGGTTAAATGCGAAATACTTCCGTGACCATAACTTCCCCGTACGAAGTCCGATTTCGGCGTGCCGCCTGTCTACGGACTCAGGACGTCGAGACCTACCCAACGGTCCTTGAGTCAACTGAAAAAATAGTTTCCAAGGGAAAAGTCAACATTTTCACCCCCAAATGTCCAAATTACGGTAATGCCCCTGAACTTCCGATAGTCATAACTTTTTCCCTGATCGTCCGAAATGGACGTGCCACCTGTCTATGAACTCGTGACGTCCCGAACTATGTCACGGTCATAGGTCAAAGTCCATTTAATTTATAAATCAAAAAGTCAACAATTGGCCATACCCAACGCAAGGGTAAAAGCGTCAATTCAAACATTAATTTACAATATTAAAATCCTCGAATTTCCGGGGTGTTACAACTGCACTGTATAAATCCTTCCATATTATATTGTCTCCTCCGGATGAGGTACCCCGGAGAGGTCACGGACGTCTAGTACGTCCAGCGTCTATGACGCTAAGCATCGGGGATGCTGTACCCGAACGGGGTTCGGGGATTGAACTCGGAAATTGAGACCCGAGTGGCACGCGTAGCCTTGTGATTGTGACCTTATTGACGTCAGGGACGTCAGACATCAGGGATGTCGGATTGGAGTGTATAGTGCAGTGGCTAAAATTATGGTTATGGTTTATATTATATGCCTTATGGTTCATATTACTGGATTTATGAAATAACTCTTGGATTGACTTTTGGAAGTTGAAACTATGCTTTGGTTTCCGGGCTAAGGCCCTAAAGGTTATTTCTAAATAAATGTGTGATCATTGGTTTTTGGCGCATGCATATGTTTTTACTGAGGGGCATAAATGTCTTACAAATGTTTTAAACAAACTTGTTTATTTTCGTCCACTCACAGCTTTTGTTTTTAATGCCCTTCAGGTTGATTCCGGATACGACTGCAGCAGAGACTTGAGCATCATACACCTCCTCCATCGATCCTTACGCACTCTGGAAGCCCGGTTGGGCAGTGGCAACAGGTTATCCCTTGTCTGACACCTCTTGTCAGACGGGAGCATGACACATTCCATGGTAATCCCGGGGGGATTGGGATGGGTCGTGTCAAGTCATCTTTCACATCCTTCACGTTATTCTTCAATTTGTTGCAATTCTTCATCATGTGGCCATAGAGATTGCAATTATGACACCTTTCATTGAATGTTGTCCTTGAATGGCTTGCACTCCTTCCACGATCTCGACTGGGACCTTTACTCTTACTCATTCCTCTATTCTCCGCCACAAAGACTTGGCTACTATCAAAACTTGAGGACTTCCTCGTAGTCTCATCATTTAACATGTTATCTTTAACATTATCCATAGATAACACACCATTAGGAGCAGAGTTACTTACAGTAATGACAAAGGTCTCTAAGCTATCGAGCAACGATCCAAGAAGCAATAATGCTTGAAGCTCATATGCAATCTTCATGTCCATCGTGGCCAATTGATTGACAATGCTTCAGAAGTTGTTGAGGTGCTCAGTCACCCTTACACCCTTCTTATACTTCATTTTAACAAGCTCCTTGATGAGAAACGTTTTCTTGGAGGCGGTCTTTTACTCGAACAATGACTCCAACTTCAACCAAAGAGCATGGGTGTTAGTCTCATTGGGCACATGGTGGAACACACTATCATTCACCCATTCACGAATGTGACCAATAGCCTTGCGATTCAACTTCTTCCATTCAACATCTCTCATATTCTCCGGCTTTCCTTCCTCTCCTTCTATGGGCTCATGCAAATCCTTGCAATAGAGAATGACCTTCATTTTTGGCTTCCATGTAATCCAATTATAGTGGTTGAGTCGAACCATGGTACTCCTTGAGTTTTCCATTATAACTCTCAACGAACCTGGAGCTCTGATACTACTGTTGGGGAAAGTAGTAGAATGGAAATAATAACTCAAACCACAAAAAGATAAATATGTAAGGAAATAAAAGAGTAAGGAATAGAGAACACCGGATATAACGTGGTTCGGCAAGATGCCTACGTCCACGGGGCAACAACAACAACAAGAACCTGCACTAATGAAATTAGGGGTACGAAGAGATGCACAACTTCAAGAACACTACTTGAAGGAAACCCTCTTTCACACACTTGTTTTCCTACAAACACTACAACACTTAACACTCTCAACTTGGAGTGGGCACTCTTCACTCTCTACTTGGAGGAAGATGTTTTTCTTGGACGAGATTTATGGAATGAGCAAATGACCTCTCCTTATATAGGTCAAGGAGGAACCATCTAGATGACTTCATTAATACTTCATCCATCCACCTACTTCATTTATGGATCTTCCATCTCCTTTCTTCATGAACTTTCTATATGCATCTTGGATTCATGCACTTTAAGATTAATCTAGAATCACTTGTATATTCTAGATAAACCCAATTATATAAGCCCAAAAAACCTTTTGTGAATATTAGGTATGCATATTTTACATAATGCACGTGCACGCCTCGGCCAAACCAAGGGAGTGAAGGGATTGATATCATGGCTTTGCTCAATTATTTTCATTAGTATTATTAACCTTTATTCCCAAATTTCTAATTTTCCCTCCCTTCAGTCCCAAGGAAAAAGCACATTATTTTCTCTTTTTATTTACATTAATAATAAGAATCTCTTATAGTGAATTTGAAATGTTAACCAATAATATTTTTGCTGGACCGAGTTGAAAGCTTCGGCATCAAACATTTCTTGATGTTACCTGGCTAGGCCTTGCTGGTAAGAAAATAGAAAATAGTCACAAAGCTGACGATTCCTCTGGACATGAATATTTATAACAGAAATGAAAGAAAGAAAGGAAAAAAAAATGAGACAATTAATTACCACTGCAACAAAAACCATGAGGCCCGTCAGCTAGTCCACAATCTGAGTTGGTGAGGAACTGCCTCGATTTTCCGATATTTGTACGGCCGGCAAGGAGCTCTGTGTATTTTCCGGCATAATGTCGGGCACATCATCGACACCATTGATGACAAGTAATGGCCTTTCAATCCTTTGACATGCCCCATTATTCACCATCATTTGTTTCTCAAGTGGAAGCAATAGCTCTCAAAAACCCTAGAGCTCACCCTTACCCCGAAATCGAGCAGGAACAGCAACTCCACTTCTAATCTGTTGTTCAGCATTGGTCACTCCCCCAACCCGGGCATAAAATGCGTTGTTATAATGTCTGCACCATGCATGCAATTTTGCAAATAATAATAATAATAATATTGTAATTTCAAAGGAGGATCGAAAATACGACCAAATTTTTTCGGAAACACAGGAGCTTGAGAATGATACAAATCAACTTACTCTTCATCTAGCATCTTAGAAGCAACCATGATGGTTGTGACTAGCAATCTGTGCACATTCAAGGACAAGACAAGAGAGTCAGGGTGCTTATGAAGCAGCCTGTCTATGTACGCATATCCAACCACAAAACATGAAGGGCTGCAATCCGTGTACTTGTACAGCCTCTCCAGGTACTTGGGTATGATTTTGCTCGGGGCCCGCACGCCGTGGAACGCGTTCAAGCTCCGCCCGACGGGGGGCTGAGCCTGAGCCATAGCTTAGGCCATCTACGAGGATGGTGTTTCGAGCCACCAATTTCTCAAGAATGAAAGAGAGAATGTTTAGGACTCTGGGGATACTCGGCTCCTGCCGGCCCTAGTGGTTGGTGAGCTCACCGGCGGATAACATTTAGGTCATTGAGTCCTTATGTGATGATGGTCTCAGGTAGGGGGAGTTTGAAGAGCAGAGGAAGAGCATTGGGTGGCTGACACTCGAGAGGGTTTGGTTTGGCATTGCTTGTGCGCATATTATCTGGGTGCTTGACACGTGTGCGTACTGTTTGGTCACAAGGGCCATTGTAAGGTGGGTGGAATGCTTGGGAGTGATTCTGAGCCAATTAATTTAATTTCAAGGCAAATGCATGAGAATTGAAGATGGATTTTAGTTGGCTAGCACCAAATCCAAAAAATGTGCGGTGGAATTTTTTTTTTAAATTGAAAAATATATAAAAAAAATCAGAACATATGGCGATGCATATATTCTCTCCCCAATGTTGAAATGTAGAACCTATCAATGTTACGAACAAGAAACATTTTTTCGCATGTTCATGAAAATTGAAGTTGAAAAAAGAAAAAAGCAAGGGTGAATTAGATATAGGAAAAAAAACATTATACAAAACTAGGAATGATGATTTGAGGGAAGCAGAAAAATCTGTCTATACATTGTGGCCATTGGAGACGAGTAATCTGTCTTCCTCGTTCGGGTTGTCGCCCATCGACAGCTGAATGTTGGACTTGGAGTTCATCTTGTTCCACTCGTTTTCCACGCGAAAGAAAACCCATTGAAAGCGGCGAAATATCTCCAAGGCAGCGATTGCAAATACGGTAAGGTAATTGTGCCGAAGATGAGATGAAAGCTTGTATGTCCAGGTACAACGCAGAATCAGGTTGCTACTTATAACCCAGAAGTAAACCTGCAAATCAATGAATGATGCTTAGTCTTGAGACGTTATCTTTCAGGACAAGTTTAGACATTCGGCTGGCATACGATGTCACACCCATGCTTACCCATTTGCGCCCATGTACGAGGTTTGACAAGAGATGCGCTTTGCTGAACTTGAAAATCCTGGTGAAACCACTGACAAAAGGGAATAAGATATTTAGAGTAACATGAAAAAAGATTCATGAAGCAGTAACTGTATTTGATGGATCCAGATACCAATATAGGATCCACTTTCGGGTTCACAGAAAATAAAAGAATTATTCCAGCAGTTTATTAGCATGATGATTAAGGTAAAAACGGAACAAATCTGAAAGATCCCCAGTTTTTGGTTCAGCATGTATCGACTATTAAGTATTAACGTGGTGTGAAATAATAAAACTTCGCATACCTTAAGTCCCAATCTCTAGTCACATCCCAGTAGAACGAGTACAACGAGTTCAATACACCAGAGAGAAGCCAGAGGGGCCGATAAAAGTTTGTCCACTTCTCAGGTAAGACGTGGTATTTAAGGGCTGAAAGAAAAATCACAGGTACTGCGGTTGAATACTTCAAAGCTGAAACCAGAAGTAGATAAAATTAGTGCAATGAATCAACATATCGATCAATACTTCAGTAGCATACAAATTATAGATGACACAGTTGCAAAATAACATGTAAAAGGGAAATAAAAGTTCGAGAAAAGAGAGTTTAAAGACAAGGAACACAGAAATCAGAAAAGATAACTGCAAATTTAACTCCAAGAACGGTCAGGGCCACATAAGACCCTCAAAAGATATTCTAGATAATAATAGGATGTTGAACATTATTCGATGGTTTTACAATTTGAAATTTTATTTTACATAGCCATCCAAACCAAAAATCTCGAAGTGTATAAAAGAACTTATGAGGGTCGATAAGGCTCTAAGGGGAAGCAATATGGCCAAATGAATTGAGGAAAAAAATTCAAGGTCAAAGAGAGAACCATTAAAAGAAACATTATAGAAAAAGGCCAAGTGAGGGTACCATTTAGAAGGGTTGTTTTCTCCCCAGTATCCTTATATTGTCTAAGGCATTGGAACAAACGAAAAAGGTACGGCAGAACAAGAACCACAGGGATTGCAACAGAGTGGCTTCCACATACTGAGTCAGCTTCAAACCATGCAATAGTGGCAACCTGCTTTCAAATAAAACCTCTTAACAAAAATAGGTGAATTATCACCAAAAAATTTTAACAAACATAAGTCAAACAAGGACTAAAAGGATTGCAGCAAAGTGAATCCCACAAGATCTTTTGAATAATCATTAGTAAGTCTTAAAGAATTATAGAATACAAAAGAATTATTAAATGATCAACCTAAGGTGTATTAGGCTATTAGCACATCAACTCTCCTCATTGCTTTTTTGACATATTACTCAACTTTATGCAACTTCAACTACTCATTGTATGTAAATGTATCTTTTCATTGCATTATAAATTTCTCAAAAACCAAAGGATAGAACAATTAAGAAGTTTTGACGATGCAATTCCTCCACTCCTGCGAATTTTGAAAAACTTATACTAAAATCTCCTAAAAAAGAGCTCCCTGACAAGGACAGCGCGAAATCTGATGCTCATTTTGAAGAAACTTAGCATAGGATACCTATTTCATTGTGCACTGAAAGTATGAAATGCATTTTACAATCATTTGACTACAAGAAACATTTTTTTGTCGTCAGCAAAGGGGGAAAAGGATAGGAATAAGCCCATCTCAAATATGAGGCCCTAACCTGTCGATGGACCATACGACATACTGACCGCTCCAGATCTGAAAGCACCTGCACAGAAATGACAATCAAAATCAGAATAGATATCCGTGATGATAGTCAGATATCTCAATATAGACGCCGAACTATTTCTTGTTCTTATTAGGTTAAAAATCAGTAAACTGTAAATGCTTAATCATAAACTCTACACTATTATTTTAAAGAAGGCCCTTTGTGAACCAATCTTGGTAATGTGCCAATTATGCCTCTATTTGCATTATATTAATTTTTATTACATTATTTAAAAAATTATTATATTGTTAATGGAAAAAAACAGCAATTAACAATCATTGAGGAAGCAAAGTAGCCATTTGTACTATTGGTCTAGTGGTTTTCCTACCTACTAAATAGTGCGAGGTCTTAAGTCCCAAGTTCGACACTTGTAAAGAGTGAGGTTGATTACCAATGTATACATGCCCATCCCCTAATATCGTTGTCAAAAAGAAAATAAAATCCTCCCATATTTTTCTCCCACTATTCTCTCCCTATCTCTTCTCAAGCTCACATGCATAGCATGCGTAGGATTTCTAGTTACACCTAGCTTGGGTTGTGGGACAAGGTATAGGCTATGGGACTTTGACTGTTACATCTCATCCCCATTATCAGAAGGCTTGATATCTAATATGTTACCACAAAAATTACACTCTAGTGCATTGCATAATGGAAAATTAAGTATCAGGAGGCATACCTTAGACATGGAGGTCAAAATATCAGCCAGGAAAAAGTCAGAAAATGATATTGCCTGCATTCACCAAATAAGTAACAACTGTAATTAAATGTACTACGCAGAAAAAGAAAAAAAAACAATGCATTACTTGAGACGATACTATAAATTTCATCCTATCCAACTGGGCATGAAATAAATAGTTTCGTACCAATTTGATGTCATTCCTCCTAAAATTATAAGAGTTTATGGTTCAAATCTAACTTTTCACTGTCATAGATGATTAATTAGTGAAGTATACTTTATAATGCATACCAGCAGCTACACATGAATACCCCTATTAGGCATCATCACAAAAAGCTGATGAAATTCCTACTTCATGCAAACACTTTTTGAAACAAAAATTACATCTAAGCAATTCGTCGCACCCTGTTCACTGTGCCAAACATATATCTGCAATTAACCGTATTGGGAACCATTGATAGTACGGAGATAATCATGAGACGCATAATAATAACTTTGGCCTGACAGTGCATAAATTCAAGAAAATAACATTCATTAACAGAAGAACTTACCAAAACAAACAGACATCAGAAAGAAAAAAAATGAACCCTAAGAACCAGGAAGGTGCAAGCAGAAGATTTTTGAATCTATCACTTTAGAGGTTATGCAAGACAAAAGAAATCATAACATCACAAATGATTTTTTGTTTCTCACAATTTCCCCCTCATATTCCAAATGAAGAACCGTAAGGATATTATTCCAGTACGTAGGAAACGAAAAGAAGTTAGATCCTGAAAGAAAGAAACAAACTTGCCTGTAAAGGGAGAACTATACGCCAAAGAGTCCTTAACAAGTAAAAGCGAGATGACAAATAAAAAATGTCAAAAGGGAATATCAAAATCATTGCAACAGCAGCATATAAGAGTACCTGCCGAAGAATGAAAGTAAAACTTAGCATAATTACAAGATACTAAGACAAGGATTAGGGGAGATGAACAAGAGCATGGTCAAGATGGTAATGCAAATCATAATCTGAACAAAAATAGCACCGTTTATTCTAAGCAATGGACTGCTTCATTTAGGCTTGGAAGCTTTGATCATCATAAGAAAACTAGTGTTATTTTTATCTCAGATAAATTCCATCTTATGTAAGAACTTAAAAGTCTTGTGAATTTTACGTAAAAACAAATATAAACCGCATATGAAGAATGAACTTAAAAAACTTATCACAAAGGCTAAGGAAAATGTTTTCAACATGCACAAACTTCATAGCCCAGCTTTATGCTTCCATTTTAAATTGAGCCTACATAAGTTCTCAATAAAGAATTTTAAGTAAAATTAGCAAACAAATTGAAATCACTTTTTTCAGTCTCAAAGTTAAGCACGCTTTTCAGTAGCAGTTTTAGGATGGGAATTCATTGTTTATGTAGCACCTTCCTCTTTTATTTATAATAGTAACTAGAATCAAATACACAACATATGACTATCCTGTATTTGTCTACAACTATACTGGATGCATCTATTACACTGGTTGTGATGCAGCAAGTGACACTTCTCCATGCGAATAGAGATACAGATATGCTGTCATGCTTGTAGGCACAACGATTGTCATCCATGTGGCACACTGCAAATAGAATATTCAATGGTAAGAATGAATCAAAGAAACAGAATTTTAAAATAAGAAAAATTCAATGTTAGATATGTCAAGAGTAGTTGACCAACAGAATTCCATGAAGAAAACATGTGATCGCCTATTAACTAGAACAGCTAAAATGGAATATGCTCCTTGCAAAATTAGTTTTCTTCCAAAAGAACAAAGGAGGACACTTATTAAATTTAAAAGCTACCAGTTACTAAGGCTTCCCTACTTTTTAAGTTAAAGAAAAGTTTACAAACATGCCATTATGCAGTCAAAGCAGATGAAAATATAATTCCATCCATTGCTTCCTTAAGAAGTAAAACAAAACAATGATCAACCAAAACTATATATTGCAAGCTGTATAATACCTCATAAAAATTAGACTATTGACTTCAAGATTGAGTTAATGCACCAATACCTTCCATATCTCTCTGTGGGTCAAATGATTTTGATCAAGATCAAAAATTTTTGAATAACTGACATTTCCCTGAGCGAAAACCCATAGATTAACTCCCCAAAACCAAACCATCATAGTCTGCAAATGTTAAAAACAGAGAAAAATCTTTCATCAATTTAAGGATAAAGAATGCAGCAGTATGATAGGACACACAAATGAAGGAGAAAGCACTACTAACCACAAGAAGTAGAGGGTTATAATACAAAAATGCCTCATATAAAAATAAATCTCGTAGATCCACACTCATCCTCATCACAGAATCCCATCCAATCTGCAAATTCACAGGTAGCTAGGTAACAACCTTGCAGCACAAGGTTAATGTATCTTGGTTCATGTCTCTTTTTTTGGTAATAAAATCAGAATCACACCATTGGTAGGAAAAAAAAAAGAATTATGATTAACTGACCTTGCAACAAATGAAACCCCAGGCAAAGAACAATAAAACCTGTATATTAAACGAACTTAGAAACCAAAAAATGAAAACCAAGAAATGGACTACGAGAGGACATATATTTGGCTTGCTATAACACAATTATCACAAACAAATGCAACAAAGTAGAGAAGGAATTATTTACTTGTATTCAGTCTAACTATGGTAAACCATGCCCTCTCTTTCAGAATTTTCCAACAAAATTTAAAAACAAAAAAAATGAAAAATGATAATGAAATTCCTTCTTCTACAAATCGAGGATTTTACAATTATGCAGCAAAAGAAGCAGAAAATAACTGGAAAAATATATATCAGAAAGAACCAAGAATATAATTGTAATGAAACCTTGAATCTCCATAACATAGCTGGAGATGGCATTATTGCAGCTGTACTCATTGGCATGCTTACACCCTTCATATCATTCGACTCTAACAGATGCACAAAACCCTCCTCGGAACCATTTTCGTGCTCACTTGTACCTGAAATACTTTTTCTATAACTACAAAGGCTAGCCAGGGGAGAAAAAGAAATCCAAAGGTATATATATCAGATTATATCTACACAGTAACTACCATAAGTCCTAGCATAGCTCAAACACTTAATGTACCCAGATCAGAGACAACAGGTCTGCTACCCGACTTTCGTAAGTGCGGACTATTGGAAGGAACTGTCGCAACACCTCCAAACATAGATAAACCTAGCAATTAGAAAATTTGTCCACCAAAAAGCCAGCAAGAACCTACAGAAAATGAACAGGGGAATCCAAAATAGGATTATAAACAAAAGGAAAGGATTTGGACAACCTCTGCCTTAAAGTCTGGGAGGGAGGGATATCAAATAGAACACTTTATAAAATAATTATCTGTACATAGAATATAACAAAATCATATAGTACAATATAGTACAATAAATGAAGGCTAAATATTTTAAGATCCTGGAGGGTCCATAGTTCCATATAGTACAATAAATTCATTGTTGCTTAGCTCTGATTGATACCATAACTAACGAGGCTGATGAAAAACAAAACAGAACTATACAATGAATCTGAGGCAATACAGAACTAACCACAACATTAAGAAATTCATGTTCTAATAAAAATATGGACCCCCAAACAGGGCGGATCTATTAAGGGGCAAGGGTGGTCAATTGACCACCCCAACTCCTGAAAATCTCCATTAAAGCTTCCGTCTTCAAGCGAAAAACATCTAACATCTGGCCCTCTAAGTGCTTCAATAAGTAATTGCTTACCTTTGTGTCCCCTCTAATTCCCCCTTGCTTTTGCGCTGAGTTCTGCTCGCCCACTGCCTCTGCGCTCCACCTTTGAGGCAATTACACCGATGAGCTAAAGAAATTAAAAAATGGAAGTAGGATGAAAAACCTGACAGCTGACAAAAATCGATCAGACGAAACGGAGAAACCGATGCCCCTTCGCGGCTGCAGGTGAATTCGATGCCGGCGAATCGCGAGAACGATGATACGAGAGGGAGAGAGGGAGAGAGGGAGGGATGATGTAATGTGGACCGAAGGCTGGTCGAGTCTAAGTTTGGGCTGTAAGCACGATTCTAGGCCCATTTTAACTTATTATAAATTAATAATTAACTACTGAAATGTAATGTTATTAGTTTTAAGTTAAAAGCATCTCATTTTTATTGCATAATATTTTATTAAATGAATTTGGTGTAAATCATATAATTCATTTTTTCAAAATTTAATTTTAAATTCAATACATATTAGTACATCAATATCCACATATGAGTCAAAAAAATATTTTCCCAAATTAATAAAGTTGATTAATAAGAATGAGTTAATTTAATGTTTATTAATTATCATTTAGAATGATTTTATTTGAACACATTAATTTATCATTTTAATTAATTCACTTAATGTGACATTTTTTTGCTAAAATAAAATATTTGAAATTAAAATATATAGAATATAATTAAATTTATTGACATGTCATAACGTATTAAATATCACATCAAATGTGGTCAGTTATTATGGTCGACTATCGTAAGTCTAACTATTATTTAAGGTCTTCCTTAGTGAGCTGGAAAATTTAAGTTTGAGCTCATATTTGGTTGGATCATGAATAGGTTAGATCCTAAAATTGAAATTAATGTATCGATAAATTTTGAATCTAGTAAGTATCTTTTTCTTACTTACCACTTTAATATGTGGCACATTTATATTAGTGGATATGCCATGGAACATGCTTCAATTCACTTGTCATAATCAAACATAATAATAGTTGTACTAAGTTTTGTACCAAATTTTATATTACCTACTTACAAGTAATGGAAGAGTAGGTAATCGATGAAAGAGTACATGTTTACTTACAAATAATAAGTAAATAATGAGTGAAAATGTACTTGAGAATTAGGTAATTATTTTTGTTTATACGTACATTTAATAATCATATAATATCCAAATTACTAATTATTTTCAACACCAGCATGTGTCTCTTATTTATCACTTTTATTAAGTAGTACATGTACATCAGCGGATTGACAATAAACCTGCACCTAATTTAACGCCACATCAACAGACCCTAATCAAACAAAATAACATATGTACAATGGTACTTTATGGTCATGGTATCTAAGTTTAAATCCCAGTTTGGTAATTCCTTAACTTTGAGATATGAGTCAGAGGTTTTGTTCGATTATGAGGCTTGAGCGATTTAGTACATAAGTTGTGTTCACTATCAAGGAAATACGTTTTCTCAAACAATCAATGTTAAAGATGTGTCTAGATAATTTATGCTTGAGATGCTAGCCTATACGCAGTGCTAGTATACAGTAGGATTAGTACTCGACTTGAGGCTTGGGTTAGCATGGCTATAGGGCTCATGTGACTTGGACAGTATTTAATACAGTTCCCGAAATGGCTTATGCAAAATGATTATTAAGATGAATATATGGGTATCAAAAATTGGTTAGGTGAATTGTTGACTTGAATTTGACAATTTTGATATCTATGTCTAAGTGACTTGCATTGACCTGGTGACTACATATTTGGAAATGTGGGGCTAGATTAGTTGAGAAAGTTTATAATTGGCATGGTTCCACGGTTTATAATTTGTTTGTTGTTTGCATTTCAATCTAAGTGATGTCTAAGTTATTGAAATCTTGATGGATAAGGTTTGGACTATTGGTTCATGTATAGTATTGTTATTTATTGTAAGTCATACTTGAGTCGATGATTTGTTTTGTTCGGCTGGCAAAGGCCAAGCCTGAACGATGTACTGAGCTTTTAGACATGTCTAGAGGTAATGAGTGTACAATATTGAGTTCAGTCCGAGGGTGCTTATGTGAGATAGTTCGATTACACGAGATTCCGAAGTTGTGAGTACGATTCTTTTCAAAAGGAAATTGATAGGTTAAATAACATTGAAGCAGCTCAGTTGTCCAATTTGAGTATAGAGATCTAGATTGGAATTGTTCTCTAGTTGGGAACCTGTTGGTGTGTTGATGGGTTAAATAATATTGATGAGAAGATGAAATATTGTTGGAGAATTAATGAGAGAGAGAGAGAGAGAGAGTGAGAGAGAGAGAGAGAGAGAATTGTGGGTGGAGAGGAAGAAGAAAGAAGCGGCTGTATAGTTAATGTGTGTCATAGTTTTGCTCGAAAGAGTCTTTCTTAGAGCAAGGTTTAATGATTCGTCAGGCAACAGCTGGTCAACTCTAAATGCTACACGACGAAAGATATTCATCATTGTTTTCCAGGTTACCCGATGAGCGTGATATTTTCGTCAAGTAAGCTTGACACATTTACACACGCGCCAACGAGTTTTCCTTCCCACCAAATCATGACCCGACGAATATTCACCGTTGTCAGATAATACTTGCTTGAATGACGGAAAATGCTTTGTCGGGCTAGAGCTGCTCGAGCAATATCTTTTTTCTTGAAGTGTCTATCTCATGTGTTTTTAAAATGGCTCTTTTTAACTTGACATGTATGATAGAGTGTAATGATGCTTTAATTATTGTGCGTCACACACTTATTATTTATTAGTGTCAAATTGTCAATGAGATGAGGGTGTGGATGGAGAAAGGCCCTGCGTGAGCTATTAAGTTTAATGACTGTTGATTTAAATCTTACATCAGTTTGATATATTGTTTGAGTTTCAGTGTGTCATACTCTTTTCCTTCATCAAGTTAAAAGTCGTGATCAGATTTTAAAGTCAAGAACATTAATAATATGATGTTACCATTTCGAATATTAATTTCTAATATCCTTAAAAATATCATACTCAATTAAAAGTAGAACTAATTATAAATTAGTCTAGTTTTTAAGTATAACATGTAAAATAATCCACTTAACATATAAAATGGTCAATTTACTATATTATTAAGATTTTTATTGTTTTTTTTTTAATTTTTTTAAAGTATTATAATACCATTTATACCATTTTCTAGATGTGGATAAGAAATTTTTAAAATTTAAATATTACTATTTTAGATTTGATTTTTTAATTTTTTTTATAAGATCATTTGTTTTACAAAATTTCATACGTACAATTTTATTTTGGAATGCATTATCAATTAACTAAACATTTTATCCACCAACATTTTCAGATTCTAATCGATTTTTTTATTATAGAATTACAGGTATTTTGTTTATCTTATTAAATTATTTTGTCTTATTTCTTTGTAGGTAATTTAACATTATGTATATTTCTTACTTCTCTATTATTTTTGAGAGGTTCATTATGTATAATCTACTTATTTAATGTAACAATCATACTTAACTCATCCATAATCTACCTATCGTAGTTTAACAATCCTACTTAATTTATCCATAATTTACCTACTGTAGTAGTAATACTCAACAGTATTCAAAACAATTAATCACAAGTAAACCACAACGATGAATAACAACATTCAACACAAGAAATAACAAAAATAAATATGTTCTCTGCAGAAAAAAAAACCACAATAAATCAGAAAAAACAAAGAAACGAACTAAAATTTCTCTAGATAAGGTACTTTATATTTACATACTTACTTCAAAAAAAGTAACACATAATTTGAAATCCTTCAAATTCTTCATACCTGATAAACGATAGACCAAATTCAAAATTTTAAACAATCGGATAAGGAACCTTAGGAAATTCAAGCAAAAGAAATAAGTTTGTCAGAGCAATAAAAAAGAAATGTGAGTTTGATAAACCCTAAAATTATGGATTTTGTTTACTCACGTTATGCAAAATATGTAATGACATATATTTGTAATTTTAGAAGAAATAGAGGACTAAAAGTAACTGTGATTTTTCATATACAATTAAAAAGTCAGAATTACTATTATAGTGGATTAATTTATAATTTAAATTCTAAAATAGGATCTAATTATAATTACCCCTTAAAAGTATCGGGGCTAACTATAAAAGATAAAAAACTATAAAATTCCCGAAATCGATGATACTCCAACACCTGTCCCACCCATATCCACAATTAATCTCACAATTCATAAGATCTAGTTAATTAATAAATTAAATATCATTAGTCAATTCACTGATTTTACTGCCAATTTAGCAGAAATTAGAATCAACCTTCACTCTGAATTATTACATACACAACACATAGGTGTTCTTTTTTTTTTTCAAAAACCAAAATGACCTTTTTCATCGAGGTCTTGAGCTTCGAAATTATCAACATCAAAATTATTGAGGGATTGGGTGGAGACTGATAAAAGAAATCATTATATGATGCGCATAAGGATTCGTTGAGGCGCGCACAGGCATGAACCCAGGATTAAAAAATAGAAGTGGGCTGAATCTATAATTAAGAATAGAAGATGACTGATTTATAGCTAATTAGTTTAGTAAAATAGCATTTACTAGAAATTTAGTAAAAAAATTCTTTAAAATTTTCATATTTTTTCACATTTGAGGTGGGCTTCAAAAAGTTTTTGGGTCCGTGCCTGGGCCACGCGTAAATTTTAGAAAAGAGTTCTCCTATTTGATATCTCATGACCGATCTTGAATGCAAGGTCGTGGCTTGAATAAAAGTCGATGACATTAACTGTGCCCTTAGTCATCCTAATTCCATGAGCATGGATATTCATATTCTAAAGCATGGTCAAAAGTATTTCAAGCTACAACTTCGTCATCTTGATCCCAATATAAGGCATTCCATCACCATTGATGTGATGGGTTATTCCCTCCAATAAGTGAAGGGGAATTTGATGGATTAATCCATTCATTAAGTAAGGGAGAATTTGATGGGTTAATGTCTCAATTAAGTGGAGGATAATTAATATGATCTTTAAAGTTTCTCTAATAAAGACTTTTGATATCTCAATGCACATGTGATGGTTTGTACATGGATGTGATTTTGGGTAGGTTCATTAGGAAGAATACTTATTGTTGAAGATTACTATACTCATAGGAGTTACCATGAGATTAATTGGAGCTAACTCTTATGCATGCATTGATGGCTTCCTTCCATCTATCCCTATATACAGGGGAGGGATTGAGCATTCTCAATCATCCTTCAAGCAACAAGTTATCCACAAAAAAGTGAGTGAGAAGAGAGTTTCTTCTTGTGTGAGAAATAGGAAGATAGCCTTCTTTGTGAGAAAAAAAGAGAAAGTGAGATCCTCTTGAGTGATTCCAAGAGAAAATTGTGTATCCATCATTGAGAGAGATTGTACTTGTCTCATTATTCATAGTGAAAGAATTTTGGAGCTGCTGTCCGAGAACATAGGCACACTGCCGAACATCGTTAAATTTCGGTGTTCTCTTTTTTATTTATTATTTTTATTTATGCTTTATTTCTACCAATTTATTTACTCAATTTATTTTGAGGGTGGGAAAAGTTTGATCATGGTGATTATAATTATCTATTTAAATTGTGCATTTTTTCCCAACAAGTGGTATCAAAGCAACACAGGCTCGTTGTTCGTGATGGCAGAATCGTCGAACTTATCATCCTCAACAATGA
Organism: Prinsepia uniflora; assembly: GCA_032719365.1. Taxonomy (NCBI): domain Eukaryota; kingdom Viridiplantae; phylum Streptophyta; class Magnoliopsida; order Rosales; family Rosaceae; genus Prinsepia; species Prinsepia uniflora. The sequence goes on along the minus strand of CM064876.1, from coordinate 2,513,597 downwards.
TCAAGCACATTTCTTCAAATTATTCCATATGGAGATCACGGATGGAAGACATCCTCTATTGCAAAGATTTGTACGAGGTATTGTTGTGTAATGGAGAGAAACCATAAGAGAAATCTGACAAAGATTGGACCATTCTCAACTGAAAAGCTATTGGAGAAATCCATTCAAGGCCAGCCTTAATCTTTTGAATACACAATTTTTTTAATATTATTAAGCAATGTTCAACAAGTTATAAAAATCCCCACGTCTAGACTCTATAGATTCGTCATTGCCGTCCCGATTTTAGAAAAATATGCTAGCAAAGGTGGGCGCGGTTGAATGAAAATATTTTATTTTATTTCATTAATATTTTATATTTTTTTTCTTATTTTTGGGTAAAACTATAATTTTTACTCAATTTTTTTACATTTTCATCTCATTTTTCTATTTTGTATGTTTATTATATAATCTTAGAATTTTCATTTTGCACATTTATAATTCCCAATACAACTATATATACTTTGTTTTTAGAAATATCTACGCATGGACTTTTAAATTTTTTTCAATAAAAGAAAGCATCTAAGGCCCGTCTAGGAGACCCTAGACGCTAAGTCCCATCTACCAAATTACCGTGGCATACTCCCTTCATTGCAATTCGTTTTCCCTTTTTTCGAGTTAACTATTAGTCATATATTTGTGATGGTTCTCTGTAAAGAGTGATATATATATATATATATATATATATATATGCTGATTGTTTTTTCTGTTTTGTTTGTTTGAAAATGGTGAAGCATCAGAGAGAGCCTTAATTCGTACGTGGTTGGAGCTTAAAGCCATAAAGCCGGATTCCCGCCATGAAATTCTTTCATTTGTATCATTTATATATAGCATAGTTTACAAGGAATTATAAGATATAATCGCAACAATAATTAAGTAGTAATCAGCAGTTTAATTTGGGGGAATTTTATTTATCATTTTCAAAAATGGAGCCTCTATGTGAGTTTTGTGGATCGGTAACGGCGGTTGTCTACTGTAAATCCGATTCGGCTCGGTTATGCTTGCACACTGCGATGGATGCGTTCACTCAGCCAACTCATTGTCACTCCGGCCGGCACCTCCGTTCACTTGCGTGTGACAAGTGCAATGCTCAGCCCGCGACGAAGATCGGAAGATGTCTTTATGAAGGAGGGCATAGGACACATGCCCTAACTTGTTACGAAGGTTGCCCTAGTTTGTCTGAGACTCTGAGTTTTCAAGAATTTTGTCTTCGCTTCTTGATAAGCCTTCTTCAGGTGTTTTTTATGGTAGAGGCGGTGGCATGCAGCGGTGCTGGTGGTAGTAGTAATTGGGAGTCACTTGGATCATCAGCCGTGGCAATATATGATCAGAATACTTGTGTGAATAATGGTAACTTAAAACCTAGCAGAGATAATAACAATGAGAGGTTATATGGGGTTGTTATAGCTGCTGGAATATTCAGTGGACTAGGTCAGTCTTCTTGTGTCAAGTTATGAGCCAGCTTGGATGGCTAGATCTACTTTGATTCCATCAAACCCTAATTGCATCCCTCAGGCTCAAGTTAATGAAGATCAAGCAACCTTTCTTTAGGCTTTCCGCATCATCATCACTACAACAGGACTCTGTGGCATTTCAATCTTCTTGTGGGTCAGATAGTGTGATGCCAGGTCAATGACAAACCCAGCAAATCAGACTCAGTGAGTTTGGTGACAGCATGTCTTTGACATGGGGTTTGTGATTTTCAACAAACAATTTGAAGAAGAGGGTAGAGTTAATGCCTTGTGTCTCTATGAATACCTCTGGAAGTAGGTTGATGAACTTGATACGTTGTGCCGTGGATCAGAGGGAACAAGTGACTCTGAGTAATCATCACTACCCTTGGGCTTGGCTTGGAGTCCGCGTCAAAGGGTAGCTTCATGATGAGCACTGTGATGAAAAGCTGGTCATCGATCGAGCAACTAAGAGCTTTGCAATTTCAATTGCTGTGACTAGATGGCCAATACCTGAAGAAGAAATGAATACTAGCTCTGCAGCTTTCTTCATCATGGGGACCTTGAAGGATGGGAGTTGGAGACTAGAGAGATGGATTGGTGGGTAGTTCAAGCTTCTTCACTAGAAAACTGTGAGCTGGGATCAGGAGCATTTGATCTATAGTTATATATACCATATGATACATACATCAATGGATGCACATGTGATGTGCCTTTGTTGGCATGGGATATTTAGTGAGTCTTACTGTCTCAAAGTTTAGGATATATTATTGAGGAAATGGTCCCTTAAAAGGACTTGAATAACTTGAATCCTAAGCTAAAGAACAAATGTGGGTTACTGTATACTGTTTTGGCAGTACCAGCTGCAAAAGCAAGGCGTTGGAAATCTTCGGGATGAAGAATCCTGGATTAGTTACTGTACATGGATGTTCTTATTTAACTATAAGGCAAGCAAATGGATTTCTTTTTTATTAGGGAAAAAAACCTAACACTAAAGTCCACCATCATAAAGTTTTCATAGTCACAGAGAATCTCCATAGAGGAAAACATCTATCAGATCATGGCAACAAAGAAAACATAGTAGGAAGAAGATAGTAAATTCATAAATAACTTACGTAGTCAAACGAATTCCTCCAATTTCTGCAGAGAGGCCCAGGCTGTTGCTAAAGGACACAAAGTTCTCTGTTCCCCCCACCAAATATGGTTTCTTCACCTCATGCGCCTACAATCCAAATTACAACTTTTCTTTGTCAGGATTATGACCAAAATTTTATCTTACAAAGAATGAAGAGTTCCTGATTTATGGACGTATGCGATGTAACTCTGTAACATGGAAGCAACTCGATATTTTCTAGGAGGCCAAGAATATGATTGGCATCTGGACTTCATTTTAACTATAAATGTAAAGAGGAAGTACCGAGCAAGGTAACAATATCATACTGGCCTCATCTCATCAATCCTTAACAAACATTTCTGGTGCCCTTTGTGAGAAAAATTCCTCAATTTGCCAATCTAGCTACATCCTTACTAAATTCTAACCCAATAATTCTAGTAAATGGGAAACATCTTTTCTATTGTGTATGAATAAAAGGAGCCAATACAGTCATGAACACCAGGAATGCCAAAAGTTAGGGAGACAATAGCTTCTCTGCTAGTGAATCCCCCAGGTTTGAATCCAAAGCATAATAATCTTTCCAGAGTAGCTAGAAGAAGATCGAGCAACTATAAGCAAAGTGAAAGCAAAGAACAACTACTCATGGACAGACTTGAGGAACACCCATATGGAACATCCATTAAAAATTTAGGCTCAGTCCCCATTAACCAAGTTCACAACCAAAGCCCATATGGACAGACTTGAGGAACATCCATTAAAAATTTGTTTTGGTACCAAATTAGTCAGAAAATAGTTCAAGCTGTAAATTCAAGTGTCATGTTTGATGACATAAAACATAAGATCAAGTTATATGCCTTCCATTGCTTTCAAATATTTAAGGCAAAATGACTGATACAATCCATATACCAATTACTGATTGGACTTACGATTATTGTTACCCCTTGTTATTATACTACAATATGAAACTTGTTAATATCCACCCCTACACATACATGATCTTCATCTTGAGCTTCAATGAGTCTAAAACAGAATTGGAACCACATATGGGCAGTGGGGACTGGGGACTGGGGACTGGGGTCAATTGAGGTCAAGGACAAGCTGATCGACGAAACGGCCCAATGAAGAGTGTGAAGACCCACCAGCTAACAAGGCTTTCTGGCTGATATCACTCATATCCTTCACCCTCCTCCTTACATCGCTATCGTGCTCCATCACTTGCCTTATTCCTCTCTCAATCTCCTCTGCACTCACAACTACTCCACTGTTCCTCCTGTAATCCATCCTAACTTCCACTCCCAAACCCAACTCCCTCACCAACTCAAAGGCATTTAGCTGTTGCTCCGCGTACATCGGCCACGTAGCAATCGGCACCCCGTACCATAGACTCTCAAGCGTTGAATTCCAACCGCAATGAGATACGAACCCTCCGATTGCAGGGTGGGCCAAGATGGCCACTTGTGGAGCCAATCCAATTATCTTTCCAATCCCAGCTGTCCGATCCAGAAACCCTTCCGGCAAGACTCCATTGGGATCCGCATAATCACTTGGGAGTGCAATCTTCCCCTTTGATACCGGCTGGCGTAGGGACCACAGGAAGCGGAGCCTGCTGTTCTCTAGAGCGATCGCTATCTCCTTGACCTGGTTCTCATCGCAGCTTCCCCTGCTTCCAAAGCACAGGAACACCACAGACAATGGAGGCTGCTCATCAAGCCAGTTCAAGATTTCAGACTTCTGTTTGGCCTGCTCGGAACCTCCATGGTTATCATCACTCTTCAAGTTCAGTAAGGGCCCCACTGGGTATACTGGTGGGATTTTACCATCAGAAAGAGAGTTGAGGGCATGGGATTCTAGCTCCATGAAGGTGTTCACCAAAATACCCTTGGTTTCTCTAAACCTTCTGGCATAGTTCAAGAAATCAGTGGCGTCATTCTTTTCCAGAAACAGGCCAGGCAAGACAGATCTAGCAGGCAAAGGGTTGAAAAAACTGGGCAGAACCAACTCAGCATCTGAGTCCTTGAACTCAGTGGAGTCCTTGTTTTGCTCATCATAAAGGGTTTGGAGGTGAAACATGAGCCCCAGAAACCCTGCTGTGGACGCGAAGAAGATGTACGTAGGGACCCCAAATTCGTTGGCCACGTCGATCATAGTGCTACAGAACAGGTCAACGACAAACCCAACAAGCCTAGGCTTGGACGCAGAGGAATCGGGTTCAATAAGTTTGGTGACAGTATCTTTGACATTGGGTTTGTGATTTTCAACCAACAACTTGAGGAAGACGTTGAGGTTACCTTGTGCCTCTATGGCTTCCTCTGGGAGGTTGATGAACTTGATTCGGTGTGACACGGAAGAGGGTACAAGTGACTCTGCGTGATCATCACTACGCTTGGGCTTGGATTTGGGGTCAAAGGGTAGCTTCATGATGAGCACTGTGACGTAAAGCTGGTCATGTCGAGCAACTAAGAGCTTTGCGAGTTCGATCATCGATGCCAGATGGGTAATACCCGCTGCGTAAGAAATGAATACTAGCTGCGCGGCTTTCTTCATTTTGGAGATGACGAAGGAAGTGAGATCGAAACTGGAGAGACCGCAGAAAGAAGCACAAGCTTCACTTACAGACTCGTGAAGATAGATCATGATAATCAATAATATATCACCTGATGCACATCTATCAATTATTGGTACTTTCCTTGGCCCAGACCAACAAAGTGATATCGTGCGTTTTGTGGGATTGGTTAGAAAGTGTGTCCCCTGCTTCTCTATTGGTTAGAGAGTTGTGTCCCCTCCTTGTCGACTAAGGTCCACTACCAGAGTTATTTATTTCTTCATCAAGCCACGCTACGAACAGATAAAGCCAATTACCACGCAACTAAACAAACAAACAAACAAAAATCAAAGCGGTTAACATAAAGCCAATCACCACCCGAGTTCTAATTTAAAATTTCCTTATTGTCTACAGGTGAAAAGTAAGAATAACATCTCCATACGGCACAAAAATCTAAGCCTATCAAGTAAATAGCTCTAAATACTAAGATCTACCGAGTGAGTTTTCATTTATTCATTCCGCGTCTTCATATGGCATAAAGAAGAGTACGTTTTTGCTCAACCTTTTATTTTGGTGTTCATCTATACTAGCAAAAAGCTCTTAAAACTAAGGTCCACCACAAGAGATTTTTCATTTCTTCCTATAGACTTTTTAAGTTGAAAGGCTCAAAAAATCTAAAATTAGCAAAAGAATCTAGTAAATCTTAATAATAAATAAATATTAAAGGTATAATATAACGGAGTGAATGATAAGAATACCTAGTCAAACAACTTCCTCCCATTTGTATGAGAGCTAAATGCCCGGCCGTTGCACTAGAACTTCCCTTGGATGGCCAAAGGACCGAGTTCTCTCTTTAACTTGCTTCTTGATGTTAGAGTACCACGGCCAAATATGGTTTCTTCGTGTAATCGTACTTCATTAAACCTATATCATATATGTAATGTGAAAGTATAAGTATGCAGGGGTGCCATATGATATGATATACTGGTCTCATCTTATTGCCTGGACTATTATGAATAACACATCACTGAAATCCTTAGTATCCTTGTAGCTAAAATTAGGAAAAGAGCCTACAAAGTAAAAAGGTCTAAATACTAAGCTCTACCATGTGAGAGCTTTCATCTATTAGTTTCGCGTCTGCATATGGCATAAAAAAGAGTCTGTTTTGCTCACCCTTTATTTTGATAAGTTTTTGCATCTTCATCTATGCAAGTAAATAGCTCTTAAGGCTAAGCTCCACCACCAGAGATTTCTCATTTCTTCCTATTGCCTTTTTAAGTCGGAAGTTAAAGAAGAGCATCTTCATACAACTCAAAGAATCTAAAATTAGCGAAAGGATCTAGCAGATCTTAACAACAAAGAAACATTATAAGTAGAATAAAACGGAGTGAATGATAAGAATACCTAGTCAAACGACTTCCTCCCATTTCTGCAAAAAGTTAAATGACTGGCTGTTGCACTAGAAATTCCCTTAGATGGCCGAAGGACCGAGTTCTCTCTTTAACTCACTTCTTAGTGTAGAGTTCTATGGCCAAATATGGTTTCTTCGTGTAATCGTACTTCATTAAACCTATATCATACATGTAACGTGAAAGTATAAGTACGCAGGGGTGCCATATGATATGATATGATATACTGGTCTCATCTTATTTTTGGACTATTATGGATAACACATCGCTGAAATCCATAGTATTCCTAGTAGCTTTAGTGAGAAGAATTTCTCATTCTGCAAGTTCATGTTTATTTATTCATTTGCCAATCTAGAATGCATCCTCCTAAATTATTATTTCAAAACTATATAAGAGTAAGAAAAATCTTCTTTCTTTTTTCTATTATGAATAAAAGGACCCAATATATTCTATCCAGTTTTAAGCCAACATAAAAGATAAATTAAAAAAACAGAGAGACCCAAATTTAGGAAAAAGATAGCTTCTCTGACCAATTGACAACCTGTTCAAATGTAAATTGAATCCCAGAGGGTCTGACTTGAGGAAGTATTTAGAACTGTCCAGCTTCAAAACTTCATATAAAATCCATTTGTCATATTTGTTATCTTGGTCCCATAAGAGAATACAAAGCATTGTTTTTTCTTGTTTCTGATTTAAAGAAACTATTCAGAGTTTATTTTGTTTTAAACTAGCATATTTAAAATAAATAAAAAAACAAAAAAAACTCCCATATTTAGGGAAAAAAAGCTTCTCTGACCAATTCATCCCCCAGTTCAAATGAAAACTGATACCAAGTTAGTCTTACTTGAGGGTGAGGAGAATTAGAACTGATTCACAACTTTCGTACAAATTCCCGGTGGTCTGTTATGTATCTTGGTATCATAATTCAGCAGTTATTACAGCCTTCGCACAGTAGAGCAAAAAGCATAAACATTTTCCAGAGATCCTGGAAAAAGAGCGACCGAAATATAATACAAGGTATACCCACTTCAAAGCTGAATGAACGAAAAAGAACCAATACTCAGGCAGCGTGTTTAATCAAGATCCATGTATCATTTAAGTGACGATGTGAGCCATGACCAAAAGCAATCACTCTATAGATAGAAAGCATTTGAGCTTCGAGGCAAGAAATATAGAAACACTAATTCAAGATGGTAGCTTATTAATAGGGATAAATTGGATAATGCCTTTTCGAAATGGAAGATTATTAACTTACTCATACTCTAGCTCAATCCCCATAGTCCAAGTTCACTACCATAGGCCATATGGACATACTTGAGTAGCATCAAATAAAATTCTGTTTGGTTGGACAACAACCGACCTGCAGCAAAATCCAAATTACAAAGACAGTAGAGTTACAGGTGTAAATTCAAGTGTCATGTTTGATCACATACACATAAGATATAATAAAAGATCAATTAACAAGACAAGACAGTAGACTTTCCAGAAATCAAAGTAAAAAAATCAAGTAATACATGCCAATAGGCTTGCCAGAACAGGGGAATTCCATAAGTCAAGGAAGACTGAACGTTTGATCCAGTTATTACATCCTTTTTGGGAAGCTAAAGGTATGTATCCCTGAGAGGAGTAATGTCAGATCCACAAGGACAAATTAGTACAGAAAGCTAAGTGACGCCTTCCATTGCTTTTAAATATTTGAGGAAAATGACTTATACACCGTATACAAATAATTCGATTAGTGTTCTCCCCTTGTTATTATACTAGCAGTATGGAACTTATTGATTGCAACCCGTACATATATATGATCCTCATCTTGACCTTCAACAAATCAGACACAAAGGCGGACCCCTAGGGCTACTGTGGTCAATTGAGTTCAAGGAAAAGCTGATCAATAAAACGACCGAATGAAGAGTGTGAAGACTGAAGACCCACCATCCACAAAGGCTTTCTGGCTCTTTTCACCCATCTCCTTCACCCTCCTCTTTATATCACTATCATGCTCCATCACTTGCCTTATTCCTCTCTCAATCTCCTCAGCACTCACAGCTATTTGATTGTCCATCCTATAATCTATCTTAACTTCAACTCCCAAACCCAACTCCCTAGCCAATTCCAAAGCATTTAACTGCGGCTCTGAGTACATTGGTTAAATGGCACCTGGCACCCCGTACCATAGACTCTCAAGCATTGAATTCCACAATCAATGGGATACGAACCCCCTGATTGCTGGGTGGGCCAAAATGGCCACTTGTGGAGCCCATCCTATAATCTTTCCAATCCCAGTTGTCCTATCGAGGAATCCTTCAGGCAAGACTCCCTTAAGATCCGCGTAATCATTTGGCAATGGAAGCTGCCCTTTTGGTGGGGCCTGGCGAGGGAACCACAAGAGCCAGAGCATGCTGAGCTCCAGTTCGCATGCTATCTCTTTGACCTGGTCCACATCGTAGCTTCCCATGCTCCCAGAACACAAGAACACCACAAACAGTGGTGGCTGTTCATCAAGCCACGTCAAGATTTCCTACTTCTGTTTGCCCTGCTCCAAACCTCCATGGATGTCAGCAGTCTTCCAAGTTTAATAAGGGTCCCACTGGGTACAGTGGTGGGGTTTTACCATCCGAAAGAGAGCGAACGGCATGATATTCTAGCTCCATGAATGTGTTCACCAAAATAGCCTTAGTTTCTCTAAACCTTCTGGCATGGTTGAAGAATTCAGTGGCGCCATCCCTGTCCAGAAACACACCAGGTAAGACTGATCTAGAAGGCAACAGGTTGACAAAACTCGGAACAACCAATGCAGTATCTGAGTCCTTGAACTTGATGGAGTCCTTGTGCTCATCACAAAGGGTTTGGAGGCGAAACATGAGCCCAGAAACCCTGCACTGCATGTGAACAAGATGTACCTAGAAACTCCAAATTCATTGGCTGCATCAATCATAGTGGTGCAGAGCAGGTCAATGACAAACCCAGCAACCCTATGCTTGGACTCAGACTGATCAGACTCAGTGAGTTTAGTGACAGCATTTTTGACGTGGAGTTTGTGATTTTCAACAAACAACATGAGGAAGAGGTTTTCAGTAATTCCTTCTGTCTTTGTAGGTTCCTGTGGGAGGTTCTTGATACGAGGGTGCAAGTGACTATGCAATCATCAGTACCCTTGGGCTTGGAGTTGGCATCAAAGGGTACCTTCCTGATGAGCCCTGTGATGAAAAGCCGATCATCTCAAGCAATTAAGAGCTTTGCGGTCTCGATTGTCGTTACCAGATGGCCAATAGCTGGGTAAGGAATGAATAATAGCTCTGCAGATTTCTTCACTTTGGAGATGAGGAAGAAAGTGAGATGAAGACTAGCTAGATGGTGCTATGAGGCTTGAGAAGATGGATGGGGATGATTATATATCATGTGATGCACATCTATATAGGCTGCTCTGAATCCTTGGTACATTCCTTGGCACAGTCCAAGAACGTAATGTCGTGCCTTATAATGCAATTGGATAAAAGTGTGTCTCAATGTCTTAAAGCTCTGATATTATCTTATTAAGGAAATAGTTCTCTAAAAAAATAATTGATACCAAGGTAAGGAAGTACCAGCTGAAAAGGATGGATCTCTGGGATAAAAAATCCTGGACTACGAAACAAAGATCTTCATATGTAACAAAGAAAATGGATTCTTCTCTACTACAAAAGGAAAAAGTTCTAAAGACCAAGGTCCACCACCAGAGTTTTCACTTATTCATATTGCCTTTAAGTAGAAAGCTTAAGAAGAGCATCTCCTATGGCACAAAGGATCTGAACTTAGCAAACAAATGTATCAAATCTTGACCACAAAGAAAACAATGAAGAAAGCTAAACTTTTTCATATTGCCTTTAAGTAGAAAGCTAAAGAAGAGCATCTCCATATGGCAAAAAGAATCTAAACTTAACAAAAAAATCTATCAAATCTTGACAACAAAGAAAACAATGAAGATATACCATAATCAAGTGATAAGATAAAATAAGAATACCTAGTCAAGTGATTTCCACCCATTCGTGTACAGAGGAAAATGCCCAGCTGTTGCAGTAGAACTTCCCTTAAATGGTCAAAGGACCAAGTTCTTTGTTTAAGTTCTTGATGTAGAGATCCAGAGCCAATTAACTGTCTTCATGTACTCGTAAAGAACTTCGCTTAGCCTTTTTCTAGTAATTCTTCCCCACCCCCTCCCCGCCCCCACACACCCCCTCCTCATTCTCTTTCTTCCTCACTACGCTTCGCTTCACTTGAGTTGGGAAGAGTCATATCCATATTCCTTTTGAAAGCAGATCCTGTTAGCAAGTCATATTTTTTTTTAGCCATTTAACCTATATAATACATGTATAAGTGTGCAAGGTAACATATGATATATTCCGCTCATCTCATCTATTACAGCTAGCACATCCCTGAAATCCTTAACATTTCTGGTAGCCTTGGTGAGGAAATTTTCTCATTGAGCAAAATCATGTTTATATACTCATCTTCCAATCTAGGATGCACCCTTAATAAATTATTATTTCCAAATTATTCTTAGAGAGTACGTGACATCGTTTATTTTCATTGCTTATGAATAAAAAGGAACCAATGTATTCTATTTTATTTAAAACCAACATAAGAAAACAGAAAGACCCATTTATCCCCCCAGTTTAAATGCAAACTAACTCCAAGTTAGTCTGACTTCAGGGAGTATTTAGAACTGTCCTGGTTCACTAAAAAGACTTATAATTTACATTATGAAACCCAAATGTAATACAAGGCAGGCACAATAGTAAGCCAAATAGAAGAAAAGAACCACTACTCGTCCAGGGTATTCCTTCAAGATCGAAGTATCATCTAACTGAAGACACCGGGTCATGACCACTTGCAACTCTACTATACAGACACCATGCTTCTTAACTGACACTAATAATATGGATAAGGCCTTTTCGAGATGGCAGCTGATGACTTACTCTGGCTCAGTTCCCATTGTCCATGATCACTACCAAACGTCATTCAGACAGACTTCACCACCACAAGAGAAAAATCTGCATTGGACAACTGCTGACCTGCACCAAAATCCAAATTAGTAAAACGGTAGACTTCCAGCTATAAAAACAAGTTTCATTTTGGATAGTATAAGCTATTATGAAGTTAAATCCTTAACAAGACATGATATACTTGCCAGAAATCAGCCATATAGACAAGCTGTCTCTCTTATGCCAAAATCGGGGCCTTCCATGACTTATGAAACATTCAACCTTTTAATGCAATCCTTATGTCCTTTTTCGGAGCTAGAGGAAATGTATCTGAGAGAGGTTGAACGTAGGATCCACAAGGACAAATAATTGATCACAAAAATTACATGATGGTCTGCTTTTCACCAAATTTCTCATTTTTTGTTATGGCGCCTGGAAAAAAATTGAGTGTGCAATACGAGTATCAGGCGGTCTATAACCTCAACTGCAGACTTGTTGAAGTAGTTCACTACCTTGAATGAAAGCATAAGATGGCAAAACTTCTCTATCAGGTATTCTTCATCAGTCACTAGGTTCCAATATTGCATCTAGAGGTGAACTGACAGAAGACCTATAGCCAGTATCTTTCATTGCCATAGTCAACTCTTCCAAGATATCATAGATCTCGTCACAATGAGGGTGGTTTTGGTCCCTCGATACAAAACAGTTCAAAAATCCAGTAATTTCAATCCAACTACATCCAATCTCCTTCCTCAAACCTTTTTCACTCATTTGTTTCCGCACTTTGTCAACTTTTTCCCACTTCCCTTGCTCAGCATACATATTGGAGAGCAAAACATGGTAGCCAGTCTTGCCATTTCCTGCCTCTATTTCAAGCAATTTCCCAGCAACAACCTTGCCTAGTTTAAAATTCTTATGTATTCTGCAAGCCCCAAGAAGCAATCCCCAAATTTCCATCACATCACCCTCTTCTCCCAATCCTTTGACAAATTCATAAGCTTCAACCACCCTTCCAACCCTCCCTGACATGTCTGCCACACAACAGTAGTGTGGTGTTCTTGGTTTAATACCGTACTCCCTTTTCATTGAATCATATATAGAAAGACCTTCATCAACCAAACCTGCATAACTGCAGGCAGACAAGACTGCAACAAAGGTAATGGCATCAGGTGCAATGCCAGATCTCTGCATTAAGTGAAACAAAGAGAGAGCTCTCTCGCCCATTCCATGTTGACCATAGCCCAGTATCATTGTGGTGTACATGACAGAATTCTTCTCTTGGGTTCCCATAAATACGTTTTCAGCATGTGTGATTGCACCACATTTTGAGAACATGTCAATTAGAGCAGTTCGCACAAAGACATTTTGGTCAAGGTAGTGGCAGATAGAAACCCATGGAGTTGCTTACCCATGTCTATGTTTCCTACTGGATTACAAGCTGGGAGAACTGATGCTAAGGTCACCGCATTTGGTATTAGATTCTGCTCAAGCATCTGCCTAAAGACAACAAAAGCTTCTTCAGTTAGGCCATTCTGTGTATACCCAGCAATCATAGAATTCCAAGTTGCCTGATCTCTATCATGGTTATAGTCCTTTTTGAAAATTCGTTCTGCAATCCTTATTGAACCAGATTTAGCATACATGTCGATGAGATAACTGTCCATCCCCTCAAATTGCACTTCATGCCTAATAAGATAAGCATGTTTCTGCTTTCCACTATCTGGATTTCTAAGATTTGATGAAGCTTAAAGCTTCATCATCCAAACCATTTTGAACGAATGCAGAAACCATGGTATTCCATGAAACAACATCCCTCTCCGGCATTGTATGAAAAAGTAGGAATGACATCTCAATAGAATTGCATCTTGAATACATAACGATAATTGCATTTAGTAAAGTAACAGGCACCACTCCCAAATGCTTGATAACAAAAGCATGTAGTTGTCCAGCTAATTCCAACTGTTGCAACAGTGAACATGCAGTTAAAGCGGATAGAAAAGTCACCTCATTAAGAATTGCCTGGTCTGACCTTACAGCTGGAAAGAACAGGTTGATCGCTTCAATGGGAAGGTTATTTTGAATATAGGCGCCATCATGGTGTTCCAGATCTCTGTGTTTCTCTTCAAGCAATGGTCAAAAATCTTCCTAGCATAATCAAGGCAACCAAGCTCGGCATACATGAATATTGCTGAGCTCACAACAAACAAGTCATTGACATATTCATCACCCAATCTTAGAAGCATACCATATAAAACATTCGCATTCTTATATTCGCCAATAGCCGAACAGGCCGGGAAAACATTGACAAAACGGACAGCACTCGGTGTTATTCTCATTCTCATCATCGTCCTAAATTGCTTAATAGCTTCTGCATATCTCTCCATCTTAACATACCATGAAACTAATGTATTCCAAGCAACCACATTTCTCTTAGGCATTGTATCAAACACTCTTCGAACTAAATCATACTGGAAATAATCAAAGTAATTATAACAAGCAGAGTACATATTCAAAAGAGAATTATATCCTACTGGGGTTCGGTAGACACCGAAGAACATGACAATGCAGGGCTTTACCCATCTTGAAATTTCACGTATCGGCGCAGGCTTTGAGGGTGGAAGAGTAAGTGTAAGGGTCAGACTTGGTTTGGGGAGAGGAGCTTTTCATCTGGGTGTAAAACAAGAGCGCTTCATTGGGCATGTTGTTACAAATGAAACCAATAATGATGGCGTTCCAAAGCACGGTTGTTGGGCGAGGCAAAGTATCAAACAGTTGGCGTGCAAGGTGAGGTTGGCCTTCTTGGCATAGTTTGCTTAGACGGAAGCGAATGGAACGTAGATTTGAGTTTTGGGAGATGGAGGGTTGTAGGTGAGAGGTGGTCGGGAGGGCTGGGTATGGCGGTTTGTTTGGCGGGAGAGGGCGTGGAGAGAGGTAGGGGAAGAGCAGAGGAGGCCATGGTTACGATGTGAATGAGTTGCTCTGTCGTTCGTTTTCCCTCCTAATTTGTGGATTGGGATATTGTTTGGTTGGCTACTAGTTAGTTAAGCCACCGTCTTACTTTTACCTGAAAGGAAATCAATTTCAGGTAAAAAAAAAAAAAAAGTGTAATATTTTCGATAATAGGAATCCCTTTATAAAAGTACAATCCAAAAACCTCTCATATACTGCGTAAAAAATATACCATTAAAGTGTAATATTAGGTAACATTTTCTTCCTACTATTATACAAATTGAAAAGTTAAATTTCTCTATACAAATATGTTTGATTTGGTTCGGTCCAAATTTTAAGTGTTTTTGGTTTCCTTTTTTCAAAAGCATAAATTACTTTATCAAATATTAAGTAGGTAAGAATTTATAATGAACACCAAGAATGTCCTTAATCTAATTGAAGATTTACAAGTGAAACGTGCATATGAAATAAATTGATGTGATCTCAAAATTATATGAAAGAAAATTGAAACTTAGTGGTCTATTTTAATATTAACCCTCAAATCTTATGGTATAAAATAATATTTTCCCTACAGATTATAGTTTATAGGAATATTTGTGATTATGATTTTATAGCATATATATTTTTCGAAATCGGACCCTGACTCAGTCATACCGAGTTATGTGAGCCTGGTTCGAGCAAGTTCACTTCCTGCATTTGCTTTCAATAAAGATGGTGGGTACGAGTCATTTGCAAACCACTCAAAGAGGTTTAAGGAAACTAAGGGTATAATCGTCAATAAGGTCTTGGAGGTGGAATCTCATGCTGTGAGCTCAGTTGAAAATGGTGAACCTGAATTTCCTCTTGTTTACACAGCGGGGCCTTTGATTGGAAACCATCACTTGCAGCAGGTTGATCGCGCCAAATTTCAAAAGATCATGACGTGGCTTGATGATCAGCCGTCGAAATCAGTCGTGTTCCTCTGCTTCAGGAGCTCCAGGACTGGGAGCTTCGGTGAGGCCCTGCTGAGAGAGATTGTGATTGGCTTATAGCAGAGTGGTCACCGGTTCTTGTGGTCCGTACGCAAAGACCCTCCAAAGGACAAGTCTGTAACGTCGGGTGAAGACACAAATTATGAGGACTTCTTGCCACATGGATTCTTGGAGAGGACTAAAGGAGTAGGTGTTTTATGTGGGTGGACCCCACAACTGGAGATCCTAACAGAGAGATCTAAGGTTTCGTGTCGCACTGTGGATGGAACTCCATAATGGAGAGCCTGTGGAATAGGGTGCCTATTGTGACTTGGCCTCTGTATGCAGAGCAGCAGATTAATGTCTTTCAGTTTGTGAGGGATTTGGGGTTGGCCGTGGAGCTAAGGTTGGACTACAGAAAACACGGTGGAGATCATCTTGTGAGGGCCGATGAGATTGAGAAAGCTGTGAGACATGTGATGGACGGTGATAATAAGGTGAGGAGGAGGGTCGAGGAGATGAGTGAGAAGTGTAGGATTGTTGTTGGTGATGGTGGGTCTTCTTCTACTGCATTGAAAAGCTTGATTGAGGTCATGTTAGCAAACCTTAACTAAGTAAATGCACATGATGTCTGATTTGGTTTGAAACATAGATTCTCATTTTGAGATATTCTTATTAAATAAAATTTGTGCGTGAGTTTGAGACATCGCTACATCAACTTTGTTAACTTATAGGATCGGTAGCAATTGTAGATGATAAAGCTCAACTCACGATGTCAAGGTATGATCGTCTTTGTTTATTTTTTCTACCTTATTTATCAAAAAATAATAATAATAAACGTATATATCATTGTCGATAACATCTGAATAACAAAATATCTGAACATATTACAAGACACTCTTGATAATATAAAGAGAACATGTTCGTGTTATTATGACTAGAAAGAATTCATAATACAAAAAAAAAATTAATTGAATGAAACAATGAATAAATAATTACATGCGAGGAAATAAGACTTCTTCAGATATTTGAATTTCCATCTCTCAGGTAGTTGGAGAGCCTCACATGGTCCATGGGATCCCTCTTTTTTTTCTTGAAATGCTTTGAGGCGGCTCTTAGGACCTTCTTCCATACCTAAAACATCAATCACAGAAAGAATTCATAATGTTAGAAATCAAGCAACAGATCAACATAAGAAACTCAGTTGCAAAAGTGATAAAAGTTCAATTTTTCCAAAATTTCAAAGTCTCACTAGAAACTAGAAAGAGATTGAAAAATGTGAAACATCTTTTCTGAAATCCCCCTGAATGATTAAAGTTCAAAACTTTCCCCCAAAATTTCAAAATGTTACTAGAAAGAGATGCAAAATGAGATCCATCTTTTCTGAAATACCCTGGATCCTTATATATCAGTGAAAATCTCAGATTCTCAGATTCAGTTTTAAAGAAGAACCCAGAATCAGAAATAGTCAGAAAAATAATTGGAAAGTAAAGTATAAAAGAATAATCTAAGACCCAGGTAACGAGGTACCTTTGAGATTACGGGGTTACAATGAACCCTAACTGGAGTTGGAGAGAAATCAGAAGTCAATGCCATCTTATTTTTCTTGCCTTTCTTCTTCATCATCTTGTTCTTCAATGCGCTCCGGTTAATACGAAAGCAATCTGTGGAGATCTTCTTCTTACTACTGGAACCGACTTTCTTGATGCTGTTCTGATTGTTCAACTCCAACCCCATATCAAAATTGAGCTTCCTTGGCGTCACGAAATGAAAATCATCCAAGTCCAAATCCATAGGAGCGTAAGCTCGAGGGACCAAAGGGGACCATATCGAACTCTGAGTGTAGTCGAAATCGAAAGCTGAGTTGTCCGGAAACTTGCAGAGAAGCTCCCTCGACATTACTGGCTGCAAATACTCCACCACTTTGCAAGTGCTGCTAAAAAATAAAAGTCTCTCTCTTTCTCCTTCTTGTTGTTCGAGTGAAGTGAGTGAAAATGATTCTTTAAGTGCCATTTTGGGGTAAAGATGAGAGCTTTTGTGTTGGTGAAGTTTTGATTTTGGGTTTTAATTTGGGCAGCCAAGGTCAAGACAGAAAAGGAAAGGAGGTGCAGACAAGACACGAACAAGAAAGTTACCGTTGGCTTTTTAAAAAAAACATGTAATGTCTAACGGCCGAAAATATCTGCTATAATAGGTTGGGCCAGACCCAATAATCAGATATGCTGGATGTGGCACATACGGTTTAGTTCTATCTAGGCCCAAAAGGTTTCTCAGCTTACCCATATTTGCTCTAAAGATCAAGATGCAAGCATGAAGTCATGTAACGCAGTAAAAGCCTCCCTAAAAACAAAAATACCTCCTTTGTATTTTATGTATGATTGCTTAAACACTACTATACCTGCGGTCAGTTTTATCGTCCATTAACATTAATAACAATTAGCGACGGGCATAAAGACTAAAGAGTGGACACACACTGCATAGTATGTTGTATGTGTAGTTTCGGGCATCAAAACCAATACAAAACGAACATGCCAATTCTTACAAAAGATACCACCATTAATTAGCAGGTAATATAAATTCTAAATGAATACGCCCTGCTTAGCCAATACAAGCAAACATTCCAATTCATGAAAAAAAACAAACTAACTTGGCTATTTCTTGGAAGGATAAACCTAAACAAGTTTCATTTAGGAAAAACAACCCAAAAAGTTTATGAATTTATTTGAGAAAAATCAAGTCCGTCTGTTTCTTTAAATATAAAGAGATTTGACAATAGTCATTCTGTGTCTTCAAATTTGAAGGAATTTAACAATTACAAGTCATTCTGTGTCTTCAAATTTGGTGCAAAAAAAGATGATTCACTCATGGGAGGAAGAGAAAGCAACGCAACGGCCAGTGACATCCCTATCTAGGATATGAGCTATTTCTTCAGGAGGAGGGTCATCAAACCAAATGCAAGATTGTTGACGCTCCAACGCAATCTTTGCAAGCCTGTTAGCAGCCAAATTATCATAGATTTGGACAGGACGGAGCGTCACAGACCTAATCTGTCCCAAGTCATAAAGGCACTCAGCAACAAGAGCCCTGACCTCTGGGTCAGTGCTCACGATCTCACCAAAGATCATCCGAAACATAAACAGATGATTCCCTTCAATTTCAAGATAATCGATTCCTTCACTTATAGCAAAGTCAGGAGCCCTCTTGAAAGCTGTTAGTTGTGCTATTGATAAGCAGCTGGCCGTGCCTAAAGGGCGTGCAAAGCCAGATTTAAATACAGCATTGCGATCTCTCACAAGGCAACCAACGGAAGCCATCGTTTCTTCCTCGTCGTAATGACCAGCGAAGTTGAGCTTCCACGAACCACCAACAGGAGGAGTCCATGCAATGACAAACGCAGATTCTTCCTCACTGGCCTTTAGCATACCTTCGGGAGCACCTACAGCCATATTTGTGTTTTTCCTGAGGCTGCCGCTTAGCAAACACATAATGATGGCTAGTTTCAACAATTGAACAGAATTTATACTCAGGATGGCTTAATTGCCTTCCTCAAGCACAGGAATTCATTCCTTTCAGGCCATGGATTATAAGGTAGGGACCTGCGGCAACGGTCCCTTTCCAAAACAAAATCTACATTTTTAGAAAATAAACTAATAGACCTTCTTTCCAAATAACAAAGTTCATGCACGGATTGTTATAAATGGAAAGGGACCGTTTCCATCGATAGCAAAAAGTTTTCCACATAAATAAGGTTTAAATTTGAACTCTAAAAAACATTATTTTCATTCATGATGAACCTAACTAAACTTACTTCCTAAATTCAAGAAGAGTTCAAGCCTCACTTGTTATAAATGGCAAGGGGACATTGGCAACAGTCATATAGTTTGCCGTCTAAGTTCAGAGTTTGTGCTTAAGTTAGGTTTATCATGTAATTATGTTTCCAGACAGAAACAAAAGAATAATAAGAGCTATTCTTAGCACCCAACTAAAGCTGATTAGAAGTTCAAGCAGAACATAATGTGTCTTGTTACCTATTAGTTGTTTCTAGTTAAAATTGAAAGTCAGCAGCTATTATTTAACTTCAATGAAATATACAGCGCAAGAGACATATGCAAAAAAATTTAACTAGCCTTGATGTGAGCAAAATTTTTGTGTAGTTTTGTTGTTCCAAAGCTTCATTAACACTGGAAAATAAATAGTCCTAAGGTTCTGTAGGTGTCAAGTTTAACTAATATCACATCAAGGTGAGAATACTTATAACGAGATTCATATTTTCCAACTTAAAGGGTTTAGTAACTTATGCCCATCACACATTTACTTTTCATAATTTTAAACCTCTAAAAATCATAGCTTCACGAATTAGTGTGTGAGCATGGTGAGACCCTTAAGTGACGTAGGATAAGTTAAAACGCACCATGCTCATCTAGAAGCAAAGATGTTAGACATTTCATAAAAACTTCTTAGAAACTCTTTGAGCAAGCAAAAAAAAGTTCAGACAACTCCAATTTTCATATTTGCCCACTGGCAAGCAAGAATATATAGTATATACAAAGACAGAAAACTTACTTGCCCAACTCTCAGAAACAATAAAGCATTATATCAGATTGACCATCATTGCCATGCTCATCTAGAAGCAAAGATGTTAGACATTATGGAAATTTAAATTGGGGATAAGCTAAACAACAATTAAAGATCGAAACTTTTATACTTCACCGATGACACATTTCATAAAAACTTCTTAGAAACTCTTTGAGCAAGCGAAAAAAGGTTCAGACAACTCCAATTTTCATATTAACCCACTGGCAAGCAAGAATATATAGTATATACAAAGACAGAAAACTTACCTGCCCAACTCTCAGAAACAATAAAGCATTATATCAGATTGACCATCATTGCCATTTCAATCACATTGAGCAAGCACAAGTTTTCTTCTTTTGGGTCCATAACCATTAATAGGGCAAATTGCACAACTTAGTTAATCAGTGATTTCTTTAAGAGCAGATTCAAGAAGGTTTGTCCAATTCCTAATATCCCAAAGCACAGAAGTACATAATAGCAACTCAATCCACGAAATAGAGAAGTATCCGAAAACATTAAATCAGTATAGAGTTAACAATTACCATTGCCCTCCTCGAATCTTGAACGACTAAATGTGAGCTCTCTCCCTTCTCTTTCCCCCCATTTGATTCATCATCCCCGCTTGCCTTGCCGGGAAATGTCCCTCTTCCCCTTCCTCCATCTCCGTACTGTGTACAATAATACCCACCACCTCGTCCAAACCACCGCGCAGGACTCCTACTAATCAAAAGGGTTCCTGCAAATGACAATATCCAGATTGCGACCAATGTCTATATTATAATCTAATCTCCCACTTCAAAAAAAAAAAAAAAAACCTATAACATTATTATTATTAATATTATTTTCATACTTTATAAGTGAATTTATCATTAACTTTTTTAAAGTCGGATTTTAAAATGGAATATTAAATTTTAAATTTCTCATGTTATACTTTGTTATAATGTGAATTATTTATACATTTTACGTTCGATCAGTTATTATTCATATAATCATAACATAATTAAATATTAACTATATATTTTTAATAGTTCAAAAGAATTTCCATCTAATATCGACTACACAATTTAATTGCATTTTAAACCACCCAAAGAACATAGACTTTATCTTGCATTGCCATTTTTTTTACAATACAAAGTTATAGAAGAGGAGCACACTTCTACTCCTAGAGACAAATACAATACAAATTAAGATAATATCATAAGAGAGAGAGAGAGACCATGGGAGTTGTTCTTCTCTTTGAGTAGAATACAAGCAAAATATAAACTACAATGCTCATATTTCTCCACTGCCAAGCAAGAATATATTCAAAGGAGGATTCAAAGATTGAAAATCTAATTATACACCTATCCATGACAAGCAAATTATTTGAGTCTTACACTACAAATTAGTGTCTGAGGAACCTTCTTTACTTTTTCTGTCTTTCATATTTTCACTTTAAGCTCCTATATAAATCTTTACCCTGACTTCTTTCTTGATAGATCAACAAATTAAGCACTACAATTTTCAGTTTGGTTGTTCTTGGTACAATGTATTATTGTTACTACTTTCTCAGATTCATTATCATCTCCATCTCAATCACAACAATCTTCCTTAATCAATCTGGTAAGCAATGATTTCATTTTAACAAATTTACTTATTCATTCGTTATACTTACACATAAAATGTCTTATTTTTTTAGATCGGTTTGACCCTTATACGAAATTAACTATTAAATGTAAGTCACATGACGAAAGTGCTCGTACACCTTTGACACGAGGGATTACCTGCACTTCACCTTCTAGTCTTAGCTTAGTGATGATGTGTTACGTGTTAGTCGCTTTCGTGTTTTTGCATAGTTTAATTTTTTTGGATGTTTTGGCCAATTTTAGTTTTAATTATCTTCTTAGTGACAATTTGTCATGTGTTGGTTGGTTTCATATTATTGTTTAGATCATATTTTATAGACGTTTCTTCCGTTTCAAAATTAATCATTGCGTGATTTGTTTTAGAGCAGATGCAAGAAGTTTTGGCCAACTACAAAAGAGCAACACAATCCATGAGTTAGAGAAGAAACTAAAAACCCTAAATCACTTAGAGCTAGACCTCCCATTGCCTTATTCAAACAGTGTACCAGTTGCTCTGAGCCCTTCACTTTCCTCACCCCCTTCTGCTTCACAAGCCCCAGTGCCCTTACCTGGAAATATCCCTCCATTCAATGCATACCCACCGATTTCTCCAACTAATGCAAACCCACCTACAAATGGGCCTTCTCCATACCCAACTGGGCCGCCTCCTCCCATCATTCCAAGCCCACCTAAACCTTCTCCTAGCCCACCACCCAAGCCAGTTCTAAGCCCACCAGTAATTTATCCTCCCCCATCTGGCCCCACAATCCCTGCTGTCCCGCCACACAAGAACTCGCCGAAATCAGGGAGCTGGTGTGTGGCAAAGCCGACAGTACCCGGCCCGATAGTCCAAGAAGCTATGGACTATGCATGCGGGTCGGGCGCAGACTGCAAGTCGATCCAGCCCAATGGGCCCTGCTACAAACCGGACACTTTGCTGTCCCATGCCTCGTACGCCTTCAACAGCTTCTGGCAGAGCACAAAGGCCGCCGGCGGCACTTGTGATTTTGGCGGGACCGCCATGCTTGTCAGTGTTGACCCGAGTAAGTCCAAATTCTGCCCATTTTACACTCCCAACGTAAATATATAACATTATCCAAAATATTTAATTTTAACTTTGTAATTAGTTAAAATGAAAATAAAAATAACATTTAACCGTTCAAAATTTCATCTGATTATCCATATATGAGTGTGTGACATGTAAAGTTTGATCCACGACGAGAAGTGAGAATTGGCCTGACAAATTAACGTTGTTTTTACTCTGATAAAATATAAACATCATCTTATAACCAGAATCGACATACAACATGGAGAACTTTTTAGTAAATAAAGAGTAACACTGAAAACAAAAAAAAAATGAGAATTTAAAAAGATATCTATGGAGATCAAGATCTGTCAATCTAATTCGGATATTTTTATATTCGTATTCGTGTAAAGAAAAAGGGTCGTCGGAAAAAAAAAAAGTTAATCAAGGCACTCAGCCTAGTGTTTTTAACTTTTTATGTTGAGAAATTATTACAACCAAATCTCCCGCAAATCCATGCACAACTTTAATTTACATTTTGATTTGATTCGAAGCTATCATACCTTTCAATTTTGTTTAAGTTTAGCTGTATTTATGATCTGAGTAGTGATTGATTTTTAAGATGATGTTGTTACATTATTTTGAGTCAGTTTTTATTCACGACACATAAAATGTTAATGAACTTCAATATGTAATGTGACGTCTAGAATTTAAGTTCAAAAATACGCGCAAAAAAAAATATTGATCAATAAAGTATGATTTTATTCACGATGCGTAAAGTATTTATGAAATCCAATATGTAACATGATATAGAATTTGAATTTACGAAATGAATAATCTGATATATAACCCGATATATAACCCTTAGTTAACTTAATAGGGTGAAGTGGTGAACAAAATATTTAGTATATATTAACTTTGGATTTTAGTATAGATTTTGGGACAAATATATTAAAGCAAATCAACATGAAAAAGGTCTCTAGGTAGGCGTGTGACCCTACGTTGAATTGGCTATACATTATCTCTTCTTTTACTGATTTTGAATTGGTGTCACGCACTTTATTTAAGTGACACATGCATGTGTATATAGAACAATGATTGAGACTTTACAATATATGGTTGCATGATTTGGTAGGTTTCGAGGGATGCAATTTCTTCTACAATGGATGATATATCCATGGATCGAGAAGAAAAATCTGATTGGGACTTTGCAAGAGTGAGTAAAGAAGAGACGGTCTTTATTTAGATGGACTTTCGTTTTCATGTGCAATTGGATTTTTATTTTTTTTGGGGTAGAAACTTGGAAAGGGCACTTGAAAGTGATCGAAGTATGTACGCTTGTATTCATCTTCCTGTAATATTCCACTCTCCATTCTGTGTGCATGGAATATACGTCTTGGCTAGCTGTTGCGTATACCCTTTGAGATGGACTAATTCATTCTTATGAATATATGTAGGAAGTTTCTTAGGGTATGTATCCCGTTTTACTGTATGTGGATCGGAGTAATGATATCTTATTTATATTATCGATATCTTATTTAATCGTTCATATGTTTATCTTTGCCTATATATAGGAAGCTTATTAGGGTATACCGTTTTCTTGTACGTGGATAAAAAAATGATTGCTACATCCAGAGATGTAGTTACAATGGGGCCTGGTGGCTAAGGGTCCTGAGCCCCATTGGTATTGACAGATTAATAAATGAGGATTACAATTATATGTTTTGAAATTCTCAATCAATTTAGATATACAATTTCAAGTTTCCCAACAATACATAGATTATTATTATATACAATTATAATTTTACGCAAGTCTATTAACACTTCAATCATAACGTACGCTTGAAATTCATGTGCAATTGGATCTTCGTCTATGAACACTTCAATCATACCAAACTCGATCACTTTCGATGCTTTCATTTTATGTTCTAACTTCTAGTAATGAACATTCAAAGTGAGACATGGAAAATGACACATTTGGAAGTTCTTGATGCCTTTATATATTTCTATTTGTAAACTAGTACTACTAATTTGGATTGTTCTCTGAAAGTTGTAAGGATGATGTACATGAACGACGACTTATATTAACCTAATTTAAAGGGTGTCTCTAAAAGTTAATTGATCGTGAATTTTTTTGTTTTCTTATATGTAAACCGAGTGATAATATTTAATTAATTAAGATGCTTCAATTTAATTTTTTTGGTCGACAAAGAAAAACCCAAAATAGCGCAGTTAGTGCCGTGGTACTTGCGCCTAATCAAACGCCAATCGCTAGGGCAATTGCCTACATATATTATTAGGAAGACAATATTAACGAAGAATGCTACATTTTTATACGGAATTTAAAGTGGGGATTTGGGGAATCCGAATTTCTTGTTTCTATTTTTTTTTTGGGATTTGTAAATTCCAATTTTTATCATCTAAACTAATGAATTGTTACCGTAAGAATTTTAAAATTTCAACTTTTTATCAATTTTTTTTGTTATTTTCTTTTATCCAAACACACTCTGAAAGTTTTTATTAATTAAGTTAACGAGGTTGTTAATTTATCCATGTAAAATGACTCTTCAAATCGAGACTGAATAAAGATATTATTTAATTGTGATTATTGATGAAAATTTTCAAATCATGGGGAAAAAATGAAAGGTAAAAACCTACAATTAATTTCCACGGGCCACAACTCCTCGTCTCTAAAGAGAACTTTTCCAATTTCATCTTCTCTCCTTGGCTCTCTTTAGCTTCTCACAATGGTCTCTATTCTTCTTCAATTTATGTTGTGATTTCTCTTTGTTCTGACTACTCAAAGAAGATTGGGATTTGATTTCTCTTTGTAATAATATCCTACTTGTTAATTTCCATGTTTAA
Organism: Prinsepia uniflora; assembly: GCA_032719365.1. Lineage (NCBI taxonomy): Eukaryota > Viridiplantae > Streptophyta > Magnoliopsida > Rosales > Rosaceae > Prinsepia > Prinsepia uniflora. The sequence goes on along the minus strand of CM064876.1, from coordinate 2,488,117 downwards.
TTTCTACAAACTTTTTGTACTGGATTTTTTTATTCTAAAGTTAAAATCAAAAGATGAACAATCGGTTGTTACTTAATGAGAGGAGAGATGAAGAGAAGTTAGGTGGGCAAGGAAGGGTTGTTGAAGATCGACGAAGAGTGAGCCACTGATAAATGGAGGTGGCACACCTTCTTGGCTCAGGTGTTGGGAGGTACTGATAAATAGAGCCGCTGATAATTAATGGAGGTGGACTGTTTGGTATGTTTAGGGTTTAGGGCTCGGTGAACTTCTTCATTGCGGTTGGGTTTAGGGTTTTTTTTTTCTTTCTATAATTGTTTAAATAATTTTATTAAAAATAAACTCAAGGGTATATATTGGTAGCACAAGTCATAATGATATGAAGAATGATCTAATAAGAGAATAATCGGTCAAGTGGATCTAACCTAACTCTGTTGATAAGAGTCTTGACGTTGTAGGCTACTAGTTAATTTCAAGTTCGAACCATAAGACATAGTAGTATATATGTGATAAAAATTTCCCCCTCTACTGTAAATACATAGAATAATAGAATTTAAGTAGTAAAATACGTAGCGTAGAAATCTTCGCCTAACAAAAAAAATTAGAAAATTGTATATGCAATATTAAACGTACACTCATGCAGGCACGGTCCAACATGAAGGGCTAAGCCCACCAGAAATTATTAACCCAAAAGAAAAAATAGTATATTTTTAATATTTATAGTCTATCCAATTAATTTATTATGCACTTAAATAAGATAAAAATAATATTTTTAAAGATTGTATAATATATTCTTCAAATAAAAGAGTATTTTTTAATAATATTGACAACGACTTGATAATAAACTCATGTAATATGTAAAAAATTAATAGACTACAAGTTTAGTACTTTTATATTACATGATATTGTATAAAATTGTTAATTTTTTTTTTTAGTTTTTTGTATATAAGTATTCATTTTTAGGATAAAGTTAATCGGTATATATTTTACTTTTTATCAATAAAATTCATTTGTACTATCGGATTTTGATACAATATAATACTAATAAAACTAGCCCACCTCATATTCAAATCCTGGATTCGTGCCTGCACTCATGGTCGTCGATGATGAGATGTCGATTAACAACCAGCTAAGCCGTGCAATTTTCATGCACAAGGTGAATTTACAATCTGAAAAAGTTTCGATAAAATCATATATCAAACCCATTTTCATAAAAATGAAGCGAGGTTTAAATTTGAACGCAAAAAAAAAAAACGAAAATTGTTTATTATATCTCAACTTGATTATGAATAAGTCTATGCTCTCTAGCTAATCTATACTTAGAAAAATAATATGTTCGTACAAGTATGGTGGCCGACACGAAAATCCAATTGCATGAATCTGTTCATAGAAATGGTTATGCTTTGAAACTATAGCCTTGAGAGGACGAAATAATCTCCCAAATTAAATATATCCTTTTAGTTGAAAAGGTCTAACAATGAAGGCCTCTTCTTTTTAATCGAAACCCTAATTTTTTTTTTTTTGTGGCTTGGCAATCATAAAATCCATTCACGGGTTGAATAGTACCACTACAAGTTAAAACTTGCCTCTATCAAAGAAACGCGTTTTTTTTTCTTCTTCCAAATAGTAATTTGGTGGATGCATTCATATATATGATAAAATTATAAGCGATTTTAATTGAATTAAAATTAATTTTTGTAATTAATTTAATTAAATTATCACTACATATTGGACAATGTGGATTTTAATTAAATTTAAATTATTTTTTTGTATTGTTAGATCACTATTTTATTGCAATGTTTAAAACGGCAGTCGCTTAGTCCGCTTAGGCGCTCGAAGGCGAGAAACTGTCCGGTATAATGATTAAGCGTTTAGGTAGATTTTTGTGTACATATATATATATATATATATTTAGTTATATAAGTTATTTTATTTATTAAATACTTAATTAATAATATAAGTATTAATTAGAACAAAAATAATAAATTTAAAAAATATAGAATGATATAATACAATTAATAAAAAAAAACTTACATTTTCAACCGCCTAGGCCTTGGCCTTCGCCTAACAGCCTAGGCGCTAGGCTCTTATTGACCGTCCTAATAATAAATACCTAGCCGCCATTTAGATTGAATTGAATAATTAACGTTGCGTACATTTAGATTATATTAATATATATATATATATGAAATGAAAGTCGATTTATAAATTTCGTCGAAATTGGAGAAATTAAATGGATTCATTATATGTGCAACGATCTACTTTTAGTTCTACTAAGATTGCTTTGCAATACCCAACTTGATGATCTGAATGTCGAGGACGGCAGGGGTCCACTCCTTCAATTTGTTTGAGGTGAAAGTGATCATCAAGTAGGAGTTTGGAAGGACCTCAAGTCTATGAATGATGACAATTTGTCATTAATTTTACACAGAAACGTAGCAATTTTTTAATATATGGAGTTGGTACCACGGAGAATAAGAAACAAGAGTGTCTGTGGTTGATTGCTATCTCTCACTAAATCTCTTAATATTACTCACTTATTGACTAGTGTGAATGCATATTCGTGGTATAGAGATCAATGATTAAACGTCTTTAGGCATGATTACGCTTCTATTCATGATTATTGTGCCATATTAAGCACGATTTCAATATAAAGAGCTGAGTAAATGTTTTTAGATATGATTACACTCGTATTCGTGATTATTGTGTAATTCTTTTATACTCAGAAGCCAACAAAAGTTGAATTCTTTAACTCAACTCTGACCGATAAATTAGAGCCCACATCACCGAACCCACAACGATGGATTATTGTGTCGTGAGCCCACATCACCGAACCCACAACGATGGATTATTGTGTCGTATTAAGCACGTTATAGAGAGATAATTAAATGTCTTTAGGCATGATTACACTCCTATTTATAATCATTGTGTCATATTAAGCACGATTTCAAACATGTTCGTATTAAAAAGTTTTGCGTTAATTAAATACTTGTACTCATTACTCAATATTCAAGTGTGACACATCAACAAACCGCACACCGACACAAGTCGATCTCTCACTTCCCCCAAAGCACATTGCCACATTGCAATCTCTATAAGAAGCCTTTTGCAAGGTGTTGGGTTTCAATATATCTATCAACTCTTGTGGTTTTCCCCAACTCCTTTTTAGGGTTAGGGGTTCAAAAATGGAGATCAAGTATGGTTTGGCTATGATCTTAGTGATCATTCTCAACTTGGGTAGTTTGCTCACTTCTCTTGCTAACTCCTACTGCCCACCACCAACATATCCACCAGTCCCTCACTTGCCACCCAAAAACCCTCCCCATGTCAAGCCTCCCTCCCACCCTAAACCACCAAAACAACCACCACATGTAAAGCCTCCCTATGTACCCAAACCGCCCTCAAACCCGCCACATGTAAAGCCTCCCTACGTTCCCAAACCGCCCTCAAAACCGCCACATGTAAAGCCTCCCTCTGTTCCCAAACCGCCCTCAAAACCACCACATGTAAAGCCTCCCTATACTCCCAAACCGCCCACAAAACCACCACATGGAAAGCCTCCCTATGTTCCCAAACCGCCCTCAAAACCACCACATGTAAAGCCTCCCTATACTCCCAAACCACCCTCAAAACCACCACATGGAAAGCCTCCCTATGTTCCCAAACCACCCACAAAGCCACCATATGGAAAGCCTCCCAATGTTCCCAAACCACCCATAGTAAAACCTCCTGTTGTCAAACCACCACCTTATCCCAAACCACCAATTGTACACCCACCCTTCATCCCAAAACCACCCATTGTGCACCCACCCTTCGTCCCACTTCCTCCTATTGTACACCCACCCGTTTTCCCAAAACCACCACCAGTTTACCAGCCACCACCAACACCAGTTGTCCCAGTGGAACCTCCTCCAGCACCAATTGTCCCAGTGAAACCTCCTCCAACACCAGTTGTCCCGGTGAAACCTCCTCCAACACCAACACCAACCCCAGTTGTCCCAGTGAAGCCTCCTCCAACACCAGTTGTCCCCGTGAAACCTCCTCCAACACCAACCCCAACCCCAGTTGTTCCAGTGAAGCCTCCTCCAAGTCCACCGTCGGAAAAACCGTGCCCTCCTCCACCACCACCAAAGAACACTTGCCCAATTGACACTCTCAAGCTAGGAGCTTGTGTGGACGTCCTGGGTGGACTGGTTCACATTGGAATCGGAAGCAGCGCCAAAGATACTTGTTGCCCAGTGCTTCAAGGCCTCGTAGACTTGGATGCTGCCATCTGTCTTTGCACCACCATCAAAGCCAAGCTTCTCAACATCAACCTCATCATCCCCATTGCTCTTCAGGTCCTCATTGACTGTGGGAAACATCCTCCCTCTGGATTCCAGTGTCCTGCTTAATGCCGCCAAACTATCCCAGTTACTGGTTCTTAATTTAATCTTCTCGTTGTGTAATAATATTTTCGCATATATGTCAAAGCTTGGAAGGAAAACATACTTCTTGAGGATCAAAATCTGTAATAATTAGTTTCTGTATTTTTTTTTCTTCATGAAATTAATTAACTCCGCTGTTTCTATTTTAGACTACCATAATTTCGATACCTAATCTTCAAATTCAAGCAATTAAAATATATCGAAATTCATTAGTCCAAATTTGAAATGAAATCATAATTAGATTCCGAGTAGTACTGGAGAGTGTGTCTGCAGGACAACGTGAGTTTTTTTTTTTTTTTTTTTTAACAAAACCACGTGAGTTTAGACTATGGAAAATGCCATAATGGAATTTGCATATCTTTTGACTTCGTTTTTTTTTTTTGGGTAAGGACGTGTGTGAGAATCAAAATATCAACATCAATCACCACATGCATGCACCACGTACTTCTACGGTCCTACCGCTTGTATTATTTAAAATTTGGACCCTTTTTGTCTATTTACTAATTTACCCACGTAGTTTTCGATCTATTCTGCCCAAAGATCCAAACCCTAGCTAGTAGCTACCGTCCGCATCACTGAATTATTGTACGGTGTAAAGGTTTACGTTGTGAACCTAGCTACGGTGTAAAGGTTCACGTTGTACGGTGTAAAGATCCAAATTAACCCTAGCTACTCCAACCTTCTGGTTCTGGAGTTTCAATCATGTGAGCCTTTTTTTATTTTATTTTAATGTTTAAATTAAATTTTTTTTGGTATTTTAATTTAATGATATAATATTACCATTGAATCCTTAGTGTATTTAATTTTTGTTATTTTATATTTTGTGTTAAGTAAGGGTATTTTTGGTTGAAAAGTTAATGAGACTTATAATAATAAAGATGATATATATATATATTAATATAATATCATCAAAATAAAATTAATGCATATAATATGAGACATATACTCATAATAAAATATTGATGAGCTTAGGCTTTGTATGTAAAATAGGCAATCTAATTTGTTGATGATTATTTATTAGTAAATCGAAAATCTTCTCTTACATTTTTTACCCCAAAAAAATTAAAATTGAAAGCCTTCTCTCCTACACTTAAGTTGCTGAACAATAAGCCCTTTCAAATTAATATTATTTTTTAATAAATTTGTTATGTAAGAATATATATTTTGGGAATTATGAGAAGAAAATTTGTTATGTAATAAATTTGTTATTACATTGACTGAAATTTGAACTTCACGTACGATCATATTGTTGACGTACGGTCAAACATTTTGGCATTGTTGATCTTTAATCTATAACATCTAGAAGAAAATTTCAGGGGCCTGATGAGATTTTTCCTGATGGAGAAAATATTCGATTAATCTCGCTCTACTCGATGAATTTTAATCTTGCTCGACAAATTTTAATCTTGTCCGACAAATCTCGTGTCGTTTTCGGGTAATATGATTTTTGTTCAAAAAATCTATATATCTTAATTCGTCGTAAAAACCTCAAACTCGACCGCTATTAGCAAACAAATGTTAATGTTATATGACAAATTTTATTATTATCCAATAAATTTGTATTCCTCAAATTAAATCTTTTTCCTTGTAATTTTGGCATTGCATGTACGTCAATGATGAGTATAGTAAATATATAAAACAATTGTTATGCTGTGAAATCTCACCTAACGCTTTATTCAACTACAATGTCACGTCACATTTGAGTTTCCAACACATCTACAGACAAGCTTATCAATCATCTTTTGTCATTTTTCACCCTCTCGTGAAACCCAAAACCCTAACTTTGATCATTTCCAGCTGGGAATTCTTGACTTCAATATGTAGGGTAGTCGGTTTGGAAGGAGAAGTATATAGGGTAGTCGGTTTGGAAGGAGAAATATATACTTATATGTATATATTAGAAACATATGTCAAATTGTCAATGTCGTTAATTTATACAACACGAATTTTAATATGATTGAACGATAGAAATACTGTGAGTAAGGAAATACTACCACATTGCTTGCAAGAGACATGGAATTAGCATATATCTCTCCTTCGGTAGACATAATTTGAAGAGGTAATATTTTTCTATAATAAATGATCTTTTAATCTTTTTTTTAAAAAAACTGTTATGAAATGAGCGTATGTTTAGTGATTATTTCATTTTTAGTTTTTAGTTATCACGTTTTACTTTGAGATATGAGAAAATAAAAAATATATATATATTATCAATGATATGGATAAAAGAATTAGTGATATATGTGAGAATGTGAAAGTACAAAAATCTCATATTAGAAAGTTGTACAATCTTGCAAAGATTTATCAGGAGATAGGTTTTTCCCCCTATTGCCGACTCGTTTTAGGGTCATGTGGGAATAAGGTTCAAGTCTACTAATCTGTTATGATGTCTCATCTGCATACATCACTGCACCTCCACTTGACACCTATTGTAATGGTAAACAACTCGTCTCCCCATGACCGGGTGATTCGTTGAGCCTTAACTCGATTGATTAGTCTGGACTTTCATCACACCCTTGCCACCAATGGTTCAACATGTCATCCATATTCTCCGTACCAATAAATTTCTTTTAACTACACCATCCTAGCTCGGATTACTAGCTCAACATACGCAACGGGGACAAATGTTAGGTTAGAATCTGATACTAAACTCTCAAAGGAGATCATGCTGGCATACGAATCGCCTAATTATCTTGATTCTATTATAAGTGTAGAGACCAATCTGCATGATATCAAAGCAGATTATCTAGTGTATAAGGCTTAACGGTCACACGTGTTCCATATCACCAAATATATGTTGTTTATGTTTTAGCCTTTTAGGTTTGAAAATTCACCACATTTGAATAAGAGTGTGCGAGAATGTGAAAATAATAAAAAAAATCTCACATTAAAAAATTGCATAACCTTATAAGGGATTATAAGTAATTAGAACTCTCACTCTATTGTTAATTGAATTTAACGTGGAATAACCTCAAATTTTCTTAATATATAAAGAATTAGAGAGACAACCAATCAAGTTCTGAAAACTGAGCACAGAAAAGTTTTTAAACCACCACAAATTATGTCATAATAATTTCATATGCAGTCTCCTCATTGACCTACTCGCATGTGACAACCCTTCCCTCTAAAGCTACTTTACTTGTCTAGTAATATTCAACAACTCGATAAGATGCCAGCAGAATGCCAGTGCTTAACAAAGGGTCCAGTGGACTGTGGAGCGAGCATATATACATGAACATTTGGGATATTTTATTTATGAGTAGAATTAGGAGCCGATTGATCATTGAATCCATTCTAAGTGAGTGTTTTAATTAGGTATAAATATTTGAAATGGCTTATTGTTCAGGAGATTTTTTTTTGGGGTAAAAAATGTCAGAGAAGTTTTTTGATCTGCTAATAAATAATCATCAACAAATTAAATTGCCCTTTTTACTTACGAAATCTAAACTCATTGATGGTGTCGTAAAATCAGGGCCGACCCTAAGATATTAAGAGTTCAAAACAAATATTAGAATTGAGGCCCCACAATTCTTCGACTTTCAAAATATCAATATCCGTAATATATGTGTACACATATATATATATATATATTTCTTAAAATATTTCTAAAACTTTTTAATAATTATTTTTATATATGCCATCAAATAAGTACTTAAGGTTCTTAATTAATTAAGAATTTATAAAAAAAAAAATTACATATACTTAACCATCGCATGCACGTCAATTACGTTTTGAGAGGCAAAAGTGTTAATTAAGTTCTCATAATCTAATGTTGGTACCTTTTTAAAATAAAATTGTCAAATAATTCAAATTTTGTTGTGATCGACATCGTTGATTGGAAATATGATTTGATTAACTTTAACATTGAAAAATTTCTTTATGCACGGTCAACTGTAATATGTATGATCAACAGGATTCTACAAGTAATCATTCCGAAGAAAAAAACTAGGATTCGAATAAGGGATTTTCTTGAAGGCGAATGAGTACCAAACCAACTCCCCCAATCATTCGAATTTGATTATTAAAGTATTACATTTATATATAGGTAGGTGCATTAGAGATTCAATAGAGTATCTAACATTATTAAACACTCAAAAATGAAATTTAGGGTGCATAATTAAAGAAATGAAGTTAGGTAGGGTTTATATTTAGGTAGGTGCAGCAGTGATTCTCTAGGGTTTATGGTTTTTTTGTTTCCAAGACCAATATGGAAAGGAAGATCTATACTTAATTCATTAAGTTCTGATTCTGTGTACCTAACGACTCATTTGGTGCATGGTGTGTTATATTTCCTGTTGAACTATGAGCCGGTGGCTCAGTGACGGTGGCGTAGTTATGGGAATCCACTGAAACCGTAGCGAAAGTGAGTCTTCATAAGGTAATTGTTACTGTTCACGGGCCCGAATTTGAGTAATCTATCTATGACCAGTAAATGGAGGTCCAAACTGACTGATGTTGAAAAATCAGCGGATGAGTTATGGTTAGGAGTGAAATGCCACAAAAATATCTTGGGCAACATTCTCAACAACATTTGGGCTAATATATATGCCCACCACTTTGCGGCCTGAAAAAACAGGCCCGTATTGATGCGCAGCGTTTTAATCAAACCTTCATGTAGAAGCAGAAAAAGAATACAAATGGCGCGCGGCAAAGGCATTAATCTTTGGATGGTCCCAAATCCCAATAGGCTTATAGAAATTAGGGTACGTCTAAAAGGAGTAGTAATCATTTATGGATCATCCGAAGAGTGAGAATCGATCAGTACTACTGTCTTCGTGTTTATTGGAAAATGATAATTTTTTTTAAGTGTATTTGAAATATATGTCACGTAATATTTTTATTTACGGATATACTTGGATTAGTCAGGGTGACGAAAAAAGTTTGAAATTCTTGTCTTTCATTGATTACATTGTGCACGCCGCATGCTCAAATTTCGCAGGCTTTAGGGTTGGACCATAGGCATGGGCATGGGCCATAAGCATTTTCTAAATCCAGCCACCGAAAAGCTGACCCCAACTTACTATTTTTTTATTTTTTTTTCTGAGTTTTCTTTCTTCTTTTTGATAAAATTTGTATTGTGGTACTCACCTTTAAATGTGCACAGCATCGGAGTGAGCAGTGACAGATTAAATTAGTAAGCAGTGGAGAATCTTTCCACCGGTGGCGTCACGATGTTTCTATATAAGCTTTGTCTGTGGATCTACCAAGCTAATAGTCTCATGCTCATAAACAATGTGAGAAAACACACCAGAAACAAATTGTCTTATTTATTATGATCTGCATATTATAAAATAAGTAAACGAAAATTTTCATATATTTTTGGAGAATTTATTTATACAATAATACGGTGAATTTGCTCATTTCCTTCGTTAACGATTACTACAATTTTCTTATAACATTCAATTCTCAGACCAGGTAATCACGTAAATATCATTTTTATAAAAATCAGCTAAATTGGAATAAATCGTCTCGTTTGATAATTGTATTGACCGAAACAATCGATAGTCTTAATAACAAGTGAACCATCAAGTTAGTTGATAAATATGAATGATTAAACACTTTATTATTTAATTAATTTTATTTATTTATAAATAATCTTTATAATGATACTCTGAAAAATCAGCACTTACGATTATTAGATGGGCAACCACGCACGAATCAGAAATTAAAAATGAGGTGGGCTAAATTTTAGTTAGGGGTATAATTTTTTATTATTATCAAATTTCTATGATATTAAGTGAATTTCATTGATTATAAAATTACACCTAGAAAAAATATATAATTTATGTAAATAAATAACAAATAATCATACAAATAAAATACAATAACATTTAAATTACAATAAACTCCTATTTTACGTGGATAATACATCATATAATCTCCAAAAACATCATTACCTCTCGTATTTAAGTATAAAATAAATTAATAAGTGGACTATATAAACTAACATTACATAAAATAAATGGTTGGCTCATCGATTTTTGGGTGAACTGGCGTGCACCCCAGTCCAAAGCTTCAGCCCGTGTCCACGTATCCACCATAATCCCATGTGGCTGAGTTTATTTGAATCTATAGATATCCTATTACTTAATCAACTAATTAATCAATTAATTAATTAATTACGCAACTGGGCAATTTAATTAGCCTAAGATTCTTGTCTTTTCTTGTTTTTGTTTTGTCATTAAGCTTTTGTCAATATTATGTTTAGGTCTTTGATCATTTACTAAACAAAGTCTTCCTGCAGGTTTGTGTATCAGTGTGATTCACTAGGGTTTTAAGGATATTCAAACTATATTAAAGGGCGTATGTCGGTTCATGTTGATAATAAACAGTTTATAAATAACCAATTTTCGATATTGGCCTTTGGGCTTGAAAGTGATTGTTTTGCGCGGTAATTATTTTTTTTGCTTTCTTTTGTGGTGGATAATGGTAGAGTTATTTTACCCTTCTTTATTTCTTACATGACTCTGAGAGTCTTCATTGATTTCAGCTTTCAATTCGTATTTGAGCCTCAGCTGGAGTCCGTTGCCCACACCGAAAGCTATGGTACTCCATCGTCTCTTTGAGTGAGCAATAGTTACTTTTGTTTAGTGCGATTATCTCTTTGATTCTTATGTTCTTCTTCATTTAGTCTCTTTTGAAAATTTCCTTTGATTTGTTCTCATTGTTTTTATTTTTTCTATTTTCTGTTGTTTTTGGTTTGTTGATTCCATCACATAGCAGAATATGATTCTCGTAATATAACTATTGATTGGGAAATGGGAAAATCAGTAACCTCCTTTGCTTTTTCCTGAGAAAATATTGGTCTGAGGCATGAAAAAGAACAAGATTAATTGTAGAGACAGCAAAGTTCCATAAATGTGGATTTTTTACTTAACGATGTGCACATTGTTGATTCTGAAAAGTTCTCGGCTGATTAATTTTGCTATCAACTTAACTTATTAGTAATTGATCGTATTATCAAATTTATAAAATAAAACCACGTACGAAAAAGTGGTCTAGTAGAAACTCGAGTTTTAAGTCAGGTTTGCTCATTTGGTAATTTCGTCTTCGAGATATGGAATTGATATTTGATTTGTAGGACTATGTGAATCTTTCAGGCCTCCAACGCAAATTAATCACTTATTTAAGATACATATCAATAACAATAAAAAGTCCAATTAATAAAATATTTCTTTAATAAATAATGTCAGACAAGTTAAATAAATAAGTAAATACCAACATTGATGGAGGGAAACGGGTCCAATGGGATCTTGGGTCCCCTTATATATATTATACATTTGTAATTTATTATATATAATACGATAAATATTTTATTTAAATAAATATTAAATTAGTGATATTTTAAGAAAGTATTTCTATTTTTTTTATGAATTTTATTTTTATTATAGATAAATGTATTAATTATTGCATCTTTGAGCTCTTTTTTATAAATTCTTATTTTTATTACATTCCCTAGCTATTTGGATCTCAATTAGCCAATATATTTTTATGTAATGAACCATTAAAAATATGGTAATGACTTTTGGATCTTTGTTAGTTTCACATTATTATATTGATTTGAACTATTTGAAGACTACTTTGACAAAAAGAAAAAAAACATTCAAGTTCTATGATGATTTAAATTATATCAAAATTATATTTTTTTTAATTTTAATTATTTACTAAAAGGTCATCACACAATTCGAATCCTGACTACACCACTCGATGCCAATATATATATATATTTGAGCACAACCTGGACATTTTGTTTTATGCACCTATATATTGTGCGAAATTTATTACATAAAAGGTTATGAACTTTATTTTTTTATAAGAGTCGAATCTAAAATTATACATTATAGAATAAAAAATAATAATCAATTTAAAAATATATCAATATACATTAAAAATTGGACTAATTTATAATTATTTATTTATATAATTATTATTTTGTTGTTATCTAATGTATGTAATTACTTCCAAAAAGCAAGGGCTCCGATTGTAAGTCAAGAAGGTGACCGAAATAAATAGGTTGGGCCATGACGCCATTACGCAAGCCTAACGGTTATATCCATCGCACCATATAAATAGAGCTAACGGCTTTTACATCGAACCGTTTCAATTTTGACTTCCCTTTCATTTCCTCCTCTCATGGCCAATCCACACGCACACTCCTCACTCAAACTCGAACTCTCACTCTTCCTCCTCCTCCTCCTCAATCTACCTCCTCCCTCCGATCAAAAAATCACCACCGCCGATCTCCGCGCCCTCAACTCTATCAAAAACTCCCTCACCGACATCCCCTCTCGCCACCACACCGCCGCATTCTTCTCCACGTGGGACTTTGCCTCACCCGATCCCTGCTCCACATTCTCCGGCGTCACCTGCACTTCTGACCGAGTCACCGCCCTCACACTCGGAACCGGCCTCTCCGACTCCCCCGGACTCGCCGGCTCGCTCCCGCCCTCCATATCCGACCTCACTGAGTTGACTCAACTCATCCTATTCGCCGGAATCGTCACCGGTCCAATCCCCTTCCAACTGGGCCGGCTCGGCGGCCTCCGAGTCATCTCCCTCACCAACAACCGGCTCAACGGTCCGATTCCCCAAACCCTCTCTCTCCTCCCCAATCTCCACACCCTCGACCTCAGCTACAATCGCCTCACGGGGTCCATCCCGCCGGGTCTGACCCGATTACCCGCCTTAAAAGTCCTCATCCTCGCCTCCAACTCCCTCTCCGGTGAAGTGCCATACGACGTGTCGTCTCAGCTCCTTCACCTGGACTTAAAACGCAACAGACTCACCGGCCCCTTGCCGCCTTCTCTCCCAACTACACTCCGTTACGCGTCGTTGTCGGAAAACGAAATGTGGGGCCCAATCGGGCCCCTCTTCGACTCGCTCTCCGATTTAGTCCACCTCGACCTTGCGATGAACCGCTTCAGTGGGCCCCTCCCTCAAAATCTGTTCCGTACAGCTCTCCAATCGCTTCTGTTGCAACGGAACAATCTCTCCGGGTGGGTCCCGCCATTGGTTTCCCGGTCGCAGCCTCCATCGTACGACGAAGGCTCGATCGTTGACTTGAGCCACAACTCCATAACGGGTGAGCTGTCGCCAATCTTGGCGGGTGTGGAGAGCTTGTATTTGAATAACAACCGTCTGATTGGGACCGTGCCGCGGGAGTACGTTAAGAGCGTGTACGTGGGTACCACCAGAACACTCTACCTTCAGCATAATTTCATATCCGGGTTTCCCGTGGAGCCTGGGTCGATGTTGCCCGATACGGTGTCGCTTTGCTTGAGTTACAACTGCATGGTGCCGCCGGTGGGGATGGAGGCATGTCCGTCCAGCGCGGGAACGGAGCTGTCGAGGCCGGCGTCGCAGTGTTCTGTGTTTAATTACGGGTAAAGATGGACCGTCGGATACACATCGGTGATGTTTGATCATACTCATACAGCAGAGACACAGGTGATCGTGGGTGAAGATTAATTAAGAACTACCATATTAAGCAAGTTTGTTGTGTAGCATAACATTCCTAATTCTTGTTTCATATATATTTCCACGTGTTAATAGTAAAACTAAACTTATATTCCTAGTTTTACCTTTTGTGTGTATTTAACCACAATGTAATATCGTATGCACTAAACAACGTGTGTGTATAAACAAATTTGAATAAATTAACGGTAACATTATACGATCAGATAGTATACCGCTGTACATAAGGGCATGGGCCACAGCAAAGGGCCGGGGTATGCACCAACATATTCAAAATTGAAAATTCGACCGAAAAATTTATGTAATGTTAATTTATATAGTATATCTTATTAGTTTGTTCTATAGTTAAATAAGAGAGATTGTAATTTTTTTGGAGATAGTATAATATATTGTCTATGTAAAAGAGATACTTACTGCAATTAAGTGTTTTATATTGTATTTATTGCATGATAATATCGTCGAAATTTGATAAAAAAATTGAATGCGGATTGACGTTTTTTTATATTCAATTGAAAAGTGAGCCTATTTTTTTTCTAACCTCTGAATTTGAAATCACTGCTTATATACACGGTATTGACCATAATTTACAAGAACATTTTGTAGTTTTAGTAAGAGGGGGAAGTGCTTATGTAGCTTACCGCCTAAACCTTTTTTAAGAAGGTTCTGTTACTAACATGTGTTACTTCCATTGTAGGTAATGTGTTTGGGTTCAAGGTCCTGAGTGTTTGAGTGTGCGCTCTATGTCTAGGCTTTTTACTAGTTAACGCCAGTGAAGCCTCCAAATGACGAATTTTTTTGAAACGAGGTCCTCTGTAACACGACATAATAACTCCTTATTTTAACCTACCTCATTCGTACCTAGATGTACAAGTGTTGGGCTAAGGATGAGACATTAGACAAGTTGAGGCATAGTGCGTAGCTACGTAGTAAATTTTGGTTTCCGTTGGGATTTTGAATCATGCAATGAGAGGGGAAAATATTAATGGGGCCATAGACTATAAGATTCTAGCGTGTCGCCAGTTCGTAAATGTTTGTCGTGATAGGTGTGAAGAGAAAGAAGAGATGTAGACAAACTCAGTGAATAATTGAAGTTTGTCACGCACCAAACCATCGCAGCATATGCACCCTGGTGGTCCACATTATGACTAATACGTCCCCTCCTCCGAGTGAATACGTATTAAAAAGAGCATCACGGTTCTGAGATTCACCTGCATCAACGATCAACGACTTTTAGTCATCTAAATTAAAAAAAAAAAATTACTTGCATCAATGACCAAGAACTATAGTTGTAAAATTCACTTGCATTAACGACTAGATGAGGGTGGCAGTTGGTCCTTGCATACAAGTTGATGCTTTGCACTCTTATCGGTGAAGTCAAGGTAAATGATGCACTTGTCTGCCATGAAAGCTACGAAACTATATGGTTCTCTAAGGTGCAAGTCAAGTTACATTCAAATCAGTAGGTGATAGCTATGGAAGCGAGCCATGCAAAGGTACTATTATGTCCATGGACCATTACATTAGGGTCCCATGTTGATGGTGGGGGTACTAAGCTCTAATTACAGATATGACCTTGTAAAAAACACAAAGGTTCTTCATGCACGGTAACTATCAAATTGAGTAGATGCTGAATCGATTCAGAGAAACAAATGGAGCGTAAACGGAGAAAAGATGAGTATGAAAATCACTTTCCTTTTCGAAATAATGTATCTGAACATGAACAAGAAAAAAAGTGGTAACATTGGGGTTAATGGAGTCAATTTTTATCTGAACCATGCTTTTGGTTCTGTGTTGTCAATTTGCCTAGCAGTCTTCATCTGAGAATCATAGATTTCCATTTTCTCCGTTTCAGCTCAGTTGGACAATTTTTCCCTGGTACGGGCTTTATATGAGTTAGAGAGAAAGAAAGTTTATAATAATAACTTATCGGAAGTTTTTTTTTAACCCGACCTGGAAACCAAACACATGGCATGAGAGGCACCAACTGCAATAGACAGCACTTTATGGGGTCCCAATCCATCATCTTCCATTAAAAATTTGACTTCAACAGGAGATGGTTGTATCTCTGGCAAGCCAGGAACCCCTAATTGAGAATCTTTAGTGTATCCCCACATATACAACTTTCCTTTATCTGTTACAAAACAAGATCTGGGCATTCAATGCATTTCAAATCACGAGTGTACGAGATACATCAAGTTTACCAGTTTGAACCAAAGTCAGGGACATCTGCCCATAAAATGTGTTCTGAATTATGCAACTAAGCATTGATAATGCTCTCATCTATTATTATAAACTAGTCCTCACTTTCAGTTTGAGTTTCAGTATGCAACGCTATCAATGCATAGCAAACCAAATGAAAAGACACGTTCTGAACTATGCAACAAAGAATGGACCATCGATATAATATACAAAAAGTAACCAGAAGACAGGAATCATCTTACCTGTTACAGCTGCTGAAGATGAACCTCCACAGGCAATATAGATGACACGCTCATTACTTAAAGCCTCAACCACTGTAGGTGTTTTCTGACTTTGGATAGAAGAGTTGCCCAACTGACCCTGCCCACCATGGCCCCAAGAAAGTACTTTACCTTCATCTGAAAATTAAACATAAGGAACAAGAAAAACAATCATAGTTGCTGTTGCAATCATGAGACCGCATTCACTGCACGTACCGGTTAAAGCAAGAGAATGATATCCGCCACTTGCCATCTGAATGATACGGACACCTACAAGGCTAGGAACTGGTTTTGGTTTCCAACCAGCAACCTTATCACCCCTTCCAAGCTCATAGTTAGAGTTCGCTGAAGAAACACCAAGAAAACATAAATTAGCTTCATGAGCCAATTAGGTAAGCCTATTATTACATTGGAGAATAATGACAATGCTACCCGTTATAGAATTCCAATGACTTAAGAATCGCAAACTAAATCCAGTTTTCAATACCCTTAACGCAATCTCCATTGTTAATCTGCACGTTGGAATTCATTTCCACAAACTCATTGACCGATTAATCAAATACTCAAAGATGTTGGAGAACATTTGAATAGAATAACTTCATTCCCAACAAGAATTTTGCTACAGTTACACCTATTTGGCATTGGTTATCTTGTTATGTTAGAGTATCCTAAGGCAAGATGCATATAACGGGCATAGGCAGTTCTTTCCAATATTATATTTTGCTACTCCCAGAAAATTAAATCAATTGACTTGTATAAGAAAGAAGGCAAGGGAGCAAAAAGTGTTCGATGTGACAACCTTACCTCCCCAATTCCAAAGTTCCTCATCTTCTGTTATCGCCATTGTGAAAGACCCACCACAAGAAACTGCAGCCACAGGCACAGGTAATTCTCTCACTTTGGAAGGTATGCTAAGTCCACCACCCTCATTTGGGCCTCGTTTTGGACCAAGTCCCAATCTACCCTCCCCTTCATCTCGGCCCCAAGTGTAGAGTTCTCCTACAAGCTACTCCTAATGAGTAATAACCAGAAATGTAATATGTAATGGCAACAGAAACATATATACATACATCTTCGTACTGGGAAACAAGTATAAATCCATAGTGCTAGAAGGGCATGAGAAACTGAAACAGCATGTCATCTGCAATATACTTCTGGTACAAGCTTAAATTCTTCCCATGCACTTCGTTGGAGTCCATTAACTTGTTGCATCTAGTCATACCACATTTACTCTAATAAAAAAGAAAATCAACACACCTGATTCTGTGATGGCAGCAGTATGCGGCGATTTTTGACTGACGGGTTGCTGTCTACCTGCGGGCGTTTTGGGCAGATTGCAGAAAAGAAGAGAAAAAAAAGGCAGCGAGTTTGTTCAATTGGTGCTGAGATGCAACCGTGTGTGCTGGTGGTCCAAATGGAACGGAAGTTCAAATTATCACAGTGAGCTATTCTTTCATGGCAGTGAGAGAAAAGAGCAAGGACGAAATTGGTGAGTTGTTCGTTGAATCTCCAAGGTGATTGACGGCCGTGTGAGAGCTGTGCCAAAGGAGAAGACGTTTTGTTGAATTAGTTCGGCTAAGAGGTACGTATCAATTCAGTTTGAGGACACGACTGCCTTCACTAGTGGTTAGTAAGTAGAGTTTCAGTGTGACAAACTAGGTAATTGATTGTTATCTTAGTGGATTGATTCATGACTGGCCGTGAAAGTTTCTCAATGGAGGGTTTACCATGCTAAATTATCGGTGTTCGTGTCCTTAAATTTCTTGAGCAGTTAAATTGATGGTTGATTAGGTTGCTTACTTCATATATCTTCTGCTGAATTGGTTAGATATTTGGTAAGCCTTGGTATACTCATTAGCATAGGTTATTTGTATCAATAGTGTTATCCAGATTGAGACATTGAGTAGAGTGTTCACTATCCCTTAGGCGTTTTCATTATGTCTGTTTATTTCTCTCTATGCGATCAATATAGTGTTCACGTCATTACTGCATTTTGTTTTTAAGGGTTTACCTTGTGATGTACTCACGATGGAAAGTTTTGATTTTTGGTATCTTGGTACGGAAGCAAAGATTTATGGAACCCTAATCGGGTTTTCTGGTGAAACTTTGATGACCCTCTACAAGGGTATAATGGGTATTGCTGTGATTTCAATGCACAATAGTGAAGGCTCTCATCAATCTGCAGTTGCCTCTGAATCAAGGGATCTCTTTATCCCTCTTTCATTTGTTTCGTTATCGACATTTTGAATGTCGACCATAGATACAAATACTGATTTGTATTTTGGTAATTTCCCATGAATATTGGCCGTTAAAGAAAGAAAAGCTTATATTTTTAAGAAAGGAATTAAATAAAAAAGAAATCATATTTCCTTTTTTCTTATATTTTTTTTAAAGGTGGGCCCCACAGCTCTAACGACATGTTGTGAAGTGCTAAACGTTGTATATATTTTGCCGCGTTCTGCAACGAACCCCACAAACCTACTGTGAAAGAAAATAGAGAGAAAAACCACACATCGTTTCCAATTGTATCGTCGTCTTCACTCTCTCACTCAGGAACCCTAGACTTCCTTCCCCTTGCAGGTATTTCGTACTATTTTCACTCTTTTCCTTCTCAGTTCTCCTTTTTATTGGAAACTACTTCCTTTTCTTATTCCAATTTCGTCCTTTCTTTCTTATATTTGGTTGAAATTTGGGAATATAATTAGTATAAGCACTTTTCTCGGAAAATTGAAGTTAGAAACTTTGATTAGATGGCAGAGAATGGCGGTGTTGCTGTTGAAGAGGAACATACCCAGAAAAACGACTATTGTAATGATAATGAAGAGGAGCAGGAACTCTCAGTTTCCAGAGGTGGACCCATCTGCGTTCCCAATCGGGTGGGTCCCCTCACCAGTGTCTCTTTATTCCAGTCTTCTATAGTCCAAGAACTTCAGGTACTCTTGGTGGATTAAATTTCTGCAATTTGTAATTGCATTGCTAATTGTTGATGGGTCCATTTAGTTTAAGTTATTTTCTGGTTAATTTGCAGGTTTTAGACGATGAAGTATCTTCAAATTCATCCCAAGTCTTTGACGAAGACTTTTCGTAAGCTTCCTGACTTCCATGCTTTTAAATTTTTTTCCTTTCCATTTTGAATTTTAGTTAGGTGGGTTTTGATTTACAATGGCAGTGATTGCTGTGCAGGATGGTTGAGCTCAAAATCTTGACTGATGAAGAGTTGGTGGACTTGGCTATCAAGGAAGCATTTAAGGTGTACTCATACTTAAACATGCTTATGATTATTATTTTCACTTGTTCTGGGGAAGACCTAATAAATAAAACGGCCATGCTTGGTGTTAACAACTTATGGGTTTGACTGTAGGATGACAAAGATGCCTCCAATGTTTCTTCTATCCCAGAAGATGATCCCAATGAACGGTAAGTCATGTTCATACACGGGTGAACTATTTTATCTTGGAATGTATGAATGGTATTTTGTTTCATTGCAGGGTTTTCATGTTACCACATATACAAATTTATATATGTAACAAGATATGTAATTTCTAGATTCTTATGTGTTTAATTTTGTTATCTATGCATTTATTCTTTTGTCTTGGTAGACCATGATTTTGGGATCAGATTGACTCCCTAATTTGCTTGCTCCTCAACATGATGAATGGTATTTTGTTTCATTGCAGGGTTTTCATGTTACCACATATACACATTTATATATGTAACAAGATATGTAATTTCTAGATTCTTATGTGTTTAGTTTTGTTATCTATGCATTTATTCTTTTGTCTTGGTAGACCATGATCTTGGGATCAGATTGACTCCCTAATTTTCTTGCTCCTCAACGTGATGATTTTAACCACGCAGTGGAGATACTCTAAAATTTAAGCCTACTGTTTACTGTAATCTTTTACAAGCCTTATTATAGCCTCCTTGTCTACTTCAAACAAGTATTCTCTATTTTTCTTGTAGTATTGATCAGCTATGTGAGTTTCTGTCTTACTTTTCATCCTAAATTTGCGTATACACCAAATTCAGGGGAGCAAATGATCGTTCTATGTCAGTTGATCAGGAGACATCAAAAGATAAAGCTTTTAAAAAGAAATCAGGGAAGAGAAAACGGATGAAGGAAAATAATCTTGCTCTTGAGGTGAGATATCTTTCACTCATCCTGGTGTGCTGCTAATGTATCTATCCAATTTGGAGTATATAATTATAGAAAAGTCTATATCTTCCTTAGTTTTGAAAGGCTAACACTGAGCCGTTGAAAGTTTGGTGCAAGAAATAGTAAATTTGGGTGTGAAGACGTATCTAGTCTCAAGGCCAATGTACCATCTATGGTAAGTTTTAGTTTATTTTTTAAGAGAATGATGGTAAAATGAGAAAGTTGGGAAATTTTTAAGGACGTTGGGTTTATTGAGCAGAAAATTTATAGAAACTCCCAAAAGTTTCCTGATTACATAACTAGCAAGGGTCATGTAATCTAAGATACTTGTCATTTCATTACAGTTTTCATTGTCCTTGCTTATGTTTAAGTTATAAATTTCTTATCATGGTAGCAATTTAATTTCTGCCACATTCCAGGAAACTTTAATTGCAAAGGTGGAGCATGTTAAAAAGATCAAACAAAAGCAAGAAGAAGACAAAGCAGTTGTGACTCTGCATTCATTCAAGTTAGTGGAATGACTATGTAACTCACTCAATAATTTACTCTGCCTTTTCAACTTATTGTTTTTCTTACGGTGATGTAGTCCTATTTTGAAGAAAAAGGATCATACCAGTACAGCATCAAGGACAGTGGATAGGATGGAACTGCTCAAATCTGCAACTTCATCAGTGAAGGTTTATTGCTTTTTACCTCTTGTAGATTATAGTAGGAATCCAGTTACTGATGCTTCAAGTTATATCAAAGTGTCTTGACTCTATTTGCTAGCCAAAGCTTATTCAGCATATTACTGTAGGAAAGCCTCCGTCTGTGTGTCTCTAACTTAAATAGTATTGCATCCATTTCACTTTTCTGTTTAATTCTGTGACTGCTAATTGTTATAGCTTCAGAATATTATATTGCTGGGGTCATACTTGTCCTTTGGTTACATTGCTGAT